>CM057379.1:48112500-49312500 GCA_030015415.1 Cynopterus sphinx | reverse complement strand
TTTATTTAATGTACTTCCACTTTAAGTAAAAACATCTATATCTTCTTATATTGTTGGATGAATTATTTCATATAGATAAGTTCACATGAAAGCAGAATAATCACACAATGTCTCAAATGCAGAGGACTCATTATGTGTGTACATTAATCACAATATTCAATTCTACTTGAATAAACACAATAATAATGCTAACATTTTAACATTTTCTGCATGCCTAGCTCTTCCATCAATGTTTAAGACTGCCTATTTATTTCAAGTATAATTGGAATAGCCCCAAAAATCTAATGGTTGCTTCCTCATTATAGCCATGTGCCCACATTTATTCAAATAGAGAACAATTTCTGTAGCATTCTTTAAATATTAAATAAATAATAAATAATTAGATAAATAAACAAATAAATGAACAAATAAATAAATAAATAATAGAGTATCTGATTGTGATTGCTGTTTTGTAGGTTCAGACATTTTAGTGCATTCTTCCCTGGAAAAAATAACAACTAGGAACAACAATCACAGGCAAAACTTTGCAACATCAATTGCCTTGAAAAGGAAACAAATATTTTACACACACATAAGAAAAAATACTGTCCATTCCTGTCAGCCTTTTCAACCTCTTTTGTGTTCCAAGAAATTGCGAGTAATGAAAACAGGACAGAGCCAATCAAATGGGTGTGTATACTAGTGCACTGTGAGAGTTGAAAGCTCTGCATTTAAAATAAGGCTTATGCATAATTCATAGACTATGCATGTTTATGTAAATTACCAAAGGCGGAAGTGTATACGAACCAGAATCTGAGGTAAAATGACGATGTTTTAATATACTGCTGGACTTGCATCTTGCCAATTCAACATCCTCCCGTTATACTATTCTTGAAAATTATATCATGTGCCAGCTCACACTAGGAACCTAATAAAACTTTGAGGCTTACACACATTGTATATTTTTCAACATTTCTTTCAGATTCTATCTATTATTAAACACTGAAACTTAGCCATATGTAACTCAGACAGCCTAGGAATAAAGATGCACACATTTATTCCTATTAATGGGTGTTAGATAAGTTGAGAGAAATAGAAACAATGCCTAGAAATTTAACTTAAAGAAAGGAAGGATTTTAAATGTATGGGGATTTTCACTTTTAAAAAAGGGGAAATGAAGTCTTCCGTAAATGGAAACAGAGCCAGTGAATTTTGGAAGGTAAAACATTATTTAGCAGGCAACCTCCTACCTAATGTGGAACACTGGAGTGGTTTCTGGCTGGTGATATTCAGCTCAGACTCATCTTCTGGGTTAAAGTGTTCTTTTGAATCAGTCATTGTGGGCTGCCAGCGGAGAAGAAGAGCTCATTTGCATGAGCTCTCCACCTCCTGGTCAGCACTGAAAATCTTGGCAGCTTAGCACTGCAATTGGCAAAGAAGCGTTTCAAAAAAAATTAATAAATAAGGGCATCCAAAGAAAACACTGTCACTGAATTAAGTCCAATGCACCTGAAATTCATTGCTCTGTTATCTTTTTAAATTGTTATAAATATAGCAGGCATTTTAAAGTCATTTCTGTTTATTCCCTTCCTAATGTACTGTGTGAACCATTTTTCACATGTGTTAACGTACTATATGCAAATGGCATTTAATGTGTTTTATTCACAGAATGCATTTACAAATCATTTTGCATATGGAGGAAAGCAGTTGCTTCATTTTTGCATGTGCAACTGAAAAGGAGGAGTACATATCACTACATTTTTAAAATGAGAAAAAATTTAAATGGGATGAGGAAAGCCTGCAGATGCTATACTAGATATTTTCTGTTTCTAATTCATCTATTAGTACCTTTTTCTCACTTCATAAACTCAAAATCTGGTGCTAAGTTTCTCTTTTAGGAATGTTAAGCTCTTGTCTTTAGAAACAATTATCCATTTCATTATTCATGTTTAGGTCCATGTGTATTGTTCCTCTTAGAAATCAAGGGAAAAACTCAGAAACAGCAAACACTTTTAGGTGAAAGAAAAATTAATTTAAACATTTGTGTTTCATGTACTACCACATAACAGAATAATCTCATATATCTAATCATCATGTATTTTATTCATGGCACTTAAAGGCGTACAAATAATTTGTAATAAATTTATTATATTTTAAATAGTTCTCATACACTAAACTATGTAAAGTCACTGTTTAAAAAAGAGAATAGATTAAATATTAAATTAAATGTATTAAAATTCCATTTTTATATAAATTACTTAACAAAAATGAAAGTCTTTAGTTGTGATAAAAATGGAGCAAAACTGTGTATGAAATAATTCTTTTATTCTGCTAATTTATAGAAATAGTTTCCTAAATGATTATTATTTTCATCCCATGTATAGAATGACCAGGAAAAATGCTGGCAATTACTCTGTGAATGGTGTTCTACCCTGGCATGAAGCTATATCTAATTTGCATATAGCATTGTTGGAAATGAAGCCTATGACATACAGATCATCATCTACATTGGGAATTCACACTGCCAACTGTACTTCCTCGTACAAATACACACTGCCACTTATGGATCAAAGGGGGTGTTGCTACTGTGGTCCTAAGCTATTAAAACATGTCATGCTACCAGAATTTTAAACATGTTTTAGAGTGGGGTCTTTTTCATCAGATGGGTGTTTTTTCCCTGGTTATGTAAACAAAAAGAATTCTCTTATAAATGTATTCCATAGAATTCTTTTACCTGTATTGTCATATTTTTCCCAAATGAAAAAAGGCATATAGTACATAATAAAAATTTTAATGACCTGATATGTTAGTAAATAACAATCTATGTTTTCATATACAAGGAAGAGAATTTAAAAGTTTCCTTTAAGAATATGAAAGATCAAAATGTAGAGACAATCCACTAATAGTTGAGCAATGGTTTAGTAGTTTCCATGGTGACATAAATCCACAAATAAAAACTCAAGTGAGATAACTTTATCAATATATAAATAAGTAAATCAATAAATAAGACAAAAGAGAATTTTATTTTAAAATACCTGCATAATTATCTCAGTTATTTCTTTAATGCTGCACATATAGTCACTGATTAATTTATCTCCTACTATTCATCTTGGTTTTTATAAAAAAAAAAACTAAAAATTTTGCTTTATGCATTTTAGAAGACTATGTACTTTAATGTAATGAGAGATTATTATTTCTTGATGTAAATACTAGCTTTCTTGATAACAAAGTACTGAATTATGGAACTTAAAGAGAATTAAGCTCTCGGCAGGAAGATATTTTTCTACCAAATTTTTGAAAGAGAGCATGTGAATGTATTACAGAATTTACATCTTCCCTATAGGACCATCTATACATTATTTGTCAAGACTTGCTTATTAAGAAATATATAACAGGTATACACTAGAGTATAATTTATAAAGTATGCTTAAAAGATAGTTCTCCAATGCCTTCACCTATTACCTTTCTTGTCCTCTAATTTTCATGAGATTCCATTGTGCATCTTATTTTTTATTTAGTGAAAAAGCTGAGTAATTGGTTATAGATGATGAGAGAAAAATCAGTCAAATGTGGATTAGGCCTGACTGATAAGACTGAAATGAAGTATGCTTTTGGTTGTGTAATAATTTCCAGCTGTGTTCTAGTTTAAGAAAATGTCCAACATGACACTCCTAGCTTAACTAAGTCACACATTTCATACAGGTTGTATTTTTCAGGTGACACCAAGTTAGAAGGGGTTGCTAACAGTTCAGAAGAGATCAGAATTCAAAGTGACCTTGATAAATTGAAGAAACAGCATGAACCAGATGAAAATACTGGCTATCCACAGATACAGAGGAAAAAAATCTAAGCTAGAATTCATCACTCATTAATTTATTCATTTATTAAATATTTATTGAATGCCTACTATGTGCAAGCGACAAGCTGGCATTTAACACAAATGCATTTTTAGTATTGAAATCATCCCTTTCTTCAACGCATGACTGACCCTTTTAGAAAATCAATCCCTTTCAAAATTATATGTTCCCACATTGTGCAAAACCAATAGACTTAAGCAGAAAAAATACAAGTCAAGAAATACCAACATCATACTGATACACACACGCACTTATACATACAATCTTTATTCTTTTTAAAGATGAGTCATTTTGGGGAGACAAAATATGCCATATTTAATGTTTAACTTTTGGTTACCATGAAGTTATAATAAAAGTAATTTAAAATATTTTACTGGTTCAGTTCCAGAATACAGTAGTTCCTCTTACTTGTGGTTTTTCTTTCTGTTGTTTTAGTTACCTATGGTCATTAAAATAGTAAATGAAAAATTTCACAAGTAAACAATTCGTAAGCTTTAAATTGTGTGTCCTTCTGAGTTTTGTGATTGTATCTCACACCATCCTGCTCAGGACTCATCCCTTTTTCCAGCACATGCACACGGTATTCACTCTCTGCCAGTTAGTCACTGAGTGTCTTGTGTTGGTTAGCAGATTGATTATCATAGTATTTCAGTGCTTATGTTTAAGTAACTCTTATTTCACTTAATAATAGCCCTCAAAGCACAAGAGTAGTGATGCTGGCAATTTAGATATGCCAAAGAGAAGCTATGAAGTGCTTTCTTTAGGTGAAAAGGTAAGTATAGTATAGAAAGATATTTTGAGAGATGGACCACATTCACCTAACTTTTATTACAGTATATTATTATAATTGTTCTATTTTATTATTAGTTATCATTGTCAGTCTCTTACTGTGACTAATTTACAAGTTAAACTTTATCATAGGTCTGTGAGTATAGGAAAAAACATAGTATATATGGGGTTCAGTACTATCTGTGGATTCAGGCAGCCACTGGAATCTTGGAACATATCATTCACAGATAACAAAGGACTACTGTACTCAGTTCACTTTTAAAAATATAATTTAATTATACGCCCATGCTACCCTGAACAAGCCCAGTCCCATCTGATCTCAGAAGCTAAGCTGGGTTGGGTGTGGCTAGCATTTGGATGGGAGACCACGTAGAAAGGCCAGGTGCTGTAGGCATAAAAAATGAAAAAATAAGGGATTGTAAACTGAGAAGGTCCTTGTAATCTGTGAGGTCAACCAAGGATTGCCTCACCTAAAACTTTTTTTTTTTTAATTAAAAATTTGATTTTAGTAGAGTCTTACCTTTGTTTCCACCCAGGCTGCCTTGAAGAAATATGAATTCTGGTTTATATAGGACAGTCTACACCTAATACCTCAGCATAATTACTATTCTCTTTCAGAAGTGATCAGTTTAAACAATAAGTTTTGTGTTCTCCCTACCTTTAGGTGTCTCTTCACCTCTACCTAAGCACTGTACCTTTTGATGGGGTCTGATAAGATGCCATTCCTGCCTTTGGTGAGTTGGCGGGACACTGGGGGAAATATAAATATGAACAGATCTTTTCAGGAGAAATTAAGGGCCTGAAGAATGAACAGATTTCACACAAAAGTACAGATAAAAGAGAACCACTATTCAAGAAGCCATGAAAGCTGTCAAACTTGAAAAAGGAGGACAGCAAAACCTGACAACTTAGACACAGTTCATCTTTGACAAAAAAAAAAAAAAAAAACCATACACTTTAAACAGGTATATTTAACTTGAAGACTATGTTCCAGAGACAAAACAGGCAGATATAACAGTATAAATAAGCACTATATATCTAAATATAATGAAAAATATTTTATTACTTTCCCACCTTTTCACCATTCCTTGAAAATGGGTAACCAATATTTCATAACTACTCTATCTGGATTAGATTTATCATAATCTTTTTCTCTCAATTTTGTGACATTAGGTGTGAGGCAAGAAAGAGTTAAATTTTAAACAGCCACTGATATGCTCTCTAAAGCAATTATTCCTTCTGTCACCAAGAGATAAATGTACTACCACAAGACATTACAAATGTGCTCTTCTAGACTCTAATACAAATTACTGTCAGACCACACCACTTAAAGGCTTCCTCCTCTTATTTAGTAAAGCCAATTTCTTATGATTTTTTTTATGTATAAAGAAGACAGTATCTTGTTCTAATGATTGTCAAACATATTTTAACAATTTTCAACTCTTTTAAAATAACATTCATTGATTATTAACTTAACATTATTTAATACTGAAACTTATGCACATTCTGGGACAAGTTGGTAGGGAAGAGAGCCTTTGGTATAGGGTAGATTTTCTACCATCTGTTAGAAAGTACCTCAATCAACGAAAGAAACTCCAAAGTTAGTCCTAACCCCAAACAATCTTCATGAAGAAGAATTTAAACTGCAAAAATTGGAGCAGACATTTATCTCCTTATAGTTTCCTCCCAAGCAGAAATGATCTCAGAGTTGTTCAGAGGATATCAGTCTGCCAAGATATTGTGAACACAATGCATGTGAGTAAATCTGCACTATAATTTTTTTCATTTCTTTGGGCCTGTGAAAAGATATCTAATCAACCACTCATTCTGGGGAAGCTGAAATTAAAAACTGAACAAGTTGGCCTTGAAATGTTACCATGAATTAAGCTACTGGACCAAGCAAGTTTGTGAGAGAGCACTGACTTTTTATTTAAAGTAAAGGACTCCAACCTGTAGAGTGAAGAACGATGTAGAAATACAGAGTAAAGAGAAGATTTGACATAGGCCCAAGACTAACCAGTCCTTTAAGTATGTTTCCAGACCAGCCTTGCAGGGCCTCTGGGTTCCAGCCCCAGACATCTATCTACTCTAACCACCAATCTCATAATTATTATAATTTACAGCTCTCTTGCTTTTCATCTAAAAAAAAAAAATCTAGGAAAAAAGTTAAGAATTAAACATCTGGATATGTAAAGTGTGGACAGAAAAATTGTCTTGAGTACAATGTAGAGGTTGTGTATTAAAATTAATGGGAAATAGGTTAAGTTCTATGCTGAGACTTAGAAAATCTGGCTTTGAGATCTTTTATCATAAAAAAAATCTCTACACTTGATTTGAAAATCTTACTAAGTTTAGAATAGGGGACCACAAGTCCTTGGCCTTTTCTCCCGCAAGATGATTTATACAAGATATAACAATGGCAGGAAACAGAAGCATGGAATATTTTACTAGTCATGTTTTCATTTGGGTAAATGATGTCTACTTTCTACTTCATAATAGTTATGTTAGATATTAAACCCACTTCTCAGCACCCTAAGAACAGTTATGTTTAGATGGTATCACTTTCAATTATCATATTCACAAAAGAGGGAATCCCATCACCTCACTTTTTTTTGTTGTCAGCAGATCACGCACCCACAGGTTGGGCTGTGGACAACTGGTTCTTTTTGGTAGCCCCTCTTAACACTGAGATAAATTTTATTGAAATTTTCTCTCCAAATTGTTCATGTGACTTTTTAAACTAAATTTATTGGGGTCACATTGGTTAATAAAATTATATAGGTTTCAAGTGCACGGATTTGATATTATGTCATATGTATATTATATTATGTGTTTACCAAAGTTAAATTTTCTTCTGTCACCGTAAGGTAACAAAAGGAAATATATGAGAACTAGTTGGACTTTTGAAACAACAAAAATGAGCAAAGAGCCGAGACCCAATATACATACTATCTACTACATAAAATTAATTCTAATTAACACTTAATGCCACCTAATTTCACTCTTAAAATGGTAGAAATAGTAAATTTTATATTATGAACTACGACCAAAAAATGAACTAAAGTTAAGAATGAAAAAGACCTTTTTTAAAAAAAGAAAAATTCTTTCATTTATTTCTGCCTCTTAAAATTCTGAATTTTAGAGCCAGCCATTTGTGAAAAACAAATTAATTAGGACCCGACTGAAGAAAGACATCCTAATCTAGGTTTTCTAAAGTAGGGAGGATAAGGCAAGAGTAAGACAGTCCTTGAAAATAGGTTAGTGTTATCTTAGGAATACATTTTAAATGAAACAAGCTTAGTCCTCAGCCCATCTTTATTTTTGAGGTCTTCATTGCCATTATGGGGAAAGTTAAAATAAATGACTAAGTAAAAAGAAGAGGAGACAGGTGATAATTAAGAGCGGAAAAAATTAATTTTTAAACATTCAGAAGCCCTTGAGTATAGTGATTGCTTTGCTACAACTGCAGTGATATGAGGACTATTAATTTGTTTAAAAGGAAAAGGAAAAGAAATATTGTTGGCACATCAAAGAATTAAGCAAAATAATTCTTGCTTATATGTTGAAAGTATGGTTAGGATGACTCTCAAATAAACTAAAATCTCATCATCCCTATAGAGAATGTCATTTTTCAAAAGACCAGATAGCAGCAGAACCATATTTCATAAAATATTTTTTCTATTTCCTTTCGCTTGACCATCCAATGCTGAGGAAATTCAGGTATACTTTATATAGTGCAAGCCAATATGTTAAATCCCCTACCAAAAAAAAAAAGTATGTAGTAGAAACTTAATTTAGCTAAATTCACATTTAGGGACTATTTAATGGGCCTGTGTTACCTCTCTGTGCTGCTCTGCAATGCTAGTCTCATGCTCTCTTTTTCCATTCGGTGTTTGTTGCTTGAAACAACCTTTTCCTCTTGCTTCCTTGGTCTCTGTCAAATACCAAGCAAGAGATCATCAATTAAAAACTGAAAGTGATAACAAACTACCAGTTGCCAGATTGTTGTAAAAGCAGTAAGTCTGTTTCCTCAGGAAAAAAAAAATGGTAGACAGAGGCGCCAGTTTGAATAGAATGATATATTTCTAAAGAATTATAGCAAAATATTTTCTTCTCCATTTTGTAGAAAATAAAAGAGAAAGATAAGAAAAACTTAGGTTTTGTTCTTGTTTTTCATTTTAGTGACATGTTGACCCAAGTCCAAAGACAGAAATAAATAACTTTAATTAAGGTTCTAGATTATAAAGATAATAAAGGTTTTCCTCCTACTTTCTTTTCACAGAAATAACAAATGAAAGCATCATGGCTATGTGCATCTGCTCTGAGCATTAGAAGGCATTTCCCACTGGGGCTTCCCATCTCTTTTCATCACCCCTTGCTTGATGGTAGAACATATATTGGTAGACCTTTGGGGAATATCTTTAAAATATAAAGTACACATATTCCTTGATCCTGAAACTTGTATAAATATTTCTGTAGGATTGATTTTGAGAAAGAGAAAAGCAGCCTCTGACATCTAGAAACAGATCTAACCCATTTTTTTCCTTAATGGTTCTAGTTACTTGCCTGGCACCCATAGCTAAATGGAGATGTTCTGTTGGTCGTAAACAATCTGATTGGACAAGGTTACTTTGTGTCTGCGATGAAATAAGACCTAAGCAAATAAAACAAAAGACAACTTCCTAGACTCTTACCCACAATTGCCTAACTATAACCCAAATTCTCTAAGTGCTTTCTACTACCCTCTTCCCCAATGGTTCTCCATCACGGTGTCTCCCTTAATGCAGCAAGCAATAAGCCCAACTTACTTTCTGGTGGTTTGTGGCAGGAGGGGAGGAATGGTTCTTAGTTCTAAGAGAAAGAATTTTGTTTATATCAAAATCTATAATGGCAAAAATTGGTGATGACCTATTTAATCCAAAATATGAAAATAATTCAATAAATTATGACACACTCATTTTATGAAATAGCCTTTGAAGAGTAAGTTAGATTCATCGTTATTGGAATGGGGGTGGTGGTGTCTCTAAGACTTGATGTTATATTAGAGGAGAGAGCAAGCAAGTGAAATAAACTTACAAAGAATAGGATACGATTCTGTGTTTAAAGGGAAGCAAGTGTGTGTGTGTGTGTGTGTGTGTGTGTGTGTGTGTGTGTGTGTGTAGAAAAAGTTCTGGAAGAAGAATGACCATCAAATTATTAACAACTGCATAGGAAAGAGGTAAAAAGGAAATTTTTATATTCAACTTATACACATTTATATTGTTTTAATTTTGATAAGATTTTATCATTTTATAAGTTTTAGGAAAGACTAATTTTTAAATTGGCTTCTCAATAAACAAATGCCCATATTATTTATATCTATCTATATAATGTATATGTACATTACATATATATATATTGAAGAGATTATATATATACATTTCTCTGCATCTGCACATATATAAATATATATTTCTGTGATTTATGTATCCCTAAGTCATTTGGTGCAGGACTAACAATATTTATAATAGCTATATAATATTGCATAATAAAGATGCTAAGAGGTTATTTATCTATTCTATTGATAGATATTTGTTTTATGTACTTTCTGGCCATTATATATAATATATATATTTCTTTGTATGTGTATACTTTCATTTTAATGCTTTTTATCCCATGGCATAAAATGACAGGAATGGGTTTTGGGGATCAGAGTGCATAGGCGAGTCTCAGTTTTAATAGATATTGACAGAGTTTTACTTAAAATAATTTATATTTTTACCAGCAGTGTTTCAGAATACTCTTTTCCCTAAATCCTCATTACCAGTAGGTGTCACCTCTTTTTGCCAAGCAGATATAAATAACCTATTTTTACATTATTTTGACTTTCATAAAAATGGGTGAGTATATATTCATTTATGAGTAATTTTGAATTTACTTGTCTGTGAATTGCCTCAATAGACATTGTTCATTTTTCCATTTTTACTAATTTTGTTAATAACTTAATGAGTTCTCTATTATAGATGAAGCTTTAATATGAAATATTTTTTCACATTTTCTCTTCTTTTTACTTTTGTTTAAGTATCTTTTTATTTTTATTGTATTATTTTTTTAAACTTTTAAAGTATAGTTGGCATAAAATAGTATATAGTTTCAGGTGTACAACATAGTATACATTTGTATACATTATGATGTGATCACCATTCTAAGTCTAATAACCATCTGTCACCATGCCAAGTTATTAAATATTATTATGTTCTCTGTATTGTATACTACATCTTCATTGCTTATTTTATAACAGAAAATTTGTACTGTGACAGAGTGAAATACTTCATCTCTCTGACTTCATTTTGTTCAAGCCTGCTTTGTTCCCATGGCCTTCAGGCTAATAGCTTCTTAGTTTTGCATATAGACATGCTAATCATTAGAGGAATTCTACTTATTGCTTGGGGAGATCAGGAAAGTATGTATTGTTTATCAGAGATTTGCAGAAACCTTATGACTGGACTCATAAAGTCCCTGCTGGAACCCAGATGTCTGCAGTGGTCAACCACCTCTTGCTCCTCCCATATCCCATTCTCATGGCATAAAATATGCCCGAAGTCTGTATTTCCTTAAGGTGGATTTGAGGTACCGCTAGGTCTCCCATTTTCTAGGTTGGTACTTTCTCAGTCAGTAAAACTTTCCTTAATCTAAACTCTAAGGTTTTGAGTTTTGGCCTTTTGAAGTATCCAGCACACAGACTTTGGACCAGTAACACTGCCTCTTATTCCCCTTCACCTTTTCCTCCCATGCATCCATCCATCTTCTCCCCTCTGGCAATCAGCAGTTTATCTCTCTTTGTATGAGTCTTTTTCTTTTGCTTTGTATGTTCATTTGCTTTGTTGTTTTTTTTTAAGATTCTACATAAATTAAATCATATGATATTTGTCTTTGACTTATTTCACTTAGCATAATACCCTCTAGGTTCATCCATGTTGTTGCAAATGGCAAGATTTCATTCTCTTTTATGGTGAGTAATATTCTATTATAAATATGTACCACATCTTCTTTACCACTCATTTATTAATGAGCACCTAGATTGCTTTCATCTATTGGCTATTGGAAATAATGCTGCAATGGATATAGGGGTACATATCTTTTTGAATTAGTGTTTTTTCTTCAGATAAATACCCAGGAGTACGATTTCTTGGTGAAATGGTAGTTCTATTTTTAATTTTTTGAGGAATCTTCATACTTTTTTCATAGTGGCTGTACCAATTTACAGTGCCACCAACAGTGTATGAGGGGTGTTTTTACCACATTCTTTCCAGCACTTATTTGTTGACCTTTCATAATAGCCATTCCTACAGGTATGAGGCAGTAACTCTTTCCAGTTTTGATTTGCATTTCCCTGACAATTAGTGATGTTGAGAATTTTTTCATATGTCTGCTAACCATCCATCATCTTGCTATGTTAAAAACATATTATATTGTTAAGCGTGCATTGTTTTCTTTAATAGTTCTTATCTTGATTAAAATGTTATCTCTAATACATCAGCATTAATCTCCTAAAATTTTTTTTTAAATTTGTACTATTTTTACATTCACATTTTTACTCTATCTGGAATTAAGTATTATAGTTTACAAAAAAAAGAGAGAGATAATTCAATTTTCCTCCACATGAATAACCTATTGTGACATTTAAGAATGTAATTTTTTCTCCCAAAATTGATAAACCATCTTACATATGTTAGAGTACCATATGTACTGATCCCATATATGCTGGGATCTCTATTCTGACTCATTTTTGGGGGTCCTACGTTCACTAGGACCCCCAAACAGGTTGAATAATAATAACAGTATACATTATTAATAATTTAATTCTCACCATTTAAAGTGATATTTGCTCTTAATTTTACACAAATAATCTACCATGTTTAAGTACAATTTCTTAATTTTTCTAATTAAAAAAAAAAAATCCCTTTTGAGACTTTTGTCCAGCCTGAATTAGTAGGGAACTACAAATCACAATTTCATGTGGACCAAGGGTCTCACAAGGAAGAAATAATCTTATGAACCTAACAATACTTTTGTTTATCAGAAACTTTGTTATAAACAGTTTTTCTCTATCCTGAAAAGAAAGATAGAAAATATTTCCAAGTCCATAAGCTTGAAAATAAAGCATCACCTGACTAATCAGGCTAAAATGAAAGTGCCAAATAAGATGGTATTTGACCAAGCTCACTAACAATCATAGTTTACATATTCTTTATATTGTGTTTCCTGATATTGGATCAGCTACATAATATGTGGGGCCAAGTGAAAAATGAAAACATGGATCTTTTATTCAAAAAGTAGGAAATATGTGCCATGAAAGGTACTAAACTATTTGTTATTCTTTTTTCCAGTCTTTTTCTTGACCTGTTATGGAGTTTTTTATTTGCCGCTTGAAGGCCTGTGCTCTGGGGCATGGCAATTCTCTTGGGCAAATGTAGACCCTCACAGGTACTTAAGAACTAGGCTGGGATTTGGCCCAGAGTGACACCCAGTTGCTGCCATGCTCTCCCAGCAGTATATGTTGAAAAGACTATTGATTCCCTATTGAATGGTCTTGGTATGATTCTTGAAATTAGCAGTTGTTGTATGAGTGTATTTCTGGATTTCTATTCCATGGGTCTTAATGTCTAATTTTATGTCAATACCACACAAAACACTGTTTTTACTGTAGCTTTGTAGGAAGTTTTAGAATGAAAGAGTATGAGTCTTACAACTTTTTAAGATTATTTTGCTATTGGGGGACCCTTGCAATTCCATATGAATTTGAGGATTATCTCTTAAATTTCTTCAAAAATGGCCATTAGAATTTTGATAGGAATTGCTTTCAATGTATAGATTGCTTTGGGTAGTAATGACATCATAACAATATTAAGTCCTCCAATTCATGAACATAAATGTCTTTCCATACATTTAGGCCTTCTTTAATTTCTTTCAGCAATGTTTTATAGTTTCTTTTGTTTGTTTTATTTTACAGTTTTCAGTGTGTAAATCACCTTCTCGAATAATTTTTTCCAAGGCATTCCATTCCTTTGGATACTATTATAAATGGCATTATTTATTCAACTTCTTTTTCAGATTTTTTATTGATTATATATAGAAACACAACTGATTTTTCTGCATTGATCATGTACCCAGAAACTGCTGAATTTGTTTATTATTTTTAGTAGCCTTGTGTGTGTGTGTGTGTGTGTGTGTGTGTGTGTGTGTGTGTGTGTGTGTATTTTGGTATTTTCTCTATATAGAGTCACATAATCTGGAAATACAGATAGTTTTACTTTTTCCTTTCTAGTATGAAGGCCTTTTATTCCTTTTGAATAGCAGTAGAAAAGCAGGCATCGTTATCTTGTTCCTAACCTGAGAGGAAAAGCTTGAATTTTTTCACATCAATTATGATGTTAGCTGTGCATTTTCCATAAATGTCCTTTATCGTGATGAGGAAGTGCTCTTCTACTTTATGGTTTAGTTTGCTCTTTTTTTATAGTTCTGTAGGGTATAAAGTTAGCTTATTGGTCTTTGCTTATATTTTAAATTTAAATTTTCAATTGTTTCTTCCAGCAGTTCTGTTTTTCTTTCAGTTCTTTCTATGGATGTTGGATCCTCTTAAGTGAGTTAATATTTTTCTTTGACTACTCACCAGAGTTTAGGCAGACATAGGGTACCTTAAGCTTTGGCAATACCAAAGTGGTTGTAATCTAAGTGGTGTCTACCACTGTGGGCTAGCTGAAGAGTGGCCAGCAACTTACCAGGGCCCTGTCAGAAAATGAAAGAGTGTCTCTCTGCTTTTAGAACCTTCAACTACAAAGGTAAAGCCTCTAGCCATCCTATCCATAGGGTACACAGAATTCAGTCAACCTACCTGATTAGATTCCTCTGTAGCTTCTAAATGCTAGGTAAATTAATAGACACTCTTGAAATAGTCAGTCACATGGATCTCCATGAGCCAAAATTAGTCTAAATATCTCTGATTGTTGCTTCAGGGCTCTTTACTTTTGGTCCACAAGTTTTGTTCATTCCAGGAAAAAAATTTTAATACTACCCTCTCCATCCAGACCTGGAAGAGCTAAAGCCTTCTAGAGCCCAATCTCCCCACCCATCTATCTACCAACTTAGAATCTGCTGACTCAGGTGTCGGGAGCCTTTGATTGATAACTGCCCTCAAAGCAGGAAAGGGAGGATGTTTGCAGCAGGTGGTCTGCAGCAGAAAAATTACATAGTTTACAAATGCCTTGCTAATCTTGTTATAGCTGAGAAGCACCTCTGAGGCTCCAGAGAGTTATCTGTAGGTTTTATGACTTCGATAAGGAGGAAGACAGTAACCTCAAGGAAACACAAGTTTCTTGTGCAGATGTTACTAATTGCTCGTGCATACTTGTGTGTTTCCCATGCAATCCTGATGTTATAAATATGCTGTGCTAAATAAACTCGAGGCTGCAGCATTGACTGTCAGTCCTCCCGATTCTTTCTCTTCTGTCTTTTTTCCTTAATCCTCACTCCCCCTCTCAGGACTGTTCGATATTGGCCGGCAGGCTCCAGCACTCAGGGAAGGTAGTTATTTGAACTGGAGTTAAGAACATAGGGCAACAGTCATGTTTTAGTTACCATTTTTGCAGTCATTTTTTAAAAATATGTACATTAATAAATGTATTTCTCAGTCGTAAAGGACAGTTTTGTTATATCATGCAGCCATCTGTTTTGCAGTGAAATGCATCTTAGAATTTTAAATGGGAAATATGATCAGTATACAGAATACATATAGATACCTTTTCAAGTATTCATCTATATCTTACATAAATAGTATAATCATCACAATCCATAAATAAATGGAAATTAGTACTTTTTGCTCCAGGAAAACAATAGAGTTTTATGCTATAGTCAAATTATTTCTCTCAATCAATGAATAAAGAAGCATACTACACCTTGGAAGACCAATTTCAAACACAGAATTAGGAAGTTTAAAATATTACCAGTATATTTTCTCCATGCAAAATGCAAAAATTCACTTATTTATTTTCTAAAAATAAAAAAGTAACCAAAAATAATTTAAGTGAAACTTCAGGATAAAGTTATTAATCAGAAATATCTACTCTAAGTAATCAGAGAGTTACCATAATTTGAACATACACTGCCTTGCAATCTTAATAGCATTTATAAGTCAGTGGTTCTTAAATGGCATTTATTTTTCAGTAAGAAAAAATAAATGGTTTGGTGTAAGCCCCCCAGAGCTATATTAAACCTGTTAGAAAAGAGTCTGCATACACTTAAAAAAAAATCTATTGCAAAGGATATTTTTCTCTAGAATTTTTTCTCTAGTTTTTGAAATTATGAACAACAAATTAATGGTCCAACTCTATTTCTTACAACCTGAAACATTTTATTGATCACTCAACCACATAAAAATATAAAAGATATATTCCTCATAACTCTATTTCATAAGAGCAATAATTTTGGAATTAAATCATGATTGCAAATATGTGTTAAACACATGCCAATTTCACACTTTTGTTTATGGTCATCCTAGAAGCCACTCGTTTGTTACTATTCACTGAGCAAAATTTTCATCAACTTAGACAGTTACAGATAGTAGTATATTTTTTTATTTGTACTTTGTTGATCGTAGAGTTTTCAAATACTTGTTTTCATTTTCTTATGTTGTTCATCTTCTGACAGGGAAGAGAAAACTATTCTGTGATTATGCGAGTAATGATAAGAAATAAGTGAGAAATTCTGCTTGTATAGTTATAAGATGCTCAAATTCTTTGATTCAAAATTTTAAAATGAAAAGACACTATCAGTTATAACCAACTTTGTCATCACCTACATATATACTTAAATAGCTTTTAAAAGTATATGTTAGTTTTAATTCTTATTGAATTGCTCGCCAATTCTTATAATCTTACTATTTTTTATCTAAAAACATATTTGTTTTTGTTCTTTGTTTATGACACTTAAGTATGACTTGGAAGTACAACTGTGGCTGAAAATTTCAGTGTACTACTAGCGCTACATTTCACAATGAACACAGGATAGCCACCTGCATAGAGTTCAGACTCCACCCAAAATCATGTATCAGCTAATCAACCCCCATGTCCTGATAACACATGAACAATTTTATAAATAACTTTTAACATAAATATTATATTTGTTTATTATGGAAATTTAAGGGGGAAAGAAAATTATAAAAAAATTATAATGTTCATCTATAAGCCTACCACTCACTAACTTTATAAATATGTACAAATATGTACATGTATGTCATAAATACATATACATATGTATATACATACACAAACTTCATAAATATATACATACGACCAACCAAAATTGAGATCATATTATTTTGAAGCCTACTTTCCATAGTACGTATATTTTACAAAATTTTTAAACATACTGGTGCTTTGTATATCTTTAAATTGGACTTCTACATAGGTAAAATAGTAACTATATTAGCATTTCATGCCAAGAGTAAATCTATTTCTTACAGATATCCAAATTGCCCCTTAACTTTTACTTAGGTATTTTTAAGAATCTATTTCTTTTTTTAAGTAATCGATAAGAAATTAGTATACAAGTTACTTAACCTCATAATAAATGTAGCCTTTTAAAGGTGAAAGCCCTCTTGTTTTTTAAATATTGAACTTTAATTTTAAACAGTTAAAAGGCAATGAACAGGCTGTGTTGAACTACTACTATACATGGAAACTTGCTTTGCTTTATTTTTTTAAAGCACACTTAGCAGTGTAATTCTAAATGATGCAAAATATTTAAGACCTCAGTAACAAAAGTTAAAAAGAATCATCTGTAAGTCAAAAGCAATATTTTTGTTTTGCATCTAATTTACTCAGACTTTTCCTTATATAAAGGATATTTAGAAATTAACAAGTCCATGAAGAGACTGAGCTATATACTTCTCTTCATCCTCAGTAACTAACGCAAAACATTTTTATTTCTTGCTGCCACTGCTGCTTCCAGTATTGTAGATAAAATTGATAAGAAAATCTCTTACTTTCTACTTCACTCTACTGCTCTTCAATAACTTAAGAAAGTTAATGTGTATTTTAGTAATCTCCAAAATAAAGTTCGACAGATATTGAATAATAAAGCAAAAGATCTAAGTTTTAGCTCTTGGTAGAATTATTAAAAAGACTTTAAAAATGGGGCTATACAAATTGAATTGGAGTGAGTAATCTTGTATGGCTAGGCCACAGGTAAACATTTAACAGTAGATAATTCTTATCTTATTACTCTGGCCTGAATATCTCTTCATTCTTACTTTCTAAATAATGTCCTCAGTCCTGTGCCCTTTACAGATAGTGTCACTTATGTCAATTACTAGTGGTCTTTAAACATTCTCATTAACAACCTGTATTCTCTATCATTCAATAGATCTGCTATGAAGTATCAATATGTTCTTGGTGCTCAACTTGTTGGTGCTGGATATTAGGGAAAAAGGAAAAACACATAATCTGAATGGTGTCCCTGGATCCCAGGTACTGGAGTACTTCAGTCTTTAAGTGTTGATTGGCTGGAACTATCAGAGGTTACCATTTGCAAGTCCTCAGAGAATGGGGCTACTAATGACAACCACCTCTAAATTGGAAGCAATGTTCTCATTTTCAGTCTTCCTCCTTTATTCTTGCTACTGATGAGATGGTAGCTAAATTGGTGTGGCAAAGTGAAAACTGTTTCAATGGGAGAAGAGCACATATAAAGTTTTGTGAAACTTTGGAGAGTTCAGCTTGATATATTACATTATATTTACCACGATTCTATTGTACACCTTGAGGTCAGTAGGTTTCTTTGGATTCTGTAAATCAGACTAGTTAATCTTCACCAGCTTATCTTTGTAACTTCATAGAGGCCAAGGCTATGTGGGTGGAGGATAATACTAAAAGTACAATATTTTTTCTTCTCTTATCTTAAATTTCTACATTTTTGTATTAAGAATAAATGAGCTTATAATATTTCCTGCAGGCTAGTGTGTGATCACTTTTTACAACAGATTCAGGCAGTGTGGTCTGGACGGAAGTAGGGTTATTACAGAAGGAAAACACCACAGATGGAGGAAAAGGGGAACTAAAAGAGTGATTAAGAGAACTCTATGAATATATAATATCTCCGTATATTCACTTCCTTATGCCATTTAGATCTAAATCAGTGATTTACTGTAAAATGTTTACATTAACTAGTTGAAATTTGCTTCATTGAGGTTCTGTCAATGAGTTGTAAACCCTGAAAATACTTTGTCTCTCTTTTCCTCATTCTTAGAAACTCTCGCAATACAACTTTAGCCTCAATCAGCATCTCCTTCTATGAGAAGCGTCTTTATGCACATAATTACATACTTCCACCTTCTCCCATCTTTTTTCACTTTGCATGAATCTAGTTAAAGCTCTTTAAAGATGCCAGATATGTGCTAATTAGATTGCCCCCCAAAAGGTATCACTAAATCAGGCTGCTTCTAATCCAGCCCTCTCAGTGTATTTGAAATGTCCTAGGATGCACAAGGGTATTGAGAAATATCAACCCTACAGAACTAGATTTATCACCCCTGTCAAATAGCACTCATACTGATGAATTTTGACATTCACCTCAATATAAGTCAGAATCCACTTATTATTTAATTAGCCTGTCCTATGTAACTTTTACCATTAAGTTTGACAACATATGCAGCCTCTCTCTTCACTTGTATTATGGTGTAACATAACACAAATTAAAGAGGAATTTTAAATTGAGAGTTCAGTCTTCAAAGTCATGTATTCTCTGACCTGCAGCATGGCATCCTTTGGGTTATATGAGTTTCTATGAGGAACCTAAACCCTGTTGTAGCATTCTAAGGTCTGGTGACATTTTTAAAAAGCAAATTTTTGACATCAAATTGAGAATTATTTTAAAAAATGAATAGCTCATGAGTCCATGATGGTTCACGTGGTCTATCTAAAATATAATTATTGTTATTAAGTAGACTCTGTCTTGAATATTTATTGTTTATTTTTTGCCATTAAAATTATTAAATTTATTGGGGTGACATTGTTAATAGAATTATATAGGTTTCAAGTATACAATTCAATAATACATCACCTGTATATTGCATTATATGTTTACCACCCAAAGTCAAATCTTCCATCACCATATATCTGACCCCCTTTACCCTTATCCACCCCTCTCCTTGAACTTCTAGTAATCACTAAACTATTGTCTGTGTCTAGAATTTTTGTTTGTCTTGTTCGCTTGTTGCTTTTATTGTTTATTGACAGACTGAACCAGATCTTCTACCTCTATTGGAATAGTGGAATTTGACTATAGAATTGAAAGTGCTTCTAATTTTACATCTTGCATAGCTGGTAAAGCCGAATCTCTAAGTCTGAAAGGAAAGTAAATAACCATTCAATGCACTACCTTATTGCCCCTAAACATTCCTTTTTTAAAAAAGAGAAACACACAAAATCCTAGTGTCTAGAAATACTTATATGCCATACATAGCATACAATAACTGTTATATTAAACCGGCACCCTATCCCCATTACATCATTCTAATGGTATCCCCTTCTTTTCTAGCACTTCTCCTTTCCCAGTTTATCCGTGTGCTTCTAGTGGGCACTTCCACTAGTATACCACTCCCTAGCTAAAAGTTGGGTGGGCCCTGATTCATTCTGATCCCAAATTATTACTCCATCTCTAAGGATATAGTAATTGTTCCAATACCAAGTGGGTGATTCAGCTAGACCAGAGGACTGCTTAATGGGATCTAATTAGCTTGTCAAAATTTTTCAGTTGTCATTTGAGTTATATAGATGGAAGATTCTTTGTGTGCAGTGGTCTAGAGACATGTTCCGAATCATGAAGAAATTCATTTGAACTAGGAAAAAAAAAAGTCTAATATGCAGAAGAATCAGACACAAGAGTCATTAAAAGAAAGATACTTTACTGGGTTAAGTCCATGAATCCTGGCATCTCTGAGTCCAATTCCACCCTTGCATTTTCTGTGAATTGGTTACATGAGACAATACATTTCTTATATTTGCTAAGTTAGTTGAGTTTTGTCACTTACAACTATAAGGGTTCTAAATAACTAAATAAGAGTTCTGAACCCTGGAATACCTAAAAGTCTTACTATTTTTTCAGAACGTCTACAAGCCTCTAATTACTCACATCTTGTCAAGTGCACTTTGAATATTCATAGAGGTCAGATCTGTCATGGACCGATTTAAGGGGACTGGAGTTATTAAGTATCAATAACAAGTATATTTGAAAAATGCCAAATATTTGGAAATTGTCACTTTTTTATATAACTCATGGACTAAAAAAGAAATTACTAGAAATTATTAAAAACAAAATATTTTGAACTTAATGAAAATAAAAACTTAACATGTGAAAGTATGTTGTAATAAATATTAACAGCTAAATAAATAATATTATAAATATTAATAGCTGAGAAATCATAATAAATATGAACAGTTAAATGCTAGTAACAATTCTCCCCAACTTGATCTACAGTTACATTGCCTGGTATGGTAGCTATTAACCATAGGAAGCTATTGAATATTTGATATGTGGCTAGTTTGAATTAAGATATGCTGTAAGTGTAAAACATGCCCAATTTTGATGACTTGGCACCAAAAAAAAAGTAAAATATTGCAGTAATACTTTTATATTGATTACAGATTGAAATGACAATATTTTTATACATTCGGTTAAATAAAATATGTTAACATTAATTTCACAGGTTTTATTTTTTAGTATGGCTACCAGAAAAAAATTTAAATTATGCATGTGCCTCATATGTTTTGGCTTGGATTGTACTATGGTATGAATAATGTTTTTGTTATTCCCCAAATTCATATGTTGAAACCTATTCCCCAAGGTGATTATATTAGGAATTAGAGCCTTTGGGAAATGTTTAGGTCACGAGAGCAGAGCCCTCATGAATGGGATTAGTGCCCTTATAAGAAGAAGCCTGAGAGAGAGCTCCCTTGCCCCTTCTGCCATGTGAAGTTACAACTTGAATACTGCTTTATGAATAGACACAGGCCCACACCAAACACAGAACCTGACCATGTTGGCACACTGTTATCAAACTTCTAGCCTCCAGTACTGTGAGAAGTAGTATACCCAGTCTGTGGTATTTTGTTATAGCAATCTGAATGGACCAAGACACATTGCGTCCTACTGGTCAGCACTGATCTATAGATTTAATGCAGTTCCCATCAGAACTCCTACAGGCTTTTATTAAAAATGACAAACGAATTATTAAATTTATATTGAAATTCAAAGAACCAAAAATAGCCAAAAGAATTCTTTTAAAAGAACATTGTACTCTCTAGTTTCAAAACTCATTATAAAGCTAATCATGAAGTAATCAAGACAATATGGTAATTGGCATATGGATACACAAACAAATCAACATAACACAGTAGGGTTCAAAACTTGACCCACATTATATATCCTCGGTTAATTTTCATCAAGACATGAAAGTAAAAAAGACATGAGGAAAGGATAGTCTTTTCAACAAATGGTGTTGGAACAACTAGATAGAAATATGGAGGAAAAAAATGAATCTCGATCCTTGACTCATGTGATACACAACAATTAATTTAAAATGAACCATAGCACGAAAATAAACTCAAAAATTGTAAAACTTCTGGACAAAAACATAGGTTGGTAAAGTTTCTTAGAATAAAAAATACAAAATATAAAAGATAAAAAAATGATATATTAGACATTATCAAAATTTACAACTTCTGCTTAATAACAAGACACCATTAAAAACAAACAAAATACTAATCACAAACTGAGAGAAAATATTTGTAATAAGTATATCTGACTAAAGACTATATCCAGAAAACCACAGAGGACTCTTAAAGCTCAATAAAAATAACACAAGCAGTCTCGTTATAATTAGGCAAAGATTTGACAGAATTTCCACAAAAGTAAATAGATGACAAATAAAGAAAAAAATATATGCTCTTAGTAGGGAAATGCAAATTAAAACTACAATGAGATACAACCACAAATTCGTTAGAATAGGTAAAATATTTTAAAACTGATAATATATAAGCCAGAAAACAGAGTAAGAACTCATATATTGTTGGTAGAAATGCACAATGGAACAATCACTTTGGGAAACAGTTGGGCAATTTCTTATAAAGTTAAATATCTACTTACCATTCAACCCAGCAATTTCACTCTTAGGTATTCACCCAAGAGCAAGGAAAGCAGGTCCACACAAAGATTTGTTTATGAAACTTTATAGATTAATTTTTAATAGTTCCAAGAGAGGACAACCCACTGTCCATCAACAGGTAAATGGATCAGTAAATTATGATGTCCATACAATGGAATACAACCGAGCAATAAAAATGAACTTCTGATACATTCAATGACTTGAATAAATATCAAAAACGTTCTGCTGAGTGAAAGACTTTAGATACAAAAGAGTGTATAGCTTTTGATTACTTATATAGAACTCTCCAAAAGGCAAATTTATAGTGATAAAAAGATCACAGTTGCCTGGGTGCAGAAAGCAAGGGAGGGACTAGGGAGGGAAGAACAGAAGGGAATCTTTTGGGATATTGGAAATGTTTTGTATCTTGACTGTGATGGTTACATGGGTGTATGTATTTGTTAAAACTCATCATACTGTTCTTTTAAAAATGAATGCATTTACTGTATGTAAATTACACTTTAGTATAGTTGGGAACATTTTTTAAATTGGTGAGAACAAAAGAAACTTTTAAGTAGGATTATAAGACTATTTAAAATTTTTATTTAAGGATAAATTCTATTAGTAATATTTCCTTTTGCTCCATGCTGTTCTTCACTTCCCCAGAAAATTATGTTCTCACCTTGTGGTTTTGGTACATCTTCTGATACAGCAAAAATGTTAAGATAGGGTCAAGTTTTAAGGATGCAAAAAATCAAGAAATAATATGGACATGGCTTCATAAACTTAAGAAAGTGATGGCTCACTAGCCATTTGCAAAATAATTTTAAAGAAGAAGGGAAGAACTTCTCTCCAGAGTTCCAAGTTCCTGGTGCATATCTATAAAGGAAAAATCACTTTTGCAGATAGTCTAAGAAATAATTTCCTGGCAGCCAAGTGTTGTAACCACACACTATACAGAGCATTTTTGTAAAAGAATGAAAATTCTATCTATAAGACAAATTATTATAGCTATTGTCTTTTTTCCCACAAGGGCAAATAAAGTTATAGAAGCTCAAGTCATAAATACATGGATCATAGCTTGTGAGTTTTGTAACATTTTATCAACTATAAAAGAAGTCTAGTGAAGCTAAATGTGTGCACTTTTGGTTACTCTTTTATGCTGTCCTCAAACTATTAACTGTCAGTAGCCAAACAAAACTATTCATGCTAACTGGAAGTGAGAAAGTTCAACTTGTTTATCAAGAGAGAAATATATTATTGCTTATATTTTCCACAATGGAGCAAACTGATAAGCTTTAAAAACGGAAATCTGCTCATACTGGGAATAGGATAGAAGAAATAATCTTTAGGCTTAAACTTCCTTCTTGGCAAAGGCATGAAAAATAAAATTTTCAAAATGCATTTTTTTTGCATTAAGCTAGCAGTTTACATTTCTATATATTTAGCAAGTAAAGAATATTTCCAAAAGATTTCAAACTATTCCTAAATAAGAACACAAAACATGTGTGTCTCTGTTATTTTAATTTGGTGATAGATTACTACTCTCACAAATTGAACCTAAACTCTAATTATAGCTTTGCCCTCAGCTCACTATGGGTCTTTTGGGGAGTTACTTCATTTCTCTGTGTCTTACATGTGCATATGACAGGATGAAGGAATTAAATGAGACAATAGATAAAGGACTTCATAAAAATGTATAGATTTCTAAGTTAAAGTCAGATAGTTTCTGATCCCACATTTATGCTTGTGAATATCTTATACACTATAAATAATTCCAATTTAAAATACATTTCACCAGTTCACCCTAATGGGACATGCCGTTAGTTTTTATTTTTTCTTTTGTTCTATTATCTGTCTTTGAATATAGCAATGGAAATCATTCTTCTTTCTCCTTCATAGCCACCAGGCTACTAACTGTTTATATATTTATATTCTTATAATTGCTTATATACTTCCTCCTCTTTCTAAAGTTTTAATTTCAATTGGAATACTTAGTAATAGATACAAAATATAGTGGCAACTTTATTCTAAAATTGATAGGACAATTGATTATCCATGTAGAAGGAAAATAGAATTAGTTTCATACCTCATACCATACTCAAAAGTCCATTATCAAAAAAATAAAAATATAAGTGTGAAGGATAAACTGTGAACATTTTAGAGAAAATATGACATCAGGTAAGGAAAGGAATATATTTGTGTCTTAAATAATACATAAAAAAAAAAGCAATGTCCATAAGACAAAAAGTTTAGAAGAAAATTACACCTCATGATAGGGAATTTTTTGAACAATATACAGAAAGATAATAATTCTAGAGGAAGAGACTGCTAAATTCAACTACATTAAAATTTAAAATTTCTGTTCATTAAAATACATATAAAGAAAATAAAAAGATACTATACACTGCAAGAAGCTATTTGCAACAAATATAGGCAAGAAAGGATTAGTATCGAGGTACAGAAAAAAAAACTCATAAACAAAAAGACAAGACTCACTAGGAAAAAACTGGCCAATATAAAAGAAAACTAGTATTTCATAGAAGAGAAAACATGAATAGCTCATAAACATAAGAGACTCAATAATTATTAGTTGTTAGGAAACTATACCTTAGAAACAAGATTTGATATCACTTGGCATCTACTACATTGGCATAAATTTACAAACCTGAAAATATCATGTACTGGCCACAATACAAATCATTGAAGAATCTTAGACTCTGCTGGTGGGGACATAAATTAGCACTACCACTCTGGAAAACAATTTGACATTATCTTGTAAAGGTGAATAATCATATTCCCCATAATGTAGCACTTTCATTCCTGGGTATAGAGTGTCTCTTTTACATATGTGAAAGAGATATATACAATAAGAGCATCATAGTTAATAACCAAAAAATACTGAAAACAAGCTAAATTCTATCAACAAGAGAATGAATAGCTATGTATAGTCACCTAATGGAATATTATTCAGAGTAAAATGAATGAACCATACCTATGTGCTTCAGTGTGGATGAATCTTAGACACATAAGATTGAGAGGAAAAAGAAAACCTCATAAAACTATATACAAAATTATGTTTATAAAGCTCAAAAAACCACAGTGCATTAAGTATACATTCATACATGATTAATCTATTAAAAAGCAAGTAATTGATAAAATTCAAGACAGCATTTACTTCGTTGAAAGAAGAGGGTTAGGAAAGGAAAGCAAAAGTAGTAGCAAAGGTATTTACATGTTCTAATTCTTGTTTTATAATTTTATTGATGTTTATTATATATTTACATTATCAAATGCTTTGTAACTAGATCCTTTGTCTTATGGGCTGATTGCATCCCTCTCCTTAAATTCATATTTTGAAGTCCTAATTTCAGGTCACTCCAATGTGAATTTGTTTGGATATAGTCTTTGAAGAGGTAATTAAGTCAAAACGAGGTTAGTAGGGAGGGATCTAATCCAATAGGATTCAAGGTGTTCTTAGGAGATTTGAACACAGACATATATAGTGGGATGAACACTGTTAAAACAGAGGTAGATGACGGCTGTTTACAAGCCAAGGAGGGAGGCATCAGAAGATACTAATCGTGTTAACACTTTGGTCTCAGACTTCTGGCCCCCAAAAGTGTGAGAAAATATATTTCTGTTGTTTAAGCCACCCAATCTGCGGTATTTCGGTATGGCAACCCAAGCAAACTAATATAATGTGATTCCATAAAACAATATAAATTACCTTTATTACTTAGATTTTTTAGTTATTTGTGAGCACAATTCATTCCTGCTATCTAGAAATCTAGCCATCATTGTGATATATTTCCATGAGGAAATATAGTCTACATTTAAAACAACTGATTTCTAAATTAGCATTTTGATTATAATCCATTCACATACACAGGGCTAAATTTTCTCATTTCATCTTTCTACTGAGGGGCCCTGATATAAGTTCTATAATCGCCTTGGTACTCAATATTGATTTTTTTAAGTACCTAATTATCTTTAGAATCGGTGATATTTTGTTCCTTAAAGCAGAATCTGAGACAAGGACTTGGGTGTGGGTGTTATTTGGGAAGTGGTACCCAGAAGCAGGAGTGAGGGAGTGGAAAGTGAGACAAGAAAAAAGAGATAGCCAGTAAAGGCTGTGTGAGGGAGTGAGTTGGTTAATGTTGTGAATGACTGAGGTTCCATTTAACTGGGGACTCTCTGAGACACCATGACCTTAGAACTGTCCTTCAACAGATAGGGTGCTGGGGCATAGCCCCCAACTTCTGACCTCCAGTAGTTGAGGGTTGCTTGTGGAGGCGTTAACTCCCCTGCAATTCCACACTGCCCTGCTTGTAACTGAATGGTGCTAAAAACAAACAAACAACAATAACAAAACAACAACAACAACAACAACAACAACAACAAAAACTTGCTTGACTCACCAAGTTGGCAGAGATAAACCACTAATATTCTGTAAAAAGCCTAAAGTATAAAAAAAGCAGAGAGTAAAAAGAGAGACCTGCTAGGCACTCAAGTTCAGGCCATGGTACTATGCACAGAAACTGTGCACATACTTCGTCGCTTAAGTCAGAAGCAGGCTGAGGGATGTGACATGGGGTGCAAAAGGCTTCTGCTACCATTATATATTTCACCAGTCTAAAACCAGTGTCTGTGCTGTCGTTCATAGTGGCAAGAGGTGTCTTAGCCTATTACAGGGAAAAAGACATTATTAGGATAGCAAAAACAATCCCAAATATTAGCACCATGATATCAGCAAGAAAGATGAATGAAAAATAAATCAACACCTAACAGCCTGTTATAGGCTTGATGTAGTAAAGGTGCAAAAAGCTTACATGTAATGAATTAGATATAATCAAGCCACAGAATAATTAGAATAAAACAAATTGAATACTCATCAAATTTGGGGGGGAACGGTAGAGGGAGTTCAAGCTATATTTGTAAGTAATATAAGAAATCACTAAGAAAAGTCCATATATATCTGATAAAGACAGCATATAAATAGAATATCATATAAAACATAAAGCCAAAAATTATTGGATAAAAAATTGCCTATATATTTTACTGATGACATTAAATTATAATTCATATTATTATAACTAACCTCTCCTATTTTATATAAATAAGTTTTCTTTTCGCTGGCTAAACTTTAATTCCACTAATACCAGTATTGACAAAAACACTAAACAAAGTAATAAATCTGACTACCTGACATAGCAAAAAATGAGAAACAGGCACATACTTGTGATTTGTAAATAGAATTTACAGAGAGTTACAATAAAAAGAGACTCCTTAAAGAGTTCAGTCTGAACTGATGCTGAAAAATGACATAGAATCACCATATCTTAATGTGGTAAAAGTTCTTTCCATGCAAAACATAATCTTTGAGAAATGTTTAAACATCTAGCACCACTTTTGAATCAGATTTTTCCTATATTCCCTCAAAACTCTTGTCTTTGCCAGTATTTTCTCTCCCTAAATGCCCTATCCTTATTTGTGAGTCTAAATTCTTCCCATTCATTAAGTTATCTTCTTCATATCTCAAAATTCTTGGGCCTCCATTATAGCTATCTATGATCTTCTGCCCTCCTCCACTAAATTATAGATCCTTAAATGTAAAATTCTCATCTGATTTATCTTTAGGTTCTTACTGCATCTAAGACAAGCAATTTGCATGTAATGGGAGTTTTTAAAATATTTATTGGTTCAATAAGTTAAACACATGATTGTATACTAGTAATATACCATAAATTATTTTTTTTGCTGCTTGCTTCAATATCTTACAAGCCACTTTTAAAACTACATATGTAGAAATGTAGTTCTTCCATTTGATCCATTTTATAATAGATTATTTTTTTACTTTAATTCACAAGTTAGTTATTGTTAGCCATTGACAATTTGGACTTATTCAAGTTGTCTAATGAGAATAGATTCTCAGAAAGCTAGTTGGGCCATTGATAG
This sequence comes from Cynopterus sphinx, assembly GCA_030015415.1. Lineage (NCBI taxonomy): Eukaryota > Metazoa > Chordata > Mammalia > Chiroptera > Pteropodidae > Cynopterus > Cynopterus sphinx. The sequence goes on along the minus strand of CM057379.1, from coordinate 49,283,739 downwards.
AATTAAATTGATAAGGAGAAGAATCTCCAAATGAAACACTAGTCTCAATTTTTTTTAAAAAAATAGAAACCTTATAAATCAGTTTGTGAGCTCACATAATAGTTTTCTATTTATTCTAGATACCATTGTAATTATGATACTGTCATCTATGGAAATTATTAAAAACTTAGTTGTGATTCTTGCAAGTCAGTCTTTATAAAAGTGATTTTTAAATATTACAAAAAATTTGGCCAAAAAAAAATTGCTTGACTCTCCGAGTTGGCAGAGATGAACCATTGATATTTTTCCTTTTTCTTTTTCTTCTCTGTAGTATCATTCATAGAAGGCAAATGACTAGCTATAATCCTGGAGATTGAAATAAAACCTTTTTTAGAAATACTTATGGTTTCCTCAATTTAGTCACTCTGAATCCATACACTATACATTTACATTTCAAAAATGGTTATAAAGAAATTCAGCAAAGACCTGGTTTCAGTAAGATATTCTTAATTTGATTACACTAATACAACAACCTGATATACTAAGTCGGTAACAAATTGTTTTCAAGAATATTTTATGGGATGAATGGAATTAGATAAATTTGCAACTGTTTCTACTCTCTGTAATCATATTATCAATTGTAGTCTCTCAGAAGAACCTTGGAAAAGATTTTATGATCGTTTTCAGAAGCCCCTAATATTGAATCCAGAAAACATTGCCAATATAATAGCCTTTCCAAACACCTCAAGATAGATATTTACCTTTCTAATTTCATCTTAACTTTCAAGGAACTGAAACTAAAATGCCTTTGGTGTTAGTTTATGTTTTAGACCTGTGTTGTCCAATACCGTAACTGCTAGCAACATGAAGCTATTGAGCACTAGACATATGCCTGGTCCAAACTGAGAAACGCTTAAATATAAAATACAAGTCAGATAATGAAGACTGAGTATGAAAAATAATATAAAACTCTCATTAATAATTTTATATCGATTATGTCTGGAAATGATAATAGTTTAGACATTTGCTTAAGATATTAACATTAATTTCATTTGCTTTTTTTTCTTATAAAAGAAACATTACTATTTTAAATTACATATATAGCTTGCATTTGTGGCTCACATATTTCTATTAGACAACATTGTTTTATTCCTTTAACAAGTTTTGTTCAAATGAGAAATATATTTTTCAGAAATTTATAACTACCTACTCATTATTGTAGGTAAAATTACTAGTAATTTTATCAATTATTAAGTCAGAAAATTTAAGAAAACAGGGGTAACAACTGACTTTTCAAAGATGGGTCAGTGTTTAAGCAGTAATAGGTTGGAAAGTAATCTTTCCTTTAATCAATAGTAGTTTTCAGATATCATAATATTTTTTTGACTTAGGTTATCTGCAATCTCAGATACCAAAATTTAAAATGTGGTTTTGCAAGTTCTTTACCGGCTTTGTCTTTAAGAAAGAAAACTATTTCTTAGCTGCATGTCATGAAATGTGCAAAAGCAATGACACACTAATAATAATGAGATACTTTTGGAGGTGTCTATTAACATACAAAAGTCTATTGCACACTCATCAAATATCCAAGTTATTTTTGGACAGTGCTAGTTTTCTGTAATTCCTTCCATTAGAAATGGTTCAGAATCAGATACTTAGCATTCAGATCTTCTGTGTTATTTAAACCGGAGGAAAAGAGACATGAGTAGTGGATAAGTAGTGTGGCTCCCCTTACATGATTATTGTTGCCAGGGAAACCACTTCCTTCTATTCCTATGTTCAGCCTGTCCATCCCACTATCTGGCATCATTGCCTCTCAAGAAGGGCAACATCACAGCATGGCTTAAGAGGAGAAAACATAAAGGACAAAACTGGGACATTATCTTGCTACACACAAATGTTTCTCAGAAAACCTACACAGTAGTGACTTTTGAGAAACGAAACACAGAACCAGTCCCCTGAAACTGCTATATGCACATGTGCTAGTGGCTACAGGGTACTGCATTCACACATGCAAGTATGCAAAAACACCAATTTCCAAGTCATACTTGTGATCACAGAAAAGAATATAACGTGTCAGGCATAGACAGGACAGGGCTTGGCAGCTCAGAGTCCCAGGGCTTTCTGGGTCAGTATGGAGCCCTGTGATCTTTCTGAGAGGCAGAGTCACTGGCAGGTAGTATATTCAATGAAGTAACTTTGTGGAAATAGATTCTGAGAACTAGTACAAGAAAGATTAAGACTCTTACAGTCCTGGGGTCAGACTGAGTTATAAAACAGACTGAGCCAAATAAAAGCACTGTGAGTAAATAAAAACAAAGCTGACATGTACTGGAAGAATAACCATAGGCCAGAAAGTTAACTGTTTTCATAAACCCAGTATTGGCTTCCTCTTGGACAATTTGGTAACCCACTCAAAGATCCAAACTGGCTCTACAAAATAAAAAACCAAAACTTTATGAAGTGGTAATACACAGTGATTCATTTAAATGAATACAGTGAAAAGCACAGTTTTACTATCATTTGTGCATTTTAAAAACATCAAATAATCAGTTCCTCTACTATTTTTTTGTTTCACTCTGGTTTTCTAGTATTTATTCCATATGTGTTCTATAAACATTTGTTAAATTGAATTGAATATACAATAAAAGGGTAAAATATATCTACCAAATTCTGAAGTTAGTTGGTGATTTAAAAAAGCTGTAGCCATAGTAGATAATTATGCAACTAACTCAGCTAAAAAACTGTCAGAAAAAAAATAATAAACTAATCTGAAATAACTATAAACCAAAAGTTGCTAATTATGAACCAGATGTTCTAATGGGTACAGCTTGGTATAAAACCATGTCCAAAAGTTCTATTCAGTCAGTCTGCTTCCTGTATTCTTTTTATCAGCCTAGGACTTCACCTCGTACTACCCTTACTGCCTATAAAATGTGTATGCTGTGTCTCTTTGAACAATAATAGGAGGTGGTCCCTGAACTTTGCCACTATGCAGAGCACCTATGAAGACCTCCTCACACAACCATATTAATTTAAGAAGTTGTTTTTCTAGGCTCTCCAGAGTGACATTCTGTGAAATACCAGAACACCACCCCAGGATTTAATAGCAACCTATGAAATTACAAAAACAGGAGCAAGTTGTTTAAAAATCTTTTATCAGCCCAATCAGAACCAAAATTCATCTACTGGTTTCTTGACTGATTTTATAGGCAGTCTCACAAAACAGATAGATGCCTTCAAATTTTCAACTGTAGACATATCTAAATTGTCTCTGGAACTCTATTTGTATGTGTTTATATCCTTAATTTTGAGAATTTTAGATATATCTGAAACCTAAAGAGAAATCTAAATTTATTTTTGAAGGATTATGAAGAAAAAAATGAGAAATTGCTATTAATCACACTAATTCCTTTTTTTCCTAAAGACTATCTTCTCAGTGATCCAACATAAAATACAGGATTCCATTCCTAAAATTTTGAGTAATTAACTGTAAATGTAATAAATACTTAATCTCCATGTGATATAGGAGGTGCTTAGTTATACATGCCAATAAAATTAAAAAGGCAAGTAACATTCAAAACTGTCTAAATGTGACCTGTTTCTGCGCCTGCATCACAGAACAAAAGACAAAGTCATACATAAGCCACATTTTCCCAAAGTGGTCAGCTTTTATTTTACTATATAATCTAATGTAAGGGTGTAGCCCTATGTGATGTTGTCTCCTTCCTACTCATAATGTTTCTGAATATAACCATATCATTTTAGTATTGGGCACAAACCACAGATACAATTTAGTAACAGTTCTCATAGATGTCATGAGACATCAACTCTGTACTTGACCAAAGCATTTACTAGTTGAAAATGGTTGAGTTAACTTATGGTCTGTGTTGATTCAAATGTTAGTGACCAATGCTTAGAGACAACAGAGCTATTTGAAGAAACTGCATATATGGTGATATAACATGATATTTTACATAACCTCCGATGGGACAAGAATTTATGTTTGAAATTGGTAACTTCCCTTTACCATCTCATGTCCCACTAAATCCCCAGTGAAGATGCATTTGCGTATGTACTATTTAGCTTCTCCTGCTCCCTGTTCTCTAAGATACAGATTAAAATCCACCAGTAAAGACAGTAAAAGCCAAATACAAAATACCTTTCACAGGAGGCCAAATGTTGTGAGAGGTGGTGAAGTGTCTGGGGGGCTCCACGTGGAAGAGCAGAGCAGGATGGAGCATGATTTCAAGGAGCATGAGAGGCTAGAGGAAAGGATGTTTGAGAAGACTTGAATCTTTGGGATGTTTTTAAAATGCTACACTAACGTAAGCCTGGGCCCCTTGGGTCTCAGTTTTATAAGCATCACACAAAATAGTAAATATCTATGATGAGTCATAAATTTCTTTAGATGAAATTCTTCAAACCTAAAGTTTCCTCTGGGGTAAAAAAAAAAGACTAAGAATTATACTTCTGGGTATTTATCTAAAGAAAACCAAAACATTAGTTCATAAAGAAGTATGCACCCCTATGTTCATAGCAGAGCTATTCACAATGGTCAAGATATGGAAGCAACCTAAGTGCCATCAACAGGACATTGGATAAAGAAGTGATGGTACGTATATACAACGGAATACAACTCAGCTATTAAAAAAAAAAATCTTACCATTTGCAATAACATAGATGAACCTAGAGGGCACTATGCTGAATGAAATAAGTCAGAGAAAGATAAATACCATATGATTTCACTTATATGCAGAATCTACGAAACAAAAGAAATGAACACACTAAGCAAAGACAATCACAGATAAAGAGAACAAACTGATCATTGCCAGAGGCAGTGGGGGGAGTGGGGGCCTTGGCAAAAAAAATTGAAGGGATAAAGAAGTACAAATTAATAGTTATAAAACAGTCATGGGGATTTAGAGTATAGCATAGGGTATAGAGTCAATATTATTGTAATGGTTGTGTGTAGTGTCAGATGGGTGCTAGAATAATCAGGGGGATAACTTCATGAAGTGTATACAAGTCTAATTGTTTTAATTTAAAAAATAAATTAATAAAAAAAGAGTAAAATGAAGTATATGAGACAATACCAAAAAAAAAAGAAAAAGAAAATCATAGAACAATTCCATAACCTGGAAGAATATAGTAATGTCATGTTCATATGTGACATTCAAGTGTGCCTTATCTCCAGGTAGATTGGTCGCCTGCTTATTGTGTATAAAACCATCCTTGCACACCCAGGCCACAGCCTGGACAGCAGCAGAGTTTCCCCAACACAAGAGTTTCTTCCAGCCTCTCATCGCCTTTTATACTTTTCTTTCTCTCCAAGTAGCCCAGAGCCACATTTTAATAAGTGACCTTCAACAAGCTGAATAATTTCTTCAGTACATGGGTACATTCAAAAGCCTTGGAGGATTTAGCTGTAATAAGTATTGCTAGCAAATATACAGTCTTATGAAGCCTTTGAAGTCTCTAAAAACTTCCCCTAAATAGCCTCAATTGAAGGTTCAGGCTAGATGATTTACAGAGGCCCTTGCAAAGCAAAAATCCTATGATTTGGGATCAGCAGAACCAGCTGGATATTATAGCTTTTGCAGTTAAGATGGCTTTCCCAACTTTAACAATATTTTTGGATCCAAATAGGCTGCTTGAATTATTCACTATTAACTGTTAATTAATGTACAGCCTTCACTGGACCAGCAACAAAACCAAACAATATTCTTATTCCCCTAGTTTAAAGAATGATATGATAGAAATTTTCTGTTAAGTACAATTAGAAAACATGGTATTGCAAAGCTAAAGATATTTTCTTGTGACTCAGAATCAACAGTCATTTAGTAGGCTTAGGGCTTATATTTTTCCCTCAAAAACTCCTGCATCTATAATTCATACCTTTCACATCTGTTTCTGTAACTTTATAAACAAGTTTGAAAATAATATAATGTTTTTAATATTTCTTTTTTCAGTTAGATATGTAAAATATCAGAGAAATTGGTTAGTCGGTGAATCAGATTTCTAATCATATATGCACTGAATATCATTTTTTGAAATCCTCAAGGACTTTTTTTATACTAATTACTGCCTTTCAAAAATAGTAATTGCATACTTAATCATGCGCAGTATCTAGGGAATGATTTTTGTAAAAATAAAATTTCAAAGTACAATCACAAACAATAAATACACAAGTAGAGAATCATTATCAATAGAAAGCATAGAAATTAACAACATTGATGTATTTAAAGTCAATTTACCTAATAACCAATTCCTGAATGGTAAAATTGACTGTTGAATTGATCAACTTTACCAAAAACTTGTTTTAAGTAATATTCTTTTAGAATATATTTAATGAAAATGTATATCTACTGAATCTTATCTCTTTTTTCTAACATTTTTGGAGGATTTAGAATATGTCAGGTACTGTTTTACATATTTAACATAAATTTATTTACTCTGCACAACAATTCTATGAAGTGTATTCTATTATCCACATTTATAGAGAAGGAAACAGAGTCAGAGTCATGTTAAATAACTTGCCCAAAGTTACACAGCAAATAAGCTGCAGATTTTTGCCCACTACGTCATATGCATCATAAAATGACATTCACAGAAATAAGTTTATTTAAGAATGTATGCAATATATTAAAAAATGAGGAGATTAAATCAGTTATGACTCTTTGATTTCAAAGTTTGAATATTTCTTAAAATACTACTTAGAAGTATATGTCCATTGGCTAAATTTAAAGAAAACATATCCATATTTACTAACTATAAGAATATTCTCTAAAATATATCATCACTTTTGTTTTACTCTATTCATTAGAAGGCAGTCAGTAAAACAGGATGGGAATTAAGCTCCATCTCATGAAGGGAGAATCAAAGAATTTGTTAACACAATTTAAAACCACCACACGAAGAAAAACTTATTCAAGAGAAAATATTAAATATGGAAAACTATATGAAGATTTCACAAGGTGAAGCTAAAAATACCAAGTTAGATGTTATGTGAACACTTTATTAAGATTAGGGGTTTTCTTTTTAATTAAAAAAAAAAAGAGATAAATATTCAGTTTACTGTTTTAAACTTTTTCCAATGCTGAAATTGCTGAAGCCATGGTCAAAGGAATAGAATGTTTAGGGCACGGAACTCTTTTATATGTAAAGAAACAAAATGTACTTCCTGATTAAATATTGGTTTGGTTCACTGATAGCCCCTCAGGCCAAGTCTGTGGAAGTAGGGTGGCTTATATTTCTGGCCTGGGTCCTCAGACTTAATGAGATTATTTTAATTCTAATCCATTTTATATTGTCTAGCAGTGGTCCGCAACCTTTTTGGCACCAGGGACCAGTGCTCCTCTGAGAATCTAATGCCTGATAATCTGAAGTAGAGTTGAGGTGGTGATGATAGCACTAGGGAGCAGCTACAAATACAGATGAAGTTTTGCAGGCTCACCTGCCGCTCTCCTCCTGCTATGTGGTCAGGTTCCTAACAAGCCACAGATCAGTTCTGGCCCACAGCCCTGGGGTTTGGGACCCCTGGCCTATAGGACAATCACTCTAAATAGTCTCAATCTCTTACTGAATGAATCACTAGACCCCCACATTGAACTGTGTTAGCCATCCTGGAGGGAAATTTTAGAACCAGAGATGTGTAACTCTTTTCTGTGTTTATTGTAAGAATGACTGAAAAGATGTTGCCCATGACTTTGTCTGGCATGTTCTTTATAAAGACCCATAGGCCTTTCCTCATTGCAGTATCAGAAAAAGAAATGGGCTTCTCTTAAGCAATTGATCTATTTTTTATCTTATGAACATTGTAAATCACATAGCTAATTATGTTTCCCCTTTCATAGCAACTAGAAAGTGCAGAGGCATGTTTGTGCTTACTTTTATGGAGTGTATGTAATTTTATGATATGATATTTGAAACAACTTATTCTTGATACACCATTTTCAGCTACTTTCATTCTTTGTCCTGCTTTCTTCATAGCATGTTAAACTTTATTTTTATTATTATACAGGACACATTTGTATAAATAGACTTAATTACTTGAGAACAATTTGGAAAATACATAAATATATATGTACCAAACATCTTTTATTATTTATCATAATACTTCAGAACATGGTTTTCATCTAACTGCACTTTTCAACTAAATACAACCATTCTTTAATAAATCCTTCCTCAAACATCTTCTAACATTTAATTCCCTAGCTCTCTCATCCACATGTATGTCTTTAGCTAGCACCTGTGCTAGATGTGACAATCAGGAAGCTGTGCTACTTGGACCTCCCTTCAAGAAACAACTTGTCATTCAAGAAAGAGAGCTAGTAGGTGACAGACTCCAGCTATATAGTTCTTTTCAAACTGACCACATATTTGATCCAAGACTACACTTTTCCTAGGAAGCCCCCAGCCAGACTGAGCATAATGGGTATCCTAGGGCCTGACCACTTCTGCCCAATGAGGGCAGAATAGTTGAACTTTGGCCCTGGGCTCACCATTGAGTTGGCCAGGACATTGCTATATCTGCATCATTGCCTAAGGCTCTCACTGCCCATTTCTACTTCTTTCCTGTCAGGTATCAGATCAACATCATCATGTGAAAGTGTTCCATGACTAGTCTTTTTATTCACTCCTTTGCTTTTCATATGTATTATCAACCTTCTATATCTCTGATCAATAAACCTCTTACACTGCTAACTCCAAATCAGCATCTGGTTCTCAGAGAACCCAAAATGTCCTACTGGATAACAAAGTTACATCTTTGTAAAGTCCCAAACCTATAAATATATACATTTATTTAAAGGAATCTGATGGATGTCTCAAAGACACCTTAAACTGAGAACAATTTGGAAAATACATAAACATATATGTACCAAATGTCTTTTATTATTTATCATAATACTTCAGAACATGGTTTTCATCTAACTGCACTTTTCAACTAAATACAACCATTCTTTAATAAATCCTTCCTCAAACAGCCAAACTGAACTAATATTCTAAATTTTTTCTGTTCTGATGTTTCATATCAGTGGATAGTCTTAGTATCAATTTGGCTGTGCAAGTCAGAAAACTGGGAGCCATCCTTGACATTTCTGATTGCCCATCCCACATATCCAATTCATCATCAAGTCGTGTTTGCCTTATGTCCTAAATATACTCCTCTGTCTACTTTTCTCCAGCCTACTGCAATAGTCTTGGTCTAGAATACCATCATCTCTTGATTTTATTCTACACTAACCTCCACTATAACCACCAACCAATTTGCCATTCTCCCTACTATAGCCAGAATTATTTTCAAAACACAATTCGGATCATGGTACTAACTTAAAATCCTCCTGTTGTTTCGTTTTAATCTTACCATAGAGACAAGAGTCTTTAACACAGCAGGTTCCTGTTCTCAAGCTCCAGTGACATTTCCCATTCTCTTACCCCAACATATTGTAACTTTATGACGATAGGAACTGTGCCATTTTATTTACCATGTTATCTCAGAGTCTGTTGGAGAACATGGCATACACCAAGTCCTCAATATATTGTTTTTTAATGCATAGTAAGATGATTGAGTAAATAAATGCTTCAACTGAAGGAGTCTATTCGCAGTTCACTTGATGCACTTTGTGTTTTTTGATTGTGGTACTTTATCTCAGAGTTGATAATCTGAATGTTATCTAATTCTCAACTCAAATATTAACTCCATCATGAAGGCTCCCTTGACTTTTCTGGTTGAAAATAATTATATATCCTATTATAAAATTCTATATTCTTGTATACTACACTTATGTAATCATTTGATTAAATATATTTAATATAACTAATATACCCATTTAAGCCACAAATTCCTCAAAGACAAGTGTTGGATTTATGCTTTTAAGTATTCTTCACATCACCTAACATATACATATGTATATAAGTGTATGTGCTTTACTTGATTGAATGATTTGATTGACTGCTCTGGCAACATCTGGGTGACTTTTCCTGCCACAAGAGCGACTGTGGTGATATTAGAGTGGATAAGGCTAATAAAAATGTGATGGCCCAGTAAAAATGTTGTTTGAGTAATATATCTCTTGACTCTAAGTACCAAGAATAGAAGACTTATTTGGCCTATAAGTTTTTGTTGGCTTTCTAAACTCAAATGTCATAAAATCTACTTCATAGCTATAAAATGTGCAGTGACAGTGTATTTTTAAGAATTGCCTAAGCCTTCTAAAGGAGAAATATTTTAAAAGGCTATTATGTGTACCACTGAAGTGGGGCCTAAACATGGAGACTTTGTGAAGCTCCCCAGATAATGTTTAAGTTGAAAACCACTGCAATAGTTCAAAATTATTATTTTACAATTAATCCTAACTCTTTGAGCCAACCTGTTCTTGTGAGATGATAAAATATGTACACCATTATTGCAAACACTGAGAGGGTGACAGAAATATAAATTTATAAATCAAGTAGCTTAGTAAAAAAATCAAACTTTGTGTCTAAACTTCACCCAGCATAAAAGAATTAAGGTGAAAATTTCATGTTCAGTTATTATTTTGTTACATCTTTAAAAAATGTTAATGGATAATATAATATCAAAGGAACTTTATATCTCTCTGACAAGTATAAAATTTAGGTTTCATTTGGCCCCAATTACAAGAATTTTTGTAAATGGGAAAATTAGATATCATTTGAAGCTATAATTACATTTTTCTTTTGGCCCTGACTAGGCAATTTGCATTTGCCTAGTCAATATCCTTGCTCTTTCTATGTTTTTGCCTGTCAGAGTTAAATAAGTAGTAATATTTCTACAAATGGAAAGTTCACGCACAAAAAAATAGAAAATATTCTTCAATATAGCAGATTCACACTATCTAAGTCTTTGTTGTCTCAAACAACCTATTAGTTTACTATTTCAACAATTAAACTTATTAAGCTTATTCTTTAACAAAAAAATAAAAATAATTGGTCCTACCCCTTTACTACATTTGTGCTAAGTGGTTTCTAGTTGCACAGCTAATTCAATAAAATTTAATATCAAGTTTAGTGCTTATACTGTTAAGCACAAAAAGAGTTTAAAGCTCCCAATATTCTTAAAAAACAATTTTTATCTGGCTATTACTTCAAACATTATCTCTACATGTACATTAACTAAACAATTCAGTTCTACAATTGTTCACTAGAAAAAATAAAACCTCTTCTCCCATTCCTTGCCTCTTCACAAACCATATTGCCACCCACACATACCCGAGGAAAAAATAATGTTGCATTATTTCAAAACAATGATATCCATTTTCTGGTTTGGTCATATACAGCTAAGGAAGCAGCCATACAAAACATATGAATCAGTTTTCTATTTAAACCTAGTAGCTTTAGGAGACAACTAGAGATAGGAGTTAAATGAAAGGAATTAATGCTAGGAAAAAAATTTATAAAATGGTGGCCTTGAAATTTATAGAAAAGGAAATTACCTTTTATATGGATTTAGTCTTTCTCATCTCTGAACATTAATACTTGCCCTGGGAGATGGGTTTGTGTGTATGTGTGTTTAATTGAACAGGTACTCACTAAATGGTAAGAGTAATGACACTCATCTGCAATTCATACCATTGGGAAACTGTTAAAGACTAAATTTTGAAAGGCCATACCACTCTAGACCTTTCTATGAGATTAAGAGTGTGAATATATAATCTGAATTGTCCTCCTTGAGTCCCCATGGGATTATTCTCGCTCACACTTGAATAGACTTTTAGAAGAAAAGAAAATTGTAGAATGAAATTAACCCTTATGGATAAGGTAGAGAATTCCTAATAGTAGTTGCAGAGATTGCCAAAGAGAAATATTTAAAATTTTGGGGATAAAATGAGGTTGAGAACTGGGACACCTTCCCAAGAGGCCCCTTGGGTGTTTTCTCTTTTGCCAGAGCCTTCCGGCCAAGATCAAATGGTCCCTGAGTGGGAGAGCAGGGAATGAAGAAAACAGACAGATAGAAGAGAAAGAATCAGGAGGGCTCACAGATGGAGCTGTGGCCCAGAGTTTATTTAGCACAGCATATTTATACATCATGACTGGGTGGGAAACCAAAATCTCAAGTATGCACAAACAATGGCTGACATTTCCATAGGAAGCCTGTTGCTAATCCTATCTTCCTCCTTAAAACATTCAGCTCACTCCCTGGAGCCACAAAGGTGCTTTTCAGCCCTTACAAGATTAGCAAAGTATTTGCCAACTATGCAGACATCCTGCTGAGTAAACAATCCCTTATTTGCCCCAAGGGGCAGCCATCAGGCAAGCGGCTCCCAACACTCTTTGGACTCTGGGACTTACTCCTTTACAATTCTTTCTTCATTACTTTTAGTTTTCTTCAACTCTTTAATATATTCAGATATAAATGAATAACAGTTTGTTGTGGTTGTGAGGTGGAAGTAAAGAACAGAGTCATATGGACATTGGGCCTGCACCATTTTTACCACACACATCTGCAGAGAATTTAGCAAGTAGTACAATTTTCCTGAGGAGACCTGAAGTGCATGAAAGTGATAAAAAAAAAGTCATAGTAAAATCTTACATTTATTTATTCTAATGTATGCCATTGCCTATCATGTCTCTTCTTTTTACATACTACATTAGATAGTGTGGGGCCAAATGTCTTTAAAATTGAAATTTTGTCATCAAAAATGAGAGGAAAAAAAGAACTAGAAAGTAATAGTGTAGAATGTTAAACTTCTATTTCTAATACTCACTGAACTTACTTCTCCCCTAACGTTCTATGGATGAACATAGACTATCATAAAATCATTGTTAGAAACTGGGAGATTTGACAATAAAATGCTAAAGAGGCCAAGGTAAGTCCTTTCAAAAGGAATGTGAACTGACTTGAGAAATTCTTTTGAAAAATTACATGTTGATGTGAGTACAGAAATTGTTAAACACATGGATTGACCAAACCCCACAACTGGTAAATAACAGAGTCTTCTCAGTTTTGTCAAATCCAGAACTCTTGCTATCCCCCACTATGCCATATGACCCCCTCACTGTATAAAGTTGGCCTGCACACCTAAGAGATCAAAATGAGCCTATCAGTTCCCTGGGATCTTGTAAAATGACAAGAAGTCCTGCTGGAACATTGAAGGCAGGTTGTGAGAGCATCACTTCTTTTGAAAATATGGAACCAAGTTCTGCTTATCAGTTACTAACCACATAAGGATGCTAAAAATTTTTTTTCTTTATTCAGAATTAAGAAAGGGACATGGGAGCATCAAATCTGACATGCAGCAAGATCCTCCTGTCTGCAGCCCCAAGAATCTGTGAGATTTAACTATAGTTAAAAGGTGACTGGCAGGAGGATCCACTGTGTTCACTGCACTGACACACATAACAGAATGTTGAGAAACAGTAAAATTCTGAATGCAGGATATAGATTTCTTGTCACATATCATATTTAATAGATATATTTAATATTCACTACTGAATATTAAAACTATATTCCCTTGAAGCGATAGAGGCATCAAGAAAGAAAGAAAAATGACATGTTATCTTTTTTGACATAGTGAACATTGGAAAAATCTCAGAATAAACACTAACTTAATTATGGCAGGTGTGCCTGGGGAAAGCACATGGTAGTTATCAAAAGCCCAAGAGCATCAGGTGAGGAGTCTAACAAGTCCAGTTCTGTACATGACTGTGACATCAAATACAAAACTTGGACAACCTTAAGTCACTCATCTTAGCTTCCTCATCTGTCAAGGGGAGTTAATACAGCTTATAGTTATTGCAAGGAGCAAATAAAATAATGGGCATGACCACAGCAAACTATTACAAAAATACAAGTTAATCTAATGGTTTAATGAGATACTATGTTTATTATAGGCAAATTCTACTCATTGTCCACAAAATTATTTTAATTAGCAACTATAAATCAACCAGCCATCCATGTAAAATTAGAAAATATAAAATATGAATATTTAAATACGAGAAACATCAAAACACTATTTATTGAGAGTAGCTTCGGGTACTGAATCAACTCTCATCCCAATGACATGGAATATCTGTTGTTTTCACAGATAAGGTATATCAAACTCTAGGAAAATTATTGATATTTTAAAAGAAATATTTTCAGTTAATATTGAGTTCTGAGTAGTACAATGTTTTTCAAGAGGAACTAGTACAAAGAATAAATACAAATTGATTATCAAGTCTAAAAGCTTAAAAATTTTAAAAGTAAGAATTTTAAAAGTAAAATAGTAGGCTGTAGGATATGCATAAGTTTGCATATTTCCAGTTCCAGAAGAGGTCCATGCTTCAGAGTGCCTTTTTCTAAAATTTCTAAAGTCTTCTCTGGTCCCTGGTACTGGCTGGCAATGGCTGGTGGTGCCATCCAGGTAGTGTTCTCTCAGCTCAAATCATAAACCACAAGAGCCTCTCCACTTTGGAGAACATTCTGACCCTCTTCCTAGGGTTTAAAGTCAACCAAATACCCTGAGGAGCTCTGGGATTCATGCTGATGGAGTTGACCTGCTCCCCAGAGCGGTCCCTATTCCAGCAGGGCAGCCAATGAATAGATAACTCCCAGTTAATCAACACAGCATTTCTTTTTGCAGGATCATGTGAGATTGAGTTGCCATAATGGCACTTTCAAGTAGCAAATGTTGGTTGACTCTATCATCAGATATAAGACAAGTACATTCTGGACTGGGCTGCCAAGAATCCATTGCTAAACTTTGGGCTTGAGCTATACATATAGACTTATGAGTGAGCTCTCACTCAACTGTTCTGACCACAGTTCCATCTCTGGTCTAGTATCCAAAGGTGGGCTTTACTCTATGTACCCCTGGCTACTGGCACCTAATGTAGACACCCATCCCCTCTTCAGGCTCCATGCCACATGTCTGGAAGCTCTCTGGGCATAGTTGTCCTTTTAAATCCGAAGGCTTTGGACTGATATCTGTTCTTGCCTTCAATCAGTGTGATAATGCCATAATCTACTTGCACAAATTGGATTGTTCTTTTGCTCTGCCCTTCCTCTGGGCCACTCACCTATTCTCTCTGCTAATGGAAGTGTGTGGAAGGAAGATAGGCAGTCAATGCTGAATAAGAACGTATTCTAGGAATTCAATAGTTGTAGCATAAGCCAGTTCCAGAGAAAACCCAGTTAGAAGACATGTTGTTCTATGTTTATGCTATAAGATTCTAGATGGTAAATTTAACATGAGTGGAAAATGAATTGCTGCTCACATTCCTGCATAGTTTGAGTAAGGCTTACATGTGTACTTATCATCAGGAAAGCACAATGACAATATTTGAGAGAGTCTTTGGAAGCCAACCATCATGGGAGGCAGTATGGATGATGCAGTCATGAGTAATCATGTAACCAGAATTAAATAAATGATATTAGGAAACTGCAGAGGCGAGATCTATATTTTTCAATATAAGAAGTTTCCAAAGAGCTATGACCTTGTGAGTAATAATAGCGTTAATGCCTTTTTTCTCAATGAGAGACATGAAATTAGCCAGGAATGATGCATTTGACAATAAGGGACATGAAGAGATGGTTTCTGAACCTGAACAGGAAGAGATAATACTTGAATACTTTTGGGAAAGATCCTCTGTCTTGGACCCTGAGCAGTCTTGTTGTTACTCTGTGACAGATTACAATGTGATGTTTATCCATTTCCTGATACTGATCAGTCACATAGGCATTAAGTATATCAAAGTCACTGTAGAAAGACCAGGGCTCGGGGGTGGGGGGCACATGGAAAGGGATGAAGGGTAGGGCTGAGTGGTATGCTGCTTGCTATAATGTCTTTCAATTTGTTCAAAAAGTTCTGCACTCTTGGCTCTTGGGTCCTCTCCTGTAATGCAACTCACTGTATGTACAGGTGTCATCTATGCCCATTGCACCACCCTGTGGGTCTTGGCAAAGAGAACTAATGCAATATGCTGATGATCTTGCTGTTTTCTGTGCTGTGAACAATTAAGTCCTTTGTTTCTGACCCAAGAGACTCCTGTCTTTTGCTAGAATTCTTGAAATATAGACTAACTTCTTAGTTGTAAGTAGAGTAATTTCCCACAGACTTCATGGTTCTTGGCAAATATGACAAAGAATTCTGAGGTGTATTGATTGTACAATAAACAAATACATAAAAACATCTTCATTATTCTAAATTTTCATCGATATGTCACTGTAATTCACATGGGCCTGTGAACTTTGAAATGCATTTTAAAATCAAATTAGCAACATAGATAGGTACTCAATAGAAAGTATTTGCCCTGGACTCTGTACACTCTAGGGATGGCCCTGTGTAGGTTTCCATTATTTGGAACAGCTACTTATGCTGTTAAGTAGAAAATATATCCAAGTTGGCTTTTTATCTTATGAAACTAGAGTTCTAAAATCATATAATTATAAGTATTAATTATTTCAGTTCTTGAAGCATGTGTTGTACAAGTAATCAAGACAGATACTAATAAAAATAATAACTAATACTTATGCTGAATTATTATATGCCAGGCACTGATCAAATGTTTGCTATATCATCTTATTTAATTCTAAAATCCTATTATACTCGATTTTTTCCACTTAATATGTCCGAAGTTTCATCCTTCATTAATATTTTTAAATAGTCTACTTAAAATGTATGGATAGATTTAAGCTTAGGATAAGAAAAGTGTTAAAAGAGAAGGTGGGAGTGTTTGCAAATGTAGTCTAAGGACGTCAGATGAGCTCATGATAATATAAGAACAGAGAATAAGAACTTCAAAACGAAGCTTTTCAAGGACCTCAAGAACTGGAACCAGAGATGTGAATGCCCTTCTCAAGACTTTGTTTCTTTGGTTCCTTCTTGTCTTATTTCCTCTGTCTGCTTAGAACTTGGTCCAAGGCTGAAATCATTGACAACTCCTGAAAATATATCCTCACATACTTACCACTTAAGAAAAAAGGGCTTATCCCTCTAACTTAAGTTTAAATTCCTAGGAAGGATTCTGAGTGGTACAATATATATCATGTGCTCACTCCTTAGATTAATCACTGTGGGCACGGTGTATTATGATTATCAACTTTTAATAACTTTTAATAAAACTTCAGGGTTTAAACCCCTGAAGAAAGGAAAGATGCTGGGCAAATCAAGAAAAGAAATATCTGCAACAATAGGTTCTACAATTATGGCTCCATCTTTACATTAAAATCATAAATGAATCTTATCAATATCATTAGTTTATTTTTTGCAAAGAAAGATCAGTTAAGTATGCAATATGAATGTCAACTAAGAAGCCAGAACCCATATAGATAAGAGCCTCCTACTGTTTCGGAGAATGGCACTGATGTTAAAAACAAACAAACAATGTTTTATGTAGCAAAGAAACATATTCTAAACACATTGTAGTTATCAAAGATTATTACCCTAAAATAGTCCTATCACCATAAAGGGATTGCCTGGTAAAGGCAATATAGGGAGTAGAGTTTATTTTTTATCTTTAATAAAGAACTGTATTAAGCTTATCCAATATCACAGAAGCACTACTTAATTGATTCAGTAGCATGTTTGAATTTATATTAGAAAAGCAAAACCACTTGTTTAATATTGCACACAAATACCATCTACATTCTAATGTCAAAAGTGCTCCCCAGCTAAATGTGAGCCCTTTGCAATGATTAACACTTTCAAGAAGATTTATTTCTATAAACTTGAAAACTTTGGCAGCCTCCTTCACTAGAGGGTATTTTATTTTTTTATTTCTTTTTGTTTTGTTTTGTTTTTTATTTATGCTTACAGCACCTGGTCCACCTAGGTGGTCTCCCACCCAAGTACTAATCAGGCTTAGCTTTCAAGATCAGACATCAGGCTTGTTCAGGGTGACTTGCCAATAGACCATGGACTGTGGCTCCACTGGAGTGTGAACCCAGGACCTTCTGCACATAAAGCAGATGTACTAACTATAACACTATGAAACCACATCTTATTTTTTTATTCTATTAAAAATTATTTTTAGTTTTTATTTTTTTATATTAGGTTCAGGTGTATAGCATAGTAGTTAAACATTTATAGAATTTACAAAGTGATCCCCCAATTAGTCTAGTATCACCTGGCACAATACTATTGACTATATTTCCTATGCTGTACTTCACATCCCCATGACTATTTTGTAACTATCAGTTTGTACTTCTTAATCTCTTCACCTTTTCACCCTGCCCCGCAACAATCCTCCCAACTGGCAATTACCAGTTGTGTTCACACTAGAGGGCATTTTAGAAGACTGCTTTTGAAGACTGAGTATACATGATAGGACTATATTGTATTTATGATTGTTCATAGCCATTTCTGGTATTGGCACCTTTTTATTCCAGCAACAAGAAGATGTGTCTGTTCAAAAAAGTGGTTTTTACATGCCAGATAGCTCACTTGTATGCAAGAACTGTACATGCCATAGTGAAAAAGCAGGCTAAGGAAATAATTAGAGGGGCATTTTATAGATGTTTGGCATATGAGTACCAGCAACTAGCTTCACTTCTCCTGAAAAAAGGAATAAGTGTATTGGGATAAATATTGATGACCAAAAAATTAAAGACCAAGATACTGGGGTAGCCACTATCAGCATTTAGGATATCTGGCAGGCAGGCACTGGTAGGGAAACCTTAGGGTTGGAGACCATTTCTCTAGTTTCCCTGATTCAGGCCCACCTACATTCCTGGGTCCTAGGTATGTTGCCTTTGTGGACATATTCCTCCATAAAAAATAAATAAATAAATAAATAAATAAATAAATAAATAAATAAATAAATAAAATAAAAAATTACAATTGTACCACCTTGTTGGCATGAAGATAAATATATTACTATTTTATATTAAAATACTTTTTGGCCTAAAAGTCTATTTTTAATTCTAATTTAAAAGACATTTAAACATGTTCATGGACTCCCTAAAAGCATTTTGTTCACTAGGCACTGTGCCTACTGTGCCCAACAGATAAGGTGGCCTGGAATAAAATCACACCTCTTACCCTTCAAGCACATACCGTCTTGAAAATCTAGTTCACTTAGGTTTTGTATGACCAAAGATTCTAGATGACTAGCTATTGAGTCCAAAGATGTACTAATTAAAAAAAAATAACCGCAGAGCATCATCACTCACAGGCAAACAGTCTGTTGAGTTAAATACAAATGTTAAGGAGTTGAAATTTTTAAGTCAAAAAGAAGTACAATAGAGAAGCAACTGTTCCTGGAAGCTTTCAAATGTTTCCTTTGGATGGGATAAGTTAACAGAACATAGTGTCTGCTTTAGAATATACTTAATTTAACATTTGTTGGTTAATCCAATGTCACACTGTACACCCCAAGCCACTGAAAGGTAAGCAAACACTGGAAGTTATGTAGCAGAAATAAACATACCTATCTTAAATAAGATGAAGCCATTTTACATTATTCATTTAGCCGGTCAATAAACATTAATTAGTGCCTACTGTATAGTTGCTAAGGTATAAGTCCAAGACTGAAAAAACCTGGTGATTGTAGAAGCCTTCAAGTAATTGTGTAGGCAGAGTCTCTGTGTGTGTTGGGGGTCAGGAGATGGTGATCATGACACTAGAAAGGCAATCATCACATTTTAAAGAGGATTGTTTGCTTTGTTAAGGAAGTTGATTTTATTCTAAAATTGATGAGGACTCAACTGAATGATTTTAACTGAGGAATGATGTGATTAAATTTATAATATAGAAAGATAATTATAGTGGAGTAAGGAGCATTGGTTTACAATCCTGCTTTCAGGATAGAATCACCTGTGGAACTCAGGTAGGGCCCCAGGCATAGGGTTTTTAAAAACTACCCAGGTGATCTAAAGTATGGCCAAGGTTGAAGAACTGGTACTATGGAGGACTGGAATGGAACAAGCCTGCACTATGCTCAGTAAGAGATAATAAGGAACTAAACTAAAAGTACCCGAGAAATGCATGCAGGAACAGGAAACTTGGTTGGTTGGATTCACCATGAATTATTTCAAAACCGTGAGTGTAATAAAACCAGTGTCTCTAAGATCTAGCCACATGGCTCCACCATGTGGATGAACTGTGATGTGTCTAGTCAGCTGATTGCTTTTTCCCTTCTTAACCTGTTTGCCGTTAACATGAGAGTATTAGCAGAAATAATTTAAAAAGCTAAAAATAATGCATTGATTAGGAAAAAATGCATGCTGATTTGAAAAGTTTTAGGAATCAAATACTTTATTCAAATATGATATGCTTAACATATAAAATTTCTTTATCATTTTCTTTGAGGACAACACTTATGAAAAAGATTTATTTGCATTTATTAAGTTAAAAATCTATTAAACAGCGACATTATCATAGTTGTTTTTAGGTAAAAGATATAAATAGTGTTTCTTTGAGAACTTAAAATGCCGAACATTTATAATTACTTTGTATCTCAATAAGATTCCTTGAAAGTCACTTGATAACCATTCTTATTCTTGGGATATAGTTGAATAATTCAGGTAGAAATTTTAAATTGATCAGAGGAAGAGCAAAATAAATTGATTAATTTTTATGACTGCCAAAGTCTCTCATCTTATTTAACTACTCACATAATTCTCTTTAAAAACTTGGAATGTGTGATTCTTAACGACAAAATAAAACATCTTCGTAGTCTGTAAACTTTCATACATGATTG
This sequence comes from Cynopterus sphinx, assembly GCA_030015415.1. Taxonomy (NCBI): domain Eukaryota; kingdom Metazoa; phylum Chordata; class Mammalia; order Chiroptera; family Pteropodidae; genus Cynopterus; species Cynopterus sphinx. The sequence continues at coordinate 49,263,117 of CM057379.1, read as the reverse complement.
GCTATTATAATTTATCAATATCTCTTAAAGCAAATTCTGAAAATGAGATCATAAACTAATAAAATTAACATTGCATTTCTAATTCTCCAGTGTCCAAACAACTTGTTCAAAAGTTTTCATGTCATAATTAAGTTGTACTTTTCATCTCAATGTTTGAACCAAGTTTAAATTTCAATTCTATAATCTAATTTATCAATCCAAAGATCTATATTTTACTTCAGAACTGTCTTTGTTCTAGAAATAACATAATCCTCATCACTGAAATGTATCAAAATTAATTAAGGAAAAAAATAGTTTTAAAAATGTGAATGGTTAAGAATATTGCCTCACTTACTGTAATGATATTGACAAAAATTCTTTTTCTAGATGTGGAATAGTAATTAATAAATATTTTTAGAATACTTGCCAGATATAAGGTATTATGTGAGCATCGTAGGTGATAGGTCGTAAAAACAAGATCCCTATTTTAAGAAAGTTTAAATCTTGTTGTGGGGGAAGAGGGGTGGTGGCAGTTAAGATTGTCACACATTAAAAAAATCAAACAGGGCAATGCAGATTACATTTAAAGGCCAAGAGAGTGAAGCAAGCTTTAATGAGGAAGAAGAGATTACAGTAAACTGGAACAGGTAAGAGAAAAGAATTTAAGCTAGATGGACCTAAAGGAAATTTGTATAGACAGGAGTTTGGGGCACTGCAGTCAGGACAGTGACAAGCACAAAAACTGAGAAATAGAATGCGACATTGGCCTCACCTAGGAGCATGTGAGAAGTAGAGAATCTTGGTCTCTGCCTACTCAATCAAACTCTGCAGTTTAACAAGAACCCTAGGTGATGTGTATTTATATTAAAAATTTAAAAGCACTCTCTTAGAACATAAGACAGCAAAGTTTAAAGAGCCATAAATGACAATATGTAAATTAATGGGTAAGTCTGGGTTCCAATAAAACTTTATTATGGTGTCAACTTGACTAAAACAGGGTGCCCAGGCATTTGACTGAACATGGTTCTAGGTATGTCTGTGAGGATCTTTCTGGATGAGATAACATTTGAATGGGTAGACTAAGCACATTGTCCTCCTCAATGTGGACGGGACTCACCAATCTGTTCGAGACCCGAATGGAACCAAAAGAGGGAGTAAAGATGAATTCATTCTTTCTGCTTGTTTTCTAAATGCAGCATTGCTCTTCTGTGCTCAGGCTAGAACTTTGCATGTATGTATGTATGTATGTATGTATGTATGTATGTATGTATATAATCTTCTAATGTATATAATCGTCTAATGTATATAATCTTCTAATATATATACTCTGCCAATACATACAATCGCCTAAAGTGTATAATCTCCTGTGAGCTCTTTTTCTCTGGTGTACACTGACTAATAGAGTTTGGGAAACCAAATTTTGAATTTCATATAATTTTCATGTGTCAAATACTATTTTCAACCATTTAAATTTTAAAAACCATTCTTAGCTTTCATGCCATACATAAACAGACATGGGTTGGATTTGATCTGAGCCATAGTTTGCTGATTCCTGTTTTAGAATACTGAGTAGTGAATAGAGATCCATAAAACAAGTTAGCCTTTTGATTATTTTTATCATCTAAATTTTAGATTCTACAACAACAGAGGAATAATAATTTAAAAGGTTAGTAATTTTTATTACTCTATAACCAAAGGATATTTTAATCCAATTGTGAGAGAATGGATTTTTTTCTTCACTTTTTTCAGGCAGTGGGAATGTGGTTAGTAATAATTTTTAAAGGCCTATTAAACTTCACTATGCTCATTTGTATGTGTATAAACATAAGGCCAAAAAATGATTAAGTATTTTCCATTATTTTCTCTCACAAAGGTAACCTGAAATAAAAGTATGGTTTTCTTTAATCAACCTAACATAGAACGTGAAGACTATCCATGATAAAGGCACTGGCATTCTCCCTGTTACCTGGGCTTTAAAAATCAACAGTATTGATGCAACTAAAATAGTAGTTCTCAAAGTGTGGTCCAAGTGTCCAGTATCATCTGGGAACTAGTTAGAAATGCATTTTCTTAGGCCTGCCCAAAACTGCGGGATAGTGCCCAGGAATCTTCATTTTAATAGCTAAGTGGGTATGTTGAAAATGATTGAACTCAAGAGAACTCTTGTTAATAATCCAGATTCCTGGGGCTCCACTCCAGACTTATTGAATGGGAATCTCTGGTTTACATTTTAACAAACTCACAGATGACTTTTACTTACATTTAGAAGTCACTACTTTAGAGTTGCTGCTTCTCTTTCATCCCACCACCTCACTCAACCTATAGGACTTTGCCAAATCCTATAAATTTCACACTTGCAAAATCTTCGAAACCTACTGCTAATCATGAGAAAAAACTAAGATTTTTATATACACAGATTCCCAGACTCTGCTCCAAAATTACACACAAAAATATATAAATGTATTATATCTCATGTAGCATGTTATAGTATACAGGACACACTATTTATCTGTAAGAAAGGTAAGGAATTCAACATTATAATCCTGAATTTGATGTAGTTACTCCCAAAACATTTGGGCTTCATCATGAGAATTGACCCTCTTGTTCTATTTTAATTATTTTAATGCAGACTTTATCAAATCCTCATTATTAAAATAATTACAAATAATTTCCAAATTAAAGTAATACAATTTTTATAATTTTATTCTGCCACTCAAAATTTTTTACTCTATGACATACAGATTACTCATCTCGATATTCAAGACCCTGTGCTAATCTTCTTACTAGTTCATATCTCAATTAATTCACCTAGTCTCCATCCAAGCAAGCTATACTGTTTTCTGGTCTCTAGATTTGTATCTTGTACTTTATGCCCCTCTATTTTGCCCAAGAAGATTCCATCTACCTAAAGTGCCACTCCTCTAAATATCAATACAAATTCAAATTCACATAAATATTATATCCTTCAATTAGGCTATACTATGAGTCCATGCAGTAATAACATTTATTGAACAAGTTGTAGAAGCCAGTCACTCTGCTATATCTTCACATGTATTAACTAATTTAATTCTTGCAACCACCTTATGAGATAGCTACAATTTTATTTGCTGTTCAAATGATAAAACTCAGGGTAAAATAGACTGAAGTAACTTTCCCAAGAATACTCAATAGCAAGTAGGTAAGCTGGGATTCTGATTTCAGATCCTGAGTTCTGAAACATTAGATCTACCGAGTCACAAATAGAATCTTTCCACCCTGTTAAATTGCTATAAAACTATGTTTGAAATGATCACATAGTATATTATATGATTTATGTATTCACTCTTATTAATGATATAAAAAAAGGCTAGGTGAACAGATCACTACCAATTATGGTTGTATCAGAACCAAAGCCAAGGCCAACTCTGCCTTTTGGGTTAACAGTGACTAAAACAAAAACAAACAAACAAACAAACAAACCCCACAGGAATTCCTTTCCTGTTGACCCCCTAACCCTAGCTAGATAAAAGAGACACTAAGCCTTTGAACTGAACCATGGCTAGTTGGGCTGGAATAAACTATGCTCTGTGTCTTGCACTCGATTCAAACCACGTATGGGTCTTGTCTACAATAGTACCAGGTATCAGTATGCAGGGGTAAGAAATCTTATTACTCAGCTCCCTACTCCACCCTATCCAAGGTTACTGTCATTGAGAGTACTGTATCTGTGCGTGTCATATTGTTCCACTACACTCTAAGGACACTGAGATAGAAACTATAAAATAGCCATTTTTATATCCCCATTACCATCATCACTGCCACCTAACAATTAGTACCAATTCTTGAGTATAGTGATGATTTTGCTGAAATAGACATGGACTTCTAAATTTCACTCCTCAATATGTTGTCAAGTCTCTTTACACCTTAATTTTAAATAGTTTGAAAACAAAAGAAAAAGTGTTTCCATTTTGAGGGATTCCATTTAGATTAAAGAATTTTTAAATGTCGTTTCTTTTTTTTTTTTTTAGTAGTACTCTCGTTTTGGAGAAAGTAGGTATTTGCTACAGGCAAATCTTTTCTTCTGTTAATCCTAGCTTGACAACTGGGAGGAAAAATATTAGAAAAGGATTTTAGAGCCAATGTTAATTGTATATATCGAATAGAATCGCAAAGGGCTTAATTGTTTTTGAATATTATTGCAAAGCTATACTTAAACTGTCAGAAACACATGTCAGTAGCTGAAGGGGTACACTTTTGTCAGATTGTAAAGTAAGAAAGACATTATGTTTTTGTGAGCATAAATATGGTTTTATTTACCTCTAACACACCTTTTTTCCCCTTGTGGCCCTGAAATCAAAAACTATGTGATATGAGTATACTAGTATGTTTTGAAAAGAAAGATTATAAATTAATCAGTCAGTTTAAAATATTTTATTAGACTGCAGAATGATTCCAAGGTGCACTCCCTCACCCTTCTCATTCCCTTTTTATTCCTTTACTCCTAAAATCAAGCAATCTGATCTTTATTTTCATAAAACATTAAGATCACTAGGACACAGCCTGAAGAGAGAAGATTGTCCTAAAGCAAGAGAGAGGAATTCTTAATACTCTCATGGGAAGCTTTGGCATGGCAGTTGGTCACCTTTCCGTAGAAACTAATGGATGACTCCTGCTCTGCATCTCTTAATCTCTGATTGGCAACCCCTGGTAATGTCTGCAATTAAAATACTTAGATTGTCTAAAAATATATACTATAACACAATAACTGGAGCACAATAAAAGAGATTGTGTTTACTTTAAAAAGTCACTGTAATCCTTCCTGTTAACATTCACTTCTGGGTAGTGCCTAATGAATTAGTACTATGTTTTCAAATTTTGAATATTTCTATTACTCTGTTTTGTCATTTGTTGTTTGTCTGAAACATCTCCATCTAGTAGCAGAGATTGTGATTTAAAAGTAATGGGGGTAGGGCGGGAAATGGAAGGGAATTAGCCATGCATTGGTAATTATTGAAATATATTTCCGTCTATTTTTTATGTTTGAACTTTTCTATAAATAAATAAGAGTGGAGAGAAACACTTGCTACTTTTTAGTTGAAACTAGAAATGGAAATAGTACAGGCACCCAGATCTAAGCCCACACAGTCTGCCTTCTGCTGTAGATATAGCACAAGAAATAAACATGTGCTCAACAGGCTGAACAGAAAAATGTCACTCAGGCAGACTAACTAGAGCAGCATTCAGCCTGGCTCACTTTAATATGAGTCTTAATGTTAGTGCAACAACAACTTTATTCTGTACATGGTTAATTTAAGTAAATTTCTTCTGATCTCAAAAGTATGGTCAATGTCAGTTTTCATAGACTAAGATGTGTTGAAGATTTTAAAAAATAGTTACACTAGAAACACCAGGTTTTTCATATTTGACTTCCTAAATGAACAATGACATTCAGCAATTTTACTCATATCTTTGTGTAAATCATATTCTGCCATCTCTCTCAAATGCCCATTTTTACTTCTCTTTATGTAAAACTAAAGGAGTTGTCAAATACCTTTCAAAAAAAAAAAAAAAAAGAATTGTCATGGTATACATAACTGTCAGGGGTCTAAGGCTTTATACATACATTAATTTATCTAAATCACTTCTTTTCCTGCCTATCTTTTGTATCTTTCTGTTTCTCCTTTCAAATTATTCTTCCTCATTATACAGTCTTTTAAGGTGCTCACGAACTATTGATCTCATAACTTGCCATATCCCTTCTTAAATTGGGTTGATACAAGTGAAGCCATTGTAACATAGAGCTAGGGAAGCCATTCCAGAGAAAGTGACTTTTGCATATTTTCCTCAAACTTCTTGCATATTTGAATTGAGCAAAATAACCCTGGGACTGGGCCAAACCAACACTGTATTCCAAACACTGTAAAGCTTACAGATAAGTAGACATCCTGACTACAAGGACTGAAAATTAAGAACAATCTTTAGAACTAGCACAATCATGTGTAGCTAAAAATTGGCTTACTAGCACCAAGAGAAATTTCTTTCTTCTATTCAAGTAATAATTCTCTTCTCTTTCTCATAAAAACCCTTAGCCTTCATTCCATTATCAGAACATTATTTGGGTTTTTGCCTGAATCAGTTCTTCCCTAATAGCTATTCTTTAATCTCAAAGAAATGCTTGTTGCCTCTCACTTTGGCTTTTGATTTTTAGGTTAACAACATTACTATTCTCTTAGCCAATTTACTGATAAATATTCGAGTGTCTGGATCTCCAAAGTGATGAACTACAAATAGTATAAGTTTCAAATAACTCTGGCAAACTCTATCTTTAATTGAACTTGCAAAATGGATCAATCAAACAAAAAACTCCCTTTCTTAAGCCTCTAAAAATACTTTCATAGAAAGTAGAGTTAGAGATATCCTACCACCTCTTTTTAACTGTGTGGTCTTTTTGATATCTGAATTCTCTGTGTTTCATCATGCTTTTATTTACTGGTTTTTAGAAAGACTATTTGCTGTAGGTAAATTCATCCTCCTAACCTGATGTTTGGTACACTGGAGAATAGGGACAGATCATCAAAACCTGTAAAGGCTTTTGGAATTAATGTAAAGTTTGTATCTCAATGCAATTTTGAAAGTACTAGTAACAACAACAACAACAAAATTGTAACTATTTCAAATACTAGCAGATAGCTTATTTTAAGTTTCCATTGGTGCAATAATGAAGATGGGAATCAAGAAAATCCTAAAACTACCTACCATACATCGTGGCTCCGGAGATGGCAAAAGGGGGCGAGGATTGGCAAGATCCGATCCAATCCAACAGAAAGACAAGGAAAAGGGCACAGAAAAAGAGTAGGGTAATACTTGTGGTAGAGCAGTAAAGAACAATACACATGCACTGTTGCTAATTTTCCAACCCTGTTCTATTATCTCTGAAGTAGAAATAGTTGGCAATGCTCCAAGCACACTCTTTCTTTATGAGCCAAGAATACTTCTGCCTTAGGACCTGGACTGTTCTAACTGCCCCCAAATTACTCCCACCTGATTGACAGGCCTAATCCCTCCACTCTTTCAAGTCTTTGCTCAATGTCACCTCCTCAGTGTGGCCTACTCTGAATACCCTACTTAAAACTTGACACCCTCCCAAGTTCCTTCCCCATTTCTGATTACCCCCACGTGAATTATTTATGTTAGCCTGAACATACCCTCACTTTACGTTCCCTGAGATAACCCTGCCTGTCGCTTCTCCTTTAAATTTTGTAGAAAAGGGGCGGAGCTCCAGCCGAGGCCCACGGAAGGGCGGGACAAGTCCGTAGGCTCCGCCCCCTCGCGTAGCAGGCGGGGCCAGGCGAACGCGCGAGGCGTTCTCGCACTCGGCTCCGGAAGCGCGATTGCGCCCGGAACGACCACGTGATTGTGACGTCAGGGCCGCCGCGCCGCGCGGCCTGACGCCCGGACGCCCGCGGCTGTGGTGGCGCGGCGGTGCCGTGGCGTTGGCGGTCTTCTTCTTCCGACTACGCCGCCCTGGGCTCGGACTTCAGGATGTACCACAACAGTAGCCAGAAGCGGCACTGGACGTTCGCCAGTGAGGAGCAGCTGGCACGGCTGCGGGCGGACGCCAACCGCAAATTCAAGTGCAAAGCGGTGGCGAACGGGAAGGTGAGGACTCCGGCGGCCGCCCCCTTGCCCGGGCCTCCAAATTCTTGAACAGCTGCGGGACACCCCCCACCCCTCCCGGCTCCAGGGGGCTCCCCGCACCCCTCCTCCTCTCCTGGCTCCGCGGGCGCGCGTTCATCTATTTAATGAACAGGCAAACACTTGCCGGATGCTGTCGGTACAGGGAATGACCGGCGCCACTCCATAGTTTAGTGGCAGATAAGTAACCAGTAACATGGCGAAAGAGTCTTTGAGGGATATCTACGTAGGGTGAAACCAGAGCCATTCCTTCATCAAACAGGGATGTCGGGGAAGGCTTTCCCCACTAGCTGATGCTAAGATGGGGAAAGAACATTCGAGGTGGACAGCTACAGGTGCAAAGTGAGAAGTCCAGTTGTATGGCAGGCTGGTGGAATGTTCTAGGTCCCATGTAGCGGAAGCTGACCACCTGTGCAGGATAGGCTGGAGAAGGAAGGGAACTTGCAAGGGGAAGTAAGGAGTTTGAATTTTATGATAAATGGTTGGGGAACCTTTGAAAGATTTTAGAAGGGGAAATTAACTTTATCAGATGCTGTTCTAAGTAGACCTCTGGCATCCTGGCTGGTATGGGGCAGGGTGGAGGGAGGGAGAGAAGGGACCGTTTACACGAATCGGTTGATGGGAAATGGTTTGGGTTATGGCCTGCCAGTCAGGTTTTTCCTGTTGTAGCTCCCAACCACCCTTTCTGATAGCGCCCAACACCCGTTCTAGCACTGGCTTCCCTTCAAGTATTCCATGTCTCAGATCTGTTGGAACTGAGATAATATACTTTATACCTTTAAGTCCTATTTCGTATCACTTTGTGCTGCTCAAAGTAGTAGTATTGTGCTGTATGTCAGGCAATATTCTAAGCATTTAGAAAGTGTTAGCTCTTTTAATACTCAAAACTACCTCCTGAGGTATAGATTACTCTTATGCATGCTTTACAGCTAAGGAAACTGAGGAACAAAGATTGAATAACTTCTCAATCCTGTATTGCTAGTAAATGGCAGAGTCTGGATTAGGACCCAAGGAATCAAGTTCCAGCATTCCTGCTCTAAAGCACAAGACAATGTTGTCTTTATAAAATTAGCACCTGTTTTACTTTCCTGGGGCTACCATAAAAAAAAAAAAATACCACAAACTGGGTGGCTTCAAACAACAGAAATTTATAGTTTCACCGTTCTTGAGGCTAGAAGTCAGATAAAGATGCTGGACAGTAGTTGTTCTCGGAAGCCTCTAGTAACCTCAGGGCAGCATTAACTCCAGTCTCTCCCTCCATCCTTATGTAGTGTTTCCCTGTGTGTTTGTAGTTTCACATGTTCTTCTAATAAGTATACCAGTCACATTGGATCAGGAGCCAACTCTACTCCAATGGGATCTTAACTAGTTACATCTACAGAGACCATGTTTCCAAATAAGGTTTTGTTGTGAGGTACAGACTATCTCGTTTTGTTGAACTTCACTTTATTGTGCTTCATAGATGTGTTTTTTTGCAAATGGAAGGCAAGATCTTCCACCAGCAAAAAGATTACTATTTGCTTATTGCAGTGGTAGGCAACCAAACCTGTACTATCTCAGATGTATGCCTATACTGGGGGGTTAGGACTTCAATATATTTTTTATTTGGGTAATTGTAATTAAACCAGTAACAGCACCTAATAATGGATATTTGTTGTAAAATTGTATTAATCATCTATTGGATTCTGTAGAGTTTACAAAGATGAATAAGAGGTAATGTTGTCAGGCTCAGAATTATCCTTGAGTAACTTGTTGATTTTTACCTCAGCCTGTGTGACTTAATTACTAACTGAGAAGGGAACCTTAAAAACTTCTAGCCATTAACAGTGTGCATCTTTTTTTCTTTTTTATTTCTAAATAATGACATCAAACCTGGGAGCGTATGCACACACTCCATCATGATTGCTTACACATTAAAGCAAATGTCCAACTGACATTCTGAGAAATTGTGAAATTATGGTATAGTTTTAGATTATTAAATATTTTCCTAAAGTTATTTTGTGTCATAATTAACGATTCTATAAAGAGAAAATTAGTTGTGAATTTTCATTTGGCTGGAGATATAAACTAATCTGGACAAAGAAAAATATTTTTAAATTCTTTAATTTATTGAACTTATGTTCTAACTTTCGATCTAAAGGTTCTTCCAAATGATCCAGTCTTTCTTGAGCCTCATGAAGAAATGACACTCTGCAAATACTATGAAAAAAGATTATTGGAATTTTGTTCAGTGTTTAAACCAGCAATGCCAAGGTCTGTTGTGGTAAGTTATGGTAGTGATGAAGTATAATGTCCTTTAGGTTCTGAAATCTGACCTTCTAAATTTGTAACTCAGTCCTCTGTCCACTTTTCAAAAATACATCTTAGTTATATGAATATATAATTTATGTATTTAAGTTTTTGTCATATTTTTTAACAACTGCCTTAAACTATGGATCTCTATACCATATCTTACGAAGTGTTTCAAGTCTCGTTTCATAGTCAAAAGAATTTTGAGGTCTGCTAGACATGTCATGACATCTTCATTATATAGAAAAAAAAAATTACTTTTCCCAAGTCCTCAATTAATGAGCATTAGAACTGGGACTGGAACGTAGACTAGTGCTTTTTAAAAAAAATCTCACACACACATGTTTGGAATATGCATTCATTAATCTTTTGTAATTATATACCTCACCTGAAACTCATGCCATAAGGAATTTTTAACCTTGATTAATAGAAGCTGGAGGTTTTTGGGTAAAAAACTGTCTTGTAGTTGTTTCATAAACATGGTTCTGAGTACCCCACTTGTCTCTCTGTTTGTTTATTATAGTGGGGCAATGGTGAGAGAAATAGGTAGTTAGAATTTCATGGCTATATGGATCTACATATACCGTCCCTATAATTGTTTCTATTGTATTTCTTTTTTATAGAAGATAGATTAACAAGCTGAAAGATAAAGAACAAAAGGACTATAAAATATTTTTTCCTAATTTCACAGATTTGTCATGAGGATCAAATATGAAAGTCTCTTTTCATTGAAAGTATCTTAAATCCTAAAGTTATAGAGAGTGAATAACTTAGGACACAATAGGGAATAAACCCCTAGGAAATAATCTCCATTTTTATATCTGAAAAAATTGAAGATTATTGAAAATATTAAGTCCAAAAATATTCATATTGTCTTAGTTTACCCGACCTTCCTCTGAGAGAGCAATGATTCTGGAATAGTTTTAGATACACTCAATTAGCTTCTATCTCCAGATTTAGTTCTATTTTTTTTTTTTCTCATGAAAGAATACAAAAGGTAGTAGGTTTAAGTGATTTTTTTTTTTTTTTCAGATAAAGAAACTGAATCCTTGAGTAAACTTCTTTATGGTATTTGTCTTTATACAACATGCTTATTTATAATTGAAGAAGAATTTTGTTTTTCACATAAAATTACAAAATTTTTAAAGGAAATATTCCTTTTTTCTAAAATAAATAAATATTTATTTAATTGGTTCTAGCCACATGTCATAGTAGCTAAAAGTACAGGCAGGTCTTAGTTGAATCTAGCCTTGTCCTTTATTAGCTGTGTGACAAGTCAGTCTCATTGACAATCAGTTTCTTTCTCTGTAAAGTAGAGTGCTTCATCAAGCTATAAGGATTAAAATAAGATGATAGTTTTGCGCTTGGCACAGAGCCTTGCACATGGGATACAGTTAGTAAACAGTAGGTGATGCTTCTGTTTGATTTGGCAGTAATGATCATGGTTAATATCACAGATCTGGAATAGATTTAGAGGGTGAACTGCACCAACCATGTTACACTCGATATTTTTTACCAAGATTGACTGGTTAAGCTGTAAACATTTGTATTTTTTCTCCTTAAAATTTTCTAATTTGGGCCACTTTTGTTACTCTGAATTCTTGAAACACAACTTTTAAAAAATAAACCAGTAACTGGTAACCATAGGAAGGATAACTCAGGATGGGTTGGAGAAGACAACAAAAGGATCTTTTGGCTTTGGCATTTCTATAGTAATTTATCACATTTATTTGATTAAAGAAGAATTAACAAGTTTTGGTATTTTATATGGATAACTTTTCAGAGAAACTTTTGATAAGTTCTTTTTTTAACAAATTTAATGTGAATAGATTCTGATAGTATATGTATTTTTAATCTTAGGGTACAGCTTGTATGTATTTCAAGCGTTTTTATCTTAATAACTCAGTAATGGAATATCACCCCCGGATAATAATGTAAGTACAAGTCTTCTATTTATTGATTTTCATCTATGAAGACTTTGATCCTAGTGTGTGTTTGTGTGTGTGTGTGAAAATGACTTCCTAGTAAAGGATAATTTAGACTTGCATTCTATTCTGAACTTAGATCCCTCATTATACTCCTTATACATCTATAATAATACTTCCCTTCCTGTAATACTACTGATGGCATCTCAACTTTAACTTGCCCAAATCCAAATTCTGTTTTTCTCAAGCTAGCTTTCTTAACATCCCTCTTTGTTAGTGGAACCTTTCTTCTTCCAGTTACTCCAAGTGAGAATCATTAGCAGTAACTCCTTCTCCCACTATATCCAATCAGTTTACGAGTCCTGTAACTCCATGTTTATTTCATTGAACAAAGGTCTTTTGTGATCCTGATCTCTATTGAGTACTATGCTTACCATTAAAGATAAAATTGAAATTAGTATAAGACTCATCAAAGAGCTTGTTATCAATCACATTGTCCTTGTTTACTTTTTCTCCTTTTTAGTCCCTTGTTACTTCAATCTTGATTTTTGTGGTAATCTTATTAATGCTTTCTCACTCTGAAATTTATGTAGTAGCCTTGAGAGTTTCATAGGTTTCTTCCTGAGGTAATAATCCCCTGTTCAAATGCCCTTGGAGACTTCCACTGACAGGCTTTCCACATTGTTCCTTTAATCGGTTTTCATCCCATACTCAATGGTTCATGTGTGTGTACTATTGTATTTTTTTCTCTTTCATCTATATTTCATGATACAAAGTACTCTTATTCTTCAGTTCTTCTTCCAGTTATTTAAGTGGAACTATAGAAACTGCCATTGAGTTAGTAATGGTTGAATGCTGTGGCAATGTTGTATGGTTCAACCTAATTTTATAGTCTAATGGATTAAAAATTTAAGAAACTATTTGTACCTCTTTTTTAAAAAAAAAAATGCCTTGTGGTATCTAGCATAATCACTTGTAACTATTAGGCAATTTTAGAATGTACTTTCAGAAATAAAATGTTTAGATATTTTTCAGAGTATATACATTAATTATCCCTTTGTATGTGTGAGAAAATGACTTCCTAGTAAAGTAATTTAGACTTGCAATTTATTCTGAATTTAAGGTGCTTCATTATATTCCTTATATTTTCCTCTAGGCTGACCTGTGCATTTTTGGCCTGCAAAGTAGATGAATTCAATGTATCTAGTCCACAGTTTGTTGGAAATCTACGGGAGAGTCCCCTTGGACAGGAGAAGGCACTGGAACAGATTTTGGAGTATGAACTGCTGCTTATACAGCAACTTAATTTTCACCTTATTGTCCACAATCCTTATAGACCTTTTGAGGGTTTTCTTATCGATTTAAAGGTAATCTTGTTGATATAAAGGAAATTAGTAGAGTATACTCCTTTGCTAATGTTCTGTAACCAAAAGAATTCAAAATTATAACTTGTAATTATCTTAATTGTTACAACTGGACCTCAAGGGCAATATAGTTCTCAAACTTAGGTGTGCATCACCTGTTGGTCTTGTTAACTCATTGCTGGGCTACAGTTCTAGAGCTGCTGATTTAGTAGGTCAGCAAATACTGGTCCAGGGACCATAATGAGGATGATTAAGAGTTTGAGTAAGATACTTCTTTTTAACTGAAGTGTGCTGTCGTAGATCTGATTTAAAAAGCCATAAAAAATTCTTTATTTTAAACTAAAAGATTGCTAAGTGACTTTTTAGTGCACTGTGAACTGGAATCTATAGGCATAAAAATATAAGTAAATAAACATTGATAAAAGCATCTTATTTTGTTTTGGCTCTAAAAGAGGATTTGGATGTTCTGAGGTTGGAAACTGGTTCACTAAACTCAACTGAGAGGTGAAATTTGGGAACCTTCTCTATGCCAAACACTGATAAAGCCAGGAACAAGAGAAGAACAGCTTCAGTTTTTATATACCTTACAATCTAGTGGGAAAGACAAGCATATATTCAGCGTGCTCAGTATTACAGAGGGGAAGTACAGGATACTTTAGGAGGAGATAGCAGATTGAGAAAAAGGGAAAACAGTTCTGAGAAAGTGTCATTTAAAATGAAATTCATAGCAAGAGTAGGAATTAGGTGGTGAAAGAGCATTCCAGTCAGGCCTCTCTGGTCAGAAGCCCAGGTTCAAGAACCATGGTGCACTAAAGAACCTAACCAGCCTAGAGATTGCAGGGGAAGACTGCCACAGAATGCTGCCTGAGTAGAAGGCAGAGTCTACACTGCGGAGGTGATATTAAGGATTTTGAATAGAACAATGAGAAGCCAGTGAAAGATTTAAGTCTAGAGAATGGCAAATCAGCTTTACACTTTTAAAATAAATTAAGTTTACATCTTTAAAAAATCATGTTGGCAAGCTCTTGCATCATTCTCCATCAGGTATTTATTGCACATCTGTATGTGTCATGATAATATAGAGAGCAGGTTAGGATAGTTGAAGGAGTACCAGTTAATAAGCTATTAGTTTGACTCCTGTAATGGCAGCGGGTACAGAGAGAGCTTGGGCTTCAGAGATAGTAGGTAGAATCAGTAGAGCTTGAGGTTTAATTGCTTGTGAAGAGTGAGAACAGAGGAGGAACCCTCAGGTTCTGGCCTGGGCACACGGTGGTATACCCTCTGATAAGGAAATACTGGCACAGGAGAGATTTGCTCATGGTAGAGGGTTTGGGGGGGGTTGAAGAATGTGGTTTCGAACATCATGAATTTCCATTGTCTACAACACATCAAATGGGTAGTCATTTGTGTCTGGAGGTCAGAGAAGATGGCTAGGCTGGAGGTACAGATTTGCGCATCATTCCCCAGGAAAATTTAAAGTAGATTGGCCATGAGGACCAATTAAAGGGTAGGTAGAGAAATAAAACAAGCTAGTAAGAAGTTGGAAGAATATCCAGAGAGGTAGAACTTTCTAGAGAAGTGAAGGGAAGTGGGTTACTTTTAGAAGATGACTATGAGCATCTCTCAAGTCCTGCTCAGAATTCAGTGTTAAAGTAGACAGATAACATTTGCTGGAATTTGTGCCCGAAAGGTCATTTGTGATCTTGGTGAAATTAGTCTTTGGAGTATGGAGGAAGAAAGTAGATTGGAGCCAGTTAGGGAATAAGTAGATGAGAAAACAAGTATAAATAGATGAGAAAACTTGGATTAGATGGCTTGTTTTTGCAGTGGAAAAAGAAGATAGGATTTAGAACATGGGGGAGCTGCTAGAAATGAAGGAAAGGGGTGGTTTTTGTTTTGTGGAAGAAACTGATGGTGGAGAGCTATTAGTAAAAGAAAGC
Source organism: Cynopterus sphinx (assembly GCA_030015415.1). Classification (NCBI taxonomy): domain Eukaryota; kingdom Metazoa; phylum Chordata; class Mammalia; order Chiroptera; family Pteropodidae; genus Cynopterus; species Cynopterus sphinx. Next base: position 49,247,946 of record CM057379.1, on the reverse strand, counting down.
TTTAAGGGGAAAGTGGAAAATAAGTAGCTCAGGTTTCTTTTTGGAGTAAGGTGTAGAGGGTCTGTCATGGGTTTCTCAGCAAGGTAAAAGGGTTGGCCTTAGAATAATAGCTTTTTAAATGCAGGGAAAGAGGAAAAGGTAGATGAGGATAGTGTTTTGCCTGGAGATTTGGCAGTGGCAGGAAATAAGAGTGTCTTTGTTAAAAGCAGAGATTTTCTGAGAGTTAGAGAGTTTCTGAGAATTATTAATGACTTTAAGGTAGATAGAAAATGTTTAATGTGGTCACTGAAAAATAGAACAAATTTTCTATGGAACATTATCATAGCTAGGCATCATTGACAGCCCTGCTGAGATCAACAAACCTATAATTATACCAGACCACTTGGTTGTATTTTTTTTAGCAGCATCCAGAGATCTAGGTATGGTTCCAACGCAGGTTTATTGAATTCACCTAGTATTGAATTTTGCCAGAAATGTGTTGGCAGCATATTGGGACAGGATATTCAGGAGGGAAAGGACCAGAGGACACCAATGAGTAGAAGCAAGTAGAGCAATAGATAACAGAGCAAAGATTTCTGAGGAGGAGGTAAAAAAACAGCTGTGAAGTAATTGAGCAAATGTATCTGGAAGAGCAGCACTATGGTCAGAGTGGGATGTCTGAATTTGTTGTATCAGAGGTCGGTGATTTTAGGATAATGACAACCTTGGCAGGGCGACACAATTATATCTGATATTATGTTTCAGATTACAGAAAAGATTTCTTACTGCTTTGGGACCTGAATGTTGATTTGTAAAGTAAATCAAAGATTTAGGGCTCTTCTTAAAAGATAAGAATTGTCAGGAAATATGGGAACTTCCATATTTCTTGGCTAATTCTAAAAATAATTCTGTAATCAGACCAAGGTTAATTTCCATTTACTACTTCTCCAAAGTAAACTTTAAGTAGAAGGAATTTTAAATCAAAATGACTGGGCTGTGCTTTAGTTCCTAAATGTGTCCTTACATCTGAATCACCTGGATTGCTTGGAAAGTTTTTACCTGTGAGTATGTATATCTTAGGTCAACTTCAGACCCAGTGGAATCTCTAAGAGCCTCAGTTGGAAAAGGGCACAGGGGGATTAACATAAATCAGAATAGCCAAGAACTACGCTGGAAACTTCAGCTATGTTACCTTAAAGCATATTTTTTATTTAAAGACTGTATTTTCAATACGTTCTAATGGTGAATACAAAATATTTTTACATGAAAAGATTGTTGCTGGGGTATAGAAAGGGAGTTAACTTTTATAAAAGTATCCTTCGTTGAAGCACTTTCTGGTTAACGTAAATATTTTGAATTGTTGCTCCATTAAACCCTTGCAAGTGATAACATTTGCTAACTTTTTTTCTAGACTCGCTATCCTATGTTGGAGAATCCAGAGGTTTTGAGGAAAACAGCTGATGATTTTCTTAATAGAATTGCGTTGACGGATGCATACCTTTTATACACACCTTCTCAAATTGCCCTGACTGCCATTTTATCGAGTGCATCCAGAGCAGGAATTACTATGGAAAGGTATTAATTTGTGTTTTGACTTAGATCAGATTGTTACTCAGTTAATTCCTTCCTGGAGTCTGAGTTTTTAAGTAAGGTTTATTCTGCAGATATAGTTAGTCCTTTATATCTCCTATGGCTGGAGGCATTGATGAGTGCAACTGAGGGAAGAAAATCACCTTTTAAGGAAATGTTTAAAAATTGAGTAAGATATCCTTGAGCTAAGATGATCCATCTATAACTAAGGTGGAAGTAAATAAGGTGATCCCAAAAGACTGATATAGCTAATAGTATATGACAAATTTAGAAGTTTTATGAACTGGTAAGAAACATGAGTATAAAAAATATGTCTGCCTTGCATTGTCATCATTCTCTTGCTATGGAAATTGTGTGGCATATAGGAGTTGAATGAATAATGCTTTAGGGGATGGCCAAATGAATTACAGTTGAGCTATAAATAGAGCTAATACATAAGTGTACACTGAGAAGCAGGCCCTTTGATAAACACTTCACATAAATTGAATTAACTTGATTCTTAAAGCATTAGCTTGTATACAGATTAACTAAATATTATGCCCATATTGTTATATTTATTTATAACTTAAGCACAGGCTAGCAGCAAATTAGACTTCTAAATTTTTACATTTATTTATTTTTTACCTTTTGAGGTTCTTCATTTCATTCTTAGAAATTGTTAGGGAAGAAAGATAAGACTTTCTAAACTTAAACTGTTCTCCATGTTTGTAATCCCTCATCCATAATTTCAAAGTTCATTGATATGATGACAGCAAACGAGCAGATGTATTTTAGTCTTTATTCAACTTAATGGAAATATTTTTCCTTGGGAAAATGAATGTTACAGATTATAGGATACTGCCCCAAACATCACTGGAGTGTGTATTTGTTATTTATGGTAATATACCAGGTTACCTTTCTAGGACATGAACAATTCTGTATTTCAAAACAAATCCAAGATAAGGGATTGTGGGCTTTTGTATCTTATTTAATTTATTGTATGCCTCTTGTCTACAAATACACTAGCTTTATATAAATTTATACATTTAATCCCCAAATGGTTTATAGTCCATTTAATTTCTAAGCAAGCCTTTATTGAGTACCATGCACTGTACTACACTTCAGGAATATAATAATGAACAAGCTATGAATCCTCGCCCTGGTTTAGGATAGTCATGCATAAAATTGGTATCAGTTGAGTTTAGGCATGGAGCCTCCAGTCTCTAAGGGAAGAAAGCCTCTTTTCCACAGTTCAAATAACCAGATGTTTGATAATCTGTTTAAGCATCGTATCTTATGCCGTTTATATGCAAATTCTTCCATAGGTGAGATTTTTCTTAGAGGATTTTTTTGTAAATTGAGAAGAATGAAGCATCCAGAGGTACAAATTAGTGTATTTCTTCTTTAAAGTTTACTTAGTTATTTCTGCTAAATTATAATTTATTTATAAGCAAAATTGAACTTGTACCTTGAGCTAATTTCAAATTAAATAAGCTTTTGTAGCATTCCCAGGAACTATAATCATTTGAGCATTTTTTGCTTTGGGGAAATACTTTCAAAACATTAACTTCACATTTGCTTTGGAATTTTTTTGAGTACAAAGACATTGCTTTTATTAAAATTTTTTAAATTATAGATATACAGTATTAGTTTCAGGTATACAACATAGTGGTTGGATATTTATATAACTTACAAAGGGATCCCCCCTGGTAATTCTAGTTCTCACCTGACATCTTACATAGTTATTACAATATTATTGACTACCTTCTTTATGATGTACTTTACATATCTGTGACTATTTTATAACTGTCAGTTTGTACTCCTTAATCCCTTCAACTTTTTTACCCAGCCCCCCTCAAGCCCCTCCCATCTGGCACCATCAGTTTGTTCCCTGAATCTATGAGTTAGTTTAATTTTTTTTAGATTCTACATACATGTGAAATTATATGGTATTTGTGTTTCTCCGACTTATTTCAATTAGCATAATATCCCCCTAGATTCATGCATGTTGTCACAAATGCTGAGATTTCATTCTTTTATATGGCCAAATAATATTACATTGCATACATGTACCATAATTTCTCTATCCAGTTGTCTATTGATGGACCCTTAGGTTGCTTCCATGTATTGGCTATTGTAAATAATGCTGCAGTGAACAAAGGGCTACATATATTTTTTGAGTTAATGTTTTGGGTTTCTTCAGAAGTGGGATTGCCAGGTCATATTGTAGTTCTGCTTTTAATTTTTTGAGGAACCTCCATTACTGTTTTCCATTGTGGCCATACTACCACTTTAGTCTCACCAATGGTGCACGAGGATTCCCTTTCTCCACATCCTCACCAACACTTGTGGTTCTAATTTGCATTTCCCTGATGCTTAGTGATGTTGAACAGCTTTTCATATATCTATTGGCCATCAGTATGTCAGGTTCTTTGCCCATTTTTTAATCAGATCTTTTTTGGTGTTCCTTATATGTTTTTCACATTAACCCCTTACTGGATATATCATTGGCAAATATCTCTTCCCATTAAGTAGGTTGTCTTTGTTTTGTTGATAGTTTCCTTTGCTGTGCAAAAACTTTTTAGTTTGATGTAGTTCCGTTTGTTTATTTTATGTTTTTATTTTTCAATTTGTTAATGTGGTGTATTACATTGATTGCAAATATTGAACCAACCTTGCATCCCAGGAATAAGTCCCACTTGATCATAGAGTATGATTATTTTAATATATATCTGAATCACTCTGCTAATATTTTGTTCAGTATTTTTGCATCTATGTTCATCAGGGATATTGACCTATAATTTTCTTTTTTTGTATTGTCTTTGGGAATCGGTAATGGTGGCCTTGTAAAATGAGCTTGGGAGTCTTCCCTCCTCCTTACATTTTTGGAATAGTTTGAGAAGAATAGACATTAATTCTTCGAATGTTTGGTAAGATTCACCTGTGAAGCCATCAGGTCCAGGACTTTAATTTCTTGGGAGTTTTTTGATTACAAGTTAATTTCATTAGTACTTATCCATCAGTTTAGATTTTTTTGTTTCTTCCTGACTCAGTCTTGGGATATTGTATATTTCTAGGAGTTTATCCATTTCTTCCTGATTGTCCCAATTTGTTGGCATACAATTGCTCATAGTATTTTCTTATAATCCTTTGTATTTCTGTGGAGTCATTTTTCACTTCTGTTTCATTTCTGTTTTTATTTATTTGGGTCCTCTCTCTTTCTTGATGAGTCTGGTTAAAGGTTTATCAATTTTTATCCTTTTAAAGAACCAGGTCTTGGTTTCATTGATCTTTTTGTAGTTGTTTTTTTTTTTTTTTTTATAGATTATTTTATTTCTGTTCTGATATTTATTATTTTTCTACTCACTTTAGGATTTGTTTTCTGTTCTTTTTCTAGTTCCTTCAGGTGTAAGGTTAGATTGTTTAGTTGAGAATTTTCCTGTTTCTTAAGGTAGGCCTGCGTTGCTATGAATTTTCCTTTTAGGACTGCTTTCACTGTGTCTCATAGATTTTGAGTCATTGTGTCTTCATTTTCTTTTTTCTCAAGGTATCTTGAGTCCTTCCTTGATCTCATCATTAACCCATTCATTGTTTAGTAACATGTTTATGTATTTTTTTAATTAATTTTTTTCATTGTAATTGATTACTAGTTTTATAACATGATTGGAGAAGATGGCTCAATAAGATTTGAGTCTTAAATTTTTTGAGACTTGATTTATGGCTTAACATGGCTTGATTTATGGCTTGATTTATGGTCTATTCTGGAAAATGTTAGAACTGCACTTGAATGAATATTCTGCTTTTGGGTAAAATGTTTTAAAAATATCGATTAAATGTATCTGGTCTGATGTTTCATATGAGGCCACTGTTTCCATGTTTATTTTACTGCCTGGGTGATCTGTCCATTGATGTCAATGCATTGCTAAAGTCCCCTGCTATTACTTTATTACTACTATCTCTCTTTCCTGTTATGTTTGTCAATATTTTTTACATATTTATGTGCTCCTATGTTGAGTGCATAAATCTTTTCAGGGGTTATATACTCTTAACACTTTAATCCCTTCCTCATTATGAAATGTCCTTCTTTGTTTCATTATAGCCTTTATTTTAAAGTCTATTTTATCTAAAGATTGCTACCCCAAACTTTTTGTTTGTTTCCATTTGCATGAAATATATTTTTCCATCCCTTTCAGTCTGTGTATGTCTTTTGAAGTGGGTCTCTCTAGACAGCATATCTATGGGTCTTGTTTTCTTATCCACTCAGCCACCTTATTTCTTGTCACAGCATTTAGTCCATTTACATTTATAATTATCGATAGGTATGTAGTTATTGCCATTTTATTGTTTTATGATTGTTTTGTAGTTCTTTCCTGTTCCTTTTTTATTCTTTTGCTCTGTTCTCTTGTATGTTGATGACTTTCTGTAGTCTTGTGTTTGGATTCTTTTCTATTTCTTGTATATTTTTTGTAGGTTTTTGGTTTATGGTTACTATGTGCTTCATATATACCAATCTATCTTTACAGCAGTCTATTTTAAGTTGATGGTTAAGTTTGAACACATTCTAAATCATTACCATTTTTACTCACCACCTCCACGTTTGTTTTTGTCATTGTTTTTTACTTCATTTGTGTGGTTGTGAGTTTTCCTTAATTTAGTATCATAATTACATGATTTTCTTACCTTTGCTTTATAACCTTTGCACTAGTTTTTTAGTTGGTTGATCCACTGTGTTTGTCAGTGAGAATTTATTTCTTTGCTATATTTTCTTATTCATATTTTTATTTTTTCTTCTAAAGAAGGCCCTTTAACATTTCTTGTAATACTGATTTGGTAGTGATGAACTTCTCTAGCTTTATCTGTCTGAAAAACTGTTAATATCTTCTGTAATTCTAAGTGATAGCTTTGCTAGGTAGAATGATCTTGGATATTGGTCCCTACTTTTTGTCACTTTTAATATTTCAGGCCAGTCCATTCTGCCTACAGAGTTTCTGTTGAGAAATCAGCTGACAGTCTTATGGAAGTTCCCTTAAGTGCTTTTCTCCTGTTTAAGATTCTCTTTGTCTTTAACCTTTGGCATTTTAATTATGATGTGTCTTGGTGTGGGCTTCTTTGGGTTTATCTTGTTTGGTTCTCTCTATGCTTCCTGGACTTGTATGTCTTTCCTTTGCCAGGTTAGGGAAGTTTTCCATCATTATGTCTTCAAATAGGTTTTCAATCTTTTGCTTTCTCACCTCCTCCTCCTATCCCTATAGTGTGAATGATACACACTTGATGTTGTCCCTTAAACTATTCTCATTCTCTATTTTTTGCTGTTTCAATTGGGTTTTTTCTGCTTCTTTTCTTCCAGATCAATGATTTAATCCTTTGCTTCATCTTATCTGTTGTGGATTCCATCTAAAGTATTCTTTTTTATTCATTACTTCTGATTGGTTCTTTTTATGGGTTATATCTCTTTGTATAAGTTCTCACTGGGTCATTTATTCTTCCTCTAAGCTATTAAGCATCCTTATAACCAGTGTTTCAAATTCAGTATCTGATAGATTGTCTCCATTTTATGTATTTCTTTTCCTGGAGTTTTGTTGTGTTCTTTCATTTGGGATATTTCTTTGTCTCTTTAGCTACTTCCCTGCATATTAGGTAAATCAGCTACATCTCCAGGACTTAGCTGGGTGGCTTTATGTAGTAGTGTCCTGTGGGCCCAGTGGTGCAGCCTCCTTGGTTACATGAGCCAGATTCTCCAGGGGTGTCCCTTATGTGGGTTATGTATGCCCTCTTGTAGTTGAGCCTTGATTGCTGTTGACACATCAGTGGGTGGAATTGACCCTCAGACTGACTGGCTCTTTGGATTGGTCATAACTACAGTGGACAGGCTGTTATGAGGAGGTTGACCCCATAGGGTGGGATTCAGTTCAACAGGACTCTGGTGCCTGCCAAGTCCACTGGGTCTGTCATTTGTGGAACTGGTTGGGTGATGCTTTGGTGTGGTCTGAAGCTGGCCCACTGGTGTGTTGGGTCTGGGAGCTCTGGCGAGAAGGGCTCCAATGCAATTCAAGGTTAGCTACTGCCTGTGCCCAGCCTGGGGCCACTGGGTGGGTAGGAGCTATAAAGTGACATGTGGTTGGTAGCCATCTGGGAGAGGCAATGCGGTGAATCAAGCCTGGCTGCCACTATTGCAGGCTTGGGGCCCGTTAGCATGAAGTAATAGCATGCTGAGCCCAGTCACTGCTTGTTTGGGGTTTGTGGACCTTTGACAGATTTTAGAAAAGTCTGCAGTCTGGGCTGATGCAGGTTGTTTGTAAGGAAGAGCCACCGAAAGAAGTTCTGACTAGGTGCCCCTGTTGGGTCGGGTCTCAAGGAATCACCAGGGCAGGGCAAATGGTGTTAAGCAGGTTAATGGAACATTATATTTGGTGCCTACCTGTACTTGCAGACTGGGTAGAGGAAGGGCTCAACAAAGGAATCATTGTACTTGCTAGCAACTCCCATCCCGGAGAGAGCTGCTCTGCTCCCTGACTCTCTAGCCCTTTCCCTGAAGCTATTCAGTTTCTCACCTTATGTCCCTCATTCTTTTCAAGCTGTTGTTCCTGTGCTAGAGCTCTGAGTGAGTTCATGAGCAAGTGAGTTTGTGCATGGTCTTTTTACGACTGGCAACCCCTAGGTATTTAAAAGTCTGTTGTCTTTCTTGGATACAAACCCCACTGGTTTTCACAGCCAGATATTATAGGGACTTATAAGCATTGGAGTTCCTGGCTTGAGAGCCCAGTGTTGGGCTAGGATTCCCTTGCTGCTCAGGGGGTCCTCCACAGCCAAGATATCCCTCCTGATTCTTAATTGCTACATCATGGGTGTAGGACCAGCCCATTCTCCATCACTTTCCCTCCTACCCATCTCAGTGTGGCTTCATCTTTATATCTTTAGTAATAAGAATTCTATTCAGCCAGACTTCAGGTGGTTCTCAATGATGGTTGTGATGTAATTTAGTTATAATTTTGATGTGGTTTTGGGATGAGGGGTGAGCATGGTGTCCACCTACTCTGCTACCTTGACCAAAAGACTAGGATATTGCTTTTACATTTACTGCTAATTTCTTAAAGGGAAAGCTGCTATCTTGACCAAAAGACTAGGATATTGCTTTTACATTTACTGCTAATTTCATAAAGGGAAAGCCCTTGTGCTGTTGATGGTTTAGATTATTCATAGGATGTTGCATTGTTCTGGGTTTTCTTTTTCATTGGATTTAGACCTTTATTTCTCATCTCCTAGTTTGACTTCTTAGATGTTTTTGGTTGCCTGTGGATTTTTTTAAGTCAGAATATTAAAATTCTAATTCAAGATTGAGATGAGTTGCTGCTTTAAAGTTTCAGAGGTAAAGAATGTGGTCAGTTAACTATTAGAACAAAATACATTACCCTTATGCTTAAGGAGTTTTAGAAAAAGGGGAAAAACTTACTTTGAATTACTGATAACCAGAAATGTATTAAGTGAATTATTGATTTTTACATCTAAAATTCCCATGGCAGATGATGAAGATATAATATCAAGCTTAGTTATCAAAATAATGTAATATAAATAATCTGGGTAGTTTACAAGACACATAGCAACAAAATTTCTTCAAGAATTGTCTCTATTTTTTTAACTATTTCATCTGAGAATTTTTTTTTTTTGCATTCATATTTGAAAGATTACTTTTGCTTTGAGAATCTGTTTATTTGGGCTATTATCAATTATAGATCAAGTTCAGGTACATAAAACCTCAGAGTAAACATTTAAATATAGGAATTTTACTCTCATACTACTGTCATTCACTCTGAGGAAATTAGATAACTAGCTTTTATATTCACTTATGGGAAAGTATTAACACCTTTGATTTTGACTTGATGCAGATAAGCTGTAATAGATTTGTAAAGTATTGAGGTGATAGTCTTACTGGTTTGAATACCTGTTAGTCACAAGAACAACAACTGTAGTTAAATGGACTTGGTATTAAGGGGAGAGAGAATCCTTACTAGTACCAGGTTCTACCTCTGTTACTTACTAGCTTTGTGACTTTGGGCAAGTTATAAGTCATCACTTATCTGTCTCTGTGACTCAGATTCCTCATCTGTAAAATGAAGTTAGACTCCTAAGGTTTATATATTAAACACTTAATGTTAAAAGTAATGACTGTTGCTACTGCTATTTTCATATTTCTGAAAGCTTATGTTACAGAAATTATTTTGAACATTAACATCTTTTAACCTAAGTTGCAAATCCGTAAGACCATAAGAGTTATAGATTATAGTTTTGTAGAGTTCAAAGTATTGTTATTTAATACTTTTTAAATAAACTAACTTTAAAATTGACCTTGATGGAATGAGCAGAGAGAAAAATATGCTGTCAGGTTTTCTCAAGATGCTATATGTGTACAACAAATTGTTTTTCCTTTACCAGTTATTTATCAGAAAGTCTGATGCTGAAAGAGAACAGAACTTGCTTGTCACAGTTACTAGATATAATGAAAAGTAAGTAAAAAAATATAAAATATTACACTGCTACTTTGTAAATAAATATCTTGATACTTGAGATAACAGGTTATTTATATATAATTTCATTGAATTATCGTATAGAAGCATAATGTATTGGCGAGAAACAAGTTATGTGACAGAACAGTTTTCACACATATAGAACTTAGGAAAGTAAAAATATCAGATTCAGAAAAGGTTGAGATTCAAAACGATCCTTTTAAAGTGTACACATATGTGATAGGCATTGAAAAAGATCTAAAGGGAACTAAATTTAAGTATAATATTTAAATTTGGAACTTGTGTTATAGGTAAATCAGCTTTAACTAGTTAACGTGTTATTTTGTTAGCTGATATTACAAAAACTGTGGTTCTTAACTGGGTATAATTTTTGCAATATCTGGAGATATTTTAGCTGCCACAACTTAGGGAGTAGAGTAGAGGTGGCTGCTACTGGCATCTAGTGAGTAGAGGTAAGAATGCCATTAAACATAAAATTCACATTAAACCCTCTAGGTAGGCTGTAAAATGGCCCCCCAAAGATGTCCATGTCCTAATCCCTGGACCTGTAAATTTTACCATATATGGAAAAGGGAGGGGGTTGCATATGTAATAAAGGTAAGAGTCTTGAGATGGGAAAATCATCTTGAATTACCCAGGTAGAGCCTAAATGCAGTCTCAGGAGTCCTTATTAGAGAAATGCAGAGAGGGAAGTATGACAGAGAAAGCAGTGTGAAGACAGCAGAGAGAGATTTGATTTGAAGATCCTGGTTTTGAAAACTAAAGTAATATGGCCACAAGACAAGGGATGCTGGCAGCTACCAGAAACTGGAGCAGGGAAGGGGAATGGAGTTTTCCCCTAGAGCCTCCAGAGAGAAAGCATAGTGGCTCTGCCAACATTTTGATTGTGACCCAGTGAAAATGATTTCAGTCTCTCTTGCTTCAGAACTATGAATACATTTTTATTTTCTTTAAGCCTTACTAAGTTTTGTGGTAATTTTTAATAGCCTCAGGAAATAATAGCCTAACAAAGAATTATCCAACCCAAACTATAATGCTGATGTTGAAAAACCCCATCTGAAGGGTTGAGTAGAACCTCCACTTACCTGATTGGCTAGGTAGCCAGCCCTCTCTATTCTTCACATTCTTGTCCATGTCACACTGAGTGCTTTTGGCTCTCTGGCTACTCTTTAGGATTAAAAGTTTGTCTCCAAAACATTTTTTGTGCCATTGTTATTAAATTTGTAGTTTACTGAATAAGCCAATAAAATATGGAACCAAAGATCTTGATTTTAGGTGATAGTAAATGGATGTAATTTTTATATTTTAAATGTTAAGATGTTTTAGGACATAGAAGTATCATTTCTTGATAACTATTTGAAATGATCTTGAGGACTTCCCTTTGAGAATGATATAGATTTGTGATTTATCTTAAAACTGTAGGTCTTCATTTATACCACTAGAGGGTTCACATCCAAAGCTAATTGTGACTTGGCTATTGATAATTAGGATCGTGGAATTTAGTAGGTAGTAGGGGCCTTAACGATAACCCACTATGTTCATTTTATAGCTACTAGTTTTATTGAATTCTTATCAGTACCTTATTTTTTACTCCATTTACTTTAATACAAAATATGAATAGCTCTTGATAAAATAATCAGAGCTTTAATGATATCTTATTCATGATATTTCAAGATAAAGGTATTGTCCAAAGGGTGTTGAGTCACAAGTATAAATTCAATTGAAAACACTGTTTTATTTGCATTATGAAGTCAGTCAGTAGCATAGTCACCCACTTGGAGCATGTGGCTGGCTAATAATAAGCCCTGGTTTTCTCATTTCTCTGACACATCTTGAAATTTATGTTCTTTGGTAAACAAGAGGTATACTCTTGATCTGCCATCTATAGGATAGAATGTTATGAATATGGTTGGTGGCAGGGAACAAAGCATATTCATTAAACCATGTAGAGATTTTTAAAAAGCCTTGAAATTGAGCAAAATGACAGTAGGATTTGAAAAAAATACCAGATTGTAAAGCACGGTTATCTTTATGCTAGACTTCAGGGATCCCCAACCTCTGAGCTGTGGACCAGTACTGCCCATGTCCTCTTGGGAACTGGTCCGCACAGTAGGTGAGCAGTAGGCAAATGAGCAAAGCTTCACCTATATTCGCACTGCTCCCCAGCACTAGCATCATCACCTCAGCTCCACCTCAAATCAGCAGGCATTGGATTTTCATAGGAACACCAGTCCTTGGGGCCAAAAAGATTGGGGACTGCTACTATACATATGGCTTAAGCAGCTGACAACTATAATTGAGCTAGAAATATGGTTTTCATTGGATTTTAATGTAGAATACATATCCTGATAAGGGTAATCACATAATTTCAAGTGTTATGTTGTTCCCATAACAAGATGGTAAATTATTATTCCATGCCTTATGAGAACAGCTTTTTGCTGTCTAGTATGTGGATAAATTTTTTTTTTTTTTATCCTCATAGACATGAGAAACTTGGTAAAAAAATATGAACCACCTAGGTCTGAAGAAGTTGCTCTTCTGAAACAGAAGTTGGAGAGATGTCACTCTGCTGAGCTTGCACTTAACGTAATTACGTAAGTAGCTGACAGTGTTTTTCAGAAATAGATCTAATTGTTATCCTGTCCATGAGTTTTCATAGGGGATCCTTGAACCTCTTCTTGTCTTTTTAATCTTTGGGTTCTTGGCAGGTCTGAGATCTCGTCTGAGGAACAAGTACACTGTTCTGGACTTATTTCTGTTAGAGTAGGGAAACAGTGTATTTTCTTTCAGCAGTAAACTTTATATTGAAGATAGAACTGATGGGAAATGTACTGTTGGGTGTTCCTTATTATGATCCATATGTCTCTTACTGATTTTGTAGGCTGAATGTGCAAATTATTATATTCTGGCTCTTTATGCTTTGCAAGGTGAAGAATCTGCTTTAGCTTTTAGGAGTGTTTACATTTGGGGATCTGGGCAGGTAATAGGAATGGTAAAACTGTTTTCTGTGGAATGCATTCTGATTCAAAAGTTCTACCTTACTTAAAATTTAGTGGGAGTTAGATCTGGCGTGTTTGTTAAGATGCATTTGAGGTGTTTTTGATCTCTATAATTGTTGAATATATGCTACTAAAGGAGAAGCCAGAACAGCATTCCAAGGTTTTAAGGTACACATGATTTGAAGTCTTTAACTATATAGTGTAATGCAACATCCAGAGATAATTTTTTAAGTATACAAAATATGGGACTATTTATAACTGCAAACAATGGTTTGATATAGAATTTAAAATTGGTAGATTGCATCCTGGGTTTCATTGGTAGCTAAGAGGAATGAAGGTGTGGCTACAGAGGAATAAATGTTGATTTTAATGAATGAAATAGTAGCCTCTCTCATATCTGCAGTTTCGCTTTCCATGGTTTCTGTCAATTGCTGTCCAAGAATATTAGATGGAAAATTCCAGAAGTAACTTATAAATTTTAAATTGTGTGCTATTCTGAGTAGTGTGGTGAAATTTTGCCTCATTCTACCTGGGATGTCTAGCATATCCACACTGTACATAGACAGTAGTTATTTTGAAACTACAAAACTTATTATAGTAGTTATAATTGTTACATTGTTGTTAATCTCTTATTGTGCCTAGTTTATAAATTAAACTATCAAAGACAGTATATATAAGGTTTGGTACTATTTGAAGTTTCAGGCATCCATTGCAGGTCTCAGAATGTATTCCCTGCAGGTAAGGGGGCACTAGTGTATTGCAGCACTGATAATGTTTTTTTCCACATGGATGAGCTAAGACCAGGGGTTGGCAAACTATGGCTCATATAGATCAAATCGAGGCCACTACCTGTTTTTAGAAATAGTTTTATTGGAACATAGCCACACCCATTAGTTTGCATATTTTTGTCTCTGGCTGTTTTCACACTACAGAACAAGAGTTGGGTAATTGTCATGGAATCTGTTAATGGCCTACAAGTCCTAATATATTTACTATCTGACCCTTTAATGAAAAAATTTTCAGCCTCTAGATTAGATCATGAAACTACTATCAATCCTAAACTTCTAGTTAGGTAACTGAACGGATCCATATAACCCAAAATTTCCATCCACTTTGTACCATGCAAAGCAAATTCTATACACATGAGTACTTGAGGGGTGCTTCTCTAACTCTGTAAGGAACTATTATTTTTCTTTAAATTCAATATAGACCTATACTCTTGTAAACTATAACAACATTGCTAGAAAAATGAATAAAGACAATATAAGCTTCAGTTTTATTAATCTCAAATTTTTACAAAAGTTTCTAAACACACTTAGTTTCTGTATTTATCTTATTACACACTGCAAATGGTTCATGGACTACACTTATAAGTACTACATTAGGATAAAATATTTGTTTTCCTTGGTCTTTAAAATGCTTTTCTTTTAATTATATAAGTAATGACTATATCATTAAAGTCATTCAATACAGGTAAATCAAAGTTCTATTTGACCAAAACCCAAATCTAAGTTGTAACCACAGTATTGTAACTTATAGTATATTATAACTCTCTGCATCTGTGTATGAAACAAGTTTTTCCTTTTTGTTAATATTTTAATATATGTTATACAACATTTAATAGTATCAGTCTTTAACTCTTGCCTGTCTGGGTGAAAAAGCATCACCTTAGTATTTAAATTTGTATTTCCCCATTACTATGAGGTATTAATGTTTCTGTGTTTAAGTCATTTGTGTTCTTTATTCCTTGCTTATAACCCTTGACCAATTTTGTGATGTTTTGTATTTCATTTTATACTCTTCTTTTTATATATTCTATAGCTATTTTCTTTTACTTTGTGAGATATAAATTTGTCCTTGTTTTTTGCTTTTACATCTAAATATTTTTTCTTATCCTAAATCTATAATTTTGCCTTTTGTCAGCTATTAAAACCATAGAATTATTTGTGAATGGAGTGAGGTAAAAATCTTAATTTTGTTTTCAAATAACCTGTTGTACCAGTCATTTAATATTTCATAATTTCTTATTTTAAATATATTAAATTTCTATATAGCTTTTTACGTGTCAGCTCTAATCATTTTAATCTGTTTAACTCCTTGCTAATATCATACATTACCATAGCTTTGATAGTGTTTTGATGAGACCTACACAAGATCCCCATATTTGTTTTGTTTTTTATTGCTGTTTTTGCATAATCTTTCCCAAGTCAGAGTTAGATTTGACAAATTCCGTGAAAATTTCTATTAGCATTTTCATTAGCACTATGTTGAATTTAATGATCAATTTGAACAGTATTGTCTTCCTATCCATAATTCTTTCTTTCCCTTATCTAGCCTTCGTTCTTTAGTAGATATATTTCATATAGCCTTGCTAGTTCATTATAGTTGTCAGTTATCAAACTGTTTATTGATTGTTGCCTAATTACAGGAAGAAGAGGAAAGGCTATGAAGACGATGATTATGTCTCAAAGAAATCCAAACATGATGAGGTATGTTCTACAAAGGTAAATATTAAGTTATTGTACATTCTGGTGCGACCATACTGTTGAGTTTTTTGTTCCAGAATGCAATCATTATATATAGAGGTGCAGGTTTTGAAAGTCTTTTTTTTCATCTTCTTTATGCACGTTGTCCATTATTAGAGATTTTTCTCACACTTCTGACTTCTTAGTCTTTTCTGAAGCAGTAAAATAGTTATTTGAATAATCCTTCCTATGGCCATGGAAAGCAGCAGGGATATACATGCTACATTTTTCCTGTATTTTTTCTCTTCATGATTCTTCAACCCCACCCCCTTTTTAAAAATTATACCTGGCAAGTCAGATATAAATGAATAATCAGAGGCAGAAGATCATAACTGTACCTTTATTCCTTTCATTGGAATAGCCTGGTGAGACCATGTTATATTACTATAAGATTAAACTACTAGAAATTTTCCTAGTTTATCTTACCTTCTGTAATCATGGTAAAAAGAACATTTTTCTAGAGGGAGGCAAAGTTGTAAACAACAGTGGTTATGCTTCAGTATAATGTTATCCTTACTACCTTTTCTTTCATTCTTAGGAAGAATGGACTGATGATGACCTGGTAGATTCTAACCTTTGAAATTGATTTGTCAACCTTAATAACAAATCAACAGAAGAATGAAGCATGTCTGGCATTTCAATTTATAAATAATTTGAAAGCATCAAAGTCCAGTAAACTTTTCTATTTATTTATGTTTTTCCTTTCAGGGTAGATGTATATGAAATAAAACTTCTTCAAAGGAACAAAAATATAACCTGGTTTGGATAATCTTGAACCACCATAACAAATATCAAATTAGTCTTTCTAAAGTAGCCAAACTAAAGCTCTAATTTATTTGCCTATTTGTTTTAAGCAAAATGCAATAAGCAAACATCCCTTTTGAAAAAAGGCACCACAACAGAACTTAGCAGTCTGCTTTAAACATGCTAAGGAATGCTTTTTGCACTCTAGAAACCTTTATAAGTGGCTCCTCAAATGCCATCCTGATATATTCAGTTATTCATGTTACTACTAAACTGTGAGATGTACTTCATCTATTACAGGGTTCTGAAAGCTAGTCACCCAGGGTAACGAATATATTTTCCTCACTTATTAACTGAAAATATTTCCAAATAGTTTTTTTTTTTTTTTTTTTGAAAAAGAATCAAATATTCTTTAGTAGATAGATAAAACCTCAAATTGCTAACGGTACGGTGGGTAGTAGCAAATTGTATGTTTGAGACCATTAGTCTATTAGATTACCTAAGTGAATCCATATAAATGTGTTTCTAGGCATTACTCAGATTGAAAGGAATTGATATAAAAAGCAAAGACTGTGGCACCAAATTACTTAGGTATGAATCTGGCTACCTCTATACTGAGACTGCCCATTTCCCACGGTGGAAATGGGGAAAATAATGCTTCTATATACTAAATATTCAGTAAATATTGGCTCATAGCATTTGTTTAACTCTAATCTTACTCAGTTTCTAAGTTTGAACCAAGTTATGGATGTCAGATTTTTTTTTTTTTTCCCGGAAAAACTGGGTTGAAAGATTCAGGGCAGCTGAGTTTCTCATATTTCTAAGTATTAGGGATACATAACCTCTCCTCTCTGCATCCCTGGCTGGGCTTCCCATATTAGTGTAGGTACCATTTTAATTATATCTTAGTATTTATGGCAGTATTTACTTTTTGTGTATTTTACTCAATAGTAACATTTTAGGGATGAGTTTTTTTAATTTTTAGTATCCTCTTCATTGTAGAATGAAAGGAATAAAATTCATGAAGTGTGATTTTACAGAAGTGGAGTGGGAAAAGCCTAAATTGACAGTCCAGGTTAAGTCAGTGCTCCTAGGCTTGAGACAAAGTTGCAAACTGTTCAGTTTACCTTGTTTTTCTTTTAGGTCACTAAACTTTGGCATCAGAGCAAAGGTCCACGTTTATCTCAAAATTTTCTACCTAGCCGCAATTTTAGAGGTTCTATTTCATCCTTAACCAGCTAGTTACTGCAAGGCCTACAAAGGTAAATGACAAGTTTCCTATTCTAACTTAAAAGGCAAACGTCATTAAAATATAAAAAAAGGATTTTTAAAAAGGGGAGATACATTTCAGATTGAGGAATGACAAGTTATTATGGCTGAAGGTATTAGAGGGAGAACCAAACTGCCTAGCAGTAGGTTTTGGACATCATGCGTATTATTGAGATATTTTTGGAGGTGTCAGTAATCCATACCCCTTCCAGTCTGTCCTTTATCCTCTAACACCAAGGAAGGAGATCAAGTGGGGGTACTACTGTAGTAGTCCAACTGAAAAGCAGGAGGGAGATGGAAAAAGAAAAAAGGAACTGAGTTGATATCACAATAGTGGAAAAATTTGTTTTATCTTGAGAGCGGTGATGCCCACTTTTACCACTGTTCAACTGTGGTTGCAGCTATATTAGGGCTAGCTGCCTCCACAGAAACAGCTTAAAATTGTACTGTGCAGAAATCTTCTAAGCTTTCCATTAACACTTTGTTTCCTCCTATATTTTAATGTTTTACCTTACATCTCCCTTGGTTCCTATTTTGCCCACTTTGATATGCTGCTACATACGTTTGTATGCCCACTTACCCCCTGCACAATTATGGGAGTGAAGGAATTATTGCTTAAATTAATAAAGAATGAATTAAAGGAATCCTTCAGAAGAGACCATTAGCATAAAAGGTGATCCGAAGTTTCATCTCCCTGGGCCTTGCTCTGGTACTAATTTGAACTGTCCTTAAAGGAGGAAGAAAATAAATTAAGTGCTTACCTGTATTTAGACAGAAGTAATCAATTATTTAAGATATCCCTTGGTTTTATTTTAACTTAACCCTTGTGAATACTTCACAAAAATACACATACAGAAGTAAATAAAACTATACAGTCAAATACCCAGTAGATACAACACGTAGTCAGAAGTTCAAAGATGGATAACTGTTAAGTGGCTGATGAAGTTGTTTGCATAATCAGCTTGGAATGAATGCTTTCAACAAAAAGCATTCTAGGTTTTTTCTTAACAGAAGGAATTGGTGATCTTTAAAATGGTTGTATGGGTAACATGCATCCATTATTAGCACAATGACCAATAATATTTATTGAATTCAAATTTACAGTTGTAAACATTTAAAAAAAGTATTATGAAATCTAAATAGTCTGACAATTCAAACAAAATAAGTGGTATGTTTAAAAAATAAAGCTGATGAGCCAATAGATCCATCTTATATACTTTTAACAGTTCCAGCAAGAGAAATAGCACAGTATTTAAAAAAGTATACAGCAAAGATTGTTACTATTATAATGGCATACTCTGGAAACTGTAAATACAAATAAGTCATTGAACAGTCAAATGGTCATATTCCTAATCAGGAAGAAAAGGAACAGTCTGTAATCCAGTTATACTCAATTGTCAACAGAGAATGCTTTTTCTTGTCAGTTGATTTCATAGTTCTTTTTCCAAGAGACAGCAAAACTTTGGCAGTTGGATGTATTGAAAATATATTCTCAAAGTTCAAGATACAGTCATAGCATTTTGTTATATGAAAGGTGATCTGTACACCAAGGCTCAGAAGGTTGGTAAAGATTGATTCCATATGTGGAAAAAGTGCAAATATCCTGCACAGATAGCTTACAAAGCTGCTGGCACAGTTATTTACCAGCAGAATCAGGGTTTTGTTTGCATAGCTCACACATCACTGGAATGTGGAAAGGTGTGCTATTTTTTGGCAAGAGCAAAGGAGTCATACTGATGTGAATTACCATATCGGGCATGCTGAATCCATGAAGAACATTTCGACGAAGGCTGCTACCTGATGTCATTAGTTTTTGTATACTGGTTTTGTTTTTGTTGAAGTAGTTCTGTGATAGCCAGAAGCTTTTTTAGTACATGCTAGACAAAAACAGTATGAAAATTAGTAAATGAGTGAAAGGTCTGTCAGAAACTTAAAAAAAAGCCATTCTACTAAAAACATAAAATTGTGAGTTTCTTTTATTCAGGACTGAATATTTTTGGTCATAATATTTTAAGATAGCATTTTTATCCACTAAGTGAATACAAATTCATTTGTTTGGCACTCTCTACTTAGGCCAGAACAATCTCTAGCATGCAGTGAAATCTGTCTTCTGGTAATGTTCTAAGTGACACATCTTAAGCCCAATATGATCATGTAAGGGCAGTTAGCTTGCAACCTAATGAACACTTAAGGAATCATGGAAGAAATATTACATTGCACCTTAAATTAAAACCGCACCTTTACCTTTCTTTAGTTGGGTCAAATCCTCCCAATTTTAAAGCAAATAAGATGTTAATGTTAATCCAGCCCCAGTGTAGCAAGAATACATTGTACATGCCATGTGCACATGAGCAGGTCCATGATAAGTGATTAGAACCTTCATAAACCAGACTACTATCCAACTTGATTTTAAAATCTCAGATTGAAGGATACTCATTTAATCTCTTCTGTATGGGTGGCCAGTGATAGGAAGAGCTTATTCGAAATAGCAGGTTCTAAGGTCACAGTCTACAATTTCTGGAGCTTGAACTATTTTTACCAAATGTTCTGAATAATTCTCAGTTGTTTAACAGTCTGTAAATCACCTAACCCTATAGTCTGTATGTATGAGAGAAAAAGCCACATCACTACTAACTTTATTAGTTCACTTGCCATTTTCAACACATGCCAAGGAAATGTATGAACACTGTTTTTAGTAGAGTTAACATTGAGATTCAAGAGGAAAATCTGACATTTTGTAATATCAAAATTACATAATCTTAGTCTCAATCTATTATTCCTATCTGCTGAGATCTTATTGGATTATGGTTCAGATTCTTAAAAACTATAAATTGATAAAAATGATCATAATTCAGCTATTACCTCTGAGTTTTATGCTCACATTATGCTTTAATAGTAATGAATCATCATTGTTAAAGATTGGCAAAAACCTACCTGCTGTGCACCACGCTCATTACTGAGCGTTCGCAGTTCATCGGAATGAGCCACACATATTTCATGCAATGCTGCTAAATCACGGGACAGGTCAGTTCTAGAATGCTCTGTAGTGTCTGGAAGTTCAGGTACATTCTTTAAGAGAATATAAAAACTATTTAGAAACAGAAATTTTATTGTCTCTTCTGAAAAGATCCTAATTGGTTTTTAACACATAATTGTCTTAAATTTCTGTTAAAATTCTAAGGACTTATTGAAATGTAATAGCGCTAATTCTGATAAAAATAAATTTTATGACCTCGGTATTTTACATCAAAACCAGGTTCCATTTTCTTCCTCCTAAAGACAGAACATTGTGCAGTATTATTGCTATTCTAAATAAATGTGTTTCCTAAACTTTAGACTTGCTTTTTTTTTAATCTGGAACACAGTGCCAAATACTGTGTTAACTGCTAAATGCAACCTAAACTTCAGATTCCTCCACTCTTTCAGACTGAATCTCATTGTCAGTTGTATATGCTGATCAATTCGGACAAATTATAGTAGAAGCTGTGTTAATAATAGTGTGATGTCAAGCCCATAATTAACTGGACTATGCCCAAAACACTTGCTAATGTGAGGAAATTATCAGTGTTAATTATAGTATCTTCAGATAAGGTTCATAAAGTAATTCATTAGCTATAAGTTGATAGTACAAGCACTAAATACTGATGCTGTTTTGAGCCTTAGAATAAAATGTAACATGAGCTCAGATTATCAGTAATTTTGAATGAGTTCATTCCTTTCCAGAATGGTGACAATATTTGCTATATATTCCTAATACTCTAAAACACTCCATTTTCTATAGTATAAACTATTAGAAAATAATTTCATTTACTAAATGACTCAGTTATTCATTTAATAATTTAGTGAATGAAGGATCGAGATGAAAGAAGTAAACTGGAAACAGCAACACAGAGTTATATATCAAAGATATGTAGAGGATACTTAGAAAGCAAAATGAGAAGAATTCAGGTTTGGGGCCCAGCAAAGTCTTCCTGAAGAAAATATCTGAGGTGAGTTGAAAGGTAAATTTGATTTATATAGGTAGCAAAGGAATAGAAGAGTAAGAGAAGACTGGAAGAGTAGAACACTAGGATTCTAAGCAGTCTGAAGGGCTAGATTGTGTGGCATTACTAGGAAAGTGATAAAGCTGGACCATAGACATTTATGATTATGGAAAACGAAGTCCCAACCATGAATCTAAAAACCTAAAATATGGCTTAAGATAAAACTAGCTAGCCTTAAAAAAATTTTTTCAATCACTGCCCAACTATTTTTTTGGTAACTGGAAATATTTGTCTTCAAAACTTCCCAGAAGCTCACATATAGAAACATGGACAGTTAGTTAATACTTGCTCCTTTATTTCTGTCTCATAAATATGGAGCTATGCTGTAAATAATTACACAGCACTTTTTTACCTGAGGTTGCAAACCAGGGACCCACAGGCAGTCTTGATTTAACTGCCTAGTGGTGTGATGGTTGTTTACTACTGTTTTTAACCAGGGATCCCCAACCACCATGCCGCAGACCAGTACCAACCATCCAATGGCCTGTAAGGAACCTAGGAACTAGGCTGCACAGCATAAGGAGAGCGGCAGGCGAGCAAAGCTTCATTTGTATTTGCAGCTGCTCCCCTAGCTAGTACCACCACCTCAGATCATCAGGAATTAGATTCTTATAGGAGCACCAGTCCTTGGTGCCAAAAAGGTTGGGGACCACTGTTTTTAACTGAAATTGAACGTATTAAGGCAGAATATGGGCAACCTCAATCTTCTACCTTAGTACTCCTGAATGCCATACACCTGTCTAAATTCAGATATATATGGTTCCCTTTCTGGTGTGTGTGTGTATAAAGTGAATACTTAATATATTTATTTGGTTTTAAATTGAGTCAATATCTGAAAATTTATAATTGATAATTAAGAAAATTTAACTTTATTAAGAAATCCAGGGTTTTAGAAATTTTTAAAAATCCTCTATTAATTTTTAATCACTATTTATAAAGGCCCAAATAAGGCATAAGTAGTCCCACTCACTGACGTATCACATCAAATCCATGTATTTTATTTTTAAAAAGCCACAAGAACATTCATTATCCAGTCCATTTATACTTATTTAACCTGGTTAGAACTGAATCATCTCTAATTTCAGATTCCACACAATAACAGCAAAGTAAAAGTAGCTAGTGGCAAAAAGATTATTGCAACAGCTAATAGAAATAATGAAGGAAAAACCAGAAAATGGCACAAGTCTAAAAGCCCCAATAGTGTAATGCTTGGTATAAACTACTTAGTGTAAGAATAAGTGGTTGAAACTATAGTCAAACAAAATAATTTGTTTAGGAAAGCAGACAAAAATAGGCAGCTTTCTGAATAGAAAATCTTTTTTGCTACAATGAGTTAACACTCAGCTGTACTAACTATAGACCTAAAAGTACTTGAAAATTATATACATACCCCAAGTTCATCTAAAAACATGATCATACGATGTTTGTTACTTTTGATAAAAGGGTTGACACCTTCCATATAGGGCTCCTAAAAATATAAAAACAGGTTACTATATACATTAAAAACAAACATTGTCTGATCTATATAACAATGTGTACATGTAACAAGAATTCTTACAATTCTAACTCCATCAGTAGCAATACATATTCACAGGATATAGACATCTGATATAAAGATCTATATAAACATCTATACTGAGGAACTGGAGTATTTTAATAAAAGAATAAATTCTGGATGAGAACAAACTAGAACACATAGCCAAGCAGACACAAATTGCTTAGATGTAATTCACTCAAAAAGAATTACTAAGAAACACTTATTTGCCAAGCACCAATATAGACATGGGCCCAACAATCTAGCATAGGAAATTAAAAATGTATGATAAGGACCACAGTATGAAATTATATCATTCATAGCCTGCCTCAGGATTCAGATAAATTCAAAAGCTAAACTATACTTATAAACTGTACTTTATACTAAGTATTTGAAAATACACTATATTGTAAAACAGGAAAGGGTTAGTATTTACTAAGTTTAAGAGATAAGGACCTCAACTATCAATTCCAAAGCGACATAAAAAATTACTCAGTTTTTCTAAGTAGTGAAACACAAAGTACCATTACACCTATCAGGTTGGAAAAAATTAAAAAGAATACTACTTACTGAGTACTGCCAAGGCTATAGAGAGCAAAAAGCTTAGTAATTTTACTCTGAAGTTAGTTTAAGGAAATTACTGGACAAGTTTGAAAGTAAGTATATATAAGAATACTTGTTACACCAATATTTTTAATATTGACAAATTAGAAGCCATCTAAATATCCAGTAGAAAATTACTTAACATCTGTATATATGATGGCATATTAAATAATAATCATATGTTTCCAGGAACTGCAAGAAGTTTGTTACACATTGACAAAAGCAGGTGAGATGGTATGATCCCTACCAGAATATTAATAGTCCCTAGGTAGTGGGATCACATGGCTATTTTAAAAACTCTTACAAGCTGAAAATTTAGTGAAGGTTTATTGTGAAATAATAGATTAGGGTGAATTTTAAAAACATGCTCACTTATTTTTATATTTAAAAGTGGGAGAATTGGAGTATATTAAAAATTGAAAAAAGTGTTTTATAATGGCTCAAAAGGGGGTTTTAAAAATTCCATTATTAAAATCTAAACATTTTTAAAAAATCAACACTAACAAAAATATAGTCTTTATGAAATATCTACTAGTGAAAATTTACTTAGGCTATATTTTGATTTTATGATGTCAAAGTTTCACTCATAAATGATATTTTAAAGTATCAAAATGTTTTTACCTTAGCTCCAAATTCCACAAGATTTGCTAAGTTCTGCACAGACTTAGCAACTAGTATCAGTGTTCTTGCAGCAATAGGAGATGGGGAATCTGTAAAAGAATTGGGCATAGTGAATGAGACCAACTCTAAAGGTATAAACATTAAACTTCAGGTATAAACATTAAAATTTAGGACTTTAATATTTTTTTACTGTTAAAGAACTGTTTTTAAAAGTGACCTGTATAATTTAAAAGAACTTGAGTTAAAGAGGGAACTATTGAATACATTTATCAGTGCTTCTAATTTTGTGAAAAAGGTACTATAAGACCTAGCAATTCCCATATGGTTGATGATGATGCAAAATATCTCAAAGCTTAATATTCACACTAAAAAAACTCAACTCTGTACACACTTTGTGATGATTCATAAAGCTAATTTCAACCTACTCAAGTTAGCAATTTGCAATCTGAGCTATTACCTTCTCCAAACCTCCACTGACTACAAATAACTCACTTTAAAGCTCAATAACAAATATAAAGTATGGGACCTCTGTCCTATTTTGAAGAGAAAAACATGCAGTTTAAAATATTTTTAAAAGTTTATTAAAGGTTAGTTAGGAAGTGTTTCCTTATAGAATACAGATAGTAGGATATAAAGAAAAAGTATTTGTGGCTATTAACTATAAGCCCTGATTGTAGATCGTACTTTCTGTATCTTAAGCTGCTAAATTATCAATAGTATTGCCTCCTTGTTCAAGGCTGACTTTGGATAAATCTCTCCAAAAGAATTCTGAACCTTTAATTTTTAATAGACCATAGATTTAACCATTTTAGTAGCAACAGAAGATAACAGATGTGATGGCTAGATGTGTAAAAACATATTCCAAAATATTTTTAATACAACTTTGAGCTTCAAATTATTAAGGTAAAAATGGTTTGGGTTCTTTCTTTTAATAATGGCTCATTATTATATTCACAGTCACAAATACACTCTTGTCCTTTCTTTCAAAGAAGCCTACAACATTCCATAATGGACATATAGGTAATAAGCTAAACCAGTCTGGTTTAGTGGAGTTTAAAATGGCTGATTAAAAGTGTATAACTGGTGACAAGAAATCTCTAATCTCTAAAGAGCCACTGTTTAGTATTCACAGAACACGACTGCAACTGCAGCGTACACAAAGTTCTTCCCAATTTGAAAAAGTCATAGTAAGAGTTTGAGACACAGGTAGAAATGAGGAAAAAGTGGTATGTGTCTAATCATGCCATCTTAGATTCGATATTAGATGGGAAGAAAAAGAAAGAAGCAAAATGAGAAACAGTAAAAAAGCAAAAGGGAGGAAGAAGAAAAGAAGGGTGCTATGTATGTTTTTTTTTTTTTAAATCAAATTTACAAGAAAATACAAATAACCTTACTAAGTATGAAATTCTAATTTCAAAATTTATCAAAAACTGATTACCTGAGATGATATTAAACATCCTTGGATTCAGGATGGCAGGACAGATAAGTCGAAGAAAAACAAAACCACTGAATGGAAGGGAAAATTTTTTTTAGAAAACTATATTGAAATTGTAAATATGAACAAAATTTTTAATACCCAGAACCATGAACTCTGAACCAACATAGGGGAGCCCAAACTGCTTTAAGGAAAATGAAATATCTTACTTTAAGAACACATATATCTTTTTTCTTAAACATATTATTCATTTTTCTCAAATTTGGAATTTTAGATTTATGTTGTACTTGTAGCCTTTTACTGTCTTGGATACTATTTATTCCAAGTTAGCAGTACATTTTAAATATACTTTGAGGAAAGAGTGTCTTTAGGAACACTAAAAATTTTTAGAAACTATAGGAGCACAAATAAACGTTTTTGTAGTCTTGTAAGGTCCTAGAACTTTCATTCTCTTTTCTTCCTTTCTGTATTTAAACAACATGCCCCAGCAAAGTCTGTTATAAATTAAGTTGATTATATTGATTTTGTCGATGAGTCATAAAAATAATCCATGTACTAGGGAAAAAGTAACTTCTTGATAAATGAAAATATAATAGAATGCCGAAAGGCTTTTATGGCAATAAAGAAAAAGATGATCAGCTTTTCTATCTAAATTTTTTAAAAGTCCTTCAATTACAAAATAAATAATAGCAAAAACAAGAATTAGTATAAAAGCATGTGGCTTAACAACAGTGTCAAATATGATTTTACCAGCTAATCTTAGAACAATGTATACATAAAACTGCAAGCTTTTATAGCTTATTCTTAGCCTGCCCCCTTCAGTTAGAGAAAACTTTTCTAATTTCCTTTAAGAATCCACACTAATAACTGACCTGTTACTAGCCCCTTCTAAAGACTAGCATTATTCCTAAAACAGTTAATAAAATTCCTTCTAGAGACTAAAATAATCAATAGTCTAGTCTCTGTTCTCTGTTAGAGTAGATAACCCTATTTCTCAGCATTTACCTTCCAATATATGACAGTTTGCTAATTTTGGAATCTTAGAAAGTGAATATGTTACTTCTCAGCATTTGTTGCAATTATACAACAATTATTAAGTTTTTAAATTTGGGTTTAATTTATAAAGAATCCTGCACAAATTTTGCTTGAACATATTTTGATAAATAGGTATTAGAATCTGAAATATAACCTGATAACATTGAACCATAAAAGAATTTCAGTGTGCAAATCTACTTTCTGTGAGTTTTTAGAAGTAACTTTAAATTTAAGAGGGATACTATGTACCTACACATAATTTAAAAGCTATCAGAGACAGAAATCATCACCTTGGCATAAATGCCTCTTAAAACACCCTCTAGTATCAAACAATGCATATAGCAGAATTTCTTGATGTTTTAACAAGTATACTTGTTTGAAATATATATAGTACAGTGTTAACTTATGTAACATATAGCTGTGCTGAGACATGTGCTTGTAATTCTTTTTTATTCTTCTGAATCACTACTAAAGCCAAGAAACACAGACTCTACAATTCTTAAGTATTTATATCTTATGATTACTAAGATTTTATCTGTAAAAGAGTAGAAGCCTCTACAGAATTTAGGTTGGGAACCAGATTAACATACATTTTCAAAATTATAATATTGGTGATTTTAGTGGTTGGCTAATTTTTTATTGGAAATAAAATGACTAGAAGTATATATTCTTCATAATAAATGATATCTTTATTACAATACTATATTCTCTGATACTTTTTCACTAAATTTCCAATTGTCTTAATGGGTTGGAGTGTGCTTAAAAAAAAATCTGCAATAGTTTAAGAATATTAGATTGGGTCTTAGGTTTGTCTTTGATTATGTACTAGCCACTAACTTTCTATATAAATTTAAGCAAACAATTTAACCTCTACACATCTGCTGCTTCACTAGTAAAATGTTAAAATGATGATGAAGTCCCCTTATTTAACTTACAAAATTCTGTATGACTTGCTGAAGCAATTTCTAATTATACAGTGAG
Organism: Cynopterus sphinx; assembly: GCA_030015415.1. Classification (NCBI taxonomy): domain Eukaryota; kingdom Metazoa; phylum Chordata; class Mammalia; order Chiroptera; family Pteropodidae; genus Cynopterus; species Cynopterus sphinx. The sequence goes on along the minus strand of CM057379.1, from coordinate 49,220,087 downwards.
ATCACTGAAACACAGCTTCAAAACTAGAGACTCTGGTTGGAGATTAGCCCAGAGTAAGACTGTCTTACGTATCAATTAATATCTAAATGGTTCCTTAGCACCAGATAATTCTTTTTTTTCTTTCCTCCCTCCTTCCTTTTGTCTATATATATACATATATGTATACACAGATGTGTGTATATGTGTGTGTGTGTGTGTGTGTGTGTGTGAAAAGTGCTGTATGAAGTTAGCCAGATTTTGTTGATTATAACTTTAACCTCATTCTGTTAGATAAAAAAATACCAAATAGTTAAAGTGACTATAAATGTGTATGTCCAGGTTTTCAGAAAAAGCAATAAATATCTAAGTATCTCATAGTAACTTCCAAAACTCACACAAACACATACACACAAAGATACAGTAAAAGTCTAGGTACTGTCTGAACTCAGAAAATAGCCAACAGGGCTCTGAATAAAAGTATAAGGTTTTATACAGTTTTGTATACTGTTGATCTTCAAATTTTTCCAATTATCCACTTGACTCTTAATGTGTGCCATATATAGGGGTAACAAGTGAACTGACAAGCCTTACCTAACAACTCTTGTTCTCATGGTGGTATTTGTAGGCCACTTGTGCTGAACAGATTTCTGTAAACACCCATAAATATATCTCAGTGTCCTGCCAAAATAAGCACAACCATCTCAATACAAAAAGCAAGTGAAAATGTTGCTCTTATTGTACCCAAAGCTGATACAAGATATTTTAATGCAAATGGCCCTTCCGCCAAAAACTTTTTGGCTAAAAATAGAGAATAAGTTTTCATTATTTACTGATTTAACCAATTCTTTACATTTACTTTAGAAGAAATCTTATCATTTTCATATTACTTCTATATGAATGAAAAAGTATTGGGGTAAGGATACAGAGAAACTGAGTACAGGTTTGAGGGAGACCCAAGAAGTTAACTTAAACCTGAATAAGTGACTTCACTAACACTGGAAGCCATTAAGCAGATACTGAGTAATTTTCCCATATACATTGTGGGAAAGATACTCAAGTATAGTCTGGATAGATACATGTCTAACACCACGAAGCTCTATTCATTACCAGAGTTAATAATGAAAATAGACATATTGTTTTGTATAAAAACATGATTTATTTCACTCTGGTTTCTTCAGGTCAGTCTTTTTCCTTAAATACAATTCGTGTTGTGAGAGTGAAAACCCTAGCTTTTTCAGAATATCATAACATCAGGAAAAGCTTACATATTTTAGAAATATAGATATTTTGAAATATATAATTTTTTGTCAAATTAAAAACTTACGGTGGAAGTATTTCCGAAGCCATGAATATTTTCTCCACAAGTTCTGAAAGTATGTTCAATAGGTGTGCTAAATTAGTGTTCACATCTTCATTTTTTTCTAACTTTGATGGACTTAACTAAGAGAATGAAAAAATATAAATGCATCTTGGCAATGATAAACAAATGAATCATGGTAATCAAACAGTTGATTAAAGGTTCTGTATTTTTCATCTGTTATTAGTCTTTTGGGGGGGGTGTATAAATGGGGATTTTTAAGTAGTTTGTTCTATGGAACTATTTAGGTTTGTTACTATAGTTCCCAGTTACAGTTAACCCTTGAACACCACAAATTTGAACTGCAGAGGTCTACTTATACATACCTTTTTCCAGCAGATACCTATACTATTTTGGATCTCAGATGGAAGTCCAAGGATGCAGAAAGCTGACTGTATGCACAGATCTACGTCATTTTATATAGGGAAGACAACTTGCATATCTGTGGAGTTTGGTATATGCAGGCATCCTGGAACCAATTCCCCACAGATACAGAGGTACACTAAGTTTTGGGGGAGTCGAAAGTCATACATGGATTTTCCAGTGTGTGTGTGGAGGTGGCACCCCTAATCCCTGCATTGTTTAAAGGTCAACTGAACTTAATTGAAGAGCAAGCTATGATTATTTAAAAATGTTCAGTTGTTTTGGGATTAATACCAATGTTAAAATTCTGTTCATTAACCAGGTTTTACCATAGATATTTACATACATAAAAGTGGATTATACTTTATTTTAAATATAGTATTGTCAACCAGAAGACAAACAAACAAACAAACCCAGCTTTACTGGCCATGTACTCACAGATATACTAGGAATATTTAAATGGGAAGAACACTATAATATTATAAAATCTATCTTAAAATTCTATTTGAGGGGAAAAATTATTTAAAAAGAAAGGCTTTTCTGAATAAGACTTATTTAATGACTTATTAAAATACCAAATAAAGCCCTTGGGCAGAACCTTTCTCAAAACTCTTCCAGTAACCCTTGAAATCTAAGAGTTCTGATGTAGAATCAGTGGTGATTATCTATGTATATCTACATTCCCTACCCTGAATCCCCAGCATTCAGACATTCTTCAGCCTTGCTGAATTTCTAAATCCTGTGCAGTTTTGCCAACTGTGGTATCAACTCAGGTTTTCAACACTAACTCATCAGTTTATTCCCTTTAATAAAAACTGACAATACAGAATTAACATTTGATAGCTCCCAGTATATACTATCACATGAATTCATTATTTTATTAATTTTATATCTTCCTTCTATAGTTACTATACCTCCAAAGTAAAATGAAAGAATAGCCATGAGATTGCATTCTTTTATCTCAATGGTTTATTATGAATTTACACTGAAACCTTAATAATCAATCCAAAGAGAATGTTTTTATTTACTTTTGAGGGAATTCTCTCTCTCCATCCCTCTGCTCCCAGAAAAAAAAAAAACTTCAAGGACAAATGTAGATGTTATTACGTGCTACACAGAACTTAACTAGGTTATACAACAAAAGTATCCAGCAAAAACTTCAATTTATGTTATGTGCACATTCTAAAAGTAGCATACACTTTATCATTAGTACAGTATGGGAGAACTGATAAAGTACTCATGATAAATGAATTTCTTATGCAATCAGGTTTTTCATGCCATAATAAAGTTATTTCTTAAAAAAATCATTTTGCATAATTTTCCTAATGTAATGAATAATTTTAGAAAATAATATATTTTCTTTATTAACTGACTATAAAGCATTACCTACTGAAATAAGCTTTTTGCTGAAATACTTAAAACATTAAATTCTTACCTCACAGGACTGCTTGCTTTCCATTATCTTTAAAATACAGTCTTTCACAGCATGATGAACGAATTGTGTAGCAGTGGCTTTCATATACTGCTCCATCAAGGTGCTTGCAAGTGTTGTGGCTCGAAATAAAGTAGTGGCTTCATCTACATTAGCATTTACAATAAAACAAATTCATTTTTTCCTCAACCATTTTCCCTCAACAATTATAACCATTTAAGTATGCTTAATTGCATGTAGCACTGAAGTACTGATTATAACAATATCCTATATTTCAGTACATTCAAATCTTCAAAAGATTTTATATCATTACTTCATTGGATCATAAATAGAAGGGATTAGCACTACCACATTCATATAAAAAATCAAAGGCGTAGAATGTTTAGGTGACTTGTCTAAAACTTGTCTGACATAGTAAGGCCAGAATCTAGCATTGCTATCCACTGAGCCCATGCTTTGAAAAATCTGAGTTAATTTCCAAATAAAAATATAACAAATATCCCAGTATGTTATTAACCTAAAACATAGCACTAATGACTTTTAATAAAATCCCAAAACAAACATTGCCAGAAAGACAATCTCAATGTAAACTATGTACCACCCCTTTTTCTTTCCTGACAAATCTATATATTTGTACATTTTCTATGATTAGGAGGAAATAGTTTTAGATTTCACAGTTTGAGGAAACCTGGAAGCAAGTACTCTTAGTCAAAGTGCTGGTTGGAAATGGATTATTCTGACATATTTATAAGGCATTACAAAACATTATCTGCCAGCTATATTTGCCTGGAAACTACTGATTATAGAAACTAGAAATAAAATTCAGCTAACACTCAACTTTTGTGTAATGAATTAGTAAAAAATAAACAAGAGATTGTGGTAGGCATACCAGACTATTCTTAATAAAGCACCATGAGCCATTGATCTGGACACAGAAGTCACTTTCTTATGGCTTCTAATACTAATTTGTCACGAAAGAAACTTGTATTAGAAGTATCGACCCCCCATATTAGCCAGCATAAGAATCAGAACTGACATTCCAACTGTAATTTTAATGAAGGAAAAAGATAACTTTTTGTATTAACTGTTTAATATATTCTAAGATGAATCCACATATATTTGATAGGTAAAATCTGGTTATTGCTCAAATTTTTTATCACACTAACACTTCCATACTGTACCTTCCATGCTTATTTCTCTGTCATTTAGTGTACATAACAACAATGATTCAAGCTTTTCATGAAGAAAAATCCTCAATAGGATGCTAGCCAGTAGTGTTCGGTCTTGTCCACATACATGTGATAAAGCATAGACTACATGAAGTTCCTTTTGCAGTATAAGCTAAAAATGATATTAAGAAAGATTGTTGAAAGTACACAGTATTAAGCATTCTCAGTGAAATTAACAGAAAATATGTTCTACTGAATAAATTTATTAAAAATAGAATGAGTTTATAGCCTACATATTTTTGTCTCTTTAAGACCAACATCATACCACCACAAGACTATTCACTCTCTGTCAGTGTGTCACTAAACTATGGAATTACTACACTTAATCTTTCATTAAATATTAAATATTTCTGTTAACACCATTAGAAGTAATTAGACTGGTAAATAACTTAATACCTCTTTAAATTCACTGTATTCTTCTTCTGGCATGATTTTTTCCATAGAATATCGTGCTCGGACTCGCAGGGATCCTGGTTCAATACCTTTTAATGGTATATGGGAGCTGAGCAAAAACCATTCATCTGTAGCATGCCCTTTCTGCAGCCGGCTCAACTGGCAGCGCATAAATACTTTGATAGAAAAATATCAAATGATTACTGTCTAAAATGATGACACTATAATTAGTTACATGAATAAATTTTCCTGATGCTCTGTTTTCTCTATAGTATTAAATGCTTTTTATTGTAAAGTTGTTTTCGGTGATAGCACTTACTGTATACTTCATTAATTTACTGAATATATACTATGTTCCAGACTCAAACATGGGATACAGACATGATTAGACATGGTCTCTGAGTTGCATGTTGGTCATGGTCTAGCCAAGAAAGCAAGAAATCAATTACGGTACAATGTGATAGGTGCTGTAAGAGTGGTTAATAATGCTGGAGTAGAGAGAGAGAGTATCTAATTCAACCTGTAGAGATTAAAAATTTATTCTAAATAAGTAACCCTTAAGTGAACTTGTAACAGGATCTGGAGCTATTCAGCTAAATATAGAAAAGAGAAAGACAGGCAGGTGGGGCAGAGGTAAAGCATGAGTGCAGTCTAAATAGAAGGTATGATGGATACTTTTAAAATCCATGGATAATTTATGAGCTATGAAAAAGCTAGTGTAGTAAGTGGAGAAAGGGATATACAAAAAGATTACACAGTGAGAACAGAAGGAAGGAGGAGTGAACCAGGAAAGGATCTTTCCTCTGTGTCACTGGGGGATGGGGGTGGATTTTATTTTAAAAGTAATGAGGAACCACTAAAAAAGGTATGCATTTAAATACAGAAAGTACAGAATAAACATTTTATAGAGAAAAATTCAGGCTTTGATCTATCCATTAATATATAACACTTCTTTCCCTAAGCCTGACTTTTAAGAAGGTATTAACTTAATTCACACTAATGTGAATTGCTAAATTCCACTGCTACCTGTTTTAGCAACAAACTGAAAAAAGGTGTGCAGCTGAGATCCAAAACTGGGAGGGTTTGAATACCAGAGGTGAATACATGAAGCACTCACATTTAAAGAAATTTTTTAGATTTTTTTCACTTACATGTCAAGTATAAGAAAACAGGAAAAACCTAAAAAGGTAGAAAGAAGAGATAGGGGAAGAACCAAAGAAAGATGACTACTGCTGCTGTTCTCTTGTTCTTACTCACTGGGTAGGAGAAGATAAATAGATATATAATTTAATCATAAGGGCTTAGGTTTACAGTATGTATACTTTACTAATTTTGGTCTTTTTATCTTACATACATTTCTAAGCAACCAATACCTTTTGAAGTACAAAAAGAAACATGTCAGATTATACTATTTGCACTTCTGTGTTATTTTTTAATTTCCATTTTAGACTATATTTCATTATAAATTTTAAAGTATGTAAAACATGGGGGTTTTTTTACATTAGAAAGAAATTTCTGTATCAACTTACAGATATCAGGATCTTTGCTCTTCTTTGTTTTATTACTAAGAGTTATTTCAAATCTGTTGATATCGGGGGGAAGATCACTAAAGGAGCAAGGAGAAAAAGAATTAACAAAATGTTGGTATCAAATTATCTAATTTATTTCTAGTATCAAATAAGGCCCCTATTTTGCTACTAAAACAACTTAAATGTGTTCAATTTACTATTAGATTCAAAACTTGTTTTATTGCTTGGTAAATAGGAATATAGACAAGAAAATTATGGTCCCCTACAATCTTTCACCTCCTCAAGTAAACCATAAGCCTTTGTAAACATTTTGTATTTGTGCCAGTAAATGGTTCTGTACTTCCCAGTAATGCTAATTCATATTAATAACTATGTGAAGAACAAAAGACACAACACTAGTAAAGTGAACAAAAACAATGGAAAAAAAAATGTTTGTACTATTACAATGCCTGGACTCGGAACCATGTTGAGGGTTTAGGTAGAAAAATAAAAAAGGGGTGGGGAGATGCAGTACGGTAAAAGAAGATAATTTTAATGTAATGGTAAAATGATACTTACTCAAAGACAAACTCTTCTGACCATACAGGGTTTTGTCCTTCCCTTGCATGAGTTTTTGCTACCTGGACACTGTTCAGGTAGATGTTACAATATGGATTAGTAAAATGTTTTAGTGGGAGTTTATGAGCTTCTTCAATATGTAAAACAAGGCTGCTGACCTAAAGAAAGCAAAAAAATTGTTACCCCAGATTTCAAGAATTATTCATTAGGCTTCAAAAGCAATTACTATAAATAAAATTTTGTTTTACAAGTTATTCCTCCAATTATATTCTTGCAGAAATGAAATATACCTTTTCTACTAATTATTCAGAAGATGAAGGTAAGAAGAGAATTCTTTATTAGTACAAGTAAATAACTTCCATAGCTATAAAATATTTTTGAAACAGATTCTATCTCTCCATTCTACAGAAAAGGATACAAATCCAAAGAAGCAAAGTTATTTGTCAGTTTTGATGCCAAAACATAGACTATCTACCTTCTAAAATCTGTTCCTCTTTTCTCTCTTGCTAACTACTACTAGTGTGGCCTTGGGCAAATCAGCCTTTTGTGAACCTCATCTTCCTCAGATATAAAATCAGGATAAAGTTTACACTGCAAATTATTGTAAAGATTTGAAATAATATGTGTAAAGCACACAGCAGAGGACCTGACCCAGAAGGGTTCAAGAGGTAATAGCTTTATCATATCTATAAATGATAATTTCATAGCTAAAGTTTCACACAATACACAATCTGCAAAAATTCAATCTGCTTTTCCATAGCTTACTAAATGTTAAAAAAAATTTTGAGAACACATAGTGATTATATATATAATTAAATGCCTTTGGGGAGTCAGTCTTCTTGGTTACAGGAATATATAGTCATCTGCATATTAACCTGAATATTTCTAATAAAACAATATGTTAAATTCACTAAGCTTATTGGAAATTCTCATAAGTAAAACAAGAGTCAAACTGGTCGATAAATACTGTACTAAACTTTCCTCAAAACTCTAAAAATGTTAAAATTACCTGTTTTTTTCTAGTAATCTAGGGATAATTATAAAGAAAAAGGCAAAGAAATGGAGGATTCAAATTTGACTTTACATGCCAATAAAGAAAGAGGCAAGCTTAACTCTCCATAAACAAACATATAGGACATGTTAAGGTTTCAAATAAGATAGAGGATACTACCTAAGAGTTATGTAATACATTTCAAAAGCAATTACTATAAAAGGAAAAACCCAAGTTTATTGGGATCAGTAGTTTAAGACAGATAATCTTTTTAGTATCTTTAGTTCTACTTACTTTTTTTAAATAGGCAAAAATAAAAATTAAGAAAACAATAATAAAAGTGCCTAACAGAATAGTGTCTGTTGTTGGTTTGGTATTATTTTAAATGGAAGAAAAGAATTCTTGGTATGTATTCAAAGGATGGCATTATGGACTAAATACCCAGCAAGTATGTAAAGAATGATCTCTTTCCTAAAGAAATAACTATTTCTCCTGCTACTGAAGCAGGTGGGAGCATAGACTTAAACTGCCTGAAAAGATTTTCTCTTAAGAACTCTAAAGTGTTTCAAGTGCTGGCCAAAACAGTTCATACAGGAATAAAAATAAAGAAAGTGATAGACAAAATGTGAGTTACAAATCAAAGAAAATTAAGTTTCACCTGACGCAGGCGTTTATTAGATGTCCCTGGACTACTTTTCCGAAAATTGCAAAATGCCTGCAGACCTTTCATCCAATCCTACAAAAAAAAAAAACACAAAAAACAAAAAACAGTATTTCAAAGAAACATATTATACAATAGTTTAGTTTCCAATAATCACTTTGTTTTATTTAAATTCAACAGTTCTTTCCTTCTTAGACTGCCATTTCTAAACTTACAAAATGCTGCATATGTTAATATATTTGTGCCCCAATAAAATAGAGCAATGATCAAAACAATTATAATAATTCTGCAAAAAACTATTTCTGTAGAATCTCTACGTTAATGTTAAGTATACCAATGAGTGGCCATCCATTAGCTACAAAATAAAATTTATGTCTAGTTAAGCTATTACAACTTGAGGCACCCTAAGGTAAAATTTAACTTGATATATTTTTGAAAAAAGGGCTGACTGCAAAACCAATGGATAATTGATTTGACAAGCATTCTAATTGTTACGTTAGCCCATGATGTGGGTAGAAATGTGTAAGGGGATCTGAGTTATTTGTAAACCTTTCACATATAACATTAAAATTTTTTCCAGCCTAATATTCAAATGAAGTAGCAGCTATATTTTAACAAGTTTAACCATCTAGTGCTTTAGAGAAAGAAAAATTTCAGGTTCAAAAAGAAATATTTCACCTTGGCATTATATGTTTCTAGGAAGCTCTACACCATTGCTTTACTCAATTGTGTCTTTAGTTTGTTGACTATTTATTTCAATGAATCTGAGCTGTTAATGTTTAGAGAACACATTTATAGTAAAGCAAATTAAGACCAAATCAATTACCATAGCTTTTAGAAAGAGAAGAGAATAACTGGAGATCCCACAAGCTATCAAAGTAATAAAAATTAGAAATACAGGTGGTACTTTTGGACTTTAAGTAGTCTTTGGAAATACAGAATACAGAAAGAGTACATATAAATACAGTAAGAAAATGTTCTGTTTATATAGCTAAATGAGGAATGCAAAATATACTGAAATAATCATTAAGGTATGTAGCATCGTTAGTTAGAAAGAGGGTACATGGCAAAGTAACTAGAAGATAGGATATGAAGTTTAAATTTCCTAACTCAATTTCTAATATTTTAAAAAAATGTGTTACCAAAATGTTTTGAGCCCTACATTTTCATCTAAAAATTATGGATACATACCAGGTTTTATGTATGTTATGTGTTTGTAGTGAGTATTTGAGATATTTTATAAATATTTGAAACATGACATTCAATTAGTTATGAGCCATGAAATATAATATTTCATTCATCAAGTTTTTTCCAAAGTCAGGTATTTTCATAATTTATGAGTCGGAGGCCCATATCAGGATCCATAGTTTTAAGAGCATATGCCTGATATTGAGGGCTGGCAAATTATCTTCTATTTTCAACAAAGTTGCTTTCTTTGACCTCTTAACCACCTTCTGATTCTTTCCATACACAGAGCATAAGCAGAAATATGGTAATATTTCCACAAAATACCAGTAAGCACCCCAGAAATATTATGGTTCAAAGAAGTCAAAATATTTTTAGAAGATTTTTTTTAACACATCATTTCTTCACAGCATTACTTTAAATTTAATAAAGGTCTTTAGAAGGACACTGCACATAGATCAATGCCTAGTGCCAAAAACAGGCATTTTATATAGACTTAGAGAAAAAGAGAAAATTTCTAAAATAGTTTTCCTTCTGATGACTGAACTTGTATTTTTAGACATGGATTTCAATCAGTGAATACTAACAATGCTTGTTAGCAAAACTAAACTGGCTTACCTTTCGATTGTACTGAGAATATCTATAACCCTTCTGCAGAGAGGATTTTAAATGAACATTCTCAGTTAGATTCAACATCAGAGTATTTAAAGGTCAACTTAAAATATAATTTTCATTCCTAATAACCTGTTACTGTGTTTCTCCACCTTTCAAAAAAAATGTTTTACATATAAATATTATCATTTCTTAAAAAGATGATTAGATTTCAGGCGGCATCTGTTTTATCACTTTATCTTTAATGCAATCATTTCTATTCAAGTTAAAAACAAGTGTACAGTATATAAATGTCTAACTACTATGTTGTACACTTAAACTAATATTGTATGTATGTCGACTTTAATTGAACATTAAATTAAAAGAAAAAAAAAAAACGTGGAATTAACTTACTTCTGCTTGTTCTGGAGTTTCTCCTGCAAAGTAAAAGATGTAATGTTCTTCACTAAAGTGCTGAACTACTATCTGAAAACAGTTTGGCCTTTAAATAGAAACAAAAATGTTATTAGGAAGGTTAACAAAAAGTATTAAAAGACTTAAACCACTTTAAAAAAAATCAAAATATATATTTTACATAAAATTACAAATTCTTAATTAAGGGAAATAATACTCCCTTGTACCAGATCATTACTAAAAAGAAACTTTAAGACATTGAAAACAGAAAAGTTACAAAGAAATTGAAGCAGAAATGCCAGAATTATATATAGATAATCCAAACATTTTTAAAGCAAATAAAATGTTACTAAACTCATTGATTCAAGATGATACAGAATATATATATATACATATATGTGAGTGTATGTATATATATGCACTGGAAAAAGATTAGACATGTTCTTAGGCCAAAAATGTTTTTAGTGGTTATCTCTTAGTAAATAAGTGATCTGATTTTTCTTCTGTATAATTTTATGTATTTTCAAATATTTTACAACTGAAAGTTTTTTTTCCATCTGTTAAAATGGAAACATCTACTCATACATGCTTGTTCTGAGGATTAAATGACTTAACAGTGGTGTACAGTAAATATTAGCTCTTGTCTACCTACAGTATGCACTGTAATTCATTTGACATGTAAGTACAATATCAGATAGTAATTTATTTCTTTTTTTGAAGATGTGCTCTGACTTGAAAATGTTTATAAAATGTTTAGTAAGGGTTTACATGTTTTAGAAACTCAATAAATGTTATTTCTAGTTCTTGCTTTAACAAAAGATTATATTTTACACTTCAGTATTAGGAGGCCATAGCAAAATACCCAAAGTACAAGTTTCACATTTATTAAAGATATAAAAAACATCTTTTCATGCTTTGAGAATGCCATAAAAATAATGGAAAACAAACTGAAACATTCTGATTCTGAAAGTGGTTTGTATCAGACTACCCCCTTCCAGTTGGATAAAATATAAAAAAAATAAAAAACTTTTAAGGTGTTTGCCAACACCTAAACTGTGTTGGGCGAGAAGCTGAGAAGCTGAGATGCTAAGCAGAAAGCAGCAGCTAAAATGTTAAAAAAGTGACCAGTGCTCTCAGCATTTTCACAGTGCTGCTGGAGTCAAAGAGTTCAGGGCCTTTAAAAGAGAAAGCTTTCAGTTGAGACTCCTGCAGCTATGCCTTCAAAATAAAGGCAAACCAGAAATAGCCTTAAAATTATTTTTTTCAAAATAAAAAAGTATAAAAAAATGAAATACCCTTTACCAATACTTCCATGGGATCTCTGAGAAATCAAGATGAACTACCCCACCCTAAAATCTCTGGCAGAAAAATAATCCTTTCCGGAAGCAATAACATCCACAGTGTCTAGTTTTTCACACACAACATCCACCATTCAGTCAAACATACATAGACATTACAGGAATCAGGATCAAATAATTGAAAAGCCAAATGAAAAAAAATAACAAAGGAGAAAGACCTATATAATAATACTGATACTGAAATTAGATACAATTTTCAAATACTATAATGAAAATGTTTTTAAAATAGCAAATTTTTCCAGATAACTGGATCAATAAAAGAATCAAATGGAAATTATAAAATGAAAAATGTAATAAATGTAAGTTAGACTTCAACAGATGCATTAAACTTCAGAAGAGTAGATTAGTGAACTGAAAGACAAATCACAAAATCCAGATGGATGCACGAAGAAAAATGACGAAAACCAGACAACTACATAAGAGACACATGAGACATAGTAAAGGTATACTGTGTAACACGAATCCCAAAAGAAAAAAGACACTGTGGCAGAAGAACTGCTTAAAGAGATACCAAGTTTTCAAAACTGATAAATGACATCAGTTCTGAGAGTGAAAAAGCTTTACAAACATCAGAATAAATTTTTAAAAATATTACAGTAGGCACATATTGGTTAAATTGCTGAAAATCTAAGAAAATAAATAATCTCAAAGCAGCCAGAGAAAGATGAAATACAGTACCTTAAAGAGAAAAGTCACATTATTTCAAAACAAGAATCAATTAGAATGACAAAGTTAATGCTGTAAGGCAGAAAACAATCTTTAAAATGCTGAAATAACTGCCAACCAAAAATTTAAAATCCAGATAAAAATCCTTTCTTAATGAAGATAATACTGCAACAGTGAAAGATTCAGTCTAAAAAATGATAACAGTGTAAACATTCCCACATTCATTATAATAACAGTATCACTGAAATGTATTTCAATTTGTGCTTCTGAAATGGTTATTATTTAAAGTAAAGCAGTATCAAGAGTCAGAAGTTTCACATAAAGAAATAGAGTACTGAGGATTCTTTGTAATACTAAAAATCATAGGAAAATTGGTACAGCTGTGCAATTAAAGTGGGCAAGGAAAGAGGCAAACGAGCAATGTCCAACATTCCTTTGTCACAGCTGAGCATGCACACCAACCACATCTACTGCAGAGGACCACTATTAACTTCACATTAGACTTTATCTAAATGCTAAAAATTTCCATATATTGGGTTCTATGCTTACACAAAGCAAGAAATGTTGAAATACCTGTCGTGTATTTGATAACACAGCAAAGAAAAAGAGAACAGCATTTATCTACAATTTACCCTTTTGTGCTATGGTATTTGCATTCTACAATACATAATTTAGTATCGACCTATTTTTCACTAGTCTCATTATCTGGTAGAGGTGACTTTTCACTTCCTTGAAATATACTTTGCTGATGCTGTCTTCATTGGCATTCAATCTTTCTCAGGGCTTCCCAACTATTTCATAGTAAGGCACACAAAAATAGAGTTCATGGAAAACTGGCATACTTTGAAAAAAATGTTACTTTTTAAAAATAAGACACCTGTGTTACTGCTCATATATAACTTTTTCATATTAAGTTTAGACTTAGTATCATTAAATACAATTCGTGGCCTAGACTTTTTCAGATGTCTTCAAATTCTTGAAAGTCACCTTCAACAAGAAACTGCACAAGAAGCAAGTTATAGTCTTGTAACAAATGATAAATGTGTATTTATTGCTTTTTCACTATTTAACATATACTCCTTTCTTGATATTATTAACTGGAATAGGAATAATTCAGCCCCTTTAAACTGTAATTCAAAGTTCTGGTCTTTATACTCTAGGAGTCCCTTTTTTTAATTGGCAAATATAATGCTGACCTTTCTTTTGATAGTATAAACAGGATTTCAATTCAATTGCACCTGTTCATGTAAATTATGTCAAAATAATGGTAAATAGCTTTTCTTTGAAATTATCCAGATGCTGCTTTATTAGTCTTAATTCTTTAAGATACATATTATTCAAATTATAACGTATTACTAGTGAATCATTTTTAACCTCTTTTTCTGAAGTTGAATTTCTGCTTTGAATCCAAAAATGTCAGAACACAATATCTTTTTATGTTGTATTTCTAATTTTGAGAAAGTTTACCCATTCTTCAATAAATCTGCAAAGTAAAAATTATTCACCAAAAAGTTTTCTTCTTCTAGATAATAAACTTTAGCAAAACTCTTCTTTGAGCAGTTTACATACTTTGGTATAAAACAGTACAGTGGTACTGTGATCCCATTTCCCCCTAAGAAACTGAAAGTGTGCAGCTAAAGCAGTTTTGATTTTATTAGTCTCCATTTTTAAATATCATTTCATGTGGAATTCAGGTCTACAGACCAAATATTAAATATAAGAGCACGTTTGTATTGCTTATTTTTCAGAATGAATTTCTGATGTAAAACCTTTAAATGTTCCTATCATGAAGTCTCATGATCAATCATAAACTTAAATATTATTTCCATAATATCTTCTTGGTTTCAAAGGGATTCATTTCTTGTTTTGGATAATTCATCCTTAATTATTTCTTTTGGTGATTCTTGGAATGACTAATAATTAACTTCCAAGTATTTCTCTAACGTCTATAGATTCATCAGTCTGCAGTGAAAATGTAATCTCTGAATCTACATATAGCCAATGCATTTACTGATAATCCTATCTGAACACAATCTAATGTTATTTGAAAGTGGCATCTTTTCTTTTCTCTCTTTTTTTTTTTTTTTTTTTTGATTGGCTATTTCCATGCAGACTGATTAAACAAATAATTTTTCAACTCTAGGTGAAGCACTTTGGCTTTAGCTCTTAATTGCATGATCTCCTAACAAACTTCCTAAGTGTATGTAACCTGACATTGTAGAAACAGATCTATGAGAGGAGAGGATTGGGGAGAGGGAAGGCAGAGAGAAGAAACTTTTATTTGGAGCTCACAGTTCTTTAGTGGTACAGTGCCAGCACAAAGTACTTGGCATCCCTGATTTATTCACTAACTTTTATGCAGTATTTAGGCTGAGGAAGAGACATTTTATTGGATTTAGCTAAAATCAATATATTTTTAATTAAGTGGCTCAATTAATGGGCTGAATTTCTAAAACTAAGGCTACTGTTTTTATCTTGTGAAATGAAGGACTTGCCAGTTTTAATCACCAAAATGCACTTTATGATAGGAAAATAAATAGTTGTACGTCAAAGCCAATCATAATGTAACAATGAAAAAAATCTAAATTGGTTCTTTTTCAGTAACTCCCTTAAATATTTTATAGTAAAAAAAAAACAATTTTAACTTGTGTTAATAGAAAAAATGTAAAAAAAACAAAACTGAATTTTATACATGAACACAAAAAGTAACTTCACTGATGATCAAAAAATTGAATAAAGTTAATATTCAGAGTATCTGAGTGATTTAACAAAAAAGTCAGAGGAAAGTACTGAAATATGGCCACAAGAGAGCTTTGTCTACAAATGTTATGCACCAATTATTTTGCCGTAACAGAATAAGGAATTAAAACAGTTTATTGAGTGAGTCATATAATTTCAAGCATTATAATCGTTGAGATGTAAAACGTTTGTTTTAATATTTTTATTATAACTTACCATTACAAATATTTCAAAAAACACCTATAACTTCTTCCTTGCTCATTGGTTGAATTCATACTCATCCTCCAAGATTCGGCTTAAGAACCACCTATTTCATATTACTTATCTCAATAAGCCAGTTCCCCAAATCTCTTCCCTCTTCCAACTGTTGATAGCACAAATAAACTGTATTTGGGAAAGAGCAGTGTGGTTGCCTCTCCACCATCCATTTCACTGACCCTTAAAGATAACATCCTCACTACCTGGGTGGCATGATCAGAAGCAGGGCTGGGTGCTCAATGGTCTCACTCTATAAAGGTAATTACAACTCCTTTGCTACCTCAAGTAATCTAAGACTAGAAACTGTCAGAAGTGGCTCAATAGTGCATTTTCAGGATTTTCAATAGTTACTGGAGGAAATGCTCACTTCTCCTTTCTCTGGTACTATTTGTCACCTTGGCACCATGAAGGAAGCTGGTCTTTGAGGAAGGATCCAGCACACAGGAAAGGAAGGCAGAGCAGAGATGAAAAGAAGAGGAACCTGAGGTCTTATCCAACCACAGATGAAGGTCAAAATTCCCATGTTGTTAAGAAACAAAAAATCTTAAGAAATCCTATCTTACCAAAACTTTTTTTTGCATATGAGATATTAGGAAGTGTTCATAAAAAAAGATGGAGGGTATCAAGGTCAAATGAATTCATGAAATTCTTTATATTATACTCCCTTAGTGATTCTCAATATAAACACTAGCTAAGATTCAAAAAACCCTGCTGTAGGGAAAGTAGGTAGTTCAGCATTTCCCAAACCTATTTTAATCATTTTAAAAAACTGCCTATCAGTTAAAATAACGAATGACACTAATGTGATCTCTGAAACATAGTTTGGAAAAATGAAATGACAAGGCTGTAACTCTATAGGTATTTCTCTTATAATTTTATCAATTAAGTTAGGATAAAACTAGATCTGCCTAGTAGAAATGCCATCCTGAAGCAAGCAAGTTCCTAAAAACATTTGTTTTAATTGATTTTTTCTTATTAATCATAAACAAGAGATACCAAAAATGGTAAATATAGCTAAGAAGACTCTTAGCTATGGAATGGATTATTAATACCAATGGTGAAAGGTAAAGAAAGGCTATTTGTACTTAAGTAAAAAACCAGATGTAACAAGAGCTGGATTTGCCATGTAATGTTCAGGATTTAGCTTCAGCATATACATTTATATATATATATGTTTTAACTTTGAAATTAATATAAGAAAAAAGTTTTAATTTCAAATCTGAAATATGCTTTTCTACTGAAACAACTGTTTTTATATTACGACTGTTTCTCAATGTCAAATTCTTAGGAACATACTTATCAAGTTAATAGTACAACTGACTATACCTAGTACTATCAGATGCACTGAGTTAACAGAGAATGTGATAAAATTAAGGAAAAATGACAACTCTTAAAAAAAAGATTGTTAGTCAGAGCAGGGATATATATGAGTTTACTATAGGAAATGTCACTCCAAAGATTTCTATGTAATACAACAGAATTTTTGGCATAGGTTAGTTTAAAGTAAAGAAAACAAAAATTACTCTGGAAAGTAATCTGACAATTTTAGACGATTAAGGCTCTCAAAACTGGTTAGCTATGTTTTGTAATGATCTGAACACACCCACTATTTTACTGATGAAATAACTACAAAAAGAAATAGGAAATCAATTTCTTACCTGCCAAAGAGGCTATCATGAACAACATAAACAGAACATACACTGAGATCTATTAATCCTTTTGGTTTTGTAGCTCGTTTTTCACTCTCAAAATAAATAAGTTGGGCATCGCTGCCCTCTAAGATAAAATATAAATTTTTCCACCGTTTTCCTTTGCCTGTTAAAAAAAAAGTTTTCCCTTAGCCAAATAATGAATTGTGAAGTCACATATATTAAAATCATAAAAATTATAGTTGCTGAAAATAAAAAATACATTTTAATTTATATTCCAAAGCTTAAAGAACATACCAATCCTTATGAGAAAATGTAATTTATCTGTAGAAAAACAACTTTTGTTACAGCGCTTGCTTTTTAATGGATTAGAGAGAAAATTACATGGTACCTAAACTATATCTTTGGAAATTTCATTATGATTAACTCTTTAAAATTCTTATTTAGGAGAAATTATTTTTCAGCCAGAAAACAAACAAAACAAAACAAACAAAAATACTTCTCCCACTAACTAACATTTTTTAATGTCAAACTGAGGCAAAATGCCACAGATGTTTTCCTTATTATTATTATTTAATTATAAGGTAGTGATAGGGCAAAAATTCAAATACCTTGCACTGGAACTGACCTCAGGATTTAAAGATAGTCTTGGAAAAATATAAGCTTGCTTCCTAAAACTTTGCTTGAAATGTGGGACTTAATATACACTTAGACTAGATTTTGAAGGATGCTTAGATTAAATCTCTAAACAAGGGTCAATTATTAATGGTATAGAGCAAAATAACTTATTAAATACATATCTCAGTAAATTTTATGCCCCATATTTACAATGCATCTATCATAAATATAAATACTGCAATTGAATCTTTAGTCTTAAAAAAGTTCGCACTTACCCTTTTTTAGAAGATAACCTTTCTTAACAATATTTTTATAAAAGGCATCCTTTGTTTTTCGACGAATTGTATTATAGATTTCTTTGCCATCCACTGTATCATTGAGTACTTGTTCTTGATCCTGAATTTTTAAAAGTATTAAAATTGTTTCATGAATTCTTAATGGAAATTAAGTAAAATCTACTGAACTACCAACTAAAAACTAGATTGTGTCTGTCTAGACATTTAAAAAATGTTTTAAGTACTAAAATCTAAAAGTATGTAACACATATATTAAGAGAGTTTGTTTTCTGAAGAAATTCTCAAAAAGGTTTCCTTACCATTTCTCAAAAACATGGACAACTAACAAGCTATTTTCAAAAATATAGTAGTCCCTCCTTATCTGTGGTTTTGGTTTTTTGTGGTTTCAGTTACCCATGGTCAACAATCATCTGAAAATAATAAATGGAAAATTCCAGAAATAAAACAATTCATGTTTTAACTTGCATGCTGTTCCAAATAGCGTGATGAAATCTCACTCATCCCACTTCGTCTCGCTTGGGACATGAATCATCCTTTTGTCCAGTATATCCATGCTCTATCCACTGCTCACCCATTTGCCACCTCAGTTATCAGACTGTCAAGGTATCACAGTGCTTTTATCTCTTACAGTAGCCTAACAGTATGTCACAATACCTATGTGAGTCACCTTATTTCATCTCAATCATGTAGGCACTGTATTTATTTTATTTCACATCATCACAAGGGTGAGTACCATACAATAATATATTTTGAGAGCAAATTTACATAACTTTATTACAGTGCATTGTTATAACTATTCTCTTATTATTATTGTTGTTAATCTCTTACTGTGCCTAATTTATAAACCAATCTTTATCACAAATATATATGTGTAGGAAAAAAATGTATATACAGGGTTTGGTACTATCAGCAGTTTCAGGCATCCACTGGGGTCTTGGATTGTATTCCTTGAGGGTAAGAGGGGACTACTATGCCATCAGTTTTGTTGTGTTTTACAGCAAATGCCGTTGTTTTGAAGTTGAACGGATAAATTAGGAACCAATATCATGTGTGTTTATGTACAAATATATACCTGCAAGAAACACTAGGTGAATGTAGAAAACTGCAAGGATACTATTTGCAAGGATTAACATTTTATGACTTTTTCTTATTAGAGATTTCACATGTCCATTAGGTCCTTTTATAAATCTAAGATATGAGACTCTCATAAATCTTACTTTCCTACATCTTGAAACATCTCATCTTTTCATCATCCTAGGAACCACTGCATCATTACTCAATAATTATTACCAAGTATGCTAAAGAGCAAGAGTTCACAAACCATGGTACATGTGCCAAATTCTGCCCACTGACTGTTTTGGGAAATAGAGTTTTATTGGAACACAGCCGTACTCATTCTCTTATATAACATCCTTGGCTGCTTATTTTATTTCACATCATCACAAGAAGGGTGAGTATACTACAAAGGCAAAGTTTAGTAGTTGAGACAAAGACTGAATAGCCATATAACCTAAAATAATTATTATCTGGCCCCTTTACAGAACAAATTTGCCAACCTTTGGCCTAGAGGATGATGTGAGAGTGAAATAAGTCATCTTTATCACATCACTCTTTGGCATTTTTTTTTCTATTTTGCCAAGTATTATCTTTTAAAGAAGTATAAAAGACTATTTTTGTTGTCCTTTTATTAGCTTTCATTGAACAAAGCTGAAAATACAGAACTATTTTCTGCTCATAATAACAAAGATAAAATATTAAAGGACACATTTGACAATTATTAAAAGAATCATAAGATGAATGCAAAGAAACAGATGGCAGCATTCTGGGATGCAGTATTATAAATTGATAAGCAAAATTTCAGACTATAATTCTTCAGATGATAATATTCTCGATAAATTTTCTCAAAACTCAATAATTGCTGAGTGAATAAATTATTTCTAGGAGGATAAAAGAAAATATGGTGCTCCCATTTGTTAGTCATTCAACAAGAATAACATCATGCAATATTTTGTAACAAAAATTTAAATTATTGTTTTACTAAAAGGAAATGAGACTGTGTACCAAGTCTGACTTCACATGATCTGTACAGGAATAAAAGTTAATTCGTTAGAAAGGTTGTTAGAAAGAGACAGATAAGGTAGAAATTTTCAAAATTCACCGCATCAATCACTGTAATTGTTTCTAAACCTAAACATACAAAGCAAAGAAGACTGCATCACCAACATAAATATCAGCCAAAGTTTTCTCAAGTACTGCATTTGATGAGGCAAGTATAGGAACAACAACAACGAATCAAAAACTAGAACCCAGGAGAGGGATATTTAACATCTGGACTCACTATTCTATTTTGACAGTGAAAGTGTGAGGAAGAACCAGAGTAACTATAAGAAAGAACTTATTAGAAATATATCTGCAATCTGGAATTAGAATTTACAAAACGGGTATGTTCCAGGTCATGCATGACAGTGGATGAATAGTTACTTGAATTTAAAAGACACTGCCCATATAAACAATGGACCTCATGGTTATCAGAGGGTGAGGGGAGGGTGGTCGGTCAAAGGAGGGGGGCGGAATTTAAATCATTTCTTCAATTAAGTAAATAAATAATAAAAAGTAAGAGAAATAGATGATAGACAGACAAAAGATGCTGCCCATATTGGGTACATAAGCCTTCATAACTAAGGAAGAAGATAATCTGATTGTTAAGAGTCTGACAGCCATTGAAGAAAGCTTTTGTATTGAAGTTAGGTATGCTGTTTCCTGAAGCCAGACTTTTATTGTAAATTCTGCCTTTATTACTTAAAGGCTAAGAAAACTCCATTTAATAAATTAATTCAATAAATGTTTGTTGAGTGCCAGACACTGTTCTAGTTCTTAAGATACATTAGTAAACAAATATAAGATCCTTATCCCCAAGGAATTTATATTCTATTGAGGGAAGAATAACATAATAAATAAGTAAACTATATTATTTGCTAATAGATTTTAAGTGGTTTATATTTGTAGGGAAAGCAGTATTAAACAAGGTATATGGGTAAGTCTCATTGTAAAGCTAATTTCTGAGCAAAACCTGAAAGTAGTAAGTAGTTATTTGAAGGGAAATCATTTGGGGCAGGTTGAAAACTAAAGCAAAGGTCCTAATGCAGGAAAGAGCCTGGCATATTTTAAAAGATAGCAGAGATGCCAGTATGAATGGAGACAAGTGAGAAAAGGATAGCAGAGATGAGTACAGACAATCTATGAGATGCCACTCTAGGGTCTATTTTTGCCATTGTAAGGACTTTGGCTTTTACTCTGAATGAAATGTAAAATATTCCCAAGTATTAAAACAGAGGACTGACATATCTAACTCACATTTTAAATGGATCTCTGACTGCTGTGCAGTGTTAAGGGGGCAAAGATAGAAACAGGGAGATGAAATCAAGATTCTGGTGGTGGACATATTCTAGATCTATTTTGAAGGCACAGTCAGCCTGATGTTCCCTGAGAGTTTGGGTACAGAGTGTAGGAGAGAAAGAGTCAAGAATGACTGGTAAGCAATTTATTTAACCTCCCAGGTTTCAGTTTCCCTATCTTTAAAATGGGTATCATTACAGTACTGACCTCATCAGGTTGTAGAAAAAACTAAATTAATTAATATTAAGAACAGTGCCTAAAACATAAAATAATCAAAAAATACTATTTTTATTGTGGGGTGCATTGTCTTAAAAGGCTCCTCCTTTTTTCTAATGTCTGTTTCTAGAAGTGTTAGTTCCACAAAGTAGACAGACCTAGCTAGTTCTCCTAAATCGGGGTATGCAGGGTCGCCATATGGGAAGTAAATTGATTTTCTAGCTAATCAGTTTTTCCATTAATAAAAAGACATTACTAATTTTTGTTACTCTAATACTTAGGATGCTGCTAGGAAGAATAGATAAGTGTTATGATTCCCAAACTTCTACTATAATCTACTTTCACTCCAAGCCCAAAGTAACAGACTTCAAATTTTATTTAATGGTTTTTATGTAGTAATCAATTGCGCTGTAATCAGCATAAGTTATTTCTGAAGCAGTCAATGCATTATAGGCACTTTTGCAAATGACAACAATTTGCGGTTTGTTCAAATATGAAAAAGGCATTCCGTATATTTGAAGTAATTCTTCAAACAGCTTTATAATTTAGGTACAAAAATTTACTAGATGTCATAGCTACTTATTTTTCTACCTGTAAAAATTAAATTAGCAAATTCTAAACATAAATTCATGGTGCAAAAATGTATGACTTAATTTGTAGACAAAGTTTGTGGACTTATGAAACAAAATTAAAATCATCATTCATTCAAACAGCCAATGTGAATTAGAATTAAGGAGACAGCAATGGGAATGAGAGGTAAAGGCACCTTTGACCCCTAATAAAAAGATCCTGTGCAGTGGTTTCTAGAAAGCACATATCACACACCATGTAATTTAAGAAAAAAAAGTTAGTTTTACGTATGCAATAATTAGAATAGTGAACAGCCAAGGTCTGCCAGAAGTGCCAACAAAAGTGGTCCATCAGTGACCACAGTTATTAAGAAGGTGTCAAGAGGGAAGTGAAACTTAAGATGGATCTTAAACTTGTAGTATTTAGGGAAAGAAGAAGAGATCAACATAGAGATATCAAAAAGCACAATGAGATTAAGACATATTAGTGATAATACAGAGGGCAGGCAGTCATTCAGTTAATACTGACTATATAATACCAGGTATTATTCTAAGCACTGGGAATATAACACAAAACCCCTGCTCTCATGGATCTTACATTCTACCAGAAAAACATGAGAAAATGAAGATATATTAAAATGTGACAAGATTGAGACAATTCTTGAATTTATATTAAGCATCAGAATGATGATTCCCTCCTCAGAAACTGCAATGAGTAGTTATAACCATAAGAACTTGTTAGGAGGGGGAAATATTGAGAAGCTAGAGACACTATAAATCACTGTACAAGTTTAGCTGGGTAAGTATGCAAAATCTCTAGAAGTCTTCTTTATGTCCCTATGTTCCACATAGGAAAATTCTTAATCACTCTTCTCAAGTACATTCAAGCACTCCATGACAATGGTCCACACATGTAATGGAGCTGAAAAATTCCTATTGCCTAGTGAGGTTGTAAATTTTATAGCTGTCATAATGTGGTAGCACAACACAGTACCACGTGTTTGTGGTGATGGTGTTGAAAATAAATCTATTGTGCTATCAGTCATATAAAAAGCAAAACACATATAATTATGTACAGTACAAATAATAATAAATGACTGATTTATGTATTTACTATACTTTGTTATTTTAGAATGTACTCTGTTAATAAAAAAAAAAGTTTGCTATACCACAGTATGCTGTGTTATATCGGCAGCAGCCTCACAGATCTTGTGTTTGCATCTCTTGATTGCTTTATTTCTCTCATGCTTGATTTAATCTCACATATTTTTGTGGAGTAACATGCTGTATAGGCTGGTAGCCTAGGAGCAATAAATAAGCTATACCACATAGCCTATTGCTGTAGTAGGTCATACCATCTAGGTTTGTGTAAGTACACTTTATCATGATCACACAAAGATCAATCACCTAAAAATACATTTATCAGAATGTATCCCCAACAATGAACAGCATGACTGTACCTTCTTTTAACCCCTGCTACAACCCTTCCCCACCAAACTTCAAAAAGTATGATGAGAAATAAACAGAGACTAATTAATTTCCCTATGCGTTAAGCAACTAATAGTTAACAGGCCCTCTTGTTCAAGGCCAATTTTTCCTCTTGTGTTCTGAATTATAGTCAGTCTTGCCTTCTCTAGGATCTTGTTCATCAGTTACTGACATTACCCTTCCTCACCCACCGTTATTTTCCTCTTGACAACTTGCTTTACCCAGAGTATATAGACATGCTCAAAACGCTCAGCATAAAACTACAAATAAACAAAGAAATAAAAAGTTTAAACGCCTCATAGCCCTACATTTTCTTCTAGTTATCATTTTTAATTTATTTTCTTTACTTACCAAGCTCACCTACTTAATAAGCCTGGCTTGATTTCTCCTTGCTGTCTCCACTTTTGCCTCCAACAAACTCACTCCTTGACCCAGTGCAACTTGGCTTCTGCCCTCACCACTGCTTCTATTCTCAAAAAGCCATCAAGGACTTCCTAATTATCTAGAACCAAATTAAATAAATACTAAGAGATTCTCTTACAATTTATTTTCTGAAAGAATCTGAATAATCCAGTTTTAAAATTTTTATCCAATTTTAAATGTATGAATGTGTATATAAATATACCACCAAAAATTCATTTAAAAATAAAATGCTAATTACTGCAAAAATGAAAAAATACTGACCTGCATTGGTACAGGTTCCTTAAGATAATAACCTTCAACAATCTGTTCTTTTCGATAGTGGTCTATGATATCCCCGATGCTGTTAAAATAAAAATTACTTACATTAACATAATTTGTCTCATAAAAAATGCAACTCTTGAAAATACATGCAAACTTTGTTAGCAAAGATTATTTGCAAGTTTTTTCAAAGCATAGAACTTGAATACATTAATAGAATAATCATAAGTCACATTATTTTAGAAAAACAAGAAATACTCACAATATTGGTTTATATTTAAGAATACCTTAGTCAGAGATTCTAATTTTCTATACACATTCTCAACAGTCATTATCAACTGAGGAAAAAATTAAAGTCTACTTTAAAAAATTTTAATAATATTGAGAAGGAAAAACTGATGAGAGAAATGGCATCTGTTTACTAGCAAGTAGTGAGTTCAGGTAAACTAAGAATTTCTATCATCAAAACATTTACATTTTCGGCTTTTATAATAATCAGATGGAGTTAGGTTATAAAACATATAAATAGGTGAACAGAGAAGCAAATAAAAAAAAAGACCAGGAGCAATCTTACATATAAGATTATTGCTACAGCAAAAAAGGCTTATTGATTTTGATAAAAAGTGCTATAAATTTTAATTTTTTAGGTATTGCATTAAATCTATATACTTTGGATTGTATGGACATTTTAACAATGTTGATTCTTCCTATCCACAAGCACAGTATATGCTTCCATTTATCTGTATCTTCTTCAATTTCTTTCTTCAGTGTCTTATAATTTTCCGAGTATAGATCTTTTACCTCTCTAGTTAAATTTATCCTAGGAATGCTTTTTGATGCAATTTTAAATGAGATTGTTTTCTTAATTTTGCTGACATTGGTATATAAAAATGCAACTGATCACTGAATATTAATTTTGTATCCTGCTACTTTACTAAATTCATTTATCAGTTCTAACAGTTTTTTGGTAGGGTCTTTAGGGTTATCTATAAATAGTATTGTGTCATCTGCAAGTAATGACAGTTTTACTTCTTGCTTTCCAATTTGGACATCTTTTATTTCTTTTTCTTGTCTGACTGCTGTGGCTAGGACTTCTTAAAATATTCTTAATATCTGGAAAATACTACAAAGAAAACAAAACTGAAAATAAATGACATTTTAACACTAATTTAACAAGTTTTTTTTTAATAGAAAAGTGTATTTCTCCATAATCAGTAGGCCATTTTATTGTACTGAATATTTAAATCCCAGAATTTTAAATGTTCCTTTAGTAGACTAGAAAAATAGGTATTTTAGAGATTCCTAGGAAACGTCTTTTAATCTACCATTTAATTTTTTTCATGTTGTTCCTACTAGTACAATAACTGAAATATATATATAATTGGGTATATATAATTTAATTTTTTCATAATTCTTCCTACTGACAATTAGAATATGTATATATCTTTTATCTTTGAGATATATGTGTATATATATATAAATTAATATATATGTTTATCTCCAAAGATACACACATATACACAAAATACATATATATGTACCTCCAGCGATAAAATCTTTCCTATACTGAAAAATGAACTTAAACCAATATTAAAAAACAAAATAATTTTAAATTATTAATAAAAAAATGAAAATGAACAGATATTAAATAAATACCAGAGGCAGTACTTAATGCAAGGGAACAAGGGGGGAATAGGGAATAAACAAGTAAAAAGGTATCATCAAAAGGACAAGGAAAGTTATAAGTTTTAAATGAGAAATGTTAATACCACATATTAATCCAAAAATGTTAAAAGAAAAAGAAAAATCAGAAAACATTTGAAGACAGCTAGATAGTACCACAGAGATGACTATGTGTTTCAAGGCAAAAAGCATTAAATCTATGAAAAACAGTAAATATCAAAGGTTTCTTGTTCTATAACTGTAAAATGCAATCAATCCTATGTAGCGCCTCAATATTACAACATAATTCTTATTCATGAGCTAAGAGAATAGGATACTACTGTATAGTTCAGACTGTACAACTTTAAAAATACAGGAATAAATTTAAAAGTGTGTGACAACTGATCAGATATATTTTTACCAATGAGATGGACTGCCATCACTTTTTTAAATTCCTTTGTAATTTGTATTGTATACAGATACACATTAAAGAAAGTCATGGGAGATGCAAGACTGCCTAAACATTCCATAAAAGTTTTAGCCATGAAATCAGATTTACATCTCAGGAAATAAACACATGTTCGCTATAAATGTATTTGTGAATTAAATACGTTTCTAAAGATACTATGTTCTGTACTTTCAGTTTAGTATTTATTTACTTAATAAAAATAACTGCCTCTCTCTCTTTTTGAACTCTACATAAATGTTAGCAATCTTCAAGGTCTAAAATCCTCACTCCCTTCTCACCACAACTTGAACTACTCTCTTCCCACTGATTCTCCTATTTATATTTGTACATCCCTTAATTTATCACAGTCAGCTTACCAATAGACCTAATTATGTAGAAACAGTATATTTTTCTTTATGTACAGGATCTGTGCAATATATTTCATAGATTAGTCACAGTCAATGTTTGCTGAATTATATTTGCTGTTAAATATGTCTGTTACTTTTATGAAATTTTGATTATAGGAACATGAAAGTTGTCTCAACAAGGCTGTTTCTAAATGAAACAGCCATAACTGCTACCTCTCTTTAACAAAAGACTAATGTAGAGCTAATGAGGAGATGGGACAGCAGGTTATGGCTCTGTTAAATAGATTTATTGGATAATCCAGCTTTACTTCCATATCTAAACAATGATAATTACAAAAGTATATCTTTTTAGGAATTACTTGATTACTGATATTAATGCTAAAATGGAATATGTGTTTCCAAAACAATTATAAAAATTGCTATTTTCCAGGCATCAAATTCATACAATTTCTGACTTTCATTTTAAAAAGCTTTATAAGATAAACATATCCACTGAGAAGGAATAAAAAGCCTGTAAGTCAGATTTGAGGAATGACTGTGAACACTAAATTACCATATATTTAAGTCAGCATTTTGCAAACAGACTAATAATTTGGAAAGAAATATACTTCAAGTACTTCTTTCTTCCAGTTTCATACTGGTCTTTAGCAACAACAAAAAACTACTTTTATATCTTACAGACTGCCTCCATTATGTAGGAAGAATTATCTTTGTAAGATGTGTATAAGGAAGTTTAGGTCAATAAACAAAATAAACTTTCCCCAAAACAAATCTATGTAAATTATTTTATCTTTAGAAAAAGTCTCAAGATGAACATTTGTCAATTAAGAATATGTTTTAAAGTCATAGTTTTATATATTCCAAATCCCTCAAAAAATGGACAATGGGAAAATTAATTTACCTTCACTAAGAGCTCAAATTGCAGCTAGCTAGAGATTCAGTAAGGATGTCTAGATCAGACTAATGTAGAAGGTACTCCTGTAGATTATATATGATTTGTGCAAAAGATTCAACTGTCTAAACTCACATCTTCCATCTGATGTCTTATAATTGTCCACTTAACTAAAGCAACTAGAACTTGTTTTGTTGTTACGTTATGTTTTGTTTCCCACATAAAACAGCTTCTGGGTCACTATATGCTCAAAGGTCAAACTGTAATTGAAATTCTGAATAGGATGGAGAATGCTGCTATGGTATTTTAACTTTCATTTAACTTATGCAAGCCTCAAAAAAGGAAAACAATGCTACTCTAGCATTATCCAGTATGGGAAAAACCTTATGTTCAGAAGTAAAATAAAAGTTTACTTTCTATTATATATAAAAAAAATCTGACGTTCTGTCATATGGTTTCTCTATCAGGTTACTTAATTAAGTGGCTAAAGTCCATTCTGAATTTTGGGACAAGCAAAGAGTTTACTTAGAACTTTAAAAGTGAGTAGGAACCAGTAATAACAAATAAGAAATATCAACTTGAAAACAACTCAATTACATGGTAATATTTGTAGTAAGTCTCAGGTTTTCTTTAGGAGCTTTTTTCCCTATTAAAATGTCTCACTGATAAAAGACTAAAGTATTCTTTTCTTTGGTTAGACGTTTTGCTGTCCTACAGATAAACATAAGTTAGCAAATCTGCTGCAAATAGCCTGTGCATAAATAACCCCCCAAAATTATATAAATTACCTTTGAAGGAAACAAGTTATTAATTTATATTCATATTAGACACTGCCTAAAGAATTCTTGCACATGAGTGCTAAGTTATATTAAAGGTCTTATAATTTAAGATTTTGAGAAGTCAAACTTTAACTTTGAAATTGATATACTATATTACTGAGATCTCAACTATTTTTGGTAAAAGTAAAAGATAACTAAAAACTTCTCACAACTTACCTGTTATAATATCGGCCTCCCATCATAAACTGATTGTTTGGTGTTGGACATATTTTAAATCGCTGAATATTTTCACTGGTCCGAAAATAAAGTGAATAGTCTCCAGGAGTATTATCTGAGGGCCTCACAAGAAAACTGCAAACCTGGCCAACTGTAAAAATGAAGCCATTAGTTTTATTCCCTAATTATCAAATTAAAAAATGTGTCAAGTAGTATAATTACAAACTATATTCAAAAGTCATAAACATATGCTAATTTTCACCAAATACTTGTTTTATAATGAAGGCAATTTGAAGACTTTTTTTTCTGGTTTATGAGTCATAACCAACCATGATGGTGCTTTTCTTTATTGTATAAAAATATGGGAGAGAAGTATGCAGCAGTGACTCCTGGTTAATAATGTCAATACCTACCATAACTTGGAAAGAATAATCTAAGCACAGTTAGGGTATGCTGGTTAAAACTGCCACTTTCTGTTTGTAAATCTCCTCAATAAGAGGAGTTTAAAAAGGTTACAGTGAATCTTGCTTAGGAATACTCTGTATTTATCAATGCTTTTCATTAAAGATTAAAAAACTTACAAAGGCAAATTCAAAATAGCTGAAGTATCTGTGTACATTATAAAAATACACCTGCACTATATTTCATTCAATAGTTTTGGTCCTGAAAAGTTATGTAGAAGCAAATTATCATATATTAAATGTTTTCATATTAATTTTGGAGTTTTTTTGATTTCTTCAATTGGCAGTGACTCAACACTAAGATGCTTTTGCCTTTTCTCTGTTTAAGTCCTACTGACATAAAAAAGAACAGAACCTGACTGCTTTTAGAAAAGCACAATGAACACTCAGAATATCAGATGTAATTTTTATGTAAATTTACTACTAGACTGATTATCTATCCATAGTGCTTACTTACTATCAAGTAATTTTGTGTTCAATATAAAAAACAGGAATTACTTCAAAATTGTGCATGCAAGTGCTTAGGTATACTTTTCAGGGGAGATCATCAAATTGTTAAAAAAGCATAAAACCCAAAGAAAATAAAAATTAATGTAAGCAAATTAAGTTTAGCTCCTTTCAACTTTATCTGCCTAAAACAAGAAGAAACAGTACAAGTATTTGATGGTGCAAGTTTAAAAACAAACATTTTGGTCCCACTAAAAGTTGATAGCATGCTATTTTTGTTAAGCATTTGGTCTCTATCACTACCAGACAGCATTATCGTGTTCTTTATTTTTAACCTACTTAGCCTATATCCTCACAATAAAATTAGACATTTCTAAATCCGCCTCAAATTTTTCAAAAGAGCAGTTCTAATACAGTGAAATGCAATGCCTTATGCCTTAAGACAATAACTTAGATAACATCTTTAATAATCAGTAGTTTATTCACCATATACAGAAACTATTAAACTCTGGTTGTTTTCAAAGAATTTCTAAATTACAGATTATGCATAAACATGTCTCAGATCCTAATAAGGTTTAGTTTACTACAGAAATATTTGACAGTTAAACTAATGCAGTCTTAAGTGTTTAGTTAGGATGATGACAAGATGATTATTGTTTTAAATAACTAACCCACAATACAAGCCAATTTTTACTTTGCATTATCTCTTGAACTGCAGTTTTGGGGGATGTTAAAATTAATATATTTTAACATATATAAGGCCCAATTATATAACTACAATACACTAAGATAAATGCTATAACATTTGCTATAGCTGAAGAGAAAAAAATTAAAAACAACGTAATATTCCTCTATAGCAGGGTGATCATAAATCATAGTATTTGTATAATGAAAAGCTCATGATCATTAAAAAGGAGAATGAAAATTTATATATGAAGACATGAATGACCTCCCAAAATGCACCTAACAAGAAAAAAAGTATGTTGCATGTTCCTGTGTGTGTGGAGAGGTGCATTTAGGGGTTCAAAAGGCAGATACTGGCACAGAAAACTTTAGAAACACAGAAAAAAATTCTCATCTGCTGCTGCCCTGCATAAGAGGACAGGAGCCTGGGGCAGAAAGAAAAAATACTTCACTGAAGTTTATACTGCATGTATGCTTTCAACTACAAAGGAAAGACACCAATTTCTCTGTGCTAGGGAAAAAATTACAATATGCATAAATATCAAATGAATGCTAGAGGCAAAATACATGATAAATGGTTGGTTCACTTTTTGATTCTTTTAAAATAAAGACATTAGAAAAGGCAAGTGAATATACGAGTACCTGTCATTAGTAAATTATAAGCTTCTTGTTTGGAAATTTTCCCATGGAACCATCTTAAAAAGAGAACAAATTAAATTTAAATGTAAATCAAAAGCCTTTTTTTGACCTTATATGATCAAACTAAACAACTAACAATATAACAGGTATAATTCAAGCTCACATGAATGAAATAATGTAATACAATTATTTCATTCACTTTACATTTGTTACTATGCTTTGCAAACATGCATAATTTCAACAAAATATAGAAAAACTATGGACTACAACTTCCATATTAATTACCAATTCAAAAACAGCAATGATTTTAATCCAAATAATGACAAACTGTTATATGCTTACATCATATCTACTGTTCTTTCTTTTTACTGGGAGGGAGAGGTGGTAGAGGGAGTACCCACTACAGAATTAATTCTTTTCATATTTTTCTCAAAGTGAATTTCCCTGTAAGTTCTCTTCAAATAAAATCAACATGGCTGATTCACACTACTGAAAATCAGAAAATAAGGTTAAATAGATAAGAAATCTACCATCATCAAGAACTGAAAGAATGACAGTACTTCCAATTCTATTTGAGCAAATGACCTATCAAATTAGAATGCTAGAATACTTTATATTCTGTATACTTAAGCTTTTATAAATTATCATAAATGCCATTATGGTCAAGATCCATGGTATATAATAACTAAAGTTTGAAATTTTACCTTAAAATAAAATGACCTATCTGGTTTAAAAAATTAACTACTAGTGACTGAACTATTTAAAATCTCTAGTTTACCTGAAAGACTATTATCTTATCTTACTGATTAACACATTAATGCCAACTGATAATTCCAGATCAAATCCCTATCACTTTGCCATATATTCTTAGGGTCTACAATTAATTTTAATAGTGGCTTAAGAGGAAGATAGAAAGTTAAATTACCATAAGACTAAAATATATATGTGCTCTAAAATCCTGTGTTACAGGGTTAGAGACTATTCACACCATTTTAAGCCATCCATACTAGTACTGAGCAAAGTATTAAAATATAAATGAAGTTTTACCTTTTCACATGAATGAAATGTTAAAACTTTTAAATTCTCTCTTTAACTCTATTACAACCATTAACTTGCTCATTCAGATCTCCTACGGCTCCCAATACAAATTATGAACAATATAAAGCAAATATACACAGCAAACTGAAATAGTCCAGGCTGTCTTAAAATGTAGTAAGGTTCTATATTACATCCTTTTCTTTCAATTCTATATTACTATCTACTACAAATGCTAGAACAGAATTTCTGTATTCTGGAAGAGAGTTGATTAGATGACCTCAAAGACCAATCCTATATTTTTAAAGCTAGAATAAAGGGGAAAGGAGGAATATAAAGGTGGAGGAAACAACAAAGGGAGTTTAGAGAACAAATCAGCAATACTGTTTTCTGAAAAGATTAGATTTGGGTTTCCTCAGATATTTATTATTTTTATGTAACATGCATATATTTCAAGCACACAGTTTGCACTAATAATAGAAAAATGAATTTCTGTTTTTGAGGAAGTCTCTATACTAGTAAGAAAAAGGGACACAAATACTGTGTAACTACAAAAACAATGTAGAAAAATAAAGTGCAGCGAAAGGTATGCAGAGAAGAGCACCAATTTTGCAGTGTGTTTAAAATTAAAAACAAAACAAAACAAAACAAAACTTTGGAGGAAAGTGATAAATGAGTTAAATCTTTAAGTTGGAATAGGAATTAACCAAACACAATAGAAGGGAATTCTGGCCTAGGAAGTAACTTGAGCAAAAGAAGAAAAACAATACTATCCATCTGAAGATCCACAAGCTGGGGAGTAAAATACTAGAAACAAGAGACAGGACTAGAAAAGGACATGAAAGCTAGATCAGAGCATCTTTTTAGGCTCTACTACAGTAAAGATGATAGAGAATCAGTCAAAATTTTTAAATGAAAAAGTGATACAGCCAGATACATGTTTCAGGTAGATGACTTGGAAAAAAGGATCTGGGGAGACTAAAGCATCAAGGAAGAACAACTTGGAAGTTATTGCAAGTCCTGGTGAGAGATGAAAAGAGCTTGAACTAGAATATGGTTGTTTAAGATTGAGAAGAAGGCACACATTCAAGGAATATTTTAAAAGTTAAATTATAACTTGGCACCTATATCATGGTACTAGGGGACTGAAAAAAAGTTATACCCTCTATTTTGTCTTGAAGGGCACTCATGGATGTTACTGAGGACACTTCACTGCTAGTCTCCACTTTAAAAAATTATAGAGAGCCGACAAATACATAAAATAAACTAACACTTTTGCAAAATTAGTTTATGCTAAATGCCTAATGAAAATTATAAAGTTCAAAATACTGAACAATCAAAACAATATAAATGAAATTTCCCGGTGAAAGTGAGATTTATACTTTACACTATAAAAAAAATGGATGTAGCTTTAAAATACTTTTTAAAATAAATATATGCTATTATTTTTAATAGGGATAAAAATATAGATTTCTAGCTGTTCTTGAAATACAAAGGATTTCACAACACCAGACTCCCATTCTTGCATCAATTAAAGTGGTCACCCTATTGCAGGGAAACTCTTTCTAGTTTTTGACTCCCTATAGTCTTCCTGAATATTCAGAGTGGCAATTGCCATTATCACTACAATTATGGTGTTGGTTTTTACAGCAGGGAAATAGTTTCATGAACCATGATCTCTATCAAGAGGGAAAATAAGATCAAAATTATTGTAATTTGAGAAAAATGAGAATATATACAACTGACTCATTTCATTTGCTTATATTATCTTTAAGACACCTCTAGGCATTAATTAGGATTTGTAATTCCGGACAGAGGTAGTTGGGAGACTGACTAATATAGTCAACAAGGTAAGGTCTCACTGATGGAGCCTGTTTTTGCAACTGCATAGAATGATGCAGAAAATGAACTCAGAAAAACATCTCATATATTCCACTTAAGAAGGGTATGGAACTAAATAAGGTGACTGCAAGTGGAGTATTCAGTTTAATGTTTTTATGTTGTAAGATTAAAAATAAACACTAGAAAGGCAAGCCTTAAATTGCATCTATAAATGCTACAGGAGGGCAAGAAAAAAATGTTCCACTGAAAAGTTAGCAGATTACCAGTCTACTAAAATGAGTAAAGTAGAATTGAGATTAAGAGTTAAGACCTTTGAAAGAAAACAAATACAAATAAGTGTTAAAAGGTATGAGAAAAACACTTTTTTAAAGATCTTCAAGTATAATCATAAAATCAAAAGCTGAAACACCACATGGAGTAACTTCCCCTAAGAGATTATTAGTTATAGCTAATAACTTCTGGAATATGGCAAGTAGTAGCTATAGTAATACCTGGTCTTTGAATTAGACCTTATAAGATACTTAAAATCAGCATGAAAAATTATAAGAACATCCTTGCAGAATTTTATTAACATGGTAAAGAACTATGACCTTGGGGAAAAGTTCTCTATCCAAAAAAACAAACGTCTGAGCCATAAAATACATAAAAGATATGGCAATGAAAACAAGTACTATTATCAAATGAATGAGAAAATAAAAAGAAATGTGAGGAATTGTGACATTCATAATGTTATCAATGTAATATTTATTGAAAAGTTTTTAGTTTGGTGATAAAAGAGTTATATATAGGTATAAATCACGTTTATTAAAGATTATCACTAGGTCCTTAAGAAAATATTTAGACATCAGTTCCTGAGCCAAATAAAAAATGTTTAAGTCAGCCCCCAAAATATCAATTTTCTTTTAAAATATTTTTTTAGTCAAAGTTATCCAATTAGTAAATTTAAATTTACAATATATTTTTTCCTTTTAATAATTAACACAAACTCACATTTTGCCTTCATGTGGATCTTCTTCCCGGCCCTAAAGGGGAAGACATTAAGACAGTATTTTATATAGTTAACTATTTCTTTATTCTTATTAAAGTTAATAAAAATCTTATCTTCACACATATCTCCACCCTGCCCTTCATATTTATATATATATACACAAGACATTTTTGTTCAAGTAATATCCTTCCGAAACCCCTTACTCTTCTTCCCTTATTGTGATTATTCAAATTCAATCCCTTCCCCACCCCTTTTTCTTAAATTATTACAGTAGCCCAACTAGTATAATTACCTCTGTGCCCCATCCTAACACTTCAAGTTGGATTCATCAGTTTCTTCCAACTCTGCCTTGCATTAAGAAACACCAAGCCAAACAAAAACAAATTTTTAAAAACCAAACCTTTAATACCCCTCTACTGTCTACAAATTCCTCAGTTTACAACCAAAATCCTTCATCATGTGACTCAAGTCTGTGTTTCTTGTCTCATACTACCAATTCTCTTTAGGGACCTATATCATGGTCGCACATAACTACCTACCTATTTGTTAATCTACATTCTCCCAACACTGTAGTTTGTTCTTTTTCACTTAAAATGTCCTTTCCACTCACTGCTTCCTACCTGTTCGTTAAAACCTAAACCATCTAAGCAGGATCTGACTCAAATGCCACCTCCTCAGTGAGACAATGAGTCCCTAAAACATTTACTTTGAATAGAAAAGCTGTCCTTCTCTTATCTTTTGAACTTTACCTTACTCTATTTGATACTTCTATTAAGATAACGTCAGGGTTATTTATTCTATTATAATGACTATAAGCATCTTAAGCTCTCAGCCAATTTTTGTTAACACCCATCACCACCACCATAAACACTAGTACAATGCTAGGCATGTAATTTTCACTGAGTATATGTTGAACTATAGTCCTAGTCACCAGCACAGTATCTGACAGTTTTCACTGAATAAAAAGGGAAGAGTAGAAAAATGGTTTAAATATATATAGATTTACTTCTCTCAATTTGGTCCTCCCTCATCAAATACCTAACCAAACTAAGAAATACCCACTGAATGAATGTCTATTACATTACAAAGCAGTTATGCTAAAAAATTTTTTTAAATAAAAAAGATAAAATTACATAAAAACAAAATGCATTATCGTTGACTCAGAAAAGTTAATCTCTACAGAAGAGGTTCATACAATAATTTCATTTAATACAATCAATGGAATGCAGAATTAACAAGGTGCTATGTGGAAACACAAGAAGAAATAATTTAGCCTAAGAGAATTTAGAAATGCTTAAAACTTCTGTGAAAGGTGGGGCAACACTTGAGCTGAACTGACAAAGATGAATAAATTTTGAAAGGCACTCTAGCAGGGCAAGAATGTCAAGAAAGAGAGAAAAGAACAGGTTTAGAGACAGTTATTCATTCAACAAACATTTAATGAATGCCTACTAATGCCAGACACTATTCTAGGCAATGTGGATATATCACTGAATCAGACAAAAATCGTCATTCTAGAGTTAGGAAATAAAAGTATAAATGTGCTTTGAGAACAGTAATTACAATTTCAGAGTGGGAAATTCCTTAAATCCACCATCAACTGAATGACTGAAATCTAGACAATCTCTAAATGACTTTTCAATCTAAAAGGAATATATGTTCCAGTGAAGATTATTATGAAAAATTACTCTAAAATGTTGGAGTAAAAACCATTCATATAACTCAAACTTAATACTAGTCCACTGTTAATTCAAAGTATGACTATATTCATTTTTAGCAGCCATATCACATTGTTCACTCATATCGAGGTGTTAACTTTCTTTTTCCTTTCCTTGTATTGATGTTAGGTGGTGTCACCTCATCGTAATTTTTTTTTCTGTACTCACTGGATAACTTTCATTTATCCTTATTAAAGTTTATCTTGTTAAATATGACCTAGAATTCCAAGGGTTCAAGAAAAGTTATTTTATACTGAAATTACTTTAAATAGTCAGAATAATGGGGATAGAAGGATTACAGAAGGGAGAGGAAAATCCAATATAAAAGTTTGAACTAAGAAATTTTGTAGTAAAATGAATATAGATAGTAAGTTTCTTCAGTTTGAACATTTCTTGTCTGTATGAGATAAATATCTCTATTATAGAATACAGAATACTAATCTAGGGATTAGGAATTCTAATCACAGCTCTTCTACTAAGTAACTACATGACTATGGAATATGAGTATGGAATGTATCATAACGTTTTCTTAATTTGTCTCACATGTTTTACTTCTACATATCAAGATCTGTCTTCCAGAATAGGCAGACAAGAGAATAGAAAAGAAAAACATTCTCGTCTGCTATCTTCCTGTAACAATAATCAGAGCACAGATTTCAAAACATATTTCCAAGGTTCATGGCATAGTTTAAAATCAGTAGCTCCAAGAGTTGTGAAAGATAACAGAAACCATTCCATTTCACTGGACAAATAAAAGGGAAAGGTGAAGTGCAACATTGTAATACATTGTTTGATGTTTTAGCAGACACTGAGTATTGGCACTGAAATGCAAATTCTGCTAAAATAATGACTAACCTATCTAAAAATGCACAAACATGATTATTTATATTGTGTGATAAGACTACTGATAATATAGTATGTATGTAACAATCAAAAAAAGGGGAATACTCGAAATGTAGAACCTTGTGATAATGTATATGTAACATAATTTTCACCAAGGTTACTAGAAAATTATACATGTATAATTTGTGATTCCATGATCATTTGGACATAACATCATTTTGAGGAAGACCAAGCAGACAAAAATAAATACAAATAATTACAAATGTTAATACATTTTTAATTCTTAGGAATCTCATGAAAACCTGAAAATTGGCAGCTAGGAATAAAAATATACTAGCTTAGTTATGTTTTTAACAAATAAATACTTATTACTAACAATAAATCATTTTAATGAAAAATTTCTTGTACTTATAATTTGAAATTTTTCATAAAAAATATATTCATAGCTAATTTCCCTGATTATGGACAAGTTGCACAAATTTACAATATATTTAGAATTATGAGACAGAGAAAAAAAACTTACCACTTCTTCTACTAGGTCTTCAACAATAAGGCCTTGTTCATCTGTTCTTAGATTTGTAACCCACATCCATCCATCTTCTAATTCATTATGAACAATAAACATATCTCCTTTTAAGAAACTGAAAAGAACAATTATAAAGTTATTAAAATAAAAACTTTAAACATGGAAATGTTTAAATAGTCATGTACAATACCACAGACATAATGATTCTGGAAAATGCAAGGGACTAAAAAATATCCGAGATTTTTGTCCTTTTTCTGGCATTGTCTACATGTAAAACTTTGAAGACACTGAAAAAGCTGAATCTTAATTTCCTCATGGGTAAAATGGATTTAATAAAGGTACCTGGAACTATGTATATACATTATTGGATTATTGTTAGATTCAAATTTTTGTAAACAGTGATTATGTATTACAGGCTTTGGGGCATAACTCCAAGAAACTGGTATTGAAAATTTAAGTTTTAATGTTGTTATTCTTACAGATATAGGTTAGGTTTGAAATTATAAACATGTTATTACACATATGCAAGATATAGTTATTTTACAGAAAGTTTATTTTAAGCACAATTAGCCTTAAGCAGATGCTTATCATAAGGTTTATTTAATTCATTCAGATATCCACGATCCAATAAGTACAGCATTCTTTCCTCTAAAAGTGCTAACAAAAAATACATTGATAATGCATTCTTGTATTTTTGTTGTTTTTGTTAATTTCTGAATAGAAAGATGCATATACAACTTAGTTTCTTTTCATTGGAATCTAGACATTTTCAACCTCCACATAATCACAGGAGCAATATGATGTTGATGTATGTGAATATAAAACTATTAGTAATTCCTTGAACTTTTCCCTTTAGACTTAAATGCCTCTGAAAGCTTAAAGGTTTCAAGATTGGTTGGATGCTACTACTGACCCTATTATCTATATTCACCTCTTTCACACATTTTTAAGAATCAATTTTCCTTTCAGTCTTAATACTCACAAACCAAAGTTCTATTAAGGGACCTCTTCTCAGACCTTAGAAAACTTTGTTTTTTAACTAGGATATCTTATGCTTCACTGTTTCTTGGACTAATTGAAGAACAGAAAATGCACACAATACTTTAGATGTGCTCTATTTAAATAAGCACAGGATACTGTATTATATCTTAATTCTGCAACTCTTATTAGTAGCAACCAATTATTTTACCAGCTTAATGGTAGCAGACATTACCACTTAACCAAGTAAATTATTCCTTTCTAGAACCAACCACATAAATAAATACATTTAAAAAATAATTATGAATGAGTAAAAGGGAGTATAAAGGAACAAGAAATAAAAATGAGAAATGACAAGCATTATTGGTCAAAAGTACTCATGATTTTTTTTTACTTGTTATTGTTGCTATACTAATAACTTTATGGCACAAAAAATGAAAGCTTACTAGCACAAACAATATAATTGTAAAATCCATTCTGCATTATTTTGCATTTTTCCCCAAAAGAAGTTAAAGTACTTTGTTAAATCTTATCAATCTTCAGATATGTTCACCTAAAAAACCCTCAAAGGTAAGTGCAAATTTTAAAGACTCATAATTTCATACACATTTATATCAAATTAAAATTCAGATTTTCCTGTTTAAATCTTGTTTTAAACTTTATTTAAATTTTCATCTTCCTAGATCAGTAGTTCTCAACTGTGGAAAGTTCTCTCTGGACCTTTATACATTCTTAAAAATTGGTACTCTAAAAATGTTTTATTTATATGAATTCTATCTGCTGATATTTTACCATAATCAAATTTAAAATGTTACAAAATATTAACTAATTCCTTTAAAAATAATATGCCCACCTCATTACATGGTAGCATCAAGAATATGACAAATAATTATAATTAATACAACTTCAGTGAAAATATCATTGTTACATTTTTTGCAAATCTCAATGTCTGGCTTAACTGAAAACTGCTGGATTCTCATATCTGTTTCTGCATTTAATCTGTTGCAATATAATATTTTGTTTAAAGTACATGAAGAATATCTGGCTTCACAAAAATATGTAGTTGTGAAAGGGATGAATATTTTACTAGCCTTTCAGATAGTTATAGACATAACACCAAAAACTCAACAAGTGGTACTTTTTTAAAGGTTAGTTGTAATGTGAAATGTTAAACTATTTATCAATAATGTTCTGTACCCATTCCAACAGCATCCATTTATCTATCTTGTACTTTGAATGGATCTTTTACCTGTGCATAATTTAGTAACATCACCACTGATCATTTAGAAAATAGCTGTCCACTGAGCTATGCAGATCTTCCAGATGTAAACACATTATACACTATCAAAATATCATATTCTTTAATATTATATCATAACTCTCATCAAAAAGTCATTAAGTATTTGGAAAGTTGTCAAACTCCTGATGGTAGTAGATACATGGTTTCTAAAATTCAAATATTTGCTTAAAAGCTCAAATTTTGTAACTGGAAACAAATACTGCAAATTATTTCCTTTGAAATAACAAATTCACATTGTTCTTTTTTCAAAACAAAGGTCAAATACTCAAGTCTTAATAATCATAGTTTGCCTATCAGTCATTCTCTTACATGAAAACGGTGTGCACAAAAGCAACAGCTAATTCAACTCTCCACTCACTGCTTTTCCTCAAGACATTAAACTTTGTTAGGCAGCAAAGGTGCTTTATGCATACTTCCCTTTTCATCACAAAAATATTACAAAGATGTGTGGCCAAGGGTTGAGATTTAATAAAATAAATATTTTTTTACTGTTTCATAAAAAACATTCTTAAGTGAAGCTGGCTTTTCTGAGGATATTTCACTAAAGTGCGTGACAGTGAAGAATACTGTAGAGTCTGGTGCCATTCTCTTGATTTTGTACTAAGACATCACCAGTTTCACTCTCCGTTGCTTTTGTACAATCAGCATAAATGTCACAGTACAAAGGCGACTGATGTCAGTATTATTATGAAAATAATTTTGATCTCATAGACCCTCAAATACATGAATCACACTTTATAAACTACTGTCACAGGTGAGAATTAACAAATTATCTAATATCACTAAATTGGTAATTTCTTTATTATATACATTTCCTCTCTTCTTTTTCTTTTAATGACCTTTCAATCTTAGTAACAAATAAAGGTGTGTCAATAAGAACTAAGAAGTCATTATTCTGAAGACAATTATATAAATGAAATCCCTATTTTGAGATTCCAGATACCTGAATCTTCATTTTATAAAATAATTTCCAGAATGTATTAATATCTCCCAAAACTTATCACTATATTTTAAACGCTGCTTATTCAATGAGAAACTCTACATTCAAAAGTAGCCTTAAAATTTTACAAGAAATAAATTTTCCCAACTATAATTGAAAAAAATCAACAAAACGTTTTACTAGACTTAAATAGCTTATAGAAATACACTGATAATTTGACAATTATCAAATTATATAATCAAATTATATAGATATAATAAAAACAAAAAAAATTACTATGTTCTATATCAATAATACTTAAAATCTTTCATCATGTAAAACAGAAGTTTAATAATCATTTGAGTAGCATTTAGAGTTGAGGCGTAAATGTCATGTAGAAATAATAATTAAATTAAGAGTACAGAATATAAGATAACATCTTATTTTGTCAGCAATAATCTAATAAAAATTAAGTTATTTCTCTTGTCATCTTCACTGTGGCCACTCTGATCCAAATCCACAACCTGAACAGAGAAGCCAACGTACTGGAATAATGAACTCAATACTGAAGACACTTTTACCTTGCTGCATGTTATTTCCTTAAATCTCAAAGCCATTTTGGTCCAAGAGCAATAAATTTCAAATTCTTATATGTTATAAAATACCTTATTTCATCAGTGTCTGGTACTTTTGTGTAAGGCAGAATGGCTCGAACACGCCTTCTATCTTCCACTGGCTAGAAACCATAAAAAATTATTTACAAAAAATAAACAACTTTTTTATATCAAAGGCAAATCAGGTATGTTCACACAAAATGAAAGCCAATAAAAATTCACATTATAAATTCCACAGGATCATTCAAACTATTTTTTACTGAGGCCCTAAATACTCAAAGCCTAGAAATGTTTGTTTTGTTGTTTTTACAGAAATTCTTTTAACAGTATAACCAATATGTTTTTATCAAGTACTATGAACAATTATTGAATGTGAAATAAACTACATGGAACATTTAATTTAACTCTGATGATACATTCAGAAGGCATCTCGGAATTCTCCAGCAATTTCAGTATTAGCCCTACAATATCAGTAATTAATCCTCATCATTCAAAAGTATTTGTTAGGCTATCAGCATATATTATTATTTTTAAAAATAAATTAAATACAAAATCACAGAAAACTTACTTTTTCTTTTTTAAAGGACCTGTCAGTTTTGCTCTGACAAAACCAAAATCAAAATTTATTTCAACAAATACTTCTTGAGTTACATCATTATTATTGTTTTATTATTATTTTAGGTGAGGCAATATTATTATTATAGATGAGGCAACCCTTGGTTGACCTCACAGACTGCAAGGATCTTTCAGCTTACAATCCCTTATTTTTTATTTTTTATGCCTACAGCACCTGGTCTTCCTAGGTGGTCTCCCATCCAAGTACTAACCCAGTCCAACCCAGCTTAGCTTCTAAGATCAGTCAGAATCAGGCTTGTTAAGGGTGGCATGGCTGTAGACTCAAAAGCTAACCCAATTAATAAAGTTTACTTGCCTCTGGTGGTGCAACTGGATAAAGCAATTTTTCTCCTTTAAGCAAACAGGAAACATGACTGTAATAACCTATTAGGTCTGACAGTGAAGAAAAACGTCTTCCACCAATGTAGTAATCTCCACACATAGCAATAATCCTATTTGTACAAAAAAAAAACAAACAAAAAAACAATACAGTATAAAAAAACCCTTTAGAGACAATTATAAAAACCAACTTCCATAAAATGATAAATCTATAATTTTCAATACTCTTTTAACTACTACATCCCTGTATTAAAATACTACTTAATATTTTTATGTTGAGGTTATTTCTTTTAAAAATGTATATATATGTACGCATTAGTGATATATATCACACTTATAAACATCAATTACATAATTCATTCAAATACTAGTAAATCCATCCTCAGATACCTTTTCTCACTTTCCATATTTAAAACTAAATAGCAATTTCAAGAAGTTTTCTCTGGCTAAAAGTAGTTAC
The DNA here is from genome assembly GCA_030015415.1 of Cynopterus sphinx. Taxonomy (NCBI): domain Eukaryota; kingdom Metazoa; phylum Chordata; class Mammalia; order Chiroptera; family Pteropodidae; genus Cynopterus; species Cynopterus sphinx. Next base: position 49,176,698 of record CM057379.1, on the reverse strand, counting down.
AGATCTCATGAAACATTTACACAAGGTATAATAATTATTTCACATTGTACATGTAGTAGTTAGCACTCTTAAAGCTTAAAATAAGATCTAAAAATTAAGGGCAAACATTTTATCAGTTAACATTATAGGCACTAGAAGATTTTTTTCAATCTCTCCAACAAAAGAAAAATTGAATGAAATATGTGAATATATTTATACAGACTTGTATACTTGTTCTTAAAATTCTACATGCCCATTTAATTGAAATGAAAGTTTTCAAAGTTTCAGAACACTGAAGCTTAAGGGCACAAATCCTGAGTCTTAAAAATGCTTTCCCATATTTTCAATTATTCTGCATTGCCACTTTACTGTTCAAAGTTTTATTATAATGTAAAGAATGTATACTTTATACTTTAGAAGTGATAACTTTATCTGGGCAGAGTAATGTCCAATAATACTGTATTTAACAAAAATGTAAACATTTAATATCTACTCTAAATCACTGATCAAATCTGTCTCTCCTCCATTATTTAAATGTCACTGACTCATTCACCTTACTTAAAGCGGGTATTTTATAAATAGGACAGCAAAATAGCTATATTGTGTAGCCTCATAAAGAAAATAAAGACTTACCTAAAATGGTTGACAACATTTGTCTGGCTAAGAAATGAAAGTACAAAGGACCCTGGTCTCCGATCACTCTCTCTTATAAGGTAACTACCGGACTTCCCTGCCTGTCTGAGGCGTTCCTCTGCCATAGTTCTATCAAGTTTTCCATGATACCACCTAAGAGAGAAAATTAAGAGATTAGAATAAAAACCACCACCATAAAATTACTGTTGGTAGTTGAAAAACATGCTACTATAGTTTATAAATACTTACATGAAACTTAAACATTTACATCTTACTTTGAACTAGTTATTCCAATTTCACTTCATTGTTTTTTATGCGTTTCAAAAGTACGATTGAATAATATGTCATGTATACTGCGCATTGTGTTCACCAAAGTTAAATTTCCTTCCATCACTATATATTTGACCTTTATTTTAATCTACCTCCCTGCTCCCTCTCCCAAAACTCCAGTTTTTAACTTCTCAGTCTCTCAAAAAAAATTATTTGCTCAGTTTTTAATTTGTTTTACAAACTAAGGCCTAATCATCTCACATATGAATCTTTTCTATTTTTGTCAATCTCTCAACCTCAAAGATTATCTATCTGTTCAAGATGTACTTATTAAAATATCAAATCCTTACTTAGAAAAATAAGAGTAAGATGGACAAATGAAAATGTATGATTATTTTATTATTTCTCTATATACTAAGGAAATAAGATATGACCATAACTTTATTCCATTTTAGTGTCCTACCCTAGAATAGAAAGATGCTGTCTACCAGCCAGTGTTCTAATTTCCCATTTCAACATGAAGTTGGTTATTCCCTTTGGTCTTAAAATGATCTACTCCATAATCACACATTTTGAACTCAACTCCTCAAATATGTAACAAACATATAGGAAAGAAATACTACCTTTCTCCTTCTTACTTTTCTGTTCTCAGTTTAACTATATTCTACCTACCATATTACCACTCCCAGATAATCTTGGTAAAATGACTGGCTGTAACTCTTGCATCAATTCCATGCTACCAATCTACGTCCACAAAAGCCTCTTGGATTGATAAAAATAGAAGCATATTTAGAAACAGACTGGAATTTTCATATGATCATGGTAAGAAATCTACAAATTACTTTTTATGAAATATTTTTGCACTTGTAATATGTCAGTCATCCAAACTTGTTCTTTGGTACATATAATTTAAATTAAAACATTCATAGGAAAACAATAGTACATTGTACATTGTACACTGACATAGTTGATATCTAATAAGTTATTTAATTTATAACTACTAGACTACTATGCCTTTTTGTGTAAGCTTGTTGCAACGAAAGCTTACTATTCTAGACTCCTTAGTTTTTTTTTTTTAAACTTAAAATTTCTTGAAAGAATTATATTTAGTTTTCTTCTAAAAACCAATCCATTTATTTGAATATCTATGCATAAGACTGAAATAAAATAATACAAAATTTAATCGTGGCGCTTCATTATAAGTTAATAGGAAAAACACAACTGTAAAGAAAGAACAATTACCATTGCATTCCTCTAAAATTCTAGTCTAAATTCAACCATTATCTGTGAGGCTACTCAAGAAAATTTAACTTTCAAAAGTTTTTTTTTTTTTAATCTTAAATGAAAAGTTTAAGGATCATTAAAAGTTCCTTGAAGAGCTAAAATTTAACAATATAGAATCAGGACAAAATTTTGAAATTCCACACTAGAAGTTTATTTAGTTGTGAAAATATGAGACATCCTTAGAATATAATACTGGTTCACTCTTTGTTACCTAAAGCAGTGGAGCTAATTTTAAGCAAAGGTCCTGTTTTTATTTACTTGATATTTCTTAAATTTTGGTTGTGTTTTATGCAAAGTGTCGATTAAAAGATTTTATTTAATCTCAATCTTGTGAACTTACCATGAGATGATACAGAGGTGCATGAGGCATTATACAATTACTAATTTATAATAAGTACCTAACTAAAGACCTTTACTGATATGTAAAAGAAGTGTTTGTAGTTTTCAGATTTTACATCTATGTACTCTCTAAGATTTGGGCATTAAAATTCAAGGCAGGGCATTAATCTAAATAAAAAACTATGTTTCCTGAATATTTGTGATTCCCTTCACGCCGAAAGCTCTTAAGATTCAAACACCAAAAGCAAAACCTGTCATTTCTTGATTACAATTATAAACTGAAATTAAATTACCCAACAATAGGTTTATAAGCACATATGTAAAGTTGGATCTGATTTCAAAAGTATTTAAAATATCCCACTGCTACAAATGTCAAGCTGCTCTAGAAAAAAAATATATGGTCTTAAAACTCAGAATTTCCTGAATTATCTTTTTACTTCAAATTATAAAGGTGAATCATATTAACAAAAATCTTTTAAAAGTATACGCACAGATATTTTAAAGCTACTACTAAAGCATAAAACATACCAATTAAACTGTTACAATGCACAATCTTTATCCCATTTAAATACTGGCTAATCGAAAAAAATCTTAAGTATCATACTAGATAAAAACAATTTCATTTAAATTTCATACAGCATGATATGCAGCTAAAACTATTTTATAAATAAATCACAAATCCAATGTGATGTAATTTTGATTCAGTGATTTATAGAACCTAAGTAAAGCTCTATATCCACTGGGCACTAGTCCTTGGATCTACTTTCAAACAATGCATCCCAATCTTTTTTCAACCTATGCTTTTTTTGGATAAACATTTCACCTTCTAGGAGATTCAGAGTCTCTAGGTGGCAATTTCTCATAAAGAATCATCATATATTCTATTTAAACCCCATAGCAAAGAAAACACTATCTTTCTGAAATCTGTAATATAATTCATTTTATATAAAAAGTTATGTGGAATATGCTTTCTCAAAATATACCACCACACCACAGGTACAACACTCCTTAAGAGGAGACATTTCACTAGTGGATGTCTGCCTCTAAGATTCAGTTTAATAAAAATGGTACACTTTCTCATTGTTCAAATAGTTATAGTAGGCATCATTATAAGGAAATGAAAGAAAACATTAATCATTCACACTATTTCTCTAAGTCTTTACAGTCAAAGTCTTATGTTTCTTTAATGGTAGCTATGGTTGTTAACTGTTATTAAGAAAATTCAAAAAAAAAAAAAGAAATGCAACTGGAATCTAAATACTTCAAAAGAACACAAAATAACTAGAGTATAGTATGAAGATGTTCTGAGTATAATATGAGATTACAAAATATCTATGGGTTAAATCTCCAAAATTAAATGTTTTTACCCTGCTTATATTTGCAGCAATTATAACTCACAGACTGACTATGACACACAGTAATTAATTATAACAGTAACTGCTGAATGAAGAACTGCTAAATTATAAAACAATGTTAAAAATGATTTCAGAAGTCCAGTTCAACCTCCCTGCTCATTAAAAAAATATATATATCTTCTTTAATGTCCACAATTAGTAAGTTCTGACCCTTGAGGACTACTATCTTTGTCTAAAATGATATGAAAACAATTTAGGCTGATAAAGCTCAAAGAAGGATGGCTATACTGATACACCTTCTAGACTTCTTCAAAAGAAACTAAGCCTACTGGTGCGACTAAGACTTACCAGAAACCATCTCCAAAACTATGGTCAAATCAATACATTTTGTACCTCATCACCATAACTTGTAAAATAGGGAAAATAAATCTCCTTCTCAACTTCAGATTAATGAAATATTTGTCCTGAACTCCTTCAAAGAAAAATATTTTTTAAAAAGTACTACTAAATAGGTTATACTATAGTATAATGTACTATAGTATATACTATAGTATAATGTACTATAGTATAGTATAGTATAGTATAATAGTATAGTACTTTAAGAGTAAAGTCTCCGGAGCCATTGCTTATGAATCCTAGCTCTGCCACCTGGCTGTACAAATGTGGGCAAATTAATTTCTTAACCTCAGTTTCCTCATCTATATAAGATGTATTCTAACAGTACCTATACTTCATAGAAGGGTGAGTTGATATTATTATTAAATTAACTAATACATATATAAATTATATACATGTATATGAATTATAAATTATTTTCATGTATACACATGAAAGACTGTAGGGCTGATTAATAAAACTTCATCAATAAAAATCTCAAACTGTATTACTGTTGCATATAGATGATTAATTTGTGAATCAACTAAGCCACAATTATCTGCCTACTTTCCAGTCCTGTTTACTTTCCATTTAATTTTGGGAAGAGAACAAGAGAAACCAATCTTGGTTTCTGCTAAAACACTGATTTAAAAAATTTCTTTTCCCCAAACTCCTTTTTTGAACATTATAGATCATACAAATTATTTTGGGCTGGAAGCACCATAATATTGCACACTAAAAATTCTTACATTTTTCCTGGCAACTCTAGAAGGAAAACTTCAAATGGCTCTATTCTTTCCCCATGTGAATATATTTCTTGGAGAATGGCAAGGACAGTATGCTTTTGACATACTGTGACTTAAAGTGAATAGCACTCTAATAATATAACTAACATGTTCTCCTATTTAAAAGTAAATCTCTCTCCCTCTCTTTCTCTCTCTCTCTCTCTAAGGAAAGGAAAGCAAGAAAATTAAAGAAGAAATACATTTTTCTCGGCTAACTTTGCAATTTTTTGCTGAAAAAGTAACAAGCAGATATAGAGTCCCTTGACTTCATTTCCTTAGAAACTACACAATCACTACCTAAAATATAATATTTAAGATGAAACCATATATGTGAAATAAATCAACAATAACAGACAAGTTGGACAAGTTGCAGAAATCATTTTCCTTTTAAATTTGGAATCACATAAATTTTTTTAATATAAATATATATTGTATATTATTGGGAGCACATCTGAGGGGCCTAAGAGGGGCCTTTGTGCTTTTTAGATGGTCTCTCCTAATCAGGAAGAATATAGAAATCTATATATAAAATACAGTTTAGAATTTAGAATACAGAAAACAGCCTGTTCTGAATATAGACACTTCATTCAAACTACACAATTATTTAAAATTTGACAATTTTAAATGGAAACTGTCTAGTAAAGTACAAAACAATTAAAATAGTGCTACCATCAACAGACTTCCTTCATCTAAAAAGGAAACTAAATTGACGTTCTCAGCAGATCACTTTTACTTTCCACTATGCTCTTCCTCTTAGATGTGTCACTGTCCCCAAAGCTCTTACATAGAAATATACATGCAGAAATCCAGTTGCCAAGAAATCTCTTCAGTAACCAGAATCACTTAGGTCTCTGTGTGCTCAATCATACTACAAACTCCTAAAGTTTTTCTGTAATTCTCAAAGATGCTAATCAAATTTTCTTATACATGCTTGTCCTTTATGAAATTAAATTGGTTATTTCAGGTTGGTAAGACATGTATATTTAAATTTGCTAAAACTACTATGTTCTCTTAAAGCCCCCATATTTCCTTTTAACAAACATAGTTCCTACTGTCATACAGTCTGGAATGATAAGAGAAACTTACTTATGAAAGTGAAGGGGAAAGTAAACAACATATACCTTATGCTAAGTGATTCTATTAGGTCTTTTTTCATATCGCTATGAGTGAGTCTAAAATTTACTAGTAAATTCACTTGAACAATCACTAGGCTAAGCATAATAGGTGTAGTACCCCTTAGACCAACTTTATCACTTAAACTTGAGAAGAAATACTCACACATATATGTTAGATATTTTGAGTATATTTGTGTTTCTGGCAAATATCAAGTGTGTGTGTATTTATGTATTTAGTTATATACCTCAGATCAAATTAAGTCAAAGTAAGAGCAAACATTCTATTTCCTTTTGCCACAGGTAACATATTTAGAGTCCAAAGAGGTTTTTGTTCTGGCAAGTTATTTCAAATGAAAGAGATTGTCACATGTTCTATCCATCCAAAAATTTAGTCCTCAGAAAGACTAATATGTGAAAGGTGGGAACCAACACCAAGCTTATATAGGCAAAAGTTTATACTAAATGCACTTCACAAACTCTTGTTCTCACTACCCTTCACTTCCATCACCTAGAAAACAGACAATGAAGTGAGAAAAGCTACTCTGAAAATGCACTAATCAAACACATTTAAAATAAGAAAAAGCATAATAGGAGGCTAATATCAGTTCCTACCTTACATCCTCAATCTCATCTATGTATTTTCATTCCCCTCTCCCCAATACCAATTCATATAGTTCAGTTTTTCTTATAACTTTGGCAATTATAGTGTTGTAACCAGTAAGTGCATAAAAATAGGACAAGAAAATGACTTGTGGCCCAATGCACTGCTACAACATAGCTGTAAACTACCTTGAAGCAAACCTTTATTTAAAAATAAACTTTTTTTTTTTTTAGTTTCACAATATTGTGATTCAGTGACTACCTACTGCAGCCAAAACATTTAACCTGTATTTTAAGATATATACCTTTAAAACGCTAAATTTGAAGGTTAAAAGTAATCTTTAGCCAAACGTTTTTTATTTAGTCCATCTCTCCAACAAACTATATGCCAAACATTGTGCCACATGGTAGAAAAACAAGTTAAACCACAGAACACCATAACAAGAGTTTATGATCTAGTGGAGAATAGAGATAACAGGCAAGTAAGTAACAGAATGTGGGGTTATATAGAAAAATATCAGTTTCAGGATTTTAGTATGTACTTCCTGAAAAAAACTGATGGCTAAACAGAAACATAAAGGATAAGCAGTAACTAATTCAAAGGAAGGAAGGGACTGAGAAGGTGAAAAAGATGTCACAGGCAGAGGGAAAAGCACAGGCAAAAAAAAAAAAAAAAGAAGTTTATATACAGATATAGAAACATAAAAATACTTTAAACTTTCAAAATATACTTTACAAGTGTAATTCTTATCAGATGAAAAGAATATAAGCTTGGCAATTAGACTAGATTTATAAACTTACTGGCTGAAGGTTCTTTCAGTTCCTCAAACAGAAATATATCTCCAAGAATATTTTAAAAGTTCAAAATATTTGCAGATCTATCCTCTCATCTGGTACCTACAGTGGGGGACGGGTATTATACCATAGCACTCAAAATTCTCTATGACATGCCCATTATTCTCCTTTATGTCCCCTATAAGCCAACCAAATTACATTTATACATTCAAAAAATCTTTTTAAAGTACCTACTATATTTTAGGCACTGTTCTATTAAACACTGGTTTTAACCCTCTGTGCTTCTTCAAGGTGTTTTACCTATACATTTTTTTTTTTAATGAAAGTGAAAACATTATGCAATTGAGCCAGAGGTCATCCTAAAACTAAGTGTTGTCTATGGATTTATTTCTTCAGAATTTTCTATTTCTCTATGTATTCTTACTCATGAAAATATATATTATATAGCTCAAACTATAATCTTCATGAGGCTAATCCCCAAATTATTCTCTCTAAACCTGGCTTTCCTCCTAGACTTCAGGCCTAAATTAACAAGTATCTGTTAAGAATCTTCACCTTACGGTGAATATATCCAAATCTGAAAAATTAGCAACTATCCTTACGAACACATACACACACATACACATGTCCCTCTTCTTCTCTATTTCTCTATATTAATGGACCAGCTTCCTTCCTAATGTTCAGACTCTAAATCTCAAAAGCAATTTAAGATTCCTTACTATCTACCCACAAAACTACTGCCAACTTGTGTACTGTAGCTCTAATTCATTGAAGATGCAATATACAAATTATTCTCTAGTTTTCCATTCCCTCATTGATTACTTTAGTTCTGGCCCTCTTTTCTGCTCATGCTGTTTTCACCCTTGCTACAACTGTGAAAAGATCATCTTCCTAATAGACCCTTCCTAAACTATAGGCTTAATCATTTCACTTTAATAACTCAAAAAGCCTACAAATAGCTATCTATCACCAAATGAAGTACAAACTCTTCAACTTGTCATTGAAAGGCCACCACAGAAGCCTCCAACCTATCTTTGAGGGAGAGAGGTGCAGAATTTAGAGAAGAGAAAGATGAAAATGAAGTTTAGGTTTGAAGTATCTTTGTGATTGTCAAATTTAACTGTTTACTGCTTACCTGGAAAACAGCATGAACTACCAAGTGACTTCTGAAAAGCTGATAATTTTTTTCACTATTAGTTTTTATACTTCTTCAAGTACATTATGAAACCTACAGGCCCTCAATCAATAAAATAACCCAAAGAAAGAATTGTTCCTCAAGTAGGTACCATGGCTAGAACAATGATATTTCAGAGAACATTTGTTAAAGGGAGGAAAACTAAGGCATAAGCTAATTATGCCGTATTTGCTTTAAATTTATATTCTTCTAGCCTGTCTTTTCTAATAAATAGATCTGCTCTCAAGATATTCCAACACAAAGAAATTAAACATTAATAACTGAAATTTATCCACAAGAATGTCAGTTTAAAATCTATTATTTTGATAAATTTGAATATCTGCTATCTTAAGTATTTTCTAAATTTTAATGAAATTACAAATAAATTAAATTACAAATAAATTACCTAAGAAGCCATAGAAAATTTTGATTAAAATTTTGAACTTTTATTACTAGAAATCAAAAGATCAGCCAACATATTTATTTTTAAAAATTTGTTTATCCTATAGTATTATAATCCACATTGTTTCTTAAGTAAAACAAATAACCATAAATGTCAGCAAGTATTTAATTTGATTACTAATATATAAAAACAGTGGAAAATAAAACAAGCTACTGCTTCTTAATAGTATATAAAATACAAATAGAAGTTGTTCATCCCTCTCCCATATCAAGCATTCTAACATGAGATACCAGATAGTACTCTATACTTACTCCAGATTAAGATGTTCTCTCTAAACCCCACTGCATATTTCTTTAAAAACACAAGATTATTAAAAAGGAAGCTTTTGTCTATTAGCCATTAATAAGAACTGCAACATAATTCTGTGCTTATTTATGAAGATAGCAAATATAAAAATCAGAATATATCCATTTTAATATAAAATTCTTTATATCTGAAATAATTTAGAAACTTGATGCTGCCTACCCCCCAAATACAATGTTCTCAAAAACTGAATATTCAAGATTTTGTTTCAGATCTCCAAAATAAAAAGGGATGCACGCTACTTATGTAATCTAGGTTAAATATTCATCACACTCATCTGGTGTCAAAATACAGAGTATTTACCAATGTAAATCATTCCTATTTCTCCAGTTGATTTTAAGGACAGACCTGTTGCTGGGCCTTTCAATTGGATATCTCAAAAGACAACTGAAACCTAACACTTCAAAAAATAAAAATCACCTCATCATCAATCTTTCCATTTTCTTCTCCTAACCTCTTCTTTCTCTCCTGCTTCTCATCTCATGTCATCAATCCACTCATCCAAGCTATTAGGTAGAACAATATAGTTCGTTAAGGTCAAAAAAGCAATTATTTATGGTTCAATCTAGTGGAAATCTCTCTTCGGTATCTTTGACTTATTCCTTTTTCTTGCTTCTTTCATATAAAATCAGTAAGAAAGCCATAAAATTCCAAATTATCAATGCCCTTTTAGCTATCTAATCTTTTCATTTCCCACTGTCAGTATCCTTCCTTATCATGTATAGCAATTCCTGAACAGTTCTGGATTCACTGCTCTTCCATTTCTTTAAACATCTGTAATACTTTCAGATACAGAAAAACCTGAATCACAACTCAAAAACTAAAATGACCCCACTGCTTACAAAAATAAAATCCAAACTACTGGCATGGCATTCAGTAATTTTTAGGACTTTGCCATTCTCCACAAGAATATCTGTCACTTCCAAAATATATCAAGTAGGCACTTTCAAGCCTGTATGTTTCTGATCATCCTATTCTTCTCATCTGAAACGCCCTTATTGCCATGTTATTCTTCAATGCCTATCAAGTGCCAGCTTGATCCTCTGGTCATAATTAATTTTCTCTTACCATGTTCCCAGCTTTATTTCTTATATATTTTTTTTGAGGTTCTATCTTATCTGTAATATAGTCAGTCATTTTCATATGTTTTCTCCATTAAATTGGAAGGTACTAAAGAATACTGGAGACATTTAAGCTATCTTCACAATTCTCTAGTCTAGCATTTGGCACAATACTTTGAACAGTAAACATTAACAGGTGGAAGGTTGAGAAAAACAAATTAATCAAAAATTCCTGCCTACACAGAAATTCTGAAGTCATAATCCCTTACTGGACTCCACTATCTAACTAAACTGCAAGAATGCAAGGCATGCTCCTATTCAAGCTATTTTCTCAACCTGCATTGATCCCCCATCTCCATTCTAGAGATCCTTTCATTACTTTGCCCTCCAGGGAACACCTCTGCAGAACTAAAATTCCACCTCCTCAAAGGAACCCATCTAAAGACCACTCTTCCCCAATGTGATGTTTTAAAACTACATAGCATATAAGTGCTTTACGCATACCCCTCTGTGAACTCTTTCTCCCCAAATTCCAACAACATGGTTTCTGAGAAAGATTTCATTTCTTTGAAGAAACCAGCTTAGTCAAAATCGATCATTCCATGGTCTGCATCTCAATCAAACAGGGTCAAAATTTCTTTTCCAAGTGTTTTTCACACTAGAACTGAGAGTCAGTCTCTTATGGCAAAAGCTATAGGATGCAAAGTCAAAGAAAGGTTTTTGTTTTTTGGGTTTTCTACCACTTAGAAGAGCCAGTCATAATAAGAATGAGGCTGAGAGGACAAAACAGATAAAGAGATGAAAATGGACACTGATGGTAGCATTTAAATTCCTGGTTCCAGTTATTTGAGATCTCAGTTACAAGCCTACCGTTTCCTTAGTTGAGTTGTTTGTCTCATTCTTTGATGATCCCTAGACAAGCTCTTTCATCTTTAGATCCTTTCACATATTTAAAACTTACTGGACCACAAAGAATTTTATGTAAGTTGTATCTATCAGTATTAATGGTATTAGAAATTAAAACTGAGAACACTTGAAATATGCTTATTAACTTTTAATTAACACAAAATGAAATTATTGTTAATATAAAGAACATTATGTAAGATAACTATTTTCAAAAACACATTTAGTGAAAGAGTAGCATTATTTTATAATTTTATACAAATCTTTAAGAGCCAACTTAACAGAAGACAGCTAGATTCTCATATCTGTTTCTGTATTCAATCACTTGCTATATATTTTTTTGGTTCATAGTATATCAAGACTGATACTTAATGTGGTTACTTAAAAGTCAAATGACATAAAGAATCTGACCATACCTATAAACATTTCATACTCTGCTCCATTAAAATCCACTGGTCTATTATTTATTCATGCATATTTTACAGCATCATGCAATAGACATTTGGCAATATGGGTTGAATGAGGTATAAAAATCTTGGTAAGTATTAACAATATCAAAATGTCCCATTCTTTATGCAGTAAAGTACGCCTGGGTTATCCAAACTCTACACATGTGGCCCTTACCCAGCTCCTGCGAGATAACTGCTAAGCCCTCAGAATATCTAGCCCAATAAGAATACCTCTGTTTACTAAAAACCACGGGCCATGCAGATCATTATATTAACAATGGGATTCGTGGTAGGGGGCCAAATATTATCAGTTTGACTTCTGGAACCAAACTCATGAAGTAACTGTGGTCAGCCACATGGGGGCTCCAGGTCTACATGACCAACTCCCAACAAAAATTCTGGACACCAGGGCTCAGATGAGCTTTCCTGGATGGTAATACTTCATACATGCTGTCACACATTGATGCAGGGAGAATTAGGCACTGTCTGTACGACTCCACTGAGAGACGACAACTAGAAGCTTGCATCTAGTCTCTCCAGAACTGTGCTCTATGTACTTTCTTCCTTCGTGATTTTAATTTGTATCCTTTACTATAATAGACTTACACTGTGAGTATAAAAGCTTTGATCAGTTCTGTTAGTCATTCTGAAAAGTCACTGAACCTGAGGGGGGTTTTAGGGATCTGACAAAAACCATCAATATTATCAGAAAAGTTCCTAGCAGGCACTAACATGAGTGTCTTTTCAGACAGTAGGTGTAGCCTTGAAGAAAAAGTGGCACTGTCTTCAAAAACGTGGGCTGACCCTGGCTTTGGTGAGTAAAGGCAAAAAATAAAGAGCACCACATGTGTATATTATATGTCCTTTCTAGGTAACCACTGCTTTTTTCTAAAATTCAGAATAATAGAACAAATTTTTATTTTGTTTAGTTTTTGTTTTAGTGAAATGCCATGTCCATTGCTGACTCTAACTATTATAGTTGGACATGTGAAAAATATCTATATATAGTTTATAGACTGGTAGCACTTCAAGTAAATGATATACTGAAATACAGACCTGATTTTTTTCTTTTTTTTTAGGCGAGGCAACCCTTGGTTGACCTCACAGATTGCAAGGACCTTGTCAGTTTACAATCCCTTATTTTTTTACTTTTTACACCTACAGCACCTGGTCTTCCTAGGTGGTCTCCCATCCAAGTACTAACCAGGCCTGACCCTGCTTAGCTTCCGAGATCAAACGGGATCGGGCTTGTTCAGGGTAGCATGGCCCTGGATCAAATCAGAAATTTTTTGAGCTATTTATCAATTGATCTTTTTCTTAGCCACGAAAAGATTCTACATTATTTTTTAAATTATGCCTTGTAATATTAGAATTGTTATTTTAAATATAATAGGAATTTAAATATACGTATGCCACTTTATTGCTATATTATTAGAACTTCTTGGAGCACAGAAAGAATTCTTCATAAATGATTTTGCTCTTTTGAAAACAATACACAACAAAAATGTTAAACTGTATTTAGTGTGTAAATGTTTGTAGCTTATAAAGATACACTAAGCTCATCGAATGTAACGTTTCATCCAAATAATTAAACATCCCCTAAATGCTCAAGTCCGACTAACCATAGTATACCTGGCAATCGTTCATTATAGTTAAAGTGGTGTGTCATAAAAGAAGCAGCTAGTTCAACTCTCAACTCAATCACACAATTGCTTTTCCTCAAGACAATGTATTTGGGAATGCAACATGTCTATTTTCCACTTTACCACATAGAATATTAAAAAGGTATACATACACTCAAGGATTGCAATTTAATAAAATTATAATTTTTACTCCTCTATAGACATTCGTAACTGAAACTGGCTTTTTCTTTTGCTCTACACGTGTACGGCAGTAATGAATACAATGACTACCAGTACAGTTTGGTGCCACTGCATTTATTTATAGTAAAGTACCAGAAATTTTACTTCCTACTGTTTTTGCACCACCAATACAAATGTCAAGAAAGTGAAAACAGCAAATAATTGCTTAGTTTTATGAAAACTGTTCTGACTTTACAGATCTCCTGAAAGGGCCTCAAAGAAACCTAGGGTTCAGAAACAATAACCTAGTAAAAGCAGACTAGAAGAATCTACCAATCCCAGGGAAGCTATTCCAACATCTTTCTTGAAAGCCGCAGCTAACACTGTCAGCTTTCATATGGAAGACAAGGCTGTCACCAATATTATAACCAAAATTTAAATTTTCCTCTCTACTCTTTATGCCAAGCCACTAGGCCTACATTACTTATGAACTTTTTGTTTTCACTGCTTTTATGTAAGACCAAATCTGTTATAAAGGGGTCTATCCTATTTCCAAATAACTTATTGATTCAAATGTTATTTTATTTTACTGATGTTTCAGTTTTAAATGTCCTAGCTTTGACATCTTCTGCTTACTAATATTTTGATGATAAATTTGTTCCCTAGTTACTAATTTTCCTTTAATTAACTCATAGGCTTACAAAATTCTTTAAAATTCTTTAAAAATGCCTTAGTTTTTACCTGATAGTTTGCTATGTTTCCTACTTTTAACGTAATTTCGGCAATAATTTAGGAATGTTTTACAGATCAAGTCCACCTGGGATGTGACTCATCTCTTTGTCCAGCGTATCCACGCTATATATGTTTACCCATCTGTTAAGTTACTTAATAGCCATCTCTGTTAGCAGACTGACTGTCGGGATATCACAGTGTGTGTTCAAGTGACCCTATTTTACTTATTAATCGTTCCAAAGCACAAGAGTAGTGATGCTGACAATTCAGATATACTGAAGTTTCCTTTAAAATGTTTAAAGTGTTTCCTTTAAGTGAAAAGGTAAATACATACAATGAGATATTTTGAGAGAGATCATATTCAGTTAACTATTACAGTATGTTGTTATAGTTGTTCCATTTTATTATTACTAGTTGTTGTCAATCTCTTACTGTGCCTAATTTATAAGTTAAACTTTATCATAAGTATGTATGCTTAAAAAAAAAAAACAGAGTACATAACGGGGTTCAGGATGTCCATGGTTTCGGACATCTGGGTGTCTTGGAAGAGTATCCTTCCTGATACGGGGGAATACTGCACACTCGATAGAAAACTATCTAACTGCTTAAACAAATAAGGTAGTTCAAATATACACAAGCACACAAATGTAAAGACCTGAAGGTACCTGAAATATGAAATCTGCACAAAAATCTACTCAGTCCTATCCTGACCACCCTACATAAAACTGCACACTACCTGTAGCACTACCAATTTTCCTTTATCATATTTATTCTTCTTTTTGTGTCATAGCACTTATTACCTCTAGCATTTTGTACAATTTATTAATTATGTTTATTGTCTTTCTTCTTCCAGAAAAATGTAACCACCAAAGGAGCAAGTATCCTCATCTATTTACCCTAAGCATCTATCTAGTACAGTGTTTGGTATAAAATAGGCTCTAAAAATTTATCTGTTAAATACACAAAAAAGTGTTAAACAGTTGACCTTAGAAAGCACAACTGGAGAAATGAGAGCCAGTGATAGAAGGGGATTTTTAAAACTAAAGAATAACTTTTTATACCTTTTTATATATATTGCATTTTCCACCTTTGTGCAAATATATATTGCCTACTGGAAAACAAAAAAATTTACCACTCATAACATTCAGACATATTTATTAACAAATATATATATATATAACAGCGATGGTCACTAACAACAGTGAGATTAGAAAGGTAGGAAGGAGTGGTGACTCTTAACTGTATTGTTCATTTTTTGTTTTTTTCACAAGAGGCATTCATGTAATAAATACTTCTAACACTACTTATAGCCGAATAACCCTCAACCAAGAATAACTAGAAAGGCAAATTAAATACTAGAAAATTTGTCTATCTGAAGTCATCCAAGAGTTGCTAAGGCAATCAGAACTTGAGACTCAAAATTTCAGAAAAAGTTGATGGCTCTTTAGCACCCACTGTGCCACTTTTTACCTTAAAGCATTTGCCAATATGGTCACAAATAAGAGCCTGAGAATTCCTGCAAAAAAAAAACAGGTCTTCTGCCTGAGTCCTCTTAGGAGGAAAAGAATCCAGCAGAGCTCTTGGTGGTCTCACAAAGCTGGTGAAACACATATTAGAGACTTGAAGGGCCAGGATTCCAATCCTAAAGGAGAGACAGAGAACTAAGAAGCTCTCCTCTACAGACATTTATTGGATTCTAAAACTACAGGGATAAGATGTTCAACAGAGACTCTGCATAGTAAAATGGAGTAGCTGGAAATTTTGTGATTAAAATGGTATGACTGAATTTTATCTGCTAAGCAGAGGAAAGGGTGAGCCATCCTCATTAACAAATTATCATTCAGATCCTCTATAAATTGTCAAACACAATGTCTGGCATTTATTTAAACATTAACATCATGGCAAGAGGCAGGACCCAATGAAAAAAAACAAGGAAGCAAAAATAGCAAAACAAAAGGTATAATATAAAAATTTAAGAAAAAAATCAAAAGTTGATTGTTGGAGAGAGTAATAATATCAACAGATTCTAGCAGAGATTATAATGATTCAAGATATTATAGAAATAGATAAAAGATGAAATTTAACCATAAAATTGGGACTAAAAAGTAATTGAATACATAAAACTAAGAACTAAATATATGAGATTAACAGTAGGTATAGTTTTAAAAAGCTAATAAATGGGCAACTTTCACAGAAAATATCCTTAACTGAATCACAAAAAGAAAATGGGATAAAAAAATGTAGAAAAGAGCATAAAAAATGAATGAGATATAATTTTTAAAAAGCAGTTTATATAGTATAGACAGACAGACAGACAGACACACACACACACACACACACACACACACACACACACACACACACTGTCTCAAAAAGAGATGAAAGAATGAAAGAAAAGCAAAAGCTGAAGAGAAAATGGCCAGGAATTTTCCAAACAGAATGAAAGCTATCAGCCCAAGGTTTCAGGAAGCTCAGTATATACCAAGCAAAGGAAACGAGGTAAAAAAAAAAAAGAAAGCCACATAGGTATAGCACACCAAAAATGCTAAAAATCAAAGACAAGACTAAATTTAAAAAGTAGTCAGAAAAACACTATCTTCAAAGAAACAATAAAAATCTTTGCTGACTTTGCAACAGAAATATTGGAAGCCTGAGAGAATGAATTATCTTCATGTTTCTGAAAGAAAATAACTGCAAACCTAGAAACTTTTGCCACAAAACACCTTTCAAAAACAAAAACAAGCGTGTTTTCAGATAAACAGAAAGTACATTTATACCAGATGTTTAATAATAGAAATACTAAAAAGTTCTATAAGGAAAAAAAGGTTACAGAAAAGCATGGAAATGCTGCATAAAGCAAAAGAGTACATATATCTTAATAAAAACCAATGTATAAAACACTTAATCAGTATTAAAGCATATGTAAAATGAAAAATTCAGGATAATAATATAAAAAGCAGAGGTAGAGGTGTATAAGAAGAGTTCAAATGTACTAAGTTCCTAGCATTGTTAAGGAAGTGGTAAAAGTAAATATTTTCAGTAAACTGCAATAAGTCAATGAACTGTGTTGTAATCTCCAGGGCAACCGCTAAAAGATCAAGCAAGATTGTCAGAACGGTTAAAAAAAATATATAACACACTTATAAGAGATACAACTTAAATAAAACAGGTTATAAGTGAAAGGATGGAAAAAGTTATACCATGCTAGCACTAACCAAAAGAAAAATGATGACAAGTTAGATTTTAAGACAAGAAGTATTAATAAAGATAATAAGGGCCATTTCATAATAATAAAGGGACTGATTCACCAGGAATTTAAGCTAAACTAAAAGTGCATGTACTCAGGAACTTATCAAAATATAAACCATAGTGGCTGGAAAACTCGTGCTTCTCTTACTAGTTAATAAAAAAAGAAAAAATCAGTACACAACTATTTGAAATTAAACAACAAACTCCTGTACTCTTGAATCAAAGAAATCACAATGGAAAATAAAAAGTATTTAATGTTAATGAAAACAGGACATATAACAAAGTAGTGAAATGCATTTGAAGGTATAGTTAAGTAAAATCTGTAGCCTTAAATGATTTTATCAAAAAAGGAGAATGACAACAACTATATATTTACCTCATGAAATTAGTGAAAGAACAGAACAGTTAAACCTGAAAAAAGCAAAAAGAAAATAGAACAGAATTAATGAATTCGAAAGCAACCATTAATATAAAACTTCAGAAAAAAATCAAAAGGTGGTTTTTAGAAAAAGATTGATGATTCTAGCAAAATTAATCAAAAGAAAAAAAAAGTAATAAATTGTCAATTTCAGTAAGGAAAAAGGGGAACTCCTACCAGTCCTACAGAAGAACAATTATCAAGACTTACTACAAAGATAGACAAACTAACAGAATGAAACAAATGTGACTAACAGACTCATACAGAAACTGTCACTAATTAATGACTATGATAAAACTGAAAAAGAGGATCTTTTACTTACCATTTTTGGGTTAAATGGATATCCATTAAAAAACAAAAGAACTTTTACCCCTCCCCCCTTGCTCCATACACAAAAATCAATTCCATATGTATGTTACATCTATAAGTTGCAAATACAATAAAACTTCTAGGAAAAATACAAGCAAATATATTCATGCACTTAGGGCAGGCAAGGATTTCTTAAACATGACCAAAATAAAAGCACCAATCACAAAAGGAAACAATAGTGTAGTAAAATTAAGATCTTCTGTTCATTGAAGATGCAGTGAGTAAAAAGGCAAAATTCAAATTTGGTATCTGTAAGATTTACATCCAACAAAGAACTTTCAGCCAGGATAAAGAACTAGAAATCTGTAAGTAAAAAGAAAAGTAAACAAAAAAATTGCAAAAGATTTGAACTGCCAAGTTATGTAATAGGTTATCCAAATAAGTCAACAGATATAAAAACACACACACCTTCATTATTCATCACATAGGAAAATATGATTTGAAACCACAAGGGCTATTTCATCACCCACCCACCAAAATAGCTACAATGAATAGGATAAACAACTGCAACTGTTCCAAGAATGTGGAATAACTGGAATTCTCATACATTGCTATTGAGAATGTAAATTGGTACAAGTGCTTTTACAGTATCCTTTAACAGTATCCACCAAGTTTATAAAAACATCCTATGAGCCTACAATTCTAAACCCAGGTACAAAACTAACGCAACTGCATAACATGTTAATCAAAAATGTACAAGAAAATTCATAGTAGTACTATTTGTAACAGACAAAACTGGACACAACCTAAATATCAGGATAATAAATTGTGGTCCAGTCACAATGTAACATTATAAACAATGATATGAGTGAAATCCTGTTACATAAAATAACATGGATAAATCTCTCAAAGTTTGTGAAGTAACACAAGAGAGTATATACTATATGATTCAATTTATGTAAAATTCAACTCCCCCCCCCCAAATAAGCTATTATACAAGAAACTAAGATTGTGTTTATCTCTGAGAGAAGGGCTATGGGAATTAGACTGAGAGCTGGCACCAAAAGATTTCTAGGATGCTGGTAATATTCTGTTCCTTGATTTAAATGTGGATGACATAACTATTATCAGTAAAATAGTGTAAATAAAATTTTAACACATATTAATGCATATTATTATACACATACAATACCTAGTAATACAATACTTATGTACTTACACACAGGTATTATCTAAAATTTACTGAGATAAAGTTATGATGCTATCCTTAATGTATGTTATACATCAATAAAAAAAATTAAGAAAGAAATAATCGGAAATAAAGAAAATATTCTTTATAGCAAAACTTTAATTTTAACATTGAAGGGGAGCATGTTTATATTTTTATGCACACACAAACAGTATTAGGAAGTCAAAGTTATATCCACATTAGACACCGCATAACAGTATACAGTCAAATGTCTGCACAGGTCAAGACTGTGGTAACTTTTGCAAATTTATGTTATTTTCTAAGACTCTATGATCAGTACTAGCAGCTGAATCAATGGGTGACAGGCTCTGGCCCTGTCTCACCTGTTTTGACTTCCTATGACTAATAACTCATGACCACTGAGGTCAGAGATATGATGGGAATACATGCTTCTGCCTCTCTGGCATGTGTATTTTCCTACCTCTTAGGATTTTTCACCATTTTTCACTTTCTCTATTCACTAAGTAATTATGTAAACTTTAATCATATCCATCATTTTTAAGCTATTCCCATAAAAAGTCAATACTTTAGTCTCTCTCCATACAGAGAGCTCTTCAATCCTCAATTATAAGGAATTATTCTAAAACTCAAGAGTTTTAACTTCCGTAAAACAAAACAATTACAAATATAGATGTTTGCTCAGAAACACTGCCTATGACCTAATACAAAAATTTTCTATCACATTTCTATATTTGTCATTGATAAACAGATAAGCTTCCTAAGCAAACCTCCTCTTATCCCCGTAAATGTATATTTATTCTTGCTTTACTGCCATTCTGTCCTCACCACATAGTATGTACAAACAAAAAGATTACATGAAAACATAAGTTCTTAGCATATCTGCCTCTATATAACATTAACAAGCCATTCACTTATGTACTTGATTCATTTGTTGTTTCAATATTTATACAGGTTTCTGATTTCTGTGACAATTCACATCAATTTCACCTGCCTCCAGAAGGTAGGCATCATATGTTCAACCTTCTTCTGTAAGAATCATATACAAGCCTTATACATCCTTACATGTAAGTGCTTTACTAATGGTTTTTTGATGATCATAAAATGTCAACATTAGTGTGAATTAGAAAAGGGAAAAAGTTACCATATTTCACACACAAAAAAAAATTGAATCATGAGGAAATTAAATAAATTTTCCAATATAGTGATTCACCAAAAACATCAAATACAGAACTTCAGGTTTTCCAAAGCCTAAACTATGGGTTCTTCCTCTATTCTACTTTAAGCAGAATCTGGATAGAAATCCAGATTCTTGCTATTACTACGTTTCTTAAAACATGTCCTGCAAAGATGTTCACTAAGCATGTAATTAAATTTAAAAGCAGACTTAACAAAAAAGTTTAATATAACAAAGATTCATAGAAGTCCTGTATGATATGTTCATTCTGGATTTCCAAGAACATTGGACCCAAATTATTTGTCAAAAGAGTCATACAGTACCAATTCCTGTAACTGAAAATATACAACATCGAAATTTGTGAGATACAGCAAAAACAATCCTTGGAAACTTATAGCACTCAATGAATAAACTAGAAGAGATCTACAATCAATAATCTAAGCTTCCACCTTAGGAAACTAGAGAGTAAATTAAGCCCAAAGTAAACAGAAGAAACAAATTTACATCAAAATTCAGTTTTCTTTAAAATTAAAAAAGGACAATAAAGAGAAAAGTCATTGACACCAAAAGCTGGTTCTTTGAAAACAGCAAAAAAATTGATAAGCCTCTAGTCAGGTCAAAAAAAAAAAGACAAATTATTAATATCTGAAATTAAAGAGGGAACATCAAAATCTAATAAAGGAACACTGAACAATTCTGCCCACAAGTTAGTAAACCTAGATGAAATGGACCAATTCCTTAAAAAAAACACACACACATAATTTGCCAAAACTCACAAAAAAACAATCTGAATAGTTATCTATTACTGAAATTGAATCAATAATTAACCACCTTCTAAAACAGAAAGCACCAGGCCCACATGGGTTCACCGGTGAATTATATCAAACATTTGAGGAAGAAATTATAACAATTCTCTAGTCTCTTCTAGAGGACAGAAGTAGAAGAAATACTTTCTGATTCTACGAGGTCACCATTATCCTAATACCAAAACCAGACAAAGAAATTACATGAAAACTACATACTAATATCTCTCATGAACATAGATGTAAAAATCCTCAACAAAATATTAACAAGTCAAATCCAACAACATATAAAAATATACACCATTACCAAGTGAGATTTATTCCAGGTATGCAAGAATAGTTCAACATTTGAAAATCAATTACTGTAATCCATCACATCAACAAGCTAAAAATAAATCACATGATCACATAAATAGATGCAGAGAAAACTTCTGACAAAAGCCAAGATTCATTAATGATAAGAAAAAACCTCTAGAAAACGTGGGAACATAGAAAACTTCCTTAACTTGATAAAGATATTACAACTTTAAAGGACTTTACATAAAACTACAACTGACATCAAACTTAATGGTGAGAAACTCAGTTTTCCCACTAAGACTGGGAACAAGGCAAGGATGTCTTCTCTCACCAAGAAAAGGAAATAAAAGGTATACAACCAGGAAGGAAGAAATAAAACTGTCATTGTACACAGATGACATGATTGTCTATGTAGAAAATAAATCCAAAAGAATCGACAAAAAAATTCCTCAAACTAGTAACAGATCGTAACAGGATTGCATGATACAAGGTTAATATGTACAAAAGCCAAAAGCTTTCCTATATACCACCTATAAACAAGTAAAATTTGAAATTTAAAGCACTTTACCATTTATATTAGCACTCCTCCCCCAAAAATGTAATACTCAGGTATAAATCTAACAAAATATGAATAAGACCTATATCAGGAAAATTATAAAACTCTGATTAACAAACTCAAAGAGAATAAATGGAGAGATAATGTTCAGATGTCAATTCTTCCCAACCTGATATCATTCTGAAAGAATCCCTGTCAAAATCCCAGTAAGTCAACAAACCACAGTTGACCCTTTAACACGAGATTGGGGCGCCAACCCCCACGCAGACAGAAAACCACGTATAACTTTTGACTTCCCAAAATCTAACTACTAATTGCCTACTGTTGCATGGAAACCTTACTAGTAACATAAACATTCAATTAAAACATATTTCGTATTGTACCACACGTGTATTCTTACAATAAAGTTAAAGGAAAAATTGTTAAGAAAATCATAAAATGCATTTACAATATTTACCGAAAGAAATTCACATGAAGTCCATCTATACATTTCAAACATGTGTTGTTTAAGGGTCAACTGTAACTCTAAAGTTTACTGGAGAAGTAAGACCCAGAACAGCCAAATCAATATAGAACAACAACAAAGCTGGAAAACTGACATTACCCAATTTCAAGATTTACCGTAAAGCCACAGTAATCAAAAGAGAGTGGCATTGTTGAAAGAACCAACAAATAGGTAAATGGAACAGAACAGAGAGCCCAGTGAGAGAGCTGACATAAATATAGTAACTTATCTTGGAGAAAGGAGAAAAAGGAATTAGGGCAAAAAGTCTTTTCAACAAATCGTGCTGAAACAAATGGACTTCCACATACAAAAAAAAAAAAATGAATTTAGACACAGAACTTATATCTCTCACAGAAATTAACTCAAAATAGAACACAGACCTAAATGTAAAATGTAAAACTATTAGAGTCCTTGAAAATAACATAGAAAAAAAGGTGACCTTGGGTACAGTGACACTTTTAGATACAACACCAAAGACATTATTCATTAAAAAAAAAAAAAAGGTAAGCTAGACTTAATTAAAGTTCAAAATTTCTGCTCCCTGATAGACAATGTCAAGGGACTGAGAAGACTAGTCATAGATGAGAAAATATTTGCAAGAAACACATTTACCAAAGTACCGACACTTATCAGAATAACCAAAATCCAAATCACTGACACCAAATATTGGCAAGGATGTGGAGCAGTAGGAGCTTTCATTCAATGCTGGTGGGAATGCAAAATGGTACAGCTACCATGGAAGAGTTTGGGCTTCTTAAAAACTAAGTATATTCTTGCCATGTAATACAGCAATTGTGCACCTTAGTATTTTCTCAAATGAGTCAAAACTATATCTGTATAAAACCTCCACACGTTTATAGCAGTTTTATTCACAATTGCCAAAATAAGGAAGCAATGAAGATGTCCTTTGGTGGGTGAATGGATAAACTGAGGTATATCCAAACAACTTAATATTCAGCACTAAAAAGAAATGAACTAGCAAGCAGTGAAAGACATATAGGAACCTTAAATATATATTACCAAGTGTAAAAAAACAAACTGAAAGGTTTCATACTGTATGATTCCAACTATATGACATTTTAGAAAAGGCAAAACTATAAAGGCAGGAAAAAGATTGCCAAGAGTTGAGGAGGAGAGGGAGGGATAAATAGGTGGCAACATAGAGGCAGCTCTGTTAGGGTAGTAAAAGTATACTGCAGTGGTGGATACATGTCATTTTATATTTGTCAAAATCCATAAAATGTACAGTACAAAGAGCAGATCGTAGTGTAAACCATGGACTTTGGGTGATAATGATGTCAATGTAGGTCCATCAACCGTAACAAATGTATCACTGTGCTAAAGGAAATTCACAGTGGAGGAAGTTGTACATGTGTGGAAACAGCAGATATTTGAGAATTTTCTGAACTTTCTGTTCAATTTTGCCTTAAAATAGTTCTAAAACTAAAGTTTATTAATTAAAAAAATGAGTTTGAAAAGAAACACTACCACTCCTTTTAGGGCTACATATAAGCACTCACCATTTTACTCAAACAGCATTCTTGTTCACTATCCATTACCTTTAACCACTGAATCCAATGCCTTTTCTAAGTACCCATCTAGCCCTTATTTTGAAGACATCACTGTAAAAAGAACTGAAACAAAAAGGTAAGGTGCTATGCAGAATTAACCTGCTGGCTGTTAAAGAGACTTCATAAAGTAGTAATAGCCCAAGGTAACTTTTCCAGAGTCTGCAACTCAGTTTCAAGAGTTGACTAGACTCAGCCTATCCACTTTTACAATGGACTAATATAGAAACAATTTTTCTGTTAATATTAAAAAATAAATGCCTGCATATACATCTTCCCATCTTACACTTCCCTGTAACCCTGTTAAGCAGGATGCCAAACTATAATCATAAGGTTGTGTAACGAAGAATGCCAACAAATAAATTTCAAAGAAATGATTAAAAGAAAACAAAAAGCCTAAAAAGACCACTGTTTTACAATATCATTACAGAAGAGTAATAATTGATTTGGGTAAAAATCATGAATACTAATGCCACTGAGGATATATTATTTATTATCTTTTTTTAATGGCTAAATCAGGTGGAATCCATCTAAACCAAGTTCAAACTTACATCATCAAAAGGACAACTGACATCATGCACCCTTGGATGTAAAGTAACAGGAACTGATGATTTATGAGATGTTCCTGCCAAGAATTGGTTAACCTGAATCTAATTATGAGGAAGCAATCAAACAAACACAAATTGAGCCATATTCTGCAAAACAACTTTCCTGGACTCTTCAAAAATATCAATATCATAAAAGAAGTTGGAGGAACCATTCTTGATTAGAGGAGACTAAAGAGATATATTAAATGCAATTCATTGAAATAAACAGATATAAAGGACATTACAAGAACAATTGAGGATATCTGAATATGAATATTATGTTAATGTTTAATTCATTATATTTGGTTATGTAAGTTACTGTCATTATTCTTAAGAAATATATGATGAAGTTTTTATGAGGTAAGAGACATGATGTCTGCAACCCACAGTTCAGTATCAGTAACAAATATGTGTATGTATAAACACAAACAATTCAGTATCAGTAACAAATATGTGTATGTATAAACACAAAGAAATAAATGAGGCAAAATATAAAGAAAAAGATATATGATTAGTCGGTACATTACTCCTACAACTTTTTGGCAGACTTTTCAACATAAAAACTTGTGGGGGAGTTGTTTATTGAGCAGGATACTTGAACAAAAGGATGCCGACAATTTGTACATTTAATGAAAACATGTATGTAATTTAAAAAAATTGCACCAGAAACAGGTTTCATCCTTGGCCTTACAAAAATCCACTCCCTTGAATTTAGATAATCACTTAGATAAACTTACCTTTAATAAAGCTCCAATCCCATTATTTAAATAGATCAAAATACCAACCACATTATTGTCAGGTCTTTCTAACCAAAAAGCATCTATGATTCATCACGTTAATTTAATTGAGAAAGCATGGTTTAATTCTCTGAGAAAACACTTCTTTTAAAGTTAAATAAGACTGTTATCACTGCTTGAGAAGAAACAATTATTTTAGTCATTATGCAGCATCTTTAGTAATGTCTCAGCTGTGTTCAGAAGAATGAATGAGAATTTGTCACACAATCAAGTAGGAAGAAGGGCACCTCAGACAATAGAAATAGTAATGGAGAGACAGAAAACAGTACAACAAATTTACACAATAAACAGTATAGGACTGCTGAAATACAAAATATTGAAGGACAGGTTAGCATGTCATACTTTGAAGGAGAACAGACTAGAAGAGTAAACAGAGTGCATCACAGGTGGTAGGGTTAAGTTTGTTTCATTTAACTTTTGTTTCTGTTAAAATGTCTGTTTATGTGAGCGTGCTGGGTCACAGATACAAAATCTATTTCTTTTGGTGAAAGATGATCAAAATTAGGTTCAAAAGTCATGACTCTATACAATGGAAACTCATGGAAGAGATTCAAGAAAGAGTATATATAAGATCTTTTCAAAACTATGCTTGCTGTAACAGTTTTTCAAACAGTGACAAATTCAATTAACTCAATATCCTCACATGTAAAAGTGTCAGCTATAAATATACTTAGGGGCTGGGAATACATAAATTTCTTTTCAGATATATATAATATACAAAAATTTAGCTCCCTATCTTTGCTAGTAAAAGAATTGTTTTTTTTCTTGTATTTTCCAATAACCTCTACATTTTCTAGAGTAAACAAACATACATTAATCCTACTTATAGGGAAAAGTGATTTTAAAAATTATACAGCATGTCCAACATACAACTAAATGTTACCCATCATGACAAGAACCAAAACATTACTTGAAAAAGAAAAAGACAACAGATTTCAAAACTGATATAGAAATTAGAATTAGCTAAGATTTTACAGTAGCCATCATAAAAATTCATCATGAATTACAAAATCTCTTGAAACAAAAAGGGGAAAAAACTCCAAGCCAAGCAATAGAAATTTAAAAAAATAAAAAAATAAATAACAAATGGACGTTATAAAACTGTTTAGTACAAAAAGGAAAAAATAAAACTTATCGGATTGGTTCAACAGTAGAGATTTTGACAAAGGTTAGAATCAGTGACTTAAGGACAGATCAATAGAATTTAACCAATCTGAACAGGAGAAAAATGGCTGAAAAGAAATTTTACAAGTCCCAAAGAACTGTGGGACAATAACAAAAGATCCAAGTCTATATCACTGAAGTCCCATCAAGAAAAGAGAACTCAGCAGTCCCTCTTCTGAGCATCTACCCCCAAAATTTGAAAACATTTATGTACAGATACATGCACCCCCATGTTCACTGCATCACTATCTATTCACTGTGGCCAAGACATGAAAACAACCAAAGTGTCCTTCAATAGATGACTGGATAAAGATATGGTACATATATATAATGGAATATTATTTAGTCATAATAAAAGATGAAATACTGTCATTTGTGAAAACATAAATGGATCTTGAGATTATTATGCTAACAATATTAGTCAGACAGAAAAAGTTGAGAATCATATAATTTTACTCATGTGTGGGATGTAAAACTGAATGCAACAAATGAACAAAACAAAAACTCATAGACACAGACAACAGTTTAGTGGTTACCAGACAAAAAGCACAGAGAGAGGAAGACTGATAAGGGTAAAGGGGGTCAAAAATAGGATGAGAGAAGATTTGACTTTGGGTGGTATTAACATACAATGCAATACACAGAAGATATATCACTGAATTGCACATTTGAACCCCATATAATGTTACTAACCAGTCACCCCAAAAAAAACTTAAAAATGAAAATTAAAAGAGAAAGACTGAGTTGAAAGAGTATTAAAAAAATAATGACTGAAAACTTCCAAATGTGAAGAAAGACATAAACCTACACATTCAAATGAGCAAACCACAAATAGGTAAACCCATAGAAATTACACTTTGACATATCATCATTATGCATGTGAATACAAAAACAAAGAAAAAATCTTGAAAGCAAATGCAAAGAAAGAATTACTTACAGGGGAACATCAATTCGAATGACAGCAGATTTCTCATCTGAAGCCACAAAGGTCAAAAGAACTGTCAATCATGAATTCTATATCTAACAAAATTATCTTTCAGAAATGAAGGGGATATAAAAACAAGCTGGCAAAGGATAAATAAGAATACATCTCACTAGCAGAAGCATCATTCAAGAAAGTTCTTCGAATGATACAAGTAATCTTGGAACATCAGGAAAGAAAAAGGAACAATGTAAAAAGCAAAAATATGTAAAACTGAGAGACTCAGTAGACTACCTCTCTACTCAAGAGCTTTTAAAATTATAGTTGATGAATAAGATAAAAATGTCCAGGTCAATAAAAAAAATGTAAGTAGGACTACATCAAAATTAAAAACTTCTGTACATCAAAAGACACTAAAAGGCAACCCATAGAATAAGAGAAAGTATTTGCAAACCTTTTATCTGAAAAGAGATTGATATTCAGAATATACCAAAAACTACAACTCAACAACAACAAAAAACAACCTGGTTAATAAATGGACAAAGAATTTGAACATTTTCTCTAAAGATACAGAAATGGCAAATAAGTATATGAAAAGATGCTCAACACCACTATTCATTAGGGACGTGCAAGTGAAAACCACAATGAGATATTAATTCATAAGCATTAGGACAGATATTATTAAAAATAAAAATCAACAAAGTGATGCTTGAGGATGTAGAGCAACTGGAACCCTCATGCATTGCTAGTGAGATTGAAAAATGGAATAGCTGCTATTGAAAATAGTATAGCAATTCCCCAAAAACTTATACACAGAATTACCATATGATCCAGCAATTCCACTTTTTGGTACAGTCCGCAAAACAAAAGCAGAGACTTGAACAGATATCTGTATACCATGTTTAAGCAGCATTGTTCACAAAAGCCAAAAGATGGAAGCAAACCATATGTCCACTGATGGATAAATGAACAAAAATGTAGGATAAGGCCAGAATAGTATTCAGCCTTAAAAAAAAAAAAAATTCAACAAATGCTACAACATATATGAAATTTGAAGACATTACGCTAAATGATGTCAGTCACAAAATGACAATAATGTGCATGGTTCTAATTATGAAGTATTTAACATAGTCAAATTCATAGAGACAGAAAGTAAAATGGTGGCTGCCCGGAGCTGGGAAAGAAGAGAATGATGAGTTAGCATTTAAGGGGTACAGAGTTTCAGTTGAGGAAGATGGAAAAAAAGTCTGGAGATGAATGGTGGTAATGGTTGCACAACAAAATGAATGTACTTTATGCAACACAACTGTACACATAAAAATGGTTAAAGTGGTAAATTTTATGCTATGTGTATTTTACCACAATTAAAAAATATATATCCACACCATCTGATGACCTGCTCAATGTATATATAGTACAACAAAAATATTCAAGACAGTATTTACAAAGTGAGAGGGTAAAGGGATCTAAATGGAAGGATTTCACACTTCACTCAAACTGATAAAATGTTTATACAATAGGCTATGGTAAATTACATATGTATATTTTAAAATCTTAGAAAACCACTAAGAAAACCCTAGAACATTATATTTAAAAACCATTATAGATAAGTCAAGATGAAATCCTGACAACTGTTCAAGTAAATCACAGGAAGGCAAGAAATAGAAACAGAACAGGAAACAAAAGATAAAATGGCAGACTTAAGTTCTAACATATAATTACTGTAAATATAAGTAGCTGAAATTATACCAAATAAAGGTAAAAACTGGTAGTGTAGAATTAAAAAAAAAAAAAAGACCCAATTGTAAGGCGTCTAACCTACTGAAAATAAGACATGTGAAAAGAAAAAGGAAAGAAAAAAAAAGCATTTAAACAAGTAAAAGCAGGAGTGGCTACATTAATATTAGACTTTAGAGCAAAGACAATTGCTAGAGACAAGGGAGGGACACTATATCATGATAAAAGGATCAGTCCACCAGGCATACAATCCTAAATGTGTACACACAAATACAGAGCTGAGAAGAGAAATAGACAAATTTATAGTTAGGAGCTTTCAAGCCTCCCCTCTCAGACACACACAGAAATAAGCAGAAAATCAGCATACTGAGAGCTCTAAACACCACAATCAATTAAAAGAATCTAACTGATATAAGAACGCTCCACCATTAATACAATAAAATACAAATTTTTTAAAGCATCCATGGAACACTCACCAAGACAGATTATATTCTGGGCCATAAAACAAACACGAACAAATCTAAAAGTATTGAAATCATAAGTGTATGTTCCCTGACCACAACGGCTCTTAACTAGAAATCAATAACAGAAACAACTGAAAATTAAACTACGTGCTTCTAAATAATCTATGGGTCAAAAAGTAAGTCTCAAAGTAAAGTTAAAAAAGAAAATTGAATGAAAATGAAAAGATAACATATAAAAAAATGTAAGCTACAGCTAAAATAGTACTAATTAGAAAAGTCATAGCATAAAGGGTCTCAAATATACCATTAAATTACTATCAAAAAAAATGGGAGCAAAATGAACCCAAAACAATCAGAAGGGGAAAATTTTTTTAAAAAGAACAAAAATCAATGAAATTAAACAATAAAACCATAGATAAAATTCAATAAAACAAGTTAAGCCTTTGAAAAAATTAATAAAACTGACCAATCTTTAGCAGGACAGACAAAACAAAAAAGACTATACAAATTACCAGTATCAGGAATAAAAGATTATATCCCTGAATATTTGACAACTATTAAAAGAATAATTACAAAATAACGTAAACAAGTTTATGCTCACAAATGAGACAAATCAGAATGAATTCCTCAAAAGCCACATACTTACAAAATTCAAAAAATATGTATAACCCTATAACCACTGAAAAACAAGTTTGTACTTTAAAATCTGCAAAAAAAATATATCACGCTGAGATGTTTCCACTAGAAAATTCTACCACATAGTTAAAAAGAATTAAAGAGATACTTCACTAACTCTTCCAAAGAATAGACAAGGATGAAACATGCTCTAACTCATATTATGAGGCCAGTATTAACCAAATACTAAAATGAGACAAGGATATCACAAAACCTAACAACCAATATCACTCATGAATTTATATACAAAAATCTTCAACATCTCAGCAACCTAAATCAGCAATGTTTGAAAAGCACTACACACTATAACCAAGTGGGATTTCTTCCAAATATGAAAGGGTGGTTCAACATTAAAAAAAAAAAAAAAAAAAAATCACTGTAATCTACTCTATCAACGAGCTAAAGAAAAACAAAAATCACACATTCATATAAATTGACTCATAAAAAAAAATACCCAGCATCCATTTATGATAAAAACTCAACAGTAAATTAGGAAGGTGTCTACCTTAACTTAATAAAAAGTATCTATCTACAGCCCCCATCCAACAAAAAGGCCTACAGTTAATATCATACTAAATGGTAAAATACTAAATACTTCCCACCTAAGACAAAGAACACAGTAAGGATGTCTGCAACCCACTACACACTGCACTAAAATATGAAAAAGAAATAAGACAGATTAGAAAGAAATAAAACTGTTCCTTTTTGCAGTTGACATAATGTCTACATAGAAAATCCCCTTAGATTTTCTGTAAAAAGCCTCTTAGAACTAAAGTTTAGCAAGGTTGTAGGATACACAACCAACTAACAAAAGTCAATGACATTTCTATATATTAACAATGAATATGTGGAAAATGAAATTAAAAATGTAATAACACTGACAAATCAGAGTGTCTTTCTAATTACTAGGAGGATGTTGCCCAATTCACAAATCACTGAATAAAGCCAATTATATCTTCAAATTTAAAAGCCAAAAAATAAATAAATAAATAACATTTACGAAATTGCTCCAAACAACAACAAAAAAACTAAGTATAACAACAGGTATACAGAACTGATGCACTAAAAATTACAAAATACTGATTAAAGAAATCAAAGAAGACCTAAATAAATAGAGACATATACCATATCAATATGGTAAAGATATCAATTATCTCTAAAATGATCTACGGGTTTAATGCAATTCCTATGAAAATCTCAGTTTTTGCAGATATGGATAAGCTTGTTGTAAAATTTATGTGTAAAACCACAAGACTTAGAATGGCTAAAAACACTGATAAGTGAGAGGAATCACCCTACCTGACACTGAGGCTTGCTACATAGCTAGTCTAACCAAGAGTATGATATTAGCAGATGGAGACAGATAGATCGATGAATCACCAGAAAGAACCAAGAAGTACACACAAATATGCCCAAGTGATTTTTGACAAAAGTGCAAAAGCAATTCAATGGAAGAAGAATATTTGCCATTTCAATAATTGCTACTGGAGCAATTGGTTATCCACAGGCAAAAATACAAAGCTTAATTTAAACTTCATATCTTGTATAAAAATAAAATCAAAATGGATCATGAACTTATCTGTGAAACATAAAACTATAAAAGTTTTAGAAGCAATCATAGGAGAAAAGTCTTTGAGGACTAGGCTAGATGAAGAGTTTAGACTTCTTTCCAAAAGCACTACCTAGAAAAGAAAATATTAATAAATTAAGCCTCTTCAAAATTAAAACTGTTGTTCCATGAAAGACCCTGTTAAAAAAGACAAGCTACAAAATAGGAAAAATACTTGGACACCACATATTGAATGGACTAATATTTAGAATATAAAAGGAACTCTCAAAACTCAACAACAAAAAAATCCTATTAGAAAACAGGCAAAAGATATAAACAGAGATTTCACCAAAGATACACAGAT
Source organism: Cynopterus sphinx (assembly GCA_030015415.1). Lineage (NCBI taxonomy): Eukaryota > Metazoa > Chordata > Mammalia > Chiroptera > Pteropodidae > Cynopterus > Cynopterus sphinx. Next base: position 49,143,933 of record CM057379.1, on the reverse strand, counting down.
AAGGATCCTGGTGGTGATGAAACTGTTCTGTAACTTACTATGATGAAGTATACACAAATCTACACATGATAAAACTACATAGGAATGTATACCCCTCCCCACACACACACACACGTATGCAGAACTTGTGAAATATGAATAAGATAAGTGAATTTTATCAATGTCAATTTCCTAGTTATAAAAATGGGTAAAGGACACATCTCTATTATTTCCTATAACTGTGAATTTACAATTATCGCAAAAGAAGTTTAAAAATGAGAGGTAAATCAATATTTAAGTAGACAGACATGGATGAGGAGAGATACAGTTCTACTATTATATAATTTCTTAACTGTGAACCAGTCTAGTGGGTTATTTCTACAAAGAAGTCTTAAAAGAGTTGAGGGGAACCTCTAAATCTTTCCCTTAGCTTAAGACAGATATATATATAGATATAGAGTATATAGATATATAGATACATATGAATTTTAAAGTAACGTTGACTCTTACAACAATGAACACAAAGTGAACACAGAAAATTTGTTGGAGTAATGTTTCAGCCATAGGATTTTTCATGGCTACCATCCATGGTCATTTTCCACACCATAATGATCAGACTTGCATTTAAATGTTTTCCATCTTTCAACACAAGTATACACCCAAAAGAAGAGATATAAGTCACTAACTCATAAAGAAGGTAAAATATAAGGAAAGTTTTTCTTTCCTACAGTAAAAGGTAGGAAATAAATGAATGAGGATCCTGTTTCTCAAGTAGCAGACATGCATTCAATATGGTCCCAAATCATCCAAAGCCATTTTTAAAGATGCAAAGTGTCCCAAGATATCATCAGTCAGCTTGGGCTACCGTAACGAAATACCAGTGTGAATGGCTTAAACAACAGAAATTTATTTTCTCACAGTTCTGGAGGCTGATTTCAAGATTAAGGTGCCAGGAGAGTTGGCTTCTAGTGAAGCCTCTCTCCTTTGGTTTCATTCTCACTGTGAATGAAGATGACCACATGCTCACAATAAACTCATGTGTCCTTTTCTCTGTGCACATGCACTCCTGAAATGTCTTCCTCTTCTTATTTTGAATACCAGTACTACTGGATTATGGAACTACCCATGTGATTTTAATATCAATTATCTCCTTAAGGGCCCTATCTCCATATATAGCCACATTAGGGGTTAGAATTTCGACCTATGGATTTTTTTTCTTTTTTTTGGGGGGGGGTGGGTGGAGGTGGGGTACACAATTCAGTCCATAACACCCAGTGACTGGACAGCCTTGAAGTATTTTAATTTTGTATGGACACAAATATATATATTAAATGTATTGGGAGGGGGTCAAGGTAAAAAAATATATATAATTTCTGCATTAGAATTCCAGTTCTATCACTCAAGTTTTCCCAACAATAAAAATGTAGATAATACACTGTATAGTTGTGAGAATTCAATGAGATAAACTATGTAAAATACCTAGCATACAGTAAATAATAAGTCAATATTGAGCCTCTGCCTTTCTATCCCCTCCCCGCAAAAGTTGTAAATCATTCAAATATATTTGAAAAATTAAGAGAACTGGATTCTGCCCAGTTCTATCACTACCTAGTGATAGAACTACCTGAGTCTACTCCTGCACACAGGCAATGAAAGTTTCCTCTATCACTAAAATACTATGTATCTGTGCATATCACTCTTATGATTTTAATATCAAACACCATGCTACAAAAGCTAATCAAACTTTCTATAAATCTTCAATAAAAAGGATTGCAGTATGAAATCTCAAAATCATTCTTTCACATACTTTCATACTTTCAATCCTTTAACAACTATCCTTGAAAAAGGTATCTGTACAATGTGTCTACGTAGATTAATTTTATCATCTTATTTCTCTATCATTAATGCCTCATCTTCCAACTAGAGTATATACTCCTTTATATTTCTTCTTGTCCCCCATAATATCATTGTTTTACTCACAAAAGTCACACAATCACTGAAACACCTAAAATCATACCCCAAATACTGCCGAGATGTGATTAGACACATGGAGAAGTTAATCAGTAAACTGTATGATGACAACTATTTTTAACTTAGCCCACAACTGAAATGTACTTCAGGCAATTTCAAGATAACATACCCAACTTCCATTCAAACAAAAAATATGAAACCAATATCCACACTCAATATCTTTAGTTTAAAATTAAGATAATGGTGCTAAGAAGCAAAATCTATTGTGGGGATATTTGAATTATTTCATGAAAGACAATTTACCAAACTAAGCCTAAAGAAGAACTTCTAAGTACCTGCCCTTTCTCTCACTCCCTCCCTCATCACTACCACGCTAACATCAATCTGATATAACATGCAAATGAATATACGAGTTAGACTATAACTTTAAGGTCCCTAAAAAATCTCACCCCTCAGTATTAATGCCTTCGTACATTCCCTCCCATACTAAATCCGGCCTGGGTCATGTGATTAGCATTGGCTATTGAGACATTAGCACACGCAAAGAACACAAGAGGCTTTAGTGTTGAGAGAGGGACTGTCTTCTTAGAATGCTCCCTCATGGAACCCATCTGCCACACTATGAAGAACCTCAAGCTAACGATGAAAGGCTACAGGGAGAGAAAGGAAGTGGAGAAGATATGCCCAGCTATCTACCAGCTGTTCCAGCCATCCCAGCTGAGGCACCAGACTTATGAGTTAAGAAGCCAATAGATGATACATGGAACAGTCCCCATCAAGCCCTGCCCACATTTTAAAATCAAGAGCAAATAAATACTGTTTTAACAACTAAGTTTTGGAGTGAAGTAGTACATAAAACCATATAAACCAGTCAGAACAGTCCTGTTAGGTAGTATTATCAGCAGTAAGAACTGTTATTGTTAATAATCATTATAAGTCTCCCCTACCCCAAGGTATTGTTTTGAGTATTTAATATACTCTTAAGATATTTTCTCATTTCCCTAATGGCCAGTAAAAAGATAACAGCAAAACAACCTAAAGGACTATTCTTCCTTTTTCCCTTTTCCTTCTTAATTTACTGCTATACCCCACTCCTTTTTGTTGTTGTTGTTGTTGTTGTTGTGTTGTTGTTGTTGTTTTGTCTTTATCAATAATGTTTGCCTGGTTTTCAATGATTCAGACCAATTCTAGCCTTTTGTTGTGCTCTATATTCTCAGTAACTACAGATACCCCCCTTTAATCTCCCTCCAGACCACAGGTAAGTAATTGAAAAGTTCAGCAAGACAGACTCTTCACTGAGCCAAAATTTTTACTCATTTAACTCATAATTCTGTGTTACCTGATAGAATTATTAGGCAAAAGGTATAGGAACCAATAACCTCTTATTCAGAAAATAAACTAAGCAGCAGGGAAAACATACCTGCTACTTTTCCTCAGAATTTACTGATCCAAATTACATAAATTCCTTATTCTTTTAACCCCTATGACCCTCTGCTCATACTTCACTCTTGATATTTATCTTAATCTAGGCTGAATCATAATTATTGGTTTACCTGGCTTTCTACTATATCTAAAACTTTCAAAAGAGAGACTCATTGAGAAATGAGGCATCTTACTCATTGTTACAATCCCTTAAATTAAGCATCTACAACACTGCTATACTTCTCATTCTAATATGTACAACATCTGGATCCTGGACAGCAACCACTCTGTCCATAGTAATCTTTGCAATTCTCACCCCCATGTTTAGTAAGAAATGATGACTGACCCAAACAGTAACAAAGTTAATGAACATGTCCTAACATTAACAATTATTTGACTTAAGAATGATTTTATTTTTGTAGAGACAGTAAGATGATTTTTAAGGGGGGGGGGAGATATTCATATTCCCTGTTTCTTTTTCCTTAAAGCTTCAGGCTTGGATGCCTGCATAATATTAGGTCCAGGATAAGATCTATGCCAGATGTCAGGCAAATAAAATCAAAGGCAAAGCAAGCTTGGTAGATACTACAGCAAAATAGAGAACTCAGAACTCATCTACAAGGGTCAGCACTACTGGAGTCTAGCAATGTACTCTCAAGCAGGAACAGCAACCTATGATTTCTCAGTCGATGCTAGAAATTGAGACTTCTTAAATGTCAAGTCTTCGAATTTTCAAATGGTAACAACTAATTACTATATGTTCCAAATATAATAAGAGCAAGCAGTATATATCTGTGGATGGGAATGAACCCAAACGCCTCCTATACTACAGGCTCATAGTTAAAAATCTCCATATATAACTGAAGACAGAGTAAAGGAACAATATTCCTTTTCTATCACCCCTCATCTGTAGGAAAAAGAGAAAAAAAGAAACAAGAACCATGACAAGCAGCTCCATAAATTACAGGGAGTACCAGTGACCCCTTTAATTTATACCTTTCTCTTGAAAAAGAAATTTGTTGGCAACTTTAGATACAGACATTAGTAGCATAAAAATATATGGGGAGAATTTTTTTAAATTTTTTTCAAAACTTGTAAAAAAGGAAAATGTTCAAATAAATGTAATAACAGAAACAAGGTACAAAATACTAATAGCATTAACATATTTGCAGTGGTGGATCTACACTGTCACTTGACTCTCTTGTAATGAACAGCACCAAACTACTTGGTTACAAGGTTGAACTATGTGACCAGAGAGCCCAAGTTTAATAAACTGCTGTAGACTAAATCCTATGATGCAAACCTCCTTAAAACCATGTTACTGATAACTAAGACAACAAGTCACTGGTAACCAAATATTAATTCAGTACAAAAGCATTTCTTCAATACATTTACAAAAGATTTGAATTACTTAACCAAGTCATTAATGCCTTTTCCTTTCATTTACAAAAGGAATTTAATAGAAAACACTTGAATTTCATCTGTAAATCTGCTTAACTAGATGGAAGCCTTTATGAAGTTCAAATAAAATTTTTAATATAAGTAATCATTGAAGACAGGCCTTTGGATTTCAATGCATTCTCTAAAATAACTATTAGTAAGGGAATCCTTAAACCAATAGAATTAGTAGGCAATTTAATAACAATAAAATTATATTGTTATTTTGGGAGACTATTTATTGAACACTTACTGTGTGGCACTGTACTAAATATGTTTGGGATTCTCATTAAACCTTCAAAATGACCATATTAGGGAGGTACCATTATTATCCCCATTTAACAGATGGGGACACTGACCTTTCCAAGATCACACAGCTAGTAAGTGGTAGAGTCAGGATTCCAACCCAGATCTTGTCTAACTTCAGAATTTGCACGCTTAACCACTACACTTTATTGCCTCCAGTGACTTTGGGTTGATATCTAAGATAAAGAAAAGAGGGAAATTTGTACTTCTCAGTGGCAAATTTAAAAATAAAACACACTGGAAATGAAGGATTCTTTTTAGAAATAGAACAAATTTCATATACATAGTCAAAGAAATATTTTTATTCTCAAATACACATAATAATGAAAATCTCATACAATGGACTCCTCACAAACACAATTAGTAAACGTACTTATTTGTTTACAAGTCAAAATTTAATGGGAATGTTCTGTATTTTCTGCTCAATTTTGCTATGAACCTAAAACTGCTCTACAAAATAAATTCTATTAAAAAAATTTTTAACTACAATGTACTAAATATGCTTAATTTAATGCAGCTATGAACTGGCATAAGACTAAATTCTTCAGAATGAAAAGCTTTACTTTATTATAACCACAATGCTAAGTATGTAGTGGGCACTTTATATTACAAACTAATTTTTTCAAAAAGCCTTGCTTAAACTGTGTAAAATTCTCATTTTTAACACTCAGAACACCTTCGAAAAGTCTGCAATACACAGACATGACAAGTTGATATAAAATCAAAGAAAACTGAATTCACATTGAACAATATAAAGAAATATAACACCCCTATACCATGGCTGACAATATTTCCACCTAAATATCAAAAGATGTAGCTTTAAGCAAAAAAATGGATTAGTATTAAAGAATCTTTTCCCAATTCGTTTAAAACCTTTCTAAATCCTCCAAAAAAGCTTATCCAAAAAATAAATAATGTTTTCAAGTGTCCAGAGTGACTATCAACATATGAACCAAATATTTTTTCCTCTGATATTCACCAAGGCTGTTGAAATTCTAAAGGTCAAAGAGAGATATGAAAGATCTATAAAACAAGTTATGCCTGCTATCACCTCTACCCATCAACATTTTCCTCTCATCAATATCCACCTTTATCTAGAAATACAAACCTAACCTCAAGAGAAGAACAAGTAGGAGGTAGTAACTTTAACAGAAAAGCAACTGTTCTATATATTCTGCAGTAGAGTCAAAATTAACTTAGAAACAGAATACGGTATTGACCACCAACAAAGAGTGTTGAAGTACACTATTCATCTTTACACTTCAATATTGTACTTGTAAAGCCTCAACTATAAAAGAATGTCATTACTATTAATAAACGGGAAGTCTATGGCACAAGTTAGTTACAAGTTAGCATTTGCAGTGCAACCAAAACAAAGCATTCTTACCGAGGTATGTTTCAAATGGTATTAGTACAACACTCATGCAAAAACTTGTATTCAAAGCTGCTCACTAATCATCTAACAGGGAACACACACACAGGTTAATACTATAGAAGACTACTACTGCCTTGGTGTAAGCTCAGCTGAATGCTAGGACGCCCCCTCAATTTGGAAGGTGCAGAACCGTATCCGGTTCTCACCTGATATACATTCTCCCGTGCTTCCCATCTTAAGAACTTCACATCTTCCCAGAGAAGCAATAAATATACAAGGACTCCACAGAGTATGCCTGTAAGGAATTAAATCCCTACGTGTGGAACCTGAGGCTTCAAAACTTTTCAGAACCTATCACAGCTGACAGGATGAGTGCACGCTCCCACTTCTTTCTAAAAGGCAGCTTCCCCAATCCCTGAACAGCGGTCCGCACTTACTGGTTAGTGGGAGGAGCGGTCAGCGGGATGGCCACCTCTTCCTCCTCGTATTCTGGTCCATCCAGAGAGTCACCTTCGTCCACTGTTCCCAGGCCGCCGCCCAAAGGGGGCAGTTGAGGAGGAGGCGGAGGCGGCAGAGGAGGGAATCCGCCGCCTGCCCCGAAGGTCTCAGCGGGCGACGAAGTGGTCCCCCTGGTGAGAGCCATCTCCCCGCCAGGTCCGGCGGCCGCAGCACCAGCCACGCCAGCAGCAGCACCTCCCCCTGACAGTCCGGCTCCCCCCAGGGCTCCCGCCACAGAGCCGGTTCCGAAGAACCCTGACCCCAAAGCGGCTCCGCCACCCAGAGTCCCGGCCACGCCGGCCTCCGCCAGCCCAGCATAGGGGACGGTCGCCACCGGCAGGGCCGCGGGGATCTTCACGCGACACACGGCGGGATAGGCACCGGAGCCCGCGGCCGCGCCGCCTCCTGCGGCCCCGGCGGCCACCGGGCCGCCCTCCTCACTGCCGGCCTCGGCCGCCATCATGTTGAAGTCCGCTCTCCTCGGCCTTCCCCTCCCCGCCCGGGAGCCCCGGGGGCCGCAAGGCCCGGGCTCCCCGCCGCCCCACCCAGGCGCGTCCCCACTTCAGCTCTCCCCAGGCAGAGGAAACAACAACAAAAGGAGAGCCCGCCGCCGCGCCCCCTCCTCGGGCCACAGCCCCGGCTCCCGAGCTGCCCGGGTTACGGGAAGCGAAGTGGGCAAAACACCGCACGCCCGCACCAGCGCCGCCCCGGCCTTCGCCTTCCACACCCGCACTCACGCGCGCACATGTACAGAAGCGAGAAACTTCCCGGCTGCGCTAAAGAGGCCAGGAAGCCCGGGGGAGGCGGCTGGGCCGGCTGCCGCTCCGCTCAGCCGCCGGCGCCGCCGCCGCCGCCGCCGCCGCTGCGCCTTCAGCACCCCAGTTCCGGCCACCCCCGCCGCAGCCACCGCGGGTGCCGGGGCCGGGGCCGCTGCAGCCGCTTCATCCTCCACGGGGCTGCAGATGGGAGGGGTGGGGGGAGAGGAAGGGGGGCGGGGTAGCGGGGAAAGCGACTGAACCGCTCCCCACCCGGGGCTTTCGGTGAAACCGACGAGAGAAAGGAGGGCGGGGCGCGGGGGGAGGAGCGGAGGGAGGAAGGGCGGGGCCGGGGCGGGCGGCGCGCTTCTGCGCAGGCGCGTGCGCGGCGTCGGGCGGGGGCGGGGGCGCGGGCCCGCGGGGAGGAAAAGGAAGAGGCAGGAGGGAAGGAAGCGGCGGCGGCGGCGGCGGCGCGCGGCGGCGCTCACTGTCCCTCCGGTTGGAGCGCGTGGCGGCGCGGACGCCCCTCGCCGCGGTGCTGCCAGCACCTTCTTCCCTGGGCTTTGTTTGATGGACGGAAGAGAGGAGGACTGGGTACCCAAGGCAGCTGCCGCTCGGCAACCTGAAAGCTGGAGAGACGAAAGGGAGGAGGCGCCGCCGTAGAGAGGGAGGAAGGAGGGAAAGGAAAGGAGTGCGCTGCGAAGCAGGTTCCTTGCTTCCTGACCGGTAGAAAAAGCACCCGTAGCCGGCGGCGCAGACACCTAACGGCCGAAGCCCCGAGGAGCGGGGTGGGGGTGGGTTGCAGCCTGCTTCGAAGGCTGAGGCAGTACTCTTAATGTTTCCGTTTTCGTGGCATAGTATCACCGTACGACTTGCAAACTGAAAAATAAAATGAAATAAAAACACTAGGTTCTGAATTGAGAAGAAAACGAAATGGATACAGGGAGGTTGGAGGGGGAGGGCTAAGAATTTTGGTAGAAATAATGGTCGTGAAGTCACGTTTTGTTCACTGACCACCCCACCCCCCTTAGACACAGACACACCTGTGCCATTGTAAGTCTGTTGGGTACTAATGAGGTGTGGAGAGGAGGGGTGCCTTAGGTGACACCCGTCGATGAACTTTTGTCCTTGTCTATGAGAAAAAGATAGCAGGGCTTGCTCCAGAATTCATATGTGATGCACAGAACACCTTCAACAGGCAAATGTGAAGAAAGTCGGTCCCATAGTGCCAGTTCTGTGTTGGTTCAAAAATCACAGTAAATTGAAATCTTACCCTTAATATAGCCAAAGAGATGGGTTTTATCTTTAATACGATAATACATATAAACACATGCATACCGAAAGGGGGAGGAATCATCCCCTTTGTTTGAAATTAAAGTATAGGCAATTTGCCTTTTTGGGTTCATATGTTGTTCTTACAATTTAAATTATCGCAGGAAGAATCATACAATGAATACCATTAAATGTTGATCTTTGAGGTCAATATTTTCTCTGACAAGGATGAACAAACCAAAATAAAAGTACATTGGAGATGGGAAGAGGCTGAAATAGAAGCCCAGAAAAAAAAGGAAAAGACTACTAAAAGAGGTGGCAAGGTAAGTGCAAGACATTTTCCTTACTTTAGAAGTCCGCATAAGCTTATTTGCCAAATCGGTGACAAATTTGATTAAACATCCTGAAGTCTCCTTCATGGTGCTTGCCTTATGCGGTGTACCACTTGGGAGACTGAAGATGGACTAGTCCTAGGAAGGGTTTTAGACTAGCATTATCTTAAGATCTTTTTAGAAATGCAAATTCTGGGATTCCATTCCTCACCCTCTGAATGAGAAACTGCAGCAATCTGTTTTAATGAGCCTCTAACTTGACGCAGTTAAGAACCACTATAAAGTATGCTAATCAGGAAGGGGGTATGCAATACCTAAAAATGGTTCTGAAAGAAAGAAGAATGCCTAAGAAAGCCAACTCTATCATTCTTCACGTAGGTAGATAAGAGGTTTGGTACTGGGTTGCTAAGCTCTGTGCTGTTCTAGAAAAGAGCTTAAGAAATGAGAAAGTGCATGATGAAGGAATTCCATAATGCTTAAGAGGATAATGAAGTCCTACTTCTTAAAATGGCCTACCTGAAAACACTTTTTCTTATTTTTTTAAACTTAGATCCTCAGAGTTGGACGAGATCATCAAAGTACCTATTCTACCCACTGCCAACAAATTTACATGTAGCCTGTGTTTGAAAACCTGTGTGTTAGCATCCCAATCCTTCAACACTTCTACCTCAATTACCACCAACAGCCTTTGAATGTAGGAGGTGGGACTGGCAGGTTATCACCAGCTCTTGGGGATCACTGATTTCTCTAAGTGCTCACACACCATCTATATATTGCCTGAGATTCAGGGTCAGGCTCACTACCCTAATTTGCAGAATTACCTTCAACTCCCTTTTTGAAAATTCTTTACCAATTAAAAGCCAATATTAAATGAAGTCAACACCGATTAGATACTGAGTCATACTGTTTTCTAGTTACTTTTAGTTATGTGTATCAATAAACCTATACTGCATATACAACCTGTGGTCTATCCTACAGCCTAGCCTAGTTCTAGGCTTCCTTTCCAACTGCTTTGAACAGACCTTCATCCTTTTAACAAAAGCTGGATTAGATCAGCTCACATCTTTGGACATCAATTGCTTAACTAGGAAGAAAGACCTACTATGACTATTTGGAAATCAACCAAACACAAATAACTTATATTAAATGTTACAGGTAATTGTTCTGTCCTTTCATCTTAAAAGATTACCACATATTTTTGATGATGTATTTTCAAATATGTTACATACTCCTTTTATTAGATCTAGGCTTTAAACTTTACTCTTTCTTGTGTACATCCTTAGTCTCAAATCAGTCATCTATCTTCAGTTTTTTTTTTCCGAAAGGGTTCAATATTTCTACTTTCTTTATTTTTGTCTATTGCCTTTTTTCTTTTTATACATTCCTTGACCTTCTGCCCTTCCCTCATTCATGTTTTTTCTGCTAATTTCTCTCTTAATTTCTACTTTTGTGTTTCCCTTTTCTTCTAAGCCCCTGAATTTCCTGACATAGTTATACTAGTTGAAGTTTCATGAGTCAAAACAATTAAAAAAAAAAAAACAACTATGAAATGTCTATGCGGAAAAAGACATTACAGGGATTCTGCAGGAATTGGTTTTAGGTGTGGTGTCATGAAACATAAATTAACAAAGGGAAGTAAACAGTCTGTTAATTAAATTCACAGATAATATTAACAGGGAAGTACTGAGAAATATAACAATATACAAAAGAAAAGAGAGGAAAATTCATAATAGCTTTTACCTTAAATAAAACAATCTTTAATATCTGTAATTTTAGTAAAGTTACTCCAGATAGTGAATTAAATATAGTATTTAATGAAGAATAAATAATCAAAAATGCTAGTCAAATACCTGTGGATGAAAATAATCTGAACATTTAATTAAAAAAATGAATTTGCCTCATTCTGATTTAATTGGTAATCCAAATATAAATGTAATACATTCCAAAATATTTTTGCAGTTTTGATACCTCAGTGTGAGAGGTAATTCTGAGTGAGTAATACAATTTTTAGAGAACCTCAAGGGGTTTAAAGCAAATATATAAGTAGCTTCTAAGGAGAAGACTAAGCAAGAAGTGATGAGTTTGCAGCTGTGTTTGAAGAACTCCAAAATGTGTTTCATGTCCTACTTAATATGTAAATAGTCTTCTAAGTTTATCTAAATAGTGTCAAAACGTTTTATTAACCTGAAAATTTGAAAGAAAGCCTTAATTCCTAACCCATAATATCCCTACTATGTTTGTTGGCCTCATCTTAAAATCCTCAAGATCACAAATTTCCTTATTAGGGATATATTTTGAGGAAATAACATTCAGGAGGTACAGGTTAAAGGAAATTATTTTTGATCAAAAATAGCTTCATGGAGATTACAGTATGTGGTTTAACAACTAAGATTTATGACAATTATAAACATCATGGAGAAATTAAAACATAGTATGAACTTTGAGGCTGTAAAATAAACTTAAAGTAAAATTATCAGGACCCTCTTGAAATATCTAAACTTATAAATGGTTAAAGGAATTTAAAGCAATTGGATTTAAATATCCCTTCTACTGAAAGAGGAAGAGTTTTAAAAATATCTTTTAAATTATTTAGTTTATCTTTATTCTTCTATATTTATTTTGCTGATTTATTTATTTGTTTGTTTGTTTGTTTATTTATTTATTTATTTATTTTTAACCTGTTTTTCTTTGCCTACTATTTTCCTGTGACCAGGAACATTTCTTTCTTTTCTGTGCTTTGGTTCCTTTACATGATAGTGTAGTAGTGCTCCATGGCAGAAGTAAAAGCAAGTGTAATAGTTTCAGGACAAGGGAAATGTGGGAGTCATGGTGAGTAGGCCTCCAGTCCATAGTTTTCTCATGATTACCATTCTTTGAGTATGTCAGCAAGAATTTAAACATCACCTGAAACACAGTCATGGAATCTAGCTAACCTTTGACTTCTTTACCTTGGGAGTCCTGGAAAGTCTTTAATTCAGGTTGCATTCTTAGATCTACCTGACAGTCTCCTCGTAATCCTTTCAAACTCTAAATTCAGTCAGCACATCGAAAATACAAGGCTCTTTTACAGTCTTTAAAATATCTATATAATGAAAGGGTTAAATGCAGCCTTGAGTTGAGTATATGATAAAAAAAATAAGGTAAACGTTTTATGTATATTAAACTAAATTATGAGTAATATAACTTTACTAAACTAAAACTACTTTCCTAAAATAATTCTAACTATATTTCTCGTCACGTTCCTTTGAAGAACTTCTCAATTTCACTTGTTATTTTAACACAACTTTAATTTTTAACTTTCTTTTCACTCTTTATGTATTTGTTAAAATAATAATCAAATAAACCATATAGTAAAGTAGTAATTTCCAGATTTCTAGAGTATAGGCTACTAAAGCTTCAATAAAAACTGAAACTATTGAATTCTGAATTTGCCAATTTAAAATTTTGTCAAGTGAGGAGTATTTTGTCATTGCTATTAACTATCATTTTCTATCACTCTATTTCATAAAAGGAAAGAACATTTCAAACAGAAAGAAAGAAAAAAAAGGGATGAGACAAGGGAGAGGGGGAGAAAGGGAGGGGGACAAAACAGGAAAGAAAGAATTCCAGGAAAAATATTTTGAATTACATAAATTTAGCTTCTTGAAATGTGCATTATATATTATATCCTTCTTTTTCATTTTTCCATTAATTTATTAAAAATTGGCTTGGTTTGCATACCAGGGATCTTATTTGGGATCTAGAGAAGCAGACTGAAACTAGGACTTGAGAGTTAAGCTGTTTATTTGTTAGGTGATCCCAGGAAATTTCAGTAGGACAATAGAGAAGGGAAGGAAGCCAATACAGGATGTGTTAATGAGCAGATTCCTGGTAAGAGCAACAGGGGCTCAGTCCCATTGGGGAGCTCGGAGATAGCACAGAACCCACCTGATAGTTGTCACACCTGAGAGACAAACTGGTTTTTATTCATAAGTTTCCATTTGTCATTTTTTTGAGGGTTGGTCCTGGAAGAATCTCTTTCCCAACATTTCTAAACTGCCTTGTGTGCAGGCTTTCCATCTCCTATGGAGAGAGAAAGCCTTCAGGTACAAAGTATTGGTGTTCGCAGTGAAAGGCTATTGCATGCACAGAACAGGTAAGTGTAAGGTGTATGGGCTTGGCACTGACAGTCACGTATTTCTGTAAAATATTGGTACTTTGGAATGTTTCTTGTTACACTTGAGCCATTTTATATTTAATATATTTTACTCTGTGACCTACTAAGGCTATTTAGCAAAAATGGTAACGGAGCTCATTCAGTGTTAATCAATGTGGCTGGATGAGAACTCATCATTTCTCAGTAGAGCATATTATCACTTAAGCAGTGCTGACCAGAGGGAGTGATTTTCTAAGAGTAATTATTCTTTGATTCCGAATATATTTCCTGTCTTTTTTTAACATGTATTTTGAGCTATATAATATAATAGAAGCAAAAGTGATTATGCATTGGGCATAAAATAGATTATTGACAACTAATGGGAAAGAGTCAAGAAAAATTATCATGAATATTACAAGAGCATTTTTGAAGAAATAATTTGACAATATTTTATTTACTAAAAGTGGTCCAAAAGTCATGTATTTGCAGAACATTTTAAGTTGTCAAAATGCTTTCTTGTCAATTGTCTCTTTCACAACTCTGAAAAAGTATGACAATGTTATTGTCATACTTTTGACAGATCTGTAAGCTGAATTCCAAAGGTGTGGTCAATTCACCTCAAAGAGATAAAGATTTATAATAAAGATTCCTGGGGAAGTAACATAGAAGAAGAAAACTATCCCACAGTAAAATGTCTAGTCTCATAGGGAAGCATAATATCTTTTATTGTTCAGGATCCAGAAGCAGCTCTAGCTAACTAACAGGCATGCTTGTGGTCATGTCTGAAGAATGAGGACTGTTATTATCTCCTCATTGGTGGCACTATTCTCATGACTCAAGTGATCTGTCACTACTTTGTCCTGTTTCTCTGATCATAGCTACTGCTTCCATTGATTCTGACTCTACCTCCGGTACCAACCAGCCCTCTTTCCACATCTCTCTCTACCTCATGATTCTTGCTTACCTGTGGTTTCTATTACTTCTTTGTTTTCACTTACAAATATTTATTAAGAGCCAGAGAAACAATGGTGAGTGAAAATACGCATAGTCTTTGTTCTCATGGTCAAAAAAAGGCATATGTTTAATCAACCAACCCCATTAATTAATGCAGCATTTAACACTAAGATAAATTATATTAGGGAAAGAAAGACGAAACTGAATTGAAATTTTTATGTCAGGTTTTTATAGTCATTTGACAGAGTTGTTATGTTACAGTATAATATTGCAGATAGTAAATCACCCCAAACCTGGGATGCTGGGACAGATAGATTGTATTTAAATTCCTCTTCTGCCACTATCAGACCTATAACTCTGGTAAGATTACTTAACCTCTCTGAGTATCAGTTTTCACATCTGTATTTCCCTAGAAGCAGATCCCCAAGACTAGAATTGGATTGTAAATTATTTGGGAGGAGATCGTAAAAAGTTCCATGGCAGAGAGGAGAAGGAAGACAGGGAAGGGAAGGAAGCCCCAAAAGGGTGTGTTATCCAATAGGTAATTACTGGAGCTCAATTCCATGGGAGAACTATGAGAAATCAAGTTAATAGTGTCTCAGTATCTTACATGAGGAGTGAGGAAGCTAGGGGTACTTATACTCCAGTTCCCTTCCATCTTTAGTGAAGGCTGTTCCCAGGTTCCTTAACTCCCTACTTTTGAGTTCTGCTGTATTCATAGGCAAGAGGAAATTCCCAGATAGTCACCAGATAGGTTCCATGGCCATGCACCAGAATGATGAATGACTAGGGAATATAGGTCAGGTGCTGACAGCTTCTATACCTACCTACCTTTAAAAGGCTTTTATGATGGTTTGAGATAATGGAACAAAGTAAGAGCTCAATAAGTTGTTTCTATTGCTATGGATAAAAGTGTCCTTGAGATGATGAAATATGCACTTGTGAAATGGTAACATAATAATACACTACAATGTGAAATTCCACATTTAATTGTTAACATAGGTTAATATGAGTTAACATTTTAGATTACTGCACTGCCACTTCAAAAGAATCTGACAGTTTGTGTCCTGAAGCAAAGCTTTTTTGGACCTTCTATTAACTTTCTTTATTAATTTCTTTCTTATGACTAGATCTCCCAGGCAAGGCAATAAAAAAGGGTGAGAAGACAAGATGAACATTTTTCTGTGGTAGACAAAGAAATCAACTTTACTAGAACAGGGAATTTGTAATCAGAAAGGAAGATGGAGATAAATTTGTAAGATGAAGTTAAAGAAGGTAAAGGGCCAAGTTTTGGAAGTTTTTAAAACCTAATCAGAAGCATTTGGATTTTATCTCGAAGTTAAATAGGCAGTTGCGCTAAAGATAGTTGAATAAAGAAGACAATCGTGAAAATAAAATCTAATAATGAACTTTGAGTCCTAGATTTTGAACAGAAAGGACATTGGAGTTCATTTAGTATAAATCCTATCCTTTTTAGAAAGGCTGTGACTTGGTGAAAATGTGAACGTTTCAATGAATGGGTGTTCATAAGATTCAGCATTAGCTCTAAGTGTTAGAAAGTGGTTCCCTTTGTTGAGCAGAAATGTGCTCCTGGTGACCTCTTCACCTTGGTCCTACCTAGTTCATGTTCTTAAATTTATATTGAACATAGAACCCTTAAAATACTTGAAGATAACTAATAAGTCCTCCAAGACATCTTCTTAAGTTCTAAATATTGGATACCCTTAGCTTTCTTCTCTATCTCCTGCGTTTTTAAAATAATTTAATTAGATCCACGACTTTAAATGCCATTTATGCAGATGGCTTCTAAATTTATATCTCAACCCCAGCCTCTCCTCTTAACTCACACAGTTCCTTTTTACCTCTCTTTGAATATCTCATGTCCAAAATAGAATTCATGTATTTACTACACATAAAAGCTCCTCCCTCAGTATCCCCATGCAGCTAATGGTGTTACCACTCCCCTCATGCCAAAAACCTATCATTGATTCCTCTTTCACATCCCACATTTAATTCACCAGTGCATCCTGTCAGCTCTGCTTTCAAAACATATCTTGTATTTGACTGTATTTTCAAACTTAACTGCAATCACCCCAGCCTAAGCCACTGCCATCTCTTACTAGACTACTATAATAGAATCTTCTAGCAGTCTTCCTGCTCCCACTTTTACTCCTCTTATCTATTCTACACACATTAGCCAGAATGACCTTTTAAAAAATAAATAAAATCACCTTACATCCCTTTTTAAAATCTGCCCATCACACATAACAAAGCACAAAATTTCTTCCTGTGATCTATAAAGCCCTACGTGACATGGCCTCTGCCTCATAAATCTCGGACTGTACCACACACTGACATGCCTGTACTATAGTCCTCTCATGCTAAATGTCTTGCTGTTTCCTGAATATACCAAGAATCCTGTTATCTGAGAGCCTTCAGACTTACTATACTCTCTGCATAAAATACTTTTTAACAGAGCTTTCACTGGCTTACTTCATCCCTTCATTGAAGTCTATTCAAATGTCATATCCTCATGAAGTTCTTCACTGACCATTCTAATGAAAAAAGCTTCCACTTACACTATTTGACTTTTCTCCTTAGTGCTTTTCAGTGCCTGAAGTTATGGCACATTTTCATTTGTTTTCTTGTTTATTATCTACCTCATGAATAAATTCTAAGCTTTACAAGTGCATAATTTTCTATATTAACTTCTATATTCTGCTTGCCTAAGACAGTGTCTGACACATAGTAAGTGCTCAGTACATCTTTGTGGAAAGAAAAAATAGAAAAAAGAAGGAAGAGAGGGAGAGGGAAGAGGGAGGGAGGGAAGGAGGAAGGAAAGAAGGAAGGAATTAGACTTCTTTGCAAATCCCATCCCATTGTTAAAAAGCATTGAGTTTACAGCTACTACTATTGAAATGTTTTCTCTATGAAGGCTTATCGAGTCAAGTTTCCCATTGCTGTGTTTGTTCAATTCATAATATTTAATCTGGTGCATTCCTTTAGTTTGGATTTAATATTTCAAGTTTTAAAGATTTTTTTTTAACATCCACATTCTGTAATATAATATACTGACTACTTCTTCCACCTTTTGTGCCAGTTTAACTATACTCCCAGTTGTTTAAAATACTATCTAGGTGTTGCCATAAAGGTATTTTAAAGATATGGTTAACAGTAAAGGAGATTACCCTCAATGATGTCAGTAGACATCATGCAATCAGTTGAAAGCCTTAAAAACAAAAACTGAAATACCCTGGAGAAGAAATTCTGCCTTAAGATTCAAGTGTCAGTTTCTACCAAGTATTCAGCTTGCTGCCCTGCCTAAAGATTTCGAACTTGCGCAGCCCCACAATTGTGTAAGCAATTTCTTAAAATCCTTAAAATGAAATCAATCTCTCTCTCTCTCTCTCTCTCTCTCTCTCTCTCTCTCTCAGATACATATATATATGGCAAGATCTTGAGATAGATAGATATAAATAGATACAGATTATACACAGGTTGTAGGTCTATCATTCATCCATCCATCCATCCATCATCCATCCATCCATCCATCCATCCATCCATCTTCCTTCCTTCCTTCCTTCCTTCCTTCCTTCCTTCCTTCCTTCCTTCCTTCCTTCTTTCCTACCTACCTACCTATCATCATCATCATCTGTCTCCTACTGGTTCTGTTTCTCTGGGGAACCCTGACTGATATAGTGGGTAATTATGTGAAAAAGAAATCATGTATATTATCACTCAAATGCAGATTGATAATACAATGAACAGAACAAATACAACCCAGCAATATTTCTATGTGGATATAATCCTTCATTAAATACTATTTAGTTATATTGGTTCAACAAGTAATAAATCCTCCAAACCTACCTTTATCTTATTCCCACGTGTACTATAAATGATTTTGAAAAATAACTCACTAATTAAAAAGAAGTCTACTGTATTTTTCTATTAATACCTTATTTAAAAAACAAAACAATAAAGGAGAATATAACTAATCATTGTGTCTCATTCTGCACTCAAGACAATTGATTAGTAATGTTTTTGTGGGCATAGTCCATTTGTTATGCATTTCTGAAAACTTTAATAGAGGAAAAAGCTAGTATTTTAAAATTCTACTGTTTTATACGTCATCTCATTTTATTTAATCCTGGCAATGAATTTGTGGAATAAATATTGCTATTTCTATTTACTAAATAAGAAAAACAGTGCTCCCAAGTTTAAATTACTTGCCAGTCGCACTGTACTACAGTACTCTTCTAATTAGAACAGGTATTCAACATTTACTTTCTGGTTTCTTTTACAATCATTACAACTCACCCAATTTATCAGGAAATCCATTACCACATCTGTAAGTTTTCTCAGTAGAATGTTATTTTTATGAAGCTGTTTGTTAGAGCCCAGTTAAAGGAATCACGTTCCAATTTAGTATTCTCTAACTTACCTTGAATCACAGATCTTCTTATATTGATCTCTAGTTAAGCCATACACTGAGTAGACGAGGGGAAAAAATTGAAAGGAGTCTGTAACTGACTAGATGTGAGAAGCAAAGAAGACAGTCCTTTTTGGTTGGTTGCTTTTATGTGTTGTTTTGTTTTTTAACGACTCTGACATATTAAGAGGACAGAACTAGTAGATTGTATTCCTCATGTGTTCCTCCCTGTTTATCTGTGAGAAGATTATATATCCACATCCCTTATATATCCACATCCGTTACCGTGTGATTTGCAGTGCCTCCCTGTCAATGGTATATACTTTCCTGCCTGATTGTGATTGTCAAGTTTGGACATGTGATTTGCTTTGGCCAATAATATGTAAACAGAAGTGACATAAGCCATTGGATATTTCTGCCGACTGTCTTGCTCTTTCCTGTGGCCATACGAACAGAAAGTGCTATGTAGAGACTGTTGTTCCTTCAGTCAGGAACTAGTCAGGAACCATAACTAGGTCAAATTGCATTGATTTCTCTACAGAATTTAAGAAATCATGATATATAGCATAGACAGTTAAGTTTTTGTTTGGGATAGGGATTCTTTTATTTTGGCCTGAGGCAGTAGAATTAATTTTATATTTTCAATTTTATCATTTCTCCATTTGCTTTTTTTTATTAATAAATACTAAAGCTGATGAGGGTTTGTACTTTGTTATTTGTTATATTTTTTTATGTCTTAGCTAATAAAAAGGATATCCATTAAATTTCTATACTTTTTGGGATACTTAAACTAAGTAGAAAAGCATGTCAAGGAATTTTTTTTTTTTTTTGAAAAATCAAAACAAATACAATAGGTTGAAAAGTACAGTGCCATATTATTTTCTTAGTCATTTAAAATTTATGATTTATGCACATAGCCTGATTTATTTAAAATTGTGCTTTCCTCAAGTAAAATAATAAGTCTTTTAAGACTTGATATTAGCCAAATCATGATAGGATTTTGGCTTGAAGTTTTTTAAATGCATATGTATTGATGATTATTTCTTAGAGCTTTCTGACTGAGGTAATGGATAAAATGCTGCTTATATAACCTTTATTCTTAGATGATATAGTATGTTTAGCTTTTTAAAACATTCTACTAAGCCAATCATTATAACATCACAGGAAATAAATTCACCTAATTAAATAATTATTGGAATATTATGTGGTTATACTTTTTATTTTTTTTTTCTATATTTTGGAACTATAAAGGCTTTATATTATGTAGTTTATCTAATTTAAAGAAAAGTTCTGAGATTTATTAAAGAATAAAAATCTATGATTTATTTCAATCTAAAACAATTTGCTATACCTTATAGTAGTATTTTTATTTTAAAATTGATTAAAAAATATTTTGGTAAATTTATAAAATAATATTTTATATAGACTAGAATAATATGTTTCTTTAATTAAGATTCTATTCATTATGATAGTACTTATTTCTAAACTTTTATATTAGTCTTTTATTGTCAGCAAATATTTTATAATTTATATTTTTGATTAATTTTTGATATATTTTGCATTTATTTTTACTTCTGTAATTAAAATAAAATGTTAGGAGAAAATAAAATCAGGCAATGGTTTGACAAAATTTAAGGATTCTGCAGAGAAAGGACATGGCAGATCTTGTTATTTACTCATAAACCTCCTCCCACCTTCTTTCTTGCTAACTGAATCTTGATTTTGTGCAGGAAGACAATATGTCTGCCTTAAGCAATGAATTCTGGCTGCTCCAAGCCAGTCTTTAATGATTCTGTTCTCCTTTGGCATACTCTTAATTTCTCAGCCACGCTTCCAACTAAACATGGCCATGTGATCCAGTTAGGCTATTTCATGGATTCTGGATTTGTGTCATTGTTAAAAAGATCTCCTCTATTATAAGACTATTTTTAGAAACTCCCCCAAGTTATCTTCTGATGCTTTTATGGTTTCAGTTTTTATGTTGTTTAAATCTTTAATTCATCTGGAATTTATTTTGGCACATGGAGTAAAGTAGTCATCTACCTTTTATCTCTCTAAATATAACTTCCTCCATTCATGCATTTAGTTATTGTCTTTGCTTTTTCTCCCATAATACACTTGCCCTGATTTTTTTTTTTAAAAAAAAAAACCTTTGCGTCTCAGAATGAGGTATTATTAAAAGGAGGAAGTAACATTAAAATTCTCGTATTTTAATTATTTTTGGCATTCAGGGAAACCTTCTATTATATTTAAAAGTTTGAATAATGGGAGATCAAGAACAACTGCTTGAAATACTTCTTCCTTCCTCCACCTCATACAAACATCAACTTTAGAATGAAAATAATGAGGAGGAAAAGAAAGACTTCCATAAACAAATGTGAAATATCATGATTTATCTAAATTTTTGTTGAAAATATTTTTGTGTGTCAAAGAGATTTCTGGCACCACGCTCTCTGAGAGTAAAACAGAGGCCTTTGGTAGTTAAGTGCTATATTTTTATCAAAGGAAGGAATCACTTCCTGCTTTCTGTAGAAGAGATGTGCTTCATGTATCCCCTTTTCCTCTGAATGGATCATGATTCTCTTTACATAGAGAAATAGAATACAGCCATTTACAGTCATAAGCTAGGTCAAAACATAGGTTTACAGGAAGGTCCTCTTTAAAATAATATACATCCTTATTAAAAATTTTGAGAAAAATCTATTTTTTATAAAATTGGCAAAAAACATGAATATTTGTTGAAAATGAATAATGATGGTACTTGGAGGTTCATCATTCTAATCATTAGACGTTTATGTATGTTTGAAAAGTTTCATAGTGAAAATTAAAAAATGGCATTTTAGACTTCTATTTATCATTTATACTTTACTTTGTATAAAAATCCTTAGAAAAATGGCAAGGGGAATTTCTAGTAAGATGCGAGGAGGGCTTACTTCAGAAATATGCATTCATATCAACCAACAATGAAAAGTTATCATTTTCCAAGCATTTGGAAATAACCCTTTCCCTACCAATAGGATGGAAAAGCCTAAAAGACCAACAGTACAAAATGGATCTGAAGATAGCTACCAAACATTTTTGAAAACACAATGCCTTTCCATTAGACTGAAGTTGCATTACAACACTCCATTAGTGTGTCTGACTAGTTCTTATGAGTCAATATCACACCCCAACTTTTAGAACATTATGTCATAGTTTTGTAGCTATTATTTCTTTTGTGAACAACGGATCTTTCTTTTCACTATAGCTTTGAGTTATTAAGGCAAATTTAGAATCTAAAATAAAAATAGTATACCATTTATATTAGTAAGCATCAAGATAAAAATAAACATATAAATATTTACAAATATATGTATACAAAACCTCTGATTTTTATTTCAATTTTAAGATTCAATATTCTTTGATTTGAAATGAACTAAGACTGAAACTGTTTGATATCCATTAAAGGCACATTTCTATTGAATTCTCACTCACATTTTTCTATTCATGTAGCTTCATTTTTATCAGGATTCACTTCTGAAAAAATGTTAATTAAAAAAACAAGAGGAAAGGGTTGGTGAAAGTGGTGTGTTTTTTTCTCAAGCCAATCTCTCTCATGGGTGATTCAGCCAAAAGTTAAATCATGTTTATTCTCCATCTCTGATTAAAGAAAGAAAAGAGCGGGGGAGACGGTGGGGCAGAAGGATATAAGAAAAATCAGAAATCGAAATTATTTTCAAGTATGTCACAGATATAAATGAAAGAACTGGAATAAGACTGAATTGTTTTATATAATAAAATATAAAAAAGGAAGGAATAGATAGGAGAAAAAAATAGGAAGGTTTTTTGTTGTTGTTTCTTGTTTCATTTTGGTAGGCAGAGAAAAAAGAATTTGGAGAACGCAAGATGTGTAAAGAAGTTTTTATGATGTTTTTAAGGGTGAAATATGCATAATTCACTTTCAGATTCATGCCTGTCATTATTTTAGATGGGTTTCCAAGTTGACATGGGACTGAAGTAGAAATAAAGTAAGCCTAGTTTTATTTGTTCTATTTCAATAAAATGAACTTCACATATGTTAATCTAAAGTATGTGCATTAATGCAACTCCTTATTTTTATTATCAATTACTCAATTATTAATGTTAAAGCAAAAGACTGGGAGGAGACATTATATATGGAAAGCCCTCATTGCTCATTCATTTTTCCACTAAATTCAGGAAACAATATAACAAAAAGATCACATGCATTGTTTTTACCTAGAATAGCTTGTGTTCCAAATCCACTATATACAAGTCAGATGATTTTAGGCAAACCAAGCTTACTGAACTTTAATTTATTTATATTTATGAAGATATATATATATATATATCTTCAATGACTATATTTTTTAGTCTAGAAGTTCTATTTGATATTTTTCAATATTGCCTGGTACTGTTTGAGAGAATGTGTATATGTATGTATGGGTGTGTGTGTATGTGTGTATGTGTGTTTGTATAGAATCATTTGTATTAGGTAGCTAGTCAGACATGAACAAAAGAATAGGGGCTTAGTGTAGAGACCACCCAAAGAATATCCCGATGGTTGGTAGAATTCTGGGTACGCACATGCACACTAGGCAAAGTTGTAGTAGCCAGGTGTCAATCAAAATGAATTCACTTGCCAATCACCTAGAAATGCCTTTGGAACCACCCATCATGGCCCAAATATAAGGCAGATATTCTCACTTCTGGGTCCTTTTTTTTCCCCCTCTTCTGGGCTCCCCTCTTTTTTTGCCCTTCTGGTTTGTCTCTCTTTTTGGTGGTCTTTTTACCCTTTCATAGCCATTTTGGCCCCATGTGCCTCCTTGGGGCATTCTTTGTCTTTCTAAAACATATTTTTAATAAAACTATTCAATCTCAATGACCTGTGATTTTTCATTGCATCATTTGAGGAAGAGCTGTGTAAAAATGCTAACTACATGTCTGTGCTGTCATTATCCCTCTCCCCCCGCCTACCGTTGGTGCAACACTGAATTCCAATTGGCTCTAACAGTGACATTTGAAACACACATATTGTAGTCAATATCCAATAATTCTACTTTCTAAAGTAGAACAAATAAAGAGAGCACCACAATCAAGGGTTTCCAGGGAAAGGGTATATAGGAGAATCCCAGCAGTTTTTTGAGGCAAGGAGATGGAACTGGGAATGTTAAAGGCCAAAGAGGTTGGAGTTTACAAAGCAGAATATGAGGGGGGGGGGGGGAGAGAGAGAGAGAGAGAGAGAGAGAGAGAGAGAGAGAAAGAGAGACAAAGATCTGTACAGAGTCTCCTCAAGTTTAAACACAATAATTAAAAGCCAGAGATTGACTGAGTGAAAAATAAAGCAAGACCTAACTATATCTACAAAAACTTCAAATAAGATATAGTTAAAAGGTAACAGAGTTGAAAATTACTGGATTTCGTTAACCAATGTCACTATAATATAACCAAACAAACAAACAAGCAAACAAGCAAATAAATGTAAAAGGATAGAAAAAGGTACATCATACTAATATTAATCAAAAGAAAGTTGGAATGGCTATATTAATAACAGACAAAATAGATTCTAAAGAAAAGAAATTACCAAGAATAAGCAGAATCATTTCATTGACTGATTTGGTGTTTGGTTCTGTAAGTCTCCCCATGAGTATTATTAACTTTGATATTAATGAACACACTGGGAGAGGAGGGTAGGCTTTGGATAAGTAGGAAGCAATGAGTTGGCCCTGAGGCTGGGAATTTCTTTGCTTAAATGTCTCCAGCCCCCACCCTAAGACAACCTCACAGTTAGTTCACACTTTTAACTTTAGTTTTTAGTTTTCTCTTCATGTTCGACTTCTGAGGATCTCCACTACTTTCTTGCAAACTCAATCATACATTTAAAAGTAAGTTTGTTATATTTTATCCAGCATTTATTTTTTTTGTTTTGTGTTGTTTTTTGGAAGTTTTTCAGATATAGATTGGCACATCGCTGGTAACGGAAGTCTGTCTTCCTCTGAGTGAAATGGAAGTAATAGTGGCCGTCTTACGATGAGGGTAAAACTTGAAGATAGTATTCATGAAATGCTTAGCATAGTACCTGGAGCATTGTTAGTGCTCAATATAGATAGTTATTATGGGGGTGAAGGGTGACTATAGAGTTATAGTTTTGAGATTACAAAACTCTGGAAATAATGCATTCTGGAGAATCCAAAAATGGGTTAGACACAAAGGTCCTATTAATTTTGTAAACTTTCTGTAGGAATTTATTAAGATTTTTTTTTCAAAACTTTATTTTTGTATTAGTTATTGTAATTTTTTTTACATGAAGTACTCTTTGCCTTTTGTGAGGAAAATTGTATATAAAGTGGTTTAATTATCTCAAATGATTACTGTCTAAAGTGACTAAGTATTGGTATTAATTCTGAAAGAAGGAAAAGTTTATCTGTATCTTCATTAAAATTAGTATTGAAGATAATTGAAACACAAAAGGAAAGTTTTGCCCTAAAGGAACTGGGGATTTGAATTGCATACATACTTGTAAAAAAGCAGCTATGTTACCAGAAAATATGTGCTTAAAAAAATAGTTACAGTTAATAAATATAATGGGAAATTCAGAAGAAAGAAAGCACTTTGGATTGAATTTGTCAAGAAAGGCTGGCCTAATTAATGAGGATAATTTGTAAAAGGAGCAGTGAAAAAAGAGAAAAAAGCACATTGATAAAGGCCTTAAATGTCAAGGACTTATATTTTAAACATTAAGAGCAAATGAAGAATGAGATGAAAGGACATAGTGAAAGAGACTGTAATTGCCACTCCCAAATATTACATACTCTTTTACATATGTTCTTGCACTAGAACATGTGCTCCCCAAGAGGGGTTTATGCTGCCTTGTTTACTACTGTAGTCTTAGCATTTAGGCCGGTGCCTAACAGGAGCCACTGGATGGATGAATGAATGAATGAATGCATGCATGAATGAATTATCTGGCAGCAGTGTGCAGAACTAACTAAATGTAAGGAGAGTTTAGAGGCAAGACAACTAGTTAGGCATAAAGCAGCTGTTGTGAGAATGGAAGTTAAAGGAAACATTGTAAAACCACCGAATGGGCCCTGAGATCCTTGAAGGAGTTGTGACTTGCTCATTGTGGTACTTTTGGTACATGGCATGGTGCCTAATGACAGCAGATCCTTGGTAAATGTTTATAAAATGAATGAGGGAAAAGATATGACTTAGTAACTATTTCTTCTGGGGACAAGGTAGGGAAGGGAAGGGCATGGAATATGACTTTGTTATTTGCTGCTAATATTCAGTTAACTATTTTTAAAGGATGGCATTTTTCTGTATGTGCTTATAAATGTGTATATAATGAAAATGTCCAAGTTGTGATTTTACTATTGAGTATTCATTTATATTTTAGATTCATGGAATTTGAAGGAGGACCTTAAAAATCCTGCCATTCTTTGTTAGAATTTAAGGTCAGGTAGTCGAAGGAACACTTTTCCTGTTTATAGTTAACAAGATATCAAGGTTCTATTACATGTTTTTTGAATATGTGTACTTCTTTTCAAATGATAACAGATGTGATCATCCTAATGAGTGTATTTCTTGAAATAGAGCAGAAACTTAAATAGCTAGAATGGGCAGGATACCAAGGAAACAGACTAATCAGGCAGATGGTGACTGTTTCCGAGGGAAAGTCTGAGTAAACCAGTAACTCTGCAGCAGTAATCTGAAAATAAAGGAACATTTGTAGGCATGGAAAACTTAATGATTTTCAATATATGTTTTTCATCACATTATAATGTCATTAGATCTGTATATACATTTTTATTTGTTGCCATCAATCATATGATGAAATTTAGTTTTCTTTATTATATTCTCTCTTCATAATAAAATTTTGTCAAACAATTACTTTTTCATAATTAAGATGCAGCAATAGGCAGCAATGGATTTCTGTTTTTGTAAAATCTTTTGAGTATTTCTATTGGTCTTTTGAAATTAAACATTTTGAAATAAATTGATTCTTAAATTTAATAAAATTGATTTATAAAGGATCAAGCGCTAGTTATAGGAAAATAAAAATCATAATTAACTGAAATGCATTTGCTAAGAAATAAAATTTTGCATTAAAAAAACAGAAGTAAAAAAACATATCCTAGCAGGAAACCAGGAACGGAATAAAAACACAAAAAAGTACCTCTGGCACAATGCCCCGAAGGTCAATAACCATGGCCAAGAGCATGAGGTAATGCTAGAAATAAGAAAACACCATGGGTCAGATCCTTGTCGCTGACCCTAAGATTGTTAGTGATGATGTAAAAATATAATCTGTGTAGTGATTTATAAAGTTGTCATATATTGCATCTCATTTCTATCTCATAACACCCTGGTGAGGCAAAGCAGTTCTTGTTATCCTCATTTTACAGGTGAATAAGTATATAGAGAGATAAATTATTTTGCCAAAATATACAGTTACTGAGTAGTAGAGCAGGAACTAGAACTGAATCTTCTAATTCTAATCCCATACACTTTTGGATTGAAGAATGGAATAATCAGGAGAGTGTCTATCAGTCAAAGAAATTAATGTGTTTCCTTTAGCATCTTAATATGTAAACAGCCCACGGTTTGCCTGCCTACTTACTACAGCACACTGTATTTAGATTACGAAACTGATGCTTTCGGATTAGTATTATTAAAAAGAAAAGAGAAAAAACCCTGTACTTAGTTTCTTTACAAAAGCTTGTGAAGAGTTTGCTGTTTCATAGAAATTTCCTTGCATGAATTTTTTTTTTTTTTGCTTTGTTTCTCTTAGTATCAATTAAGAGAAATTAAAAGGAACAACCACAAAACAAAGGGAATCTGATGAACCTTACAAGGGTGAATGATTCACATTGATTTCATAATGCTTAAGATATTTCCCATGAACATCCAGGAAGGATAGGAAAGATGAATTTGAAAAAAGTGTTGAGGAGGAACTAACTTTTAGGGGGCCTGCAATATGGTGCAAGCACCAATATCATCTGGTGGTCTGTTTTCCAAAGAGGGAAAAACAACTCTCTATGGAGCACAGTTATTTCATACTTTGAGTCTGACCTTTTTCATCTATCACAAAATAAAGGTTATTTATTACACCTTAGGAAGCATAGGAGTAAATGGAGCACATCCAATATTCCAACACCTATAATCCTTGTAGTTTTCCAGGGAACAAAGGCTCTGATGTATACTTTTGCAATTTTCCTTGAATGTAAGTAGAAATACTAAAAATTTAATTGTTTGCAAAGCATGTGTAAATGGAAGTCTTTGGCACAGGTTAACCTCTGTTTACTATACCCTTTTTCTTTTATTCCTGGACAAAGCTTTAAACATTATCCAGCATTCCTTGCAATTAAGCATATCCATAAGACTGATTTGGAGCCAATGGTGTGGCATTTTTAGACCAGGTCCATGCTCCTTCCCCTCTCATTTACTGAATGCTGATGTCCAGAGTGATCTTGGAAAGCATATATGGAAGTTGGCAAAGTCACCTTTAGTTTGAATACTTAAGAGTTCAAAGTGGGTGGGTGAAAAAAAAAAACCCCAGTCTACCTGAAAATTTTCAGGTGCCTTGATCTGTTTATGTATGAGAGAAATAAGTTTCCATTATGTTGGAGATATTATACATTTTGGGTCAACTTATTACAGCTTAGTTAGTTAGCCTACCTTAACTAACTCAGTGCCTTAGACAAAGTGCACCACCAGAAAATATACTTACAAATTTATTCTCTTTTTATAAATGAGGACAGTTGCCAAATCTTTCCATGTATCCTACTCTTTTTACCCGAGAATCTTCAATATTGCCTCACCTCTGAGCTTCTTGTATCATTTCTAAAGAAAATAATATGTTCCTATGTTATGTTGGGCTCAACAGTACTGGCCCATTCTATCCCTAACTTCAACTGTTTCTAGTTCTTTAACTTAAAGGGTATTTGTCAGTTTAGTTAAATTGTCTGTCTACTGAATGTAATTCTAGACTAGGGGCAGTCAAGATTGTTGGAGACAATACCATCTTAGAATCTGAGGCACTAGAGAACCCAGGTTATTCCCCAGCTTCCATGCGGCCACTCTGCTATAGTTACGGCTTGGAGCTAGACTAGACTTCTATCCCTTCAGATACTAATGAGCCTGAGGGGAGTATTGAAGACATAACCAGGAGAGTGTGGGAACTTCCAAAGAACTTTAATGTGTAATCTGGGTGCCTGCTATTGCAGAATAGTGAAGAATTAAACTTTTACATTCTCAGGTAAACGTGTGTTAGCTATAACCAAAAAAGGTAGAAGGTACCCTAATTATAAATAAATTTACATAGTTGTAGCTAATCTATAGAAACTTTAGGTAGAGGATGAAAAACAGAAAGGGTAGATTATGGGATTTCCTAGCCTCCATTATCACATATATATATATGATTTACTATAAAGGATGTATATGTATATGTATATGTATATGTATATGTATATGTATATGTATATGTGTATGTATACACATACATGTACATACATATATATGTGTATGTATAGTTATAGTATTGATTCTACTTCTCTGGAGAACCCTAACTAATAAGAGGTTCACTCCATGAGGCTTTAATTTTCCACACTGTAACTTGCGCATGTGTGACTGTCAAGCAATCCTATGGCATCTTATGCCTCAGAGTCAAAAAGGAGTCCCAGGACTGGAGAACAGGTGCTATTAGGTCATACCCAAACAAATTTGGTTGAAATTCATAGAATATGTTGCTTGCTGTAATGGCTGCCAGAATAAGTGTGCAGAGGCCCCAGATACTGGTAAAACCAAGATGAATAAATAATTTTTCTTTACAAAGAGAATTGTTCCAAGTGTGTCTTTTACCTAGCAGTTTTTATAAAAAAAAAAAATGCTTGTATTTAATAAGTTTCTCAAAGATACAAATAGTATTTCAACACTTAGTGAGAAAGTAAATTATTTCTGAGATAATAGAAATAATATTAATAAATATTATCAATAAAAAATAATTACAAATATAGTATAAGTTAAAATGCCAAAAATCATAAGAAAAGTATATGTTAAAATTGTATAAAAGTCAGTTTTAAAACTAGCTCAAATTGAAAAAAATTTCTAAAAGTTTAAATTACCTAAATTACCTCAAGAAGAGTAAACCTTTTTCTGAGGATATAGCCAACAGAGAAATTAAATCGGCAGGCAAAAAATCTATCCTAAATAAAGGCATTAAGTCCAGGCAGTTTCATAGGTAGGTTTTACTAAAACTTGAACAGACAGAAAAGCCCTCTTTTGTATAAAATATTACAAAAAATAAAATTCTTCAGCAGCTTTTATGAGGTTAATGCATTCTAGATACCAAAACTAAAAAAATCAAGAATAAGAAAAATTATAGATTAATCTCCCTTATGAGTATACATGCAAATATCTTAAAGTATTGGCAAATTAAATTAAGCAAGTATTTTTAAAAATAAATGTTATGGTCGAGGATTGTTATTCCAGGAATAATGTTTAAGCATTACAAACTTCCCATTAATATTAGGAACAAGCAAATAATGTTCAGAACAGACACACATATGTGAGGACTTGGTGTATGACATTACATGGCATTACAATTGATGGCAAAAAGAAAAGATTACTCAATAGTGATGCTGGAACAGTTGATAGTCACATGGGAAAAAATTAAATTTCTGGCTCACACTATGAGTATTTATATACATAACCATACAGATGTAAAAATATACAATACTTATATATGTAATCCTACTTATATAAAAATGAAAAATAAAATTTAAATGCTATACACACACACACACACACACACACACACACACAGAAAATAGTCTGGCAGAATGGTGCACAAAACTATTATTTCTGATAAGTCTTGATATGTGAAGGGTGAATTTTCATTTATAACTCTATATTTCTGTATTTTTGAAATTATATGTTTATATACTTAAGTAATTATTTTTAGAAAAAGTCAGATATCCATTATGTGGGTAATAAAGTACAATTTTGGAAGAGAATTCAACAAAACATAAATAGTAATTTTTTTGGTTGTATTGTCCTTTCTAAAGTATTCAACTTTTCTAAGTATGTGATTATTTTGCAATTAACTTTTATAAGTGAGGGGGAAAATATATAGAGTTGGTGACTATATTAGACAACTCTTAGATACTTCCTCAGATATCCTTGTTTTACCCCAGCCACCACTATTGTAATTAATGCTGAATAATAGGCTGTGCTTTTCTGCATCTAGATGACCAGTTTTTCAGGGCTGCAGTAGAACAGCACATTTTCTCATACCTGTGTTATTTGCCTCTCATCTTCTACTGCAGGACTTCCCTGTTGCCTCTGAATTGTAAGAAGCCGTAGGACCCACTCAAAAGCCACCCATACCCAACTTGGCAATGCAGGAGAGTTATTTCTTGTGGAGGGAAGTTTTTCCAATGAGAAGTAAGACCTGGCTTGTAAGTTCTTCTCTCTTTTTCTTTTATGGACTGTCTGGAGAAGCAGTAATTTATACAGTCCTCTTGGAAGACAGTAATCATTTGTCCTTGAAAGCAAACAGTAGCAACTAGGTAATGCACTCTTCCTAACCCTGCTTCACACCCTTTTTTTCTCACTCTTGCTTCCTTGAGATTGGAATCTATAAAGTGATAAGGCATAAGATATTGCCAGGCCATACTTTCTGGGAAACCTTTTTTTTTTTTTTTTTTTTTTTTTTCTGGGAAATCTATGCTAAATCTATGAACAAACTTCTCAGAAAAGTTAATCTGAAAAATGTTTGTTTTATAAATGTGAACAAATTAAAGTTTTAAAAAGATCTTTACAATATTCCTGCTAATTAGAGGTTATAATTGAAATGCATCTATCGATTTACATTGGTTTTCAAGTTAGACACTGAACTTTCTAATAGACTTAATTATAACTTATTTATATTGTAACTTCAAATAATAGTACTTACTTAATCTTTAATTCTGGACTTTTAGACAGTAAGCAACTATTAGAATTTTACCTGTTTTCTGAGGTGAATTTCCCCAGAAATTTAATGTTTTAAAAAACTTATTATGAATTAATTACACATTAATTCTTATTCTACTGTTTTTCAGAAGAACATATTCACATGTATAACTATAAAAATAAAAGTTTGTGGAACAATTTTACTTTTTATAGAATAGAAAATATCAGTTTATTTATGTTTTCTTTTTTTGGCTGTTTTTCAATATGACTTTTTATAAAAGTAGACAGTGTGCTGGGTTTGGCCCAGAGGATGTAAATCTACTGACCCCTAGACTAGAATTTGGATCACATAAAGGACTTGGAACTTAGGGGATAGGCCTAGGCTACAGATAGAAATGAAGGGGACACCTAAGAATGGATAAACTCATCCAGGACCAGAAATGACAGCCAAGAACAGAATCCAGGGAAACACTAACAGAAAATATAAGTTTAAATGCTAAAATGTAAATTAGTTGGGCAGAAGAGGAATCACATCTGCAAAAGGAAATATAATTTAAATAAATCCCTAATAAATACATGTGTAATGCCAAATATTTTGAATTGAGGCTCAGAATCAATAGCTATACTTAAAATATGAAATTATCGATAGATGATACATAAAATTTTGATAAAGCAATTTATCAAATTTGATTTACCTCAAATTGAACAATTAATTTATATTTAAATGATGAATAAGAAATTTACATACATTTTGAGAAAAGGATCATCTGTTTTTTGCCTTCTACCTTTTCAGGAGGTGATTAAAATTAATTCTCACAATTTACGAATATTATTTTCCCATTTATTGGGCTATTTCTCTCTTCTATAGGACATAGATATCTGATGACTTCACCACTAACATGGACAGAAGTTTTGCAATGTAGGCATCGACTATGTAGTTTCTAGAACATTGTCTCCACAGTGAGATGTATGTCCCCAAGAAGGGGTGGTGCCTTGTCAAAAGATAGAGATATTAAACTTTATTTATATTTACTATATGAATTGACTGGGGATCCATTTATATGAATCTAAAAATTAGACTTTTTGTCAACTATTCATACTTCACATACACTATGTGAGGTATGACTGAGGAATGAATTCCAGTGTAGAAGATTTTTCACTGGTACCCACATTTATACAAAGCTATATTACCATTGAAGGACTAGCGTAACTCCATTTTGTTATGTAGACTCCAGATTAAATGAAGAAAAATTCACCAAAAAATTAGGGACAACACCCTGCCATTTGGTCAAGCCAACCAAAGCCATTAATCAGTAAGTCCTTAAGGCACCCACACCCTGTTTCCCTTTTGCGCACAGCCCTCTCTGCACCCGGCCCTTTTTTGCACATTGCCCTGCTATACACGGCACTCTGTGCACACACCCTTTTGTGCACGGTTTTACCCTTTAAATTCGGTCCCAACCTCCCGGTTGAGACTCCTCTCACCCACTGCTGTGTCAGTGGACGAGTGGGGTCCAAACTCGAGTTTGTCAATAAACTCCCTCTTGTGCTTACATCGGTATCAGTTTCCTTCTTGGCTCGTGGAGTTCCAAACCAGGGCATTACAACCATGTAATGCAGTTTATATGTTTGTAACTGCATACGAATTTCATTTCTTTAATGTAGTTTTTTTTCTTTGATTAAGCTGGTTTTGCCCAGATAACAGTATTGTGACTCATTTGCTTTTTTTTCTGCCCTTATCCTCTATATGCTTGCTCCTTTAATCATTTAGCCTTAGGACATAAGATTAACGAAGTTTCAGGTCTATAATCATGAGAACAATAGGTTTTGGCTAAGGATTACATCTTGGCTTTAAGTGTGTTTCAGCCCCAGGCCCATCAAGGCAGAACAACTCCAGTGGCCCCTGGGCCAGACTGGATGGCTCCATGGCTGATTCCAGAACTGGATACAACGATCAATTACTTCATCCCCCTTTAATCATACAATTGGTAGCACCCACCACTTCAACTCCCTTAGTTCCCATGACTTCTGATTTTTCCCTATATAATCTATATTCCCAAGACACCCAGGGAGCGAGGCCTTAAAGCAATAGCTTTCTTGTGTCTCTTAGACTTGCAACTCTCTAATAAAGCTTACTTTGTTTGCTGCAAAACCTGTTCTAAGTTCTTTGACTTAGACAGGTGCACAAAGACAGACCCCTTTTTGTCCTGATAACATGTTCCTGGTTGAGTAGATCAGATGATTATATCTCCTATGTTATCTGAAATGTTATATAGAGGAGATGTTATCATGAATGTATTTAAACAATTCATACTTTATCTCAGGGAAAGGTATTACTTAGATTCCGAGCCTGAAGGAAAGGCTTATGTGTTACATCATCATCTAGCAATGCAATCCTCTGGGCCTGGGAGTGATAGAAAAAGGAGTGTGGAAGGGAATGAGAGTGCTACTACTAAGCTACATTATCAGGTTTGCCACCATTAAAAGCCACAGCTCAGTTTTATATAATCATCTTCCATGAGACTGTATAAAAGACTTAATTTTCCTTTTATCTGTGCTTTGGAAAGAAAAATGGAAAAGCAATAATCTCTGGTCCTCTTCTGTTGATCAAAGATTGTGACAGGTAATTTACCTGTTAAATTGACTGGGCTACTGGATGCCTAGATATCTGGTTAAACATTATTTCTGGTTGTGTCTGTAAAAGTGCTTCCAGAAAGATTAGCATTCAAATTGATAAAGCAGATTGTCCTCCCTAATGGAGGACATCATCTAATCTTTAGGGTATGAATTTAACAAAAAGTTGAAGAAAACTTCAATTTGCGTTCTGCCTGGTTATTGAGCTGGAACCAGATTTTCTCCTGTTCTCAATGTTCCTGGTTTTCAGGACTTCAGACTGAAACTGGAAACTACCCCATGGGTCTTAGGCACTTTGGCTTTTGGCCTACATCATTGGCTTTTCTGGGTCTCCAGCTTGCAGTTTGTAGATTATGGGATTTTCTATCCTCTATCATCATATAAGGCAATATCTTATAGTAGATATATATATCTCCTGTTGATTCCATTTCTCTGGAGAACCCTAACTAATACAAAGGTTCGCCCCATGAGACTTTAATTCTCCTGCATTGTGGCTTGTGCATGTGTAACTGCCAAGGAGTCCTGTGACATCTTATGTCTCAGCATCAAAAGAGAGTCCCAGGGCTGGAGGACAGGTGATATTAGCTGTATTCACATGAATTCGGTTGAAGTCCACAAAGTTTGTTGCTGCAATAGCTGCCAGAATAAGTGCACAGAGGCCCCAGACTAATGAGACCAATGAGTAAATCATTTCCCATTACAAAGCACAATTCTTCTAAGTATTTTACCTAACAGCTTTTTGGGGGGAGAGGGGGAGGGGAGGGACGGGACGGAATGCTCGTATTTATATGTTCCTCAAAGATAAAAATAGTATTTTGGCAATTAGTGAGAAAATAGCTTGTTTTTGTGAGAAATTTATGTTATGGAGAAAACATTTTGAATACAAACCTTTGTAAAATATTCATTTTTATGTTATATTATAGCTGAAAATGATTAAGTATAACACCTACAAATACTTCCACATCTGCACACTTAAAGAGAATTTTTCAACTTATTCTAAGTTACACAAATAAAGTATTTCAGTAAGTTTTAAGTTCATTTGTTACAATCATAAAAGTGTTGTAACTTTTGATAGGTTTAAGAAAGACTACTGAATCAGGGTAAATTGAAATTTACTATGTAAAATTTACTGAAAAACTTTGCATACTTGGTAGATGAGATTAGCAAAAGTATCAGAAATGGAAAACACAATCAATGAAACACTTTTTTTATTTGAATATGTGTTTTTATGAAGATTTTTTTTTAGCTAAAAGTCATTAAATCATGTACTGATATAAACTAAACTTAGAACCAGACCTTTGAATCACTCAATTATAAAATTTAAATTAGGATTTAAAAAAAATATACTATTTTCCATTACAAAATGATGAATAATACAGAGACTCATGGACTGGGACAATGGACTAGTGGTTACCAGAGGGTAGTGGGGAAGGGGGAGACGGGGGAAGAACAAAAATAAAGACTAGATAAATTAATTAATTAATTTAAAAAAGGGTGAATAATTTTCTAGTGAGAACAAAAAGGTTTTATATTACTAATAAAATAAAATAGTAGGTTTAGATATAGTTTATTTTGTATAATTCTCATCCTTTAAAATATCTTTTATAATAAATATCTTTAGAATAGCCATATTAATTTATAAATAAATAAATAAATATTATAGTATATGCTCTAAATTTTGTATTGATAAGAGTGTGCAATTAAAAATGAAGACTATTTACAAAAGTTATTAGTTAAATAATAGTATATGTATTTTCCTTTATAGAGCTATGCTGCATTGTCTTTAGGACAATATTCCTATAAGCTTAGCTGAATGGGTACTCTGTGGGTTTCCTATCTAGTTTTACTACCTGTGAACTTTCGGTGGTAATTCCTAGCTACCTTTCTAATCTCTCCTCATTCACTTAAGACTTCAACTACTGACTCACTGCCTGCCTGTACATCTTAATTCTTGTCATTCTATTTAGTGATTGCAAGAACTATGTAAATAAAATCCCCTAAACTTTACACTCTCTGTTCCTTGACCTTTCCTCCTTCACTCTTCTCAATTCCACTTTTGTCACCTACTCATAGGAGCACTGATATTTCTTATCACTGGTTAAGGAAACACCTCCTAAGCCTTCATTTAAAGTATCCTACTTTCTGACCATTATCTCCTATTCTATTTTATTCATCTTGTTCCTCCATTGCTATAGATTTTTAACCACACTATAACCTCCAATCTACAGACACCTCTCCTTATCTGTACTTCAGTAGCTAAATATTGGTGGAAAAAACTAGGCAGCTGACTGATAATACATAAAATTCATCATCAAAATTTCAAATGCTCATTCGATACTGCCTAATACTTTTTTGTATGTTTTCCTAGTAAATTGGCTTTTTGCTTCCTCAGATGACTCTTCCAAACCTTGTTTCCCGACTTAACACCTCTCCCCTGAGCTTAACAGAGGAAATAGAAGGCATCAAAGATAAACTCCCTTATCTTGCCACACTAAATCTAACCAAACAGAATCTGTGCCCTGTTGGTTACAGTGAAAGTGATATCCTTGCCCCAATCAAATGCAAATCCTTCTACTTTTCTCTAGAGTTAATCTTCTTTTTCTTTCTAGTGGACTGGAATCAATGCCTTCCCTACCTCTCACCCTCTTTCCTGGATCATACCAATTTACATACCTAAAGTGTACCCAGTTAAAAACAAAAAAAGTAAACACTTCTGTTAATCTCACATTCTTTTGCAGATATTGCCCAATTTCTCTATATCTTTCTACCGAACACGTTGAGTGAAAGGTACTCACTATTACCTCTTTATTACTTACTTTCAATTAATACTTGACCCCATTCTAATCCAGCTTCCATTTCCAACTCTGCACTGAAACCCTTTTGTTAAAGTCTCTCACAATCCCTGTATTGCCAGACCTATACTGATGCTTTGATAGCATTTGACATGGCCAAACACACCCTCTGGAAATCTTTTCTTTCCTTGGCTCTGTGACATATCCTCTCCTGGTTTTCCTCTTACTTCGCTGTTGTTCCTTCTCTTTGTCAAGGCTCAGGCCTAGCCCTTTTATTCATTCTCTCAGAACTTTCTCTTTAAATGACCACATTCAGTCTCATAGATTTAAGTACTTTATGCATGCTAATGGCTTTCAAACTTAAATTTCTAGTCGTGTCCAAAACCGAGCTTTTGATATTCTTTATAAATCTCATCTTCCACCACTCTTCTTCATCTCAGTGTTTAGCAGAACTATTCACCCATTATCTTAAATAAAACTTAGGTATCAGCTTTAATTTCTCTCTTTCTGCAATTTACCACATCCAATCCATCATGCAGTTCTTTTGTTTCTACAACAAAATATATCTGATTTTGCCAATTTCCTTCAACTGTACACCACTATCCTAAATTAAACAACCATAACCTCTTTTTTGTACTATTTGCAATAGCTCTCCAACTGGTCTCTTTCCTTCCTTTCTCGCTCTTATTCAAAAATATTTTTTCACATAGCAAACAGAGTTATCACTTAAAAACATGAAACAGGCCCTGTTGCTTATTTCTTAGACTCTTTCAATGGCTTTTCAACTGTCTTAGGAATACATCCCTACTTAGGCTGGCGTACAAAATTTTGTATTATCTGGCTTCTATCTATCTCTACAAAGGCACCTCCATCATGTTCTCCCTTGATTATAATATGCCAGTCTAAATGGCCTCTGTTTCTCAAATTCCCCAAGTGTTTTCTTACACCATGGCCTTTGCAAATCCTTTGCTCTTTGCCTACAAAGCTCTTAACTCAGCTTTGCTGTACAACTAGCTCATTTTCATTCTTTAGGTCTCAGTAAATGCCATCTTCCCAGAGTTGTTCTTTGTCTGTTCAAGACATTCCTACACTGCATATAGTTACTCTTCATTGCATCTCCCTTTACAGCATTTATCATGATCTCTATCTACTTATTTGTTTATTCATCACAGGATGTAAGTTCTATGTAGGTAAGTATTGTGTATTATTTATTATATATCCTTGGGGTGTAATACAATATCTGGCACAAGACAAATTCTCAAATATAATATAATAAATATATTAAAATATAATAAAATATAATATTAAACATAATAATTTATTATTATTACTATTTGGTGGGGAGATCAAGTTTTACTTTGTAACTGAGTACTCATTAATCCACAAGGGTAGTATAAGGGCATTTAGTTCTGTATCCTGTCACTGGAATAAAATGTCCTGCATATTTAATGGTTATTTTTTCTGAAATCTTTTTGGGTATTCAGATATTTCAGTAGTTGAGACCTACTTTTACTCTGCTTCATCATCTAGCAACTTGCAGTACTCCCAGCTATAGACAATGGAGCCCAGCAGAGTCCAGATGCTAAGGGCATAGGATGTGGACATATTTCTGTATCAGACCATGGACTGGTCAGTAGCCATGACCCCTCTAGTGAGGCCCTTGGACCTTCCCCCCATACTAGGTGCTTTGAGGGCCACAAATCAATTCCTAAAGATACTTATTATCCCAAACAAGCCAGATCGATAAATTCTAAATCCTTCTCGGGTGGCAATTGGAAATTTTTATGTTAGCACCAAATAATGTGAATTAGGTAATTAATCTGTTTTTCTGAGCTGAAATTCAATTAGCCTTATACTATAGAATTTAAGTATTACATAACTCAGTTTATCAATCCAAAATACCACTAAGCAGTGTTTTCTGGAAATGTGGGATATCTACCATTGATAATATCCAAGATGATATTAAGAGGTACCAGACATGACATGAGGTTCATGGATATGGAATTAATTAGCATTGAATCACATGTCTATGTATCTTCTCTGCAAGCATCTTTCAGTCTTTATAATTATATCAAGGAGGAAGTCATAGCTTGGTGTTAAATTGTGTCTAAGTTTCTTGAATCCTCTATTTTAACAAGGCAGAGCAGGTCTCCAACAGAGCGTTTTCATCTAGTAAGATACTGGCTAAAATACACTAACCAAGTTTTGTTATTTTTACTCTATTGTATTATTGCTTACTGTTACTTTGTTTTTATGGCAAATGATTCTGATTTCCTATTTGTGGCAGAGACATAAAGTTTCTTCTTTGTATAAATGTATTTAAGTAAAAAACAGTGAATAAATTTGGGCAAAAAAATATGATAGTACTGGTGATACTAAGATAGGACAAATAATAAAGAGGATATAGAAATGCCAAGGTTGACAGAACACTGGCATAGAATAACAGAAAGCTAACTTTGTCCTCAGGGGGAGTCTGCTGTTAACTTGTTAGTAACCGTGGGCACATCACTTAACATTTCTGGGTCTCAGTTTCCATATGCAGTATTTGAACAGTTTGTGCTAGATAATTTCTGATGTCTTTTTTTTTAGCAATAAGATTTGGAATATAATTATAATATTAGTAAAGCCAAGGGTGAGGTTAGGATAAATTTTGTTGGTTGGAAATATATTTTCAGGGCAAATAGATTTTGTGCATATATATTTTCATACTTGATTTTTGGACTGAGTCTCTATAGTGATCAAGTCATGAAAATGCCTCTTCTGTTTACTTTTCTTTCTAATCCAAGTTTACCTATGCCTTACCACCAATTGGATTTCCTCTCAGGTAGCAATCTAGTGTATACATCATCAGTGAAAGGTTATGCCACATAACAGCTTAAAGATGTACACCCCTCTGGAATATTAGTGTGTTTTAATTGTGAACTCTTGGAAATGGCAATCCAATGAACCAAGGGAGGACTCTGTAATAATAGAATATCAGGCCTGTGGGGGAAATTTTGAAAGGCTTTTCTAATGCTTCTCAAATATCTTTTGACAACTATCCTTATCATTTACATATAACTAATTCAAATTCATCTTGTTGCAAGGCAAGGAGAAAATCAATACTAGAGTTAAAAAGACCTTAGGTTCTAAAAGAAGGCAGAGACTCTTTGTTAACTGCCACATTCCCATGGTTTTAGAGTTTATGTGAAGATATCATAATGTTTTCCAGAGGATCAGGTTCCTTGCATGTTGTCAAAGTCCATGTATCAGTTTTTATTAAAAAGTGGAAATGAAAGCTTCATTTCTTTTCTTGCTTTAATTTTAATCTGGAATTTCCAGCACTGGCTCTACTTCTGCCTCAACTTACTTTACTATTTTTTAAAGGAACCTTCTTTGTCCTGAGGCTAATCCCAACACAGTCCTACCACATCAGTATACCAGTCTTTAGGTATGGGATGGCAAAATCTTTGCCGGAAATTCTCCCTGTTGCTTTTGGCATTCAGCCAGACCACAGTTCTGAAGGACTCATTAAAAATTTAAAGAAGGGCTGATTTTTTTTTCTTTGTAGATACGCATTTTATTGTTCTCTTCTTTTCTATACCCTTAGTCAAAAATTGGTTTGGGGACTGGGTATTCCTACAAATTCAGCCTACTCTTGACTGAGATCAGTCTGGTCTCCCTTTACCATGTTTTTGCTTGGCTCTGCTATAAATGATTTTGTTTCTCCTACTCTAGACAGTTGTTATTTCTTCTTGGTTGGCTGCCTTCCCAGTAGATTCTGATATTAAAAAACAGGTTAGATTTGTTTAGTCCATGTCTATTGAGGTTAGGTTCTTTAGGTGGAGGAAATGATTTAAATGAATCTCACCCATTTTGTAACAGCTCTATCAGAGGCTGCTTACAAAATAAGGCAGATGGATTTCGAAATTGCTATTTTGAATGTATTTGATGGAAGTCTACTGCCAAGTTTTTCATTATCTTAAGTGTCTATTTGTTAATTCTAAATGCCAGCCAAATTCCAGCTGTTTCTCACCTTTTAATTGCTAAAATCTGGAATACAAGACTTCAGGGAGAACTACATTATTTGTCCATATATGAGCAATTTTGTTCATAGTTAAGAAAAATATTGCAAGTATAAACAACCCAACATACACATTTTTTATTAGGATCACCTCCAAAAGAAAATGGCAATGGAAAAAGGAGCCTCTTTCCCTTTTATGTTTTCTGTCATGCTAAACTTTAACTTCGTCATGGGGAAATTATTCTTCATATACAGCTGGACTAGGGGAGCAAGTAATACTGTAGGGGGTGGTGAATTTAGGAAACTTGTTACATTTAATTACTCAGTTATGGTTTAAAATACTACAACTCTGGCTTATAGTCATTATGATTATTAATTTATTTTTTATTTTAGCCTATTGTTCATAGTATAGGAGTTTGGGGGACTGTTTAGCTAACTTTAGAGAATTCAAAATGTTTTCTCCAAGTGTACATATAATAAAATAATGATGACTAAGAGCTTAGTTGTGGTTATCTGTAATTTCAGTCATTTCTTTTCTGAATGAATGCGGAGAAAAATTAAATTAAAACCCAATGAAATAGTTGGACATTTATACTATCTAAATATCTCAGACCTTAATATATTTAATTTTTTTCCAAATTATTTGCATTTCTTCAGTTCCCTAAATTATATGCTGTAATACAGACTTTATACTTTGACCTCTAGGCTTGATTTAGTGAGCCTGGTAGGCTAAATAGGGACCCAGTGAATTTGGTACTTTTGGGGACAAATGATTCAGTGATTCAAAATGCGCATCCTGAATGCTGTCTTTGCTCCAGGGTCTTAGCCAAGTCATTTCACCTCCATTAGTGTCAGTTCTCTCATCAGTAAAGTGAGAGGGTAATGCCCACATTCTATGGGGGCTTACTGTGAAGATTAAAGATGATGTCTATAAAATGCACAGTGTGTGGTAATGTTTGTGTTTTAAAAATGTT
The DNA here is from genome assembly GCA_030015415.1 of Cynopterus sphinx. NCBI lineage: Eukaryota > Metazoa > Chordata > Mammalia > Chiroptera > Pteropodidae > Cynopterus > Cynopterus sphinx. The sequence continues at coordinate 49,101,714 of CM057379.1, read as the reverse complement.
ATTAGTTGTAATGATTCATATTAAGCAAGAGTACACTACAAGTTTGGTCTGTATTTTTTCTAGATGCTGGTAGCATAATTATCATTGTTCAAAGCTAATTTCCAGTTTCTAGCCCTATGGCTGGACATATTTTTCTGCTAATATAAAAGTGTTGGAGCCATAAATCTTCCTTTTAATTATATGTTATGTAAGCAGAACAATTAGTAATGGCTTTATAAAGATTACAAATTTATTTGTAAAATAAATCAACTATGTAGAAATACCTTCAATACCCATTTCTTACACTGATGACTGATTCTTTTACTATAAGGTTCGTAATGTAATTTCATTTCTCTAAAAACCAACTAATACCTCTAATAATGCCTCTGACTCAGTTGTCAATCTTCATTACAATGTACATATACTTCATCAAAAATTGAACAGAAGGCTTTCTCTATTTAGGAATATTAGTTTCCTTGATTAATATTTACTAACAGTCCATGAAGTATGAGATATGGTCTGATTGCAAGATGTGGTTATTAAAGTTCTAAGAGTTTACGATAAAGATGGTATGGAAAACTGCAAGACTGATTTGTCTGCATTGCATAATAGTATCATCTAAACTCTATGAAGGCCGAAAATCTCTGTTTTAACTGCTGTATTCTCTGGTCTTAAAACAGTTCCTGGAACAGAAAAAGCACTGAAAAAATATTTGTTGAATAACTGAGTTTAGACTTATTATATTATAAGCATTTCATTTACTTTTTATATTTAAGCTTTGCATCTTAAATACCAACATAATATGTGAATTATTATCACTTAAAAAATCATTGAATAAAAATATATCTTTGTGATAGAAAAGTGAGCATTTCTTAAAGTAAGCCTTTACTTACATGACGTAAATTGTAATTATATATTATATATTCTCTATACACAAACACATGTATGTATATATGTGTGTGTTTGTGTGTAGAGTATAGGGGAATATATACATATATATGGAATATTCTCTGTATACACACATACATACTAAGTACTTAAGTATAATACCAATCACTCTCAAATATTTATTGAAGAGCTCTATCACTGTGCCTGACACATTATAAATGATCAGTGAATATTTCTTGACTAAATGCACCCAACTTAATGAAATGTCACATATGTGTACACATTCTGTTTCTAATATGTCTGTTTATTATGCACATTAACTTTTTGGTGTATTCTGGGAACATGGAGTAAATCAAATAATATTTCAAGTAAAGATGAAGCAGGATATTCTGGAACACAGAACACATTAGACTAGCTAAATTATTTAAATTGCTAGATTTTAACCTTTAAGATTTATAACATAAGTTTATAAATTTGTTTTTAAAACATCTCAATAATGTTAATTTCAAAAGCCAGTAAGAATTTATTCATGCTAAACTACTTAAAATAAGGTACAGCAGAACTTAATTGTTGATACATTTTACATTTAGTTATATTTTTCCCTCATGAATGAAAATACTCCTGACCATTCTTTCACCTCAACTTTAAGTAACAAATTTAGATTCTTTTTACCTGAATTTTTGTTGTTGTTGTTATAACAATAGCACTCTAGAACCCTTGAGGGCTCAGGTAGAATGAAGGCATTCAAGATGTTTTCAATTGTGTTGAAGCAAATGATAACAATTACTTGTGGGGGTTTTTGTTGGTGGTGGGTTTTTTTTGTTTGTTTGTTTGTTTTGTTTCTGCCTCTCTAAACCGTTAGATCTGAATCAAAGTACTACTTCTGATGTTCTTGGTAACTAAGTCCAGGAAGTTATCCCCTAAATGTGAAAATATTTGGAATATAACTGCTGAAATGAAAGACAAGCATAGCTTTCTTAAACCCACAGTAGTAGTAAAATGTTATGGAAAAGAGTGAAAAATTATATTTTAACCAATTCTCTTTGCCTATTTGTCTGCCTCTCGTGATATTAAAAAAAATTAGCTGCTATTCTTGAGGAGAAAAGAAATATTTGTTACATTTTGGCAATGTGTGTGTAATGTGAATGTGTATGTGTGCCATACATGTACCCCCCCCATATATATATATATATATATATATATATATATATATATATATATATACACACACACACACACACACACATGTGTATATATATGTGTGTGGGGGGTACATGTGTGTGTGTGTGTGTGTGTGTGTGTATGTATGAAATTGGTGGCTATGTTTTCATATACCACCCAAACCTATAGACATTAACTTTAATATTCCTTGGACAATATATAATATACAAACTACTTTCTTGGAATTTGGATTTCTTGGTATACTGTAATAATTAACTCTTTCAGGTTAGGATATCAATTTCTTAAACTATGAAGCAATGTCATCTGATGACTCTTTATTATCCTGAGTGAAAAACTATCTCAGTCTGATAAATTAATGTAGTCAATTTCCAATTTAACCACAGGTTACTATCTAAAAGTTTGTAAGTTTGCTATCTGAACATGGAGCGAACATATATTCTCAGAGAAGCAAATTTTTAATATTAAGACTAGTAGTAGATGTGGTATAAAATGGGAGATCTTTAGCGACAGCTGAAGTATTCAAGATCAACATTAAATATAGGGCTTTCTGTCTCATGGACATATTTGTGGTTATAAACCCTAAGCAAAGACTCTAGTTTTGAATTCACTGTCAGAACTTCAGCAAGGTCAAATTTTACAAAGACTTTTCTCCCAGAAAGAATAGAAAGTAGTTGACTGTCTACAGGAGCTGAATTCACTGCTATTTAGAGTCTTGTTCATGATCCACTTGTGATTGCTGTGTGTTCCACTTTACTTTTTGGCTTTATCTTTCGTAGTATCACAAAAGATGTATTTCATTAGTATCCAAGTTCATTTTATTTCAATATTCTTTAATATTTTTTTTCTTGCAGTTAATAGGGACATGTCTGGATTTGTGAGCTCTTGGTTCTTCAGAGAATATAATGGAAAATCTATTTAGAACTACAGTAATACAACTTTTTAACAGACTGTATGCTTTGGTGACAGATTATTTCCCAAGCAGTTTTTGTGCCATCCCTTTTTGATGATGGCTAGAAAATGCTAGAAATAAATGTGATCTTTTTCATTTGTGACTTCATTTATTAATACTGTGTTCTCTGTAAACTTTAAGAAGCATGGGTCTTCAGAAAGAATACAGTTGCCCTCATGAGAAATATTGAGAAATGATTTCTGATTGTGTAAGTAGATTTTTAACACCCTTCTTTGTCAGAGGGATCCTTCTGAAAAAGTGTGTTCTGTATCCTTCACAATGTGCACTACGATTGAGAGGAATTTATTTCTATGTATATATTCTGGACATACATTTCCTCTATTCTGCTGTCCTTCTGGCAAAATCTCTGCCTCAACATGCTTTGGATGATATTTACAGAAGTTTATTCTTTCACATTTGTAATGAGCAGGAGGAAAGCAGATTCTATACATGACTTTTCTCAGGACATCAAAATTGACCAAATTGGTACACTCATAGGCCACCATTTAAGTGTTTAATTAATAAATATATACACAAGATGATATACAATACTGTTGTCTAAGAAATCCTCAAGATTTTAGTGTGAAGAAGGCAGCACAAGCATATCCTTCAAAAAACTGAGACTTATAAAACTTTTTGGGGACTCTACAAAATATTCACAAAATTTGTCATGTACTAGGCCAACGATGAAGCTTCTACATGTTCCAAATATTAACATCATGTTGAGTATGCTTTCTTAGCAAAGTATGGGATAACTAGAAATCAGTAACAAATGAATATTTTTCAAAATTCTACATACCTGTTATTAAGCAGCATTGTTTTTCTCTAGGCTGCTAATTCTGCTTAAGGCATTTAAGTCTTCAAAAATGACAAGAAATAAGTGTGTCCATTAATAATACAATAAGTTTATCAACCATCTAACATAGATGAGGCAATGTTTAGTAGATAATTTCATTAAGGGAAATGCTTGGGCCCTGCAGTCAGTATAATTCCATGAATTATTTTCTTTTTTCTTCTTCTTGTATATTTTATAATCTTCTATAATTAGCATATATTATTTTAAAACATGAGAAAGATAAAATATCAAGAAAGAAAAAAGTATACTTCTGATAAGAAACAGTTCTCAAACTAACCCTTGAAGAGTAGCCTATACTAGGAATGATCTAATTTATTCCTGAAAGTGAAATTTTCTTTTGTAACTCAGAAATTCAGAGAAAATTAAATCTGATATATATTTTGGCTTGGTAAGGAAAAAACACCTTCAATTTTCTCAGAAAAGAGTAAAGTCAGTACTTTCTCAGCATTTACATTTTGTTAAGGGTAGCAACTAGATTTATTTAAACACAACATTTGAAGTAAACCAACATTAACCGTTTATGGCCCAGTAACCAATGCTGTTGCTTTTCTGCCTATGTCCTCTGAGCTTAACCTGAAGATCATCTGCAGCTGGGTACACAGTTATAGGACCTGACAACAGCTTCCTGCCTCAGGCACTTACATCTCCACCTTAGAGCTTTTTCCTGATACTTGGAGGAATGCTAGTCCTAAGAATAGGGCTGGCTAGCAGTGACTTTGTGTTAAGCCTTCCAGAAGCAACCCTCTAACAAGGGATTTCTACTCTAGTATCCTCTTCTCAAGATAATTGGAGTTCTATATGGTTTTTCAAAGAGTCCTCAGTGGAATTGATCTCCTAATCATTATTTTTTTCCTAGTTTTATTGAGGTATAATTGACATATAAAACTGTATATATTTAAATCGTGCGACATGATGATTTGATATACATATACACTTATATTTGCATACACAGATACATTTTGGTACACAAATGTGTACCATGATTAAGTTAATTAATACATTCATCACCTCACATAGTTACTATTTTTTGTGTATGTGATACAAATGCTTAAGATTACTCTCTCAGCAAATTTCAAGTGTACAAGAGCATTACTAACTATAGTCACCATCACATACATTAGGTTCCAGAACTTTTTCATGTTATAACTGAAAATTTGTACTGTTTGACCAATGTCTCCCCATTTCCCCCACGCCCCCAGTCCCTGGCAACCACGACTAACTCTATTCTTTGTTTCCATGGGAACCTGTCCATTATTAATGTGTCCCTTTTTGGCTTTCTTTTCTTTCCAATCTCACTTCCTCACTCCTCACTTCTCAAATAAACTACTTGCATTGAATGCTTGTGAAAAGGTCTGCTTTCTGACAGGGGAAAATGGCCTCAGGTATATTTCCATCCTAGAATTTAGATAGTTTCTTGGAGCCAAGGACTTTTTCATATTTACTCTGGAATCCCTGATACCTAACATGACCCTGGCATGAGTAAAGTTGACGTATTTTCCCAGGTCTCAAGTAGATCGAATCTAACAGGAAAGAAAGCCACACACTACAGAAAAAGACTAAATTTCTTTAAGAGGTTCAACAAAAGTGCTATGGGACATGGTCATGAATTACCAATTGCACATTAGCAAAGGCTTCCAAGAGGAGATGGTATTAAATCACATGTTGAAGGATGCTAAGATTTGGCAAGTGGAGAAGAAGAGAAATGAAATCTAGGAAAATAAAAGTAATAGGAAAGCCACAGAGCGTTAAGATACACATTCTTTTGGAAGAAAATTATAGTATCCTTGGACTGAATCTCAGGGTGCATAAAACAGGAGGTAAGAAAACAAAGTAAATCTAAATTAGTCTGTGGCAGCCTGGTCATTTGAGGAAGCCCTAAAGAGTGGAGGAAGAATGTTTCAGAACTATACACATAAAGCTATCTTTTTTCATGTGACTTCTAAAAAAATTCTCGCCCACGCATTGACAGTCACTTCCTTTGCTAACATTATTTTGAAAGTCTGACTCACTAATAGAGCATTTTACCCCCCTGAAACTCAAGACATTTATATATTTTTCTTATTTTTTTATTTTTAAAGAAAAGAGACAGAAGCTCATCTTCTTGCCTAAAGTTTCAATAAATGTTTATATCTTTGTTGTCTATTTTATTACAATTCATTTCCTTAAGCTTCCCACTTTGAAGCTATCATGTAGCCCACTTTTTCCTGAAGAGGACTATGATGTGAGTAGCTCATTTTCCTTATCATATAAATCCAGTTAGGGACAGGATATGCAGGGAAACCAATGAAACACTCATGGAGCATACCTGGGTGGGACAAGCACTGGTCTAGAAACCAGGAAACCTGAGCCTTAGCTCTGGATTTGCCCTAATCCAACTTTTTGGCCTTGGGCAAGTCATTTAAATGTTCACTGTTTATAAAATGAGGTGTTGGATTAGGAGATCTCTAAGATCTATTCTAGCCCTAATTTACTGTGATTAAGTCAAGCTCAGAGAATAAAAGCATGTCTTGTACATGTCAAAGATACATGCATGGGTGTGGGCGCATACACGTTACTTGAAAGTTGATATTATGACTTTTTGAAAAAACATGCAAACATTGTTGCCACTGGTTCCTTTAAAACATCTGTTTTCTGAAGACTTAATGTAAGCCCCATCAATTAAAATAAGCATAATCGTGCTCCTATAAAAAGTAATTTTCTAAAATGCATTTTGTGGCACCAGGCCTTGGGGTATATTCCATTAGTTGCTGTAAGATAATAGAATTTCATTAAGAAATTAATCACAAGCAAAGAAATAGATCCTGAAAGTATCATATTCCCCAACAAAATGTAATTGTAGACATTATTAATAGGTGATAGCTTGAGATCTATGCTCTTTAGGATAGTGTTGTTGCATAAAACATAAGGTTAAAAAAATTCAGTTGCTCCTGTGTTCATTACTTCACATAAAGTAATTGCCAGAGAAACAGTCATCATTATTTTACTACTAGCTTCTTTTAACATTACTTATCAAAGTCGTTAGTTGTTTTTGTTTTTTGATTGAGAAATACTTGAAATTATTCTATGAGTGGTTTCTTATGTGATATGATGGAAAGGTTTTAATTTAGAGAGAGATAACTGTGGAAGCAGGAAGCTCACAGATTAGCGGCAACATGAAGGAGGAAGTCCTAGAGCCCAACAATAGCTCATGTTTGAGAGCACTAAACACAGCAGCATTCTAAACTTAACATTTTTAATTTAGAAATATGAAGTAAACTACTGATATTAACAAAGGAATCGAGAGAAAAACTGCTGTGCTTGATAAATATATTTTTAAAAATCATGTTGGATTTTAGCAGTCTTTAGTTCCTTGTTGTTTACTTTTGAGACATCAAACAATTCAGAAGAATACAAAACAAACTACAGTTTGAATAATGACAAAATAACCATTTCTTTCTAAACGTTTGAAAATGTGTCCAATGTGCTTCTTACAACGTTAGATCCACAAACATTATAGTCACAAAGACAGTTTTGGTGAGCAGTGGTGAGGAGACTATGCAGGAAATGTGAAGGGGGAAAGAACTGCATTCATAGCTTGTTCACTCTGTGCCAGGTAGCTGATTTAAACTTTATATTTTAATTTATGTAGTCCTCACCATCAACTCTATGAAGTAGGTATTATCTTTATTTTACAGTTGAAAGAACTGAGATTCATTACAGCTAATTAACTTACTCAAGATATTATAGTGGCTAATCTTAGAGATCTCATTTGATTTCAAGAACTGTGCCCTTTCTAACACCATGCTGCTTTCTGCATCAGATCACACACCTCTACTGGAATTAAAAGCACCTACTGTACATTTGCCTTTCAAGAATCAAAAAAACATTATTTAATTTTAACACAAGTGTGTAAAAGTTCCCAGAACATAAGCCTGACACTGTTAACCTACTGCACACTGGAGTATCACAGGACACACGCACGGCAGTTGGTGGAACTTCAGTTTTGTCTGACGAAGGTTTGATGCACTTTATGGGAGATATTGAGTACTGGGCTGTTGGGGGCCACTGACTGGCCACCAGGAACTTCTTGGAACTTGAGTTCCAAGTCTGTTGCCTATTACCAGGATTAGACTAGGGTGAGGCAAATGAGGCATCTGCCTTGGGAGTAAAATTTAAAGGGCACCCAAACACAGTAATCAATATAAATATTTTAATGTAATTTCTTAAAAAATCAAATCAGCAAATTATAGCTATGGGCTAGCCACTTGTTTTTGCAATTAATATAAGGGCTCTGAGTTTCATGCTGTTCCAAACAGTGATCTTTCTTTATCTCCCTGGAGTCTAAGGAAGAGGAAAGCTCTGACTTAGTAAAATCAGAACTAAGGAGTACTTCCTGGGGCCAGGTCTCCTGTTTGGAGGATCTGGGGACAATATTTTCTCTGGTTCTACCCAGCAAGAATCTCCTACCTTCTTAGGGTAGGAGCTAGACTTAGGGTGCCCAAGTGTCCTGGTTTGTCTAGCCTGTCCAGATTTTAGCAGTGAAAGGACTGCTTCCTCCGAATCCTTCAGTCCTGGGAAAACCAAGACAGCTGGTCTTCCTAATGAAGGGAATGCCTTAGAGTTGTACTATTAAAAAATGAGAATAGATGGATACTCTGCTTGGGGCTGACTCTTTAACATAGGTGGAAGCAGAATATTTTAATCTGAATTTGACCAGTAAAACTAAAGTCATACTAACCTGGGTAAGGTCACAAGGTGATGTAATTTCTATGACCCCAGGCTATACCAGCCTGTACCACTATATGGGAAAATCATAGTTTCGATGAGTTCTCTGGCAGATATCCCCACCTGCTATACTTGGTCCTTCAATTCACTTCAAAACCTGTTTTATTTATTTTTAGAGTCTCTAGAAGGTATCACACCAGTGATATTGAGCAAATCTTCTTAGACTCCATTGTTTGACATGGACATTGGTGACCATCACTGCAATGGAAGAGTTGAGATTTCTGAAGCAGCCATTGTCAACACTTTCTACAGGAGTGGCCTCCTGCTTTATTCAGTCATGCTCACTGACTATGATTCGCTTCCCATCTTCTTTTTACTGTGTTCTCTGCATCTTTTCCCCAACACTCTCAAGTGAGATCTGAATGAAAGTCTAGTGGACTTCCAGAACAGAGGCAAAATTACTATGAAGCTGGAGAAAGCAGAGCCTTTGAAAAGCTCTATACTAATTCTGTATCACTTTTCTTAAGGAAAACCCCTAGGTCAATGCTCAGTACTGAAGTGTGTCCCCTCAAAATTTATATGTTGAAGCTTTAACCTCCAATGTGACCGTATTTGGAGATAAGGCTTTTAGGAGGTAGCTAAGTCCAATAGAATTTATGGTCTTAAAGAGGAAGATCTCCCCTCCACATGCGCGCGCACACACACACACGCACACACACACACACACGCATCGCACACTGAAGAAAGGCCACATGGAAATACAGCAAGAAGATGACCATCTCCAAGTCATGACAAGAACTCTCACCAGAACCTGACTGTGCTAGCACCCTGATTTTGAACTTCCAGCTTCCAGCACTGTGAGAAAATAAATTTGGTTGAGCCACACAGTTGATGGTATTTTCTTTTTAGCTGAATAGTCTAAAACAGTCTTTTTTTTTTTTTGGTAAACCTATATTTAAATTAGGTTTACAAATTGGAATCTTTCTCTGCTCTCCTCAACCTGAAACTATAGTGATAATTTATGGCCCAGAGAGGTGATATCAACAAGGGATAGAAGTATTTTTTACCTTGAGAATAGATAGCAACTGAACTACTAGGAAGCTATTGTTGTGAGCATTGGAAACAACATCCACAGGAAGAGAATGAAAGCCATGAGATGGAAGAAAGAAGTTCTTTTGTTTAAGAAATCCAAGAGAAACAATATTGGGGGAGGGGCAGTAGAGAACACTTCTGAACAGGAGGGCAACACAGCAAAGTGGTTCAAAGCGTGGCTCCAGACAATATACTACTTGTATCTATGTGTAAACAGATACGTCACCTAGTCATTCTGTCTCAATTCCTCATCTATAAGGTGGAGCAAACAATAGTAGTATCTACATTATAGAGTTGTAAAGAACAAATTTTATAAAATGCATAAAGCATTTAGAACAATTACTATTGCATAGAAAATGCTCAATAAATATTACCCACTTCATTTATAATAAGTTTCCAGTATTCCCTAAATCGATGACATTCTTATTTCTCCAGTGTACAAACCCTTGACTACCCCTTGTATCTTATAATCATATACAATCCATTACTATGTCTTTATCTAGAAGATAAAATTGATATTCTAGATATTCCTAGGGATACTTGTCTTGATGATGACCATCCTAATTTCCAAAATTTAGGTAAGATTTCCTTATTTATTCAATTTCCTTTTTCAGACTGTAAACCATGTGAAAAATCATGTCTACTTTTGCTCACCATCATACCTCCAGTGCCCAGCAGATTGTTTGGTTCATATATGATAATAAACAGTTTTTGAATGAATAAACTAATAAAAGAATGACCAGTGGGGTAGAGTTTCATCTGTTTTACTTTTTAATGTTGTCATTACACCTACCCTGCTGACACAATGCTTTAATTGTTCTCAATATGGCCTGGGAAATATGGGTTTTAAATGCTATCATTTTTCTGAAGTCATATTAAATTATCCACCTTTGTTGAAATATTTAAACCTACAATTATCTAACAAACTTTATCTAAATGTCTAAATGCAAGAAAATATATCCAAACAGCCTTCTTAATGTATAAAATTTAGTTGTACTCGCTCTACACCGAATCTTGGAAGACTGGAAACAATAAATTGCATAGAAGAAAATATAGAAATTAAACTCAAGGACTTTGGACTTAAAAAGGATTTTATGAATTTGATCTCAAAGGCAAGGGAAATAAAAGCAAAAATAAATGAATGAGACTATATCAAACTGAAAGTTTCTGCACAGCAAACAAAACCATCAATGAGGTAAAGAGACAACCATCTGAATGAGAAAATATATTTGCAAGTGATGCCTCTGAAAAGGGCCTAATATTCACAATATACAAAAAACTAATACAACTCAATAATGACAAAATCAAACAATCCAATTAAAATATGGGCAGAGGGCCTGAACAGACACTTCCCCCAAGAAGTCATACAAATGGCCAGTAAACATATGAAAGGATGCTTAACAATGCTAGCAATTAGGGAAATGCAGATCAAAACCATATGAGATACCATCTCACACCTGTTAGAATACTATTGCCAATAAGAGAAGTAGTTACAAGTGTTGGAGAGGATGCAGAGAAAAAGGAACCCTCATACACTGCTGATGGGACTGTAAATTGGTGCAACCACTATGGAAAACAGAATGGAGGTTCCTCAAAAACTAGGACTCAATCTACCCAATGATCCAGCAATCCCTCTGTTGGGTCTTTACCCCAAAGACTTGAAAACCCATATGTGAAAAGATATTTGCACACCAGAATTATTCATGGTGGCTAGGACGTGGAAGCAACTGAAGTGTCCTAAAATAGGTGATCGGCTAAAGAAGCTGTGGTCCATATATACAGCGAAATATTACTCAGCTATAAGAAGACATAAAATACTGCCATTTGTGACAACATGGATGGACTTTGAGATAATCATGCTAAGCAAAATAAGCCGGACAGAAAAAGCTGAAAACCATATGATATTACTTATATGTGGGATATAAACCTAAAAGCGACAAACAATAAATAAACAGAGACTCATGGACATGGACAATAGACTAGTGGTTACTAGAGGAGAGAAGGGAGGAGAGAAGTAGATGGTGTAAAGGGGGTCAAATATGTATGACAGAAAGAAATTTAACTGGGGGGGTGAACAAACAATGCAAAATATATATGACTTACTGTACACTTAAAACTTACTGGATTTTCTTAACCAATGTCACCATGATTAAATAAATAGATGATAGATAGATGATAGATAGATAGATAGATAGATAGATAAATTATAAATATTTAAAAAATTTTCATTTTACAGATGGAGAAAATGGAAAAAAAAAAGTGTATAGACCAAAGAAGCTTCTCTTTGAACATTTTTGTAAGAGTCACAAGTTTCTGGTAAAGTAGTTTTAGGAAAGATGTTCTTTTCCAATTTATTTCCTGCTACTCTTCTCTGACTTATTCCTCTCCAGTCACAAGAGCCTCTTTGCTGTGTTCAGACATTCCAAGAAAGCTCTGCCTTTGGCTTTGGCACTGGGTATTTCCTTTAATGGAACAAGCTTCTTTAGATATTCTCCTGAGTATTTTCCTCAAGTCTTCACTCAACAGTCACTTTCTTATGGAGACCTATCCTATTAGACGACTCAACCAGACCCCTCTTTTCACCCATCTGACAATCTCTCCCCATCTCTTTTACCCGCTCTACTCCGTTTTTCCCCACGGTACTATCATCCTTTAACATACAGTGAATATTAGTTATTTTCTATTGTTATTTATTGTCTGTTCCCTCCTCTATCCACCTTCCCTCCTTCCACCTCAAGATAGAATCCTGAATTCCAAGAGGGCAAGGTCTTTTTTTTCCCATGGGTGTGTCCATAACACATAGTAAAGTGACTAATATATAAAAGTACAAAAGGTACTTAATTAGGATTTGTTAAATGAATAAAAAAGACTTATGTAATTCATATGAACTAGGAAGTACATGTCAGCTAAGGAGGCAATAGAATAATTTTCATATACATCCGCTTTTGCTGTAGCTGGGAGGTATAGAAACAGGAAGCCAAATAGACTTAGGGTTTGTTTTGTTTCCTGGGAGGAAAAATTACCCAGAAACTGTTTTTATTAACTACCCAGTTCATAGTATTTCCTAAGATTAATAATATCTTGCATTTAGATGATGCTTTCAAATTTTTTCCAAATTTCAAAAGGTCTGTGTTTGATGTTAGTTCATTTCAATCCCTATTTAACACTGAGAAAACTACAACTCAGAGAGGCAAAGACTTGCTCATGTGTCACACTCAGCAAATGTGACTTCACAGAAGGGTAGCCAAGTTTTCTAATTCTGTATGCTTTTTCATCACATAGAGAATACAGAAAGAGCACACCAAAAGACTGTGTGTGTGTGTGTGTGTGTGTGTGTGTGTGTGTGTGCTGCAGAGAGTGATGTCTGTCCTATAGACCAAGATGAGAAGTCAAGAACAGGACAGATCATTAGAGCTAAAGGAGAACATTGCCATTTACAATGACCTACATTTATTGATCAGTATTCAGAATATGTTTTAAAAACTTAAAATGATATCTAAAGTATATTTCAGTGTTTGTTCATGCCTGGAATGCCTTTGTAAGGGGATTTATTATTATTTTTCCTGTTTCTTATTATGAGACTATAACTGTTTACAAAATTAAGATCAATACTAAAATTTGTCATTGTTTTTCAATAGTTATCAGCTCACTGGCTATGAATTCTCAATATTAGATACCAATTTTTAATCTTTGTTCTCATGTATTTATCATATTTTGTGTCTGGGATACACAGCTGTTAACTGCAGAACTATTCTTTTAAGTGTCAACTTTCAATCATTTAGCCATTCCATTTCTATTTTTTGCCCTAGCAGCTGTTCTATTGATTGTCTAGAAATTGTCTCTTCTCTGTTTAAAATTAAAACTGAGTGCAAAATAAAAAGATTATATATAAAAAAGACATGGTGAAATGACCTATGCAATGCTTTAAGAAACTGCAATATACATGCCCTACACAGACACATACACACACACACTGGAATGCATATGTACACATTTATTAATTAATATTGGCTTCATTGAAATAATTCAGGAAGATATCAAATACATTAAGGGCATACTATGTGCTTGTTATTTTGTTAAATGCTAAAATACAGTTTTAGGAAATAGGTATTTATTATCTTCATTTTACAGTTGAGGAACCTGAAGCTCAGGGAAGTTAAATAACCGGGTTAAGGCCCACAGCCAGTGCATTCCAGAGACAAGATTAGAATTTAGTTCTGTCCTGATTTCTAAAAGCTTGAGTTCTCTTTTCCTGTTATTTCATTTTTCTTGGAATATTTTGGACTTAGAAAAACTGGACAGAGAAAATGAAACCTATGTACCTACTGCCCAACTTAAGAAATAGAAAATTATAAATATGGTTGGACCCCTAATTATATTTATTAATCTCATTCTCCCCTTTTCTCCCTCCTTAGTGCTGAATTTGTGTTTTTCATTCTCATTTAAAGCTTTGTATGTTTACTATATGTGTGTTATTTGATCTTTTTAAATTTCATATATAGTTTTCAAGATTTATATTTTTACTCTATTCTTTTCATTGTTTTAGAGTATTCTTTTGTTTGAATATAGCACAATTTTTCATCTATCTCTTATTGACAGATGTTTAGGTTATTTCCAACTTTTAGAATTACTTTTAATTTTTGACAAGTTGATGGGTATAAAATGATGTCATTGTTTTTTAATTTGCATTTTTCTGGTTAGTACCGAAGTGGAATATTTTTCATATACACACTGGCAATTAACATCTACCTTACTATAAATTGCCAAGTTTGAGTATTTTTTCTCTTTGTTCTATTGTGTTGTTCATCTTTTCTCACTGATTTTATGATGATTACAGATTATAATCTCTGTGGATATCTTCATGAGATTTTAAAAATTTTTATTATGTCTTTTGATATACAGACACTTCTCATAGGTTTAAAGGCAAATTTTCTTTCTTTTGCTGTAAATTCTTTGTTCCTGCCTTTTGCCATTTACTCATTTTTTTTACTGGTTTTTTTTTTTTTTGCCCCTTAACATTTAATTTTTAAAAAATTTTAAGGGCAATTAGTTCTTTTTCTGTTGTCTGAATTGCATGTATTTTTCCTACTTTTGCAGTTTGCCTTTGACTTATGTTCTTCTGTTGCCTTACAGAAGATGATTTTTATGGAGCATCATTTTATCAAAATTTAAATGGTTTCCAGAATATAAATCATATTTAGAATGGCCTTCTTTCTTCAAAAATTATTTAAAAAATGACTTGTTTTTTCTTATATGTTTGTGATCTTGCTTTTTACATTTAAATTTTATATCCTTTGAGAAATTACCTTATTGAGGTATTGATTTAAACTTATCTTGGCCATTCAATTGTTTCTAACTTCATTTATCAAAAAGTATATCTTTATTTCTCTGACTTGAGATGCCACTAAATTCTTATATGCAATTGAGTCTATTTCTGAACTTTCTGTTGTATTCCATTGGTGTGTCTATATGTACCCTTACTATACTATTTTAATAATCAAGAATTCATAATATAGTTTACTATATGGTACAGCAAGTTATTCCTCATCATACTTGTTTATAAAAGTTTTCCTAGTCATTCTTGCTTTAAAATTTTTCTAAGCGAATTTTAGTATTCGTTTGGCCATTTCTTTTAAAAAATCCTTTTGGAATTGAGATTTGCTTAAATTTATAAATTAACTCAGGTAAAACTATTTTACTATTGTGTTTTTCCATCTAAAATACAGAATGATATTTCATTTATTCAAGTCTACTCTTGTGTCCCTCAGGGTACTTAAGTTTTGTACTATAAATTATGCATGTTTTGTAAAGCTATGTTTCAAGCTATTTTAGGAATAACTACTTATTCTTAGGTATTTTATCTTTCTGTTGTTATTTTAAAGAGTCTTTTATTTTATCTTCCATCAGGTCATTGTTTGTATAAATGAAGACTATTGATATCTATATATTAATCTGATACCCCACTGAATTCTCTTATAGTTTATAGTTTAAAGTACTATATGCCCTTTACAAAAATTAATTCAAAATAGGTCATAGACCTAAATGTAAAAAGCAAAACTAGAAAGTTATATAAATGAAAACCTAGATGATCTTGAATATGGTGATATTGTTCTGGATACAATATCAATGGACAAACTATGAAGAAAATAATTGATAAGCTAGACTTCACTAAAATTAAAAACTTCTGCTTTGCAAGAGATAATGTCAAGAAAAAAAATAAAAGTCACAGATTGGGAGAAAATATTTGTAAAAGACATTTGATAAAGGGCTATTATCTAAAATATACAAAACAACCAAAGTGTCTTTACATAGATGATTGGATAAAGAAGATTTGGTACATATTCCATATACACAATAAAATATTACTCAGCTATAAGAGATAAAATACTGCCATTTGCGACAACATGGATGAACTTTGAGATAATCATGCTAAGCAAAATAAGCCAGATAGAAAAAGCTGAAAACCACATGATATTACTTATATGTGGGATATAAAACTAAAAGCAATAAATGAACTTGATAAACAGAGACTTATGGACATGGACAATAAACTAGTGGTTACCAGAGGGGAGGGGATAGGGAAACATAGATGAGGTAAAAGGTGTCAAATATGTACACAAAGAAATTTAACTGTGGGGACTGAACATACAATGCAAAATATATATGATTTACTATTGAATTGTACATTTGAAACTTACTGAATTTTGTAAACCAATGTCACCATAATGATTAAAAAAAGCGGGGGGAGGGGTAAGTCAACACATTTTGAAGTGAGAAAGTGTCCAAATCTATTTTTAACTTATGTGCAAAATACTTTGTTGTAATACTTTTGTTAAAAGTCTGTGTCTACCAATTTGGTGATGGACAGAGGAAGGGAGTTTGGGGGGTTGGGAGAATGGGGTAAAGGGTTAAAGAAGTACAAATTAATAGTTGATAGATGGTAATGGGGATGGGGAACACAGTATAGGGAATGAATTTAGCATTAACATATTGGCTATGTGGAAAACCAGAGAAGAAAAGGAGCAATTAGGGGGATTGTTTTATAAACTATATAAATGCTCAACCAATATACTGTATATTTGAAACAAATAAAAAAATTTAAAAGAGACTGTACACTAAATAAATAAATAAATAGATAAATAATAAGTAAGTAAATAAATAAATAAATAAAATAAGTCTTAAAACTCAACAATAAGAAATAAATAATTTGATTAAGAAATGGACCAAAGATTTTAATAGACACCTCACCAAAGAAGATATACAGATAGCAAATGGGTGTATGAAAAAATGTTCCACAGCATATGTAATCAGGGAAATGTAAATTAAAACAAGACACCATTATACACCTATTAGAATGGCCAAAATCTGGAACACTGAGAATACCAAATGCTGATTAGAATGAGGAGCAACTGGAATGCCCATTTACTGCTGGTGAGAATGCAGAATGTTACAACTACTTTAGAAGATAGTTTTGGTAGCTTCTCACAAAACTAAACATATTCTTGCCATGTAATTCAGCAATCATGCTCTTATATTTACTCAAAGAAGTTGAAAATTTAGGTCCACGAAAAAAACCTGCACATGAATGTTTATAGTAGCTTTACTTATAACTGCCAAAACTTGGAAGTAACCAAGATGTCTTTTAGTAGGTGAATAAAAAAACTGTGGTACATCTAGACAATGAAATAGTATTCAGTTCTAAAAATAAGTAAGCTATGAAGTCATGAAAAGACATGGGGAACCTTAAATGCATATTATAAAGTGAAAGAAGCTAATCTGAAAAGGCTATATACTGTATGATTTCAACTACATGACCTTCTAAAGAAGGCAAAAATATGGAGATATAAAAAGATCAGTGGTTGTGGAAATGGTGTGAAAGGGATAAATAGGCAAAACAAGGAGGATTTTTTAGAGCAATGAAACTATTCTGTACGATACTATAATGATGGATACATGTCATTATACATTTGTCCAAGCCCACAGAGTGAACTCTAATATAAATACTGTAATATAAATTATGGACTTTGATTGATCATGATGTGTCATTGCACATTCATCTATTGTAACAAATGTACCACTCTGGTGGGAAATGTTGATAATGGGGGAGACTATGCATGTGTGGGGACAGGGGTATATGGGTAATTTCTGTACCTGTCCCTTAATTTTGCTATGAGCCTAAAACTGCTCTAAAAACAATCTTAATATATTTTTTTTAAAGTAAGAGAGGTCTGTGATTGGAGTCAAATAATGGTGTGTTTGGCAATTATGAGTAAATATAAAATGGCACCTGCAGACATTGTCTGAGTTATTATGCAGAAGAAAGGTAAATTAATGCAATTTCTGCCTTCTTGGCCATGAGGTAGCTCAGAAAATGTAAAGAGGTCTACATACTCAGCTTGGTGTAAACATAGTGACCAACAGGCTAATGATATGTCCTCAGAATGTTCTGAGAAAGTCCTCAGTACCACAGTGGTCATACCATAGTATATTTGTTTTTCTTCTATTTATCTGATTCAAACTCAAGGTAAATTACTTGTCTGATTTGATTTACACATTTGTCTTCCCTATGTAACTGTTAAGTGTTCAAGGTGAGGGATTCTGTCTTATTTAAGTTTTTCAATGACTATTTTTGAAGGAGAGAATCATTTTAACCAAAGACAGAATTCACTTGAACTCACACATCCTAAGCCTAAAGAAGCTAGGTTACCTGCCTCTTTGTAAAAATTGGCAGTTAATGCCTGCTTCACAAGCTTACATTTTTCAGGTTGGCATCAAATTCTCAACATGCAACCATTTCTGGAATATCATTGTGACAGGAAAATCAATCTCATAAAGTATTCTCTCAACAATAGCAATGACAACTCTTCTCTCTTCCTTTTGCTAATCTGGATGTGCGTTATTGACTGTATGGAGGTGGAAGGCTAGAAGCTGCTGTTCACATGGTGTTACATGAGAAAATCTTAAAGATTCTCTGCCCCAAATTATTTTCACTCTTCATTAACTTTATGCTTGCAAACCCTGTATTTGTGATAGTAAGAACGGCCCTAATTAGATACAGAATAAAAACGTAAAGTGATCTAGCTACAAACTGATAATTAACTTGACCACTATGACCTTCTTACCTCACTGCTCCCTATGCTTTCCCTTTCAAGCTTCACACCCATGGAGGAAAGACAAACTTTTTGGATGGAAGAGGATTCCCTAGAAAGGGAAGGACCTGGGTTTGCTTGCTGAAATGCCAAATAAGCTGTTAAGATCTATTTAGGGTAAAATATAACTAAATTTCTAATGATGAAGAACAGATCAAAAAAGGGCAGATCTAGGCATAGTGACAGCTCTGGGGAGCATAAAAATACCAGATATCCTTGGAGTGAAGAAAAGCAGTCCGATATGTTTTCTTCTAGTTTCCTACTTCTTTGGGAAACTGTATAGATAGTTTATTTTCTTCTTTTAAAAAATCAATGCTGGGATTTGAGGGCAGATGATCTTATCCAAATGTCAATCCATGGAGTTTCTCATATGTCCAAGCAATTTCTGAATTTGACCAAAAGGTACAAGCCATAACAATCAAAAGAATATTTCTTTCAAATCTCAGGAACATACAGAAATCCCAGCTGAGATGCTGTTGTTCCATTCATTTTGGTAAGCAACATAATTCAAAGCTTTATATTTTATTCATATAAGATTTTAACAAGAAATAATCAGAGAAGGCTCATGATAATTGATTGTCTAAGCAGAAAGGGAATATGTATTCCCAGTTTTCAATTATGGAGTGAACATCTATGCAAACATCAACCATGAAATAATATGAACAAAGCCTTGGATAATTAAAATGATACAAGTTACAGCACAAAAGGGATAATAAATACATTTTTCCCTTTTCAGTGAATTGCTTTTTAATTATTAGAAAAACAGAGCATTCTATTGAACATCTGTCAGTACTATTTTGAGTTCTCTAGCATATTTTTATATTTAATTAAAGGTTTGTTTTCATATTACTCTGAACAATATTCATGGTATAAAGGCATAGAATGGGGACTAACACATTAATATGCAGGAAAACTGAACATATATGTTAGCCTACTTGTGGTAAAAACTAATTTAAATACCAACAAGCTATGGAATGTATCCATAAATAAAACAAATAGAAAATGTACTCTTTCAGCAAAAATTTAGTTTTAACGTACCTCTAAAGGATGCTAATAGTTGCTTAGTATAAGATGTTCTTGTGTGAATCAGGAAGTACACTTGTGACAAATTCTTGAATGACACTCAGAAATATATTAATCTTACCTGTATCTATTTCTTTAATTTCAGTGGGGGTAATGAAACAAAATTAAAAGGCCGGTCATAAGTTCCATTTTTTTCAAATATGCCACATAAATCATTAAGTGAGCTACTTTTATGATGAAACACTACAGGTCACTTTTAAGTCCAAGAGAATAAATATACTGCTAAATAATAAGTGATCAGAGACATTGTACTCCTGTCATTCTTTTTTATTTTAAATTCTTTTTCTGTACTTTTTGCTACTCTTAGTCCTCCCCTCACCTTTTTTTTGTCTTCATTATACCTTTGTCTTTGTCCTCTGCCTATTTCTTCTTTCATTCCTTACTGTCTACACTTTATGTCTACAGTGGTACCTAGTGACATTTCTAATATTGCTTGGTTCTCATTAGTATGTATTATTATATTTGGGTATTAGAAATTTACTACATATTTGAGTACAGCAGTCTGGGCCATGGAACTGCCATACTACCCAACTTAGTGGACATGAAAAGGCTTACTATTGAGAAGGCCTTATCTATGAAGCAAGCAGCCACATCCATATTTTAACTTCCTTGTATTTATATGCCCTAAGAGAAGTTTCTCAGAGCTTGACTTTATTTTCAGAGGCTCTGTTTAAATACCAATATCAAACTCTAAAAATAAAAACCTTCCAGTATTTCATAGCAAGACAGGGAAATAATTACTAGTAAATCAGATGAGGTGGATAAAGCAGTTCACATGACTTCTAGTTATGTTCGTCTACAACATACCTGAGAATTTGGCTTGGTAAATATACAACAAAAATACTCTGAAGAAGATTTAAAGTTGAACAGGATTGCCAAATTAAAAAAAAAAAAAAAAAAAAAAAACTGCAGTGTTCAAGAATAAATGAGTCTTAAAATAGTGCTTTTTTTCCTCCTCAAAATAAGCTGTGTCATTACTTCACAGACATAGCTATTGCTAATATTTCTCTTGTCCCTGTGTTACCATCCATGTCATTTGAATCAAAGAATGAGGCATGAATGAACAAGTATAAGGGCCGTCTCCAAATTGGTGAGTGGGAAATATAAAATAATATGACTGTTATAGATTTGGATATTAAGATTTACAGATTCTATTGGTGCATGCCATTTGTGATACCACCACAAAAATAGCATCATATTTTCATATTGAACCTATTTCTCTCAAAATGTAGCTAATGCCACAATCTCCTATGTATGAATCAGGTGCTTGAGTAGGCATTTACTTAGTCACTTTCATATTTACTTGAATTAGATAAAAAGAAGAGAGTTGATGTAGACTATTAATAATTAAAGTTACATCCCTTATTTATAAATCAATAGAATCAAATATGGAGTAAAGTAATATATGAAGTTAATTTTTAATAACCTCATTGGAGTCATATAGGAAATTTCATATATTTTCTTTAAACAATTTCTTAAACAAATCATTTTTTTTGACTTCCTGTGGCTCTCGAGTGTCAGTTGCCTCAGATCCCATTGAGTTAGTTTATTCCTCACTCTGATTTCTTTTCCACTTGGTTAAGGTTACACTATCTATTTTTTTAAAATTAGTTTCAAGTATACAATACATTAGTTAGACATCTATATAGTTCATAAAATGACTCCCCCAATTGCTCCCTCTCTCTCCTGGTCCTCAACCTAGCCATCATACTAATGCTAACTGCATTCCCTCTGCTGTGCTTGTGGCCATCCATTAGCTATTAATTTGTACTTCTTTAACCCTTTACCCCATTCTCCCAGCCCCACAATCTCCCATCCTTCTGTCTGTCACCAAATTGTCCACTATATTTGTGAGACAGTTTTTAATCAGTTTGTTCTTTTTATTACTTAGATTCTGCATATAAGTGAAATCATATAGTGTTTATCTTTCTCTGTCTGGCTGAAATAACTTCTAGGTCCATCAAAGCAGTATCTTTTTCCATCCCCTTCCTTTTAGTCTGTATATGTCTTTGAATCTGAAGGGAGTCTCTTGAAGGCAGCATATAGGGGTCTTGTTTTCTTATCCATTCATCCACTCTTTTAGTTAGAGCACTTAATTCTTTTCCATTTGAAGTATTTATTGATAAGAATGTAGTTGTCACCATTCTTTATTCCTGTTTTTGATACGTTTTTTTCTTCTTAAAGAAGTCCTTCCAACATTCCCTATAATACTGACTTGGTGGTAATAAATTCCTTGAGCTTATTTTTTTCTAGGAAGCTCTGTATCTGTCCTTCAACTCTAAGTGATAGCTTTGCTGGATAAAGTATTCTTGGTTGTAGATTCTAGGTCTTCATCATGTTGAATATTTTTTGCCAAGCCCTTCTGTCCTGCATAGTTTCTTTTGAGAAATCAGCTGCCAGATTTTATGGGTGTTCCCTTATAGGTAACTATATGTTTTTCTCTTGCTGCTTTTAAGATCTTTCTTTGTATTTAATCTTTGGCATTTTAATTATGACCTGTCTTGGTGTGGGCCCTTTGGATCCCTGGATTTTTGGGACTCTCTGAGCATCCTGAAGTTTTATGTCTATTTCCTTCACCAAGTTAGAGAAGTTTTCCATTATTTCTTCAAATAGCTGTTCAACATCTTGTTTTCCTTTAGGTACACCAATGAAATGAATATTTTGATCTTTAATAGTGTTCCATATGCTCCTTAAATTATATGTATAGTCTTGGCATCTTTTTTCTTGCCATTCTGATTGAGTGTCCTTGCCTTTCCTGACCTCTAGATAGGTCATTTGATTCTCTTCTTCATTCACTTTGTTTATCCCTTTGTTTATTCCATTTAATATACTTCTCAACTCAGGTAATGTGTTCTTTATTTCCCTTTTATAATTTCCATTTTTATACTTTTTATCTTTGTTGAAGTTCTCCCTGAATTGATCTACACTTCCCAAAAGTTCACTGAGCACTTTATAACAAGTGTTTTGAACTCTCCATCTGTTGGATTACTTGACTTCATTATTTTTGGATCTCTGTTCTGTTCTCTCATATGACTTCTGCTTCTTTGTCTTCCCATTTTGGCTGCTTTTCATTGTCTGTTTCTGTGTACTAAGCAAAGCTCCGAAGTATCCTGGTCTTATTTGTATAAATTTGTGAAGTTGGTGTCCAGTAGCACAGTCCTAAGAGGGGTTCAGCTGCAGGCAAACTTAGCCCAAGCCTCTACCCATCCAGGGCCACCTGTTAAAATTCAGCAAGCAATCCACAGATGCTGTGCTTATAATTGCCTCAAAAGTCCACACCTGAAACTGAGGGCAGCTGCCTCCAGTGAGTCTAGGTGCTGCTCAGCAAGGAGCCCCTGACTCGCTGAGGGTATACCTGGATGTGGCTTGGGTGGGGCTGCAAGTTGGGGGAGGTGGGGTTTCAGGGAATCCTTTGGGTGGACTGACCTCTGTTATCCAGTTTGATGACTTCACGGCTATGGTGGCACTGTGTCCGCACAAGGATGGGAGAGGGTTCAACAGGGAACAATGGATACTGCCAGAACTTCTGTACAGAGCAAGTCTCACCTCAGTCCTTACTCCAACAATGTCTCCCTGTAAGTCCCTGGTGCCTCCTCTGTGCAGCCAAATCGGCACTGGTGCTCAGAGTGAGCAGGTCCATCACCATGAAAATCTACTCCCAGGCATAGCCCCTTTAAGAAGTTTTTGCCTCTGCTGCTGCTGCAGCCTCCGTCTCACTCAGCCGCTTGAGATGGGGCAGCCCCATGTCTTTGCTCTGTCCTACCTTCTGCCGTGGTTTCTTGGATTTCTCCCAGGTTATATGACTTGTTCATCTAGATTCCAGGCAATTTTTCCTTGCTGTTTGCTTCTTGTTTCTGTTCTAACTTTGATTTGGTTGCCAGAGGGATGAACAGAGCCTCTATCATCAATGCCATTTTTCCCCCTATCCTAAGGTTACACTATCATAATTGAGTTACAGATGTCTATTTACATATAAAAGACTGTGGATAACCTTACACAGTTCACACTCTACCTTGTATTGCTGTGGATTGCCTTTACGTTTTCTATTCATTTACTAACTCAGAATATTGGGGAGATACAACATATACTTGTGGATTTGTCTGTTTTTTGAGGAAACATTATTTGTCCATGTGACTTTGAAGTTCAAACACAACACCCTCTTGTGTGTTAGCAAAGGAGCTGCATCCTCAATACCAAAACTCTAAAGTTGTTTTACCTTTATAGAGTCCTAGAGAAGGATATTCATTTCAATTACTTCTACGTAGTCACTGGTAATCTGACAGTTTAGGTGTTCAAAGTCATACAGTTTGTTAGAAACTCGAGTAAAACCAAAGCCACAGGCTTCTAGCTCCAGTTTAGTACCTTGCCCCTCCTGTAACCTATTTTCTTGAATATATGTGATACTCACTACACTGAGAGTATAGTTGTGTATGCTACTGATAGAGTTTTCAAACGAAATTAAGTTCATATCTATATTTTGGTGTCTTAAGTGTCAATAGTGATTAAGGTTATAGATGAAGGAACATTTCACAATATTCTCATATATCATTTGTGTGTGCGTGTGTAAAAAGGAAGGATTCTATTAGTTGACTCTATTGTTCCTTCTAGTTTTAATAGCCTCCAAATCCATGAATCATCTCAGTATACATCAGTATTCAGTGAATGGCAAGAAGGAGGACTTTGCAAATTTAAAACATTGTTATAAATTACTTTAATGCACATTTACTGCTGAAAACATAAAATAAAAATAACCATCACAGCTGAAATTAGGATTTATTTTTTCTTTAATTTTGCCACCCCTACTTTCCTGCCCTCACTATTTTCTCACCTCATTCCCCATCAGTGTGAGTAATGTGCCCTCTCTAAATGCTGTGTGGTCGAATCAAAAGAGCACCAGCTCTGACCTAAGATAGAAACAGTATCTGAATCCAGGCTTTGAACTACATACTTAATCTTTCTCAGAGTTTCTTCCACTATAATAGAGGGGGTACTAATATGAACCTTTAGAGGCAGTTTTAATGATCTGAGATTATAAATAAAATATGCTTAGTACAGTGTTGTGATGATAATAATGATAATGATCAGATCCTTACCATCATAAAACAAGTATTCAGTAAACTTGATAGGAAGGGGAGAAGAGGAGACAGAAGGCCCAGCATTGTCTCCTCAAACGTTATGTTATAAATTCACTTTTCTCTGCTCTTATAATACTCAGCTTCACCCAAGTACAAGGGACAAAATAATTCACTGTTATTCTGGAAGTTTATTTAAATCATAGTTCTACTTTGGTGGACTCTAAAATTACTGCTTACAAGTCCTAATACCATGATTTCTGCCTGAATAATTGAAATATCTTAAGGCATACTTTTTATCTTGCTCTATGTTGCTTATTGCTTGTATTATAAGAGAATCTTCCTTGGTTTCAGATGAAAGTATGATGGGGCAAAATGCTGAACTTAGTTAACAATGTGTAATTGTGGTTAGTTAAAATGAAGGCCTAATATTGAGATGTACCAAGTAGGAAGAAGAAAAGATTGATTAGGGAATACATTACAAAAGAAAAGTGAATCTAAGCCAATGCTTGATATTACTGAATTGAAAGCAGGTGGAATGAAGAAAGGAAATATAAAAATGGTGAAATATTTAAGGATAAAAATGTCTCCTAGAAAAAAGTAAATTATTTTGTCTTTCATGGCTCCTGTCTTCTAAGATTAAAGTGACTGCACTAAATGCATTTTTAAAAAACTTACTTTACTGATAAAAGTAATTTATGTTTATTGTAAAAATTTCAGAATTTATGAAGAAGTAAAGGGGATACAAATAAAGATTGACCCTAGGGTAATCACTGTTAACTTCTGGTATCTTTTCATCTATTCTTTTTCTATGCATATATGATCTTATTTCATAAAAAATTTGAATGTTACTATATAAACAGTTCAAAACTTTTGATTATGGATTTTTTTCTACAAGTGAAAAAGTAGAAAAACTGTATAATGAATCCCGTTATGCCATCAAAAATAATCAAGATATGGTCATCTTGTTTTATCTATACCTTCTCCTATTTCTCCTATTAAATTATTTTAAAGCAAATCCATATAATTACCATTTCATCCATAAATGCTTCAATTTTTACCTTTAAAAATAATTTTTTTAAAAAATAAACCACAACATCAGTATCAATCACTGACAAATTAACAGTAACAGTAATTTTCTCATACTATCAAAGAGGCATGTTTTTATCCTTTTTTTAAAAAAACCTGGCTTCTTTGACAATAAATATTATTGTCATCTTTTACTTGTAGTATAAGAGTTTGTTGTATAGAAAAGTTGAAGTAATTCATAATGACTAAAGATAAGAGTACCAATTTTTTTACATTTCATCCCAAATTGGATTTTATCATTTTAAAAATCATTATAAGGTTTTTAGATAAAAACAAACTTTTAGAAAAAATTTTTGTACACTTTTACTCTTTTCAATTGCTTATTCATACCCTTAGTGACTACTGAGTTAATTGTTTTTCTTATTGATTTGTAAGAATTTTTCACAAAGATGTGTATATTCTCAAATTGTTCACATTCTGACGAGTATTAGAATAATTTTACTAAGGTAGAACAGTGGAGAGAAACAGTATGACTCATGGATTTATTTATATTGTGGGAAAATGCTATTTTCCCAGGAGACTTTCAAGCCTGGTTACAGTGCCCTCTACTCTGTTTCATGATGATATTAACCCTTTGTCATGTATATTGCAAATCTTTTTTTGTCATTTTTTTAGCTTTGTTTACAGTATTTTTCTAAAATTTCCTTATCTCAAGATAAAAGTATAAATTTTCTTTTTATGTTTTTATCACTTTATTTTTCCATTTTTAAACCTTAACTGAATCAGAAAGTACTGTCATATGAGACATGAATTAGATTATAAGTTTACCTTCTCCAATTACTAGCTAATTGTTCCACTGCATTTTAAAGACTATTTTCCCCAATGATTTATATGCCTTTTTATCACCTAAAATATTTTATATACTAAATAATTTCAAAATGTACATTATATGAATAAAAAATATATATTTTTGATATACATATATATCAAAAGCAGGGATGTAAGAAATGAAACAAGTTTTAACTGAGCAGAAAGAGGACAGTTTGCATAGGGTTGATGGAGTGTTTGGCTGGCATGTAGGAAAAAAATAAATATTTTTAGGAAATAAACAATCAAAACTTGTATAAATGGATGAGTAAAATAACATCTGTGAACTGGCAATTTTTTCCATCTCACAAGTTTGTTGAAGACTTATCACAGAGTACAGTCTGCTCTTCCAAGCTTACCTCTGGGTACAAGCCCCATACATTTCACTTATTCAACATTTATTTAGCCTCTCTATGTGCCTGGCATTTTGCTACGTGTTGGTTATACAAAAAAGAATAAGATTTAGTCCATATTCTTAAGAAGTTCAAACTTTGATTGACTGTACTCAACTGTCTATGGGCTAAATTCTCTTCCCAGACTATGACATTCTGCAGGACAAACTCCACAGTTTATTCATGTTCTAATCTCTAATGTTTAAAATAATTCTTGACACATGGTAATTGCTAATCAATGAATATTTGTTGAATTCTGTGGGAACAGAGTACCATTATTTCCAGGGTCATTCATACCCAAATCCATCTGTCAAGGGAAGATAAGAGCCATCTACCAAGTATTCACTGTTGCAAATCAATGACTTTTTCTCCTCTGCTCAGGTTGCTCCCAATGTTGCCAAGACAGACATTTTTTTTTTCTCCCACAGATCTACTTTCTACCTCCTACCCCCATCCCTGCTGGCTTCTTTCAATTATATCTGTTCTCCAGCGACCCAGTCTTGCTGTAAGGTTTTCTCAGGCCAGCTAAGTGCCTACATAGAGTCTTTAGTCCTCTCAAGCCAACCTGCTGTGATATACTCTCCTCCTCTTTTGGCTTCCAATAACTTCTCCTTTCTTCAAGTCTATGGTAGTGACCGACTGGCAGCTAAGAGCCTTGGGTTCTTGATAATCCTTCCTGGTTCTAATACATGCCCCATCTATTTCTTTTTGAATAATCTCTTTGCAAATAAAATCTCTTCAGATTATACTTTGAAGCGTGACATCTATTTGTTTGCTATCAATATTTATCATCATCATCATCATCATCATCATCATCACCACCATCATTATTACTTTTCTTCATGAGCATGTGAATATTGAGGAAGATAGGTAGGGGTGGAAATATGGTTGTGCACATGCAGGAAAACATTTTTATTTTTGAAGGTACCTATAGTCTGAAGAGTGCTTCCAAGACTAACGTGATCCTTTGGCAGAAGAATCAGTGAAAATGAGAGGAAAAACTTGGATACAGCTAAAAAATAAATGTGCTCAGAAGGTATGACAATCAGGTGATGAGTCACCATGAGTCATGACATTTATTTTTTAATTTATTTTAACCCAACATTAACTATGCCTGTCCTAGAACTCTCAATGGTTTTGTTTGTTTGTTTGTTTGTTTGTTTCTCGATTAGTTGACAAGAAAACCTATTTGCCATTATTATATAAAGGTTGACACCATCCATCCTAAAAATTCCATTTTACTCATATTAGTTGAGCTACAAAATCCTTGTAAAACATTTGGGAACCTATGCTCAGACTTTCAGAAGTAAGTTTTAAAATACTCCAAATGATATAATTTACTAATCTAACTTTTATTTACCTTCATTCTCACGGGGCATTGTGTAGTGTTTATTTGTAAACATAGACTCTAAGGGAATAAAATAAATTGCGCATTTTTACTTTTGGTCACTTCACTCATCATTCTGGTAGATCATTCATCTAGTGCTTACTACTGTTTGCCATTATATTATACAAAAAGAAATATGTAGATAGAAATACTCTAGACATTGTACTTATTTCATTTATTCTGCTATTCAATAAGCTTTTATAGAAACTAAAAATTATAGATGTCATGATAGTTAGGCAGTAAAGAATCATAAATGAATAAGATATATTTTTCTCAAGGTACTTAAATGAAGACTGATAAGAGGTGAAAATGAACTTCATTAAAAATAAAGCCCCTTCCCATTCTGGTACAAAGATATAGGAAGAACTACTTTACCTCCATTGCAAGCTTTTTAAATGACTGTTGCAGGAACAATCTCAAGGGCATCACAGAGACTGGAGCCAAAGTCGTGCATGGTTACTGGTGTTTTTTGGTGATGAGGGATGTGTATGAGTTAACCTGTTCTACATTCTGAGACTTCTCTTTCAGTATTGACATTTTTATAATATTATCATAGTTGTGAAATTCAACTCAAGTATACAAGTTCAGACAAAATAAAGTACAGGGTTTTTTTTTGTTTTTTGTTTTTTGTTTTTGGTGTAAGAAAAAACAAAACATCGTAGAAAGCCCTTACATGTGTGCAGCCAAGGAATGCACGTGACTTTTTTGGTGTACAAACTGTTGAAATAACTGCAGTAGGGTGGTGGCACTCACCCTAACATCTTGATATTGAAGCAACTTTTCTGTTTATTGAATACATTTCTTTGAAGCAATGGTACAATTTTTATCATTCTCCACTGAATAAACTTTAATTGGGAGGTGTCATATGCCAGGTAACTAGGAACTCTTGCTTTTAAGTCACTATTTAATTTATGACTTTGCTATTACTCTTGTCTCCTTGCATCTCCTCATGGCATTCTATTTCATTAATAATTGAAAATCTCTAGTCTTAACACATTTCATTTTTATGCACTTTAAGCTTATTTGGCTGGCATTTGCTGATATTTCTTCCCAGCTGTTTTTATTTATGAGGAAACCATTGTATTTTGAAAAGACATATTTTTAAAAGGCAAAAGGAACATTTTTATAAGTTTTATGTTAGTAGAAATATTTCATTTTATGTAGTTTTTGAAGATGCAATAATAAATTTGAAATAATAGATTTTTTTTAAATATTGCATATAAGTGCTTATTTTTGTCACTAGATAGATGAGTGTTGGCACTCTTGAGGAGCTGTGTCCCCATGTCCTATAGCCTGGAGTTCTGACAAGGCCCTGCAAATGTCCAGTGCTAACCAGGCATAGGTTTGTATATTCTACAAATAAACAAGTAAATAAATATAAGAAGCAACCCTGGACTGTACCTGTGAATGAAAGCAAAAAAGTAAAACTGCTTCTTAAGAGAAAATGTATTAAGATCTGAACGAGTTAAAATTAATTATTCCTCCATTTTAAGATAAGTAAAAGTGTCTTCATTTGTCCCTTCACATTAGACAGTCTTATTTTAGACATATTGAGAACTTGGATTACTTAGAGAATGATTTTAAAGCACATTTAAAAGATTTAATTGCTTTTTGTAAAGTCTTTATTATCTCTTTTTTGAAGAACAGGATGTATAACAGAAAATTAAATTAATTACTATATTAAAATTAAATTTTCTTATTTTTTTTCATATACCACCAAATCATTTCCTTATTTTAAATATTTCAGATGGTCCTGACTATACAGTATGCATGCAAGGGAGCTACATAAAAGTATAATGGCCTGAGTGCTAAACGAATGACTTTACTCTTAAAGGCTTCATAGAAAGGGACACTCTTTCTTTATCATACATTATGATGAAACTGATCCTTATGTAAGAATTCAAAGTAAAAGGACTACACACATAAAAAAATCAACCTAGTTATGTTTTCCATTTTATAGTCTTAGAAGCAGAAAAGTAAAATGTCAGGCATTTTGTTAAAAAGCAGTTTTTATATTAAGTATTTTAAATAATGTTAAATATTATCAATTAAGTTAACTTTATTCAAAAGCACCAGATATATCTTCTTTTTTTAGGACAGGGAGAACAACTTTTCTTTTTCTCAATCTGGTTCTTAAATTAACTTGGCTACAGAAACCAAACTGTTTAAAGCTGTTATAAATAATTAAACAAAAAATGATGTTCTGCAGTTTTTGAAAGTATACATTCTTTTCAAACATTAATGCTTTAATTTCAGGAGCAGTCTTTAAAGAGAGAAGCCAAATGCATCTTTAAAAAGCCAAGAATATGATTTCCTCTCATTAATATGTTCTTCACATAGATAAAAGCATCTTATTTTAGGTAACTTCTTACTAATGGTCTCCAGAAAACCCCGGTCATCTACATTAATTCTATGTGTCCCTGTCAGTGGTTATTTGCCACACAAGTTAGTTATTGTTTACAAAGACAGAAAGTTTTTCCAGTGAAAAATATATTTATCTTTGAGAATTTATATTTTAGATTGTTTTTAATTTTTCTCATAGAATTGTATTAATTTTGCATGTTAAGAAAACATTTTTTATAAAATGGATGTTATTTAGTGATAAGTTGAGTAATTGCTGCCATCAAATGTTCTAGATTTTACCAGCCAGTAATTATAAAATAAGATCATGTTTTGTTTTGTTTTTAATTCCTTGATTATTATAGCTTGAGCCTCTGCCATTTTAGTCACTAGAAATAAATCTTTACTTCAGCGAGTTTTCCTGGGTCCTCCTCAGGAGCAGGTGGCTCCCAACCTTCACACTGATGCTTCTGTTGTTGGCCCTGCTCATGAGACTGCTAAACGTATTATGTCAGCTTTCCAGTCGTCCCAAAACAATCACTACCACTGCTGCCTTTCTGATCTCCTGTGAACCTGACTCTTGCTCTTCTCTATCTAAAAATGAGATAGACCCCTCTTAACTCTCAACAGTACAAATGAGACCAGGTTAAATTGTTAACTGGACTTTAATGAAAGGCGTGGGCATCATGGAAGGAAAGTACAACAAAGAGTAATTTACTATTGTTGTAAAAGTGGTACTCTTAGAGTAGACAGGACTTTAAGTCTCTTCCTGGTCCAGCTTCAGGCTGGCTAACATCTGGCCAGGAATGTCCCAACAATTCCAAATTTCCCATCTAAATTCCTAGGTCCAAAGTGAAGATGCCTTTCACACCAAACTAAGACTCTCAATTCTTATTCCTTGCCTCATATTGGAGTTCATTTAGGATGACTGACAATGAGAAGATATACTCACTTCAAGAAAAACTCTACACCCAGACATAAAGCTGTGATCTTGCCTTAAAAACCATTGAAAAACCCTATAACACTATAACTCATCGG
This sequence comes from Cynopterus sphinx, assembly GCA_030015415.1. Classification (NCBI taxonomy): domain Eukaryota; kingdom Metazoa; phylum Chordata; class Mammalia; order Chiroptera; family Pteropodidae; genus Cynopterus; species Cynopterus sphinx. The sequence goes on along the minus strand of CM057379.1, from coordinate 49,069,707 downwards.
AGTTTTTTTTTTCCTAAGTCATACCTCATTTGCAAATAGTCATCTAGGTGAGAGTGTGCTAGCCTTAGTTAGTCCAGCTTCTTTTTAGTACTATAAAGTATGGGGCAAATTGTGCTTCTCAGACCCTCCTACATTCCTCTCTGTCCTTGTTTTACACTTCAAATACTCTTGGACTGGTAGACAACTCTGCACATATGCTGCCATTGATACTTACAGTGTAATTCATTGAGAGTTTTTTCACTGATTTCAGAATTTTCTTCTAAACAATTAACTGATACTCTTCTCCTCCCCCGTCCCCAGTAACAAAGTAACAGGCTCCCTCCAGGACTCCACTCAAAAATGTGGGACTTTCTTGCTACTTTGAAAGTAGCACTTTAGGGATCTAGTAGGGATTGTCAACTGCAGAGAGAGCAGTGTGAAGGGGAAGCCACCAAGTTTTAAAAAAATCTGAAGTTTTAGAACCCAGAGTGCCCTATAAGAAACTACTCTAAAATTTAATGGCTGCCTTAAAAGGACACCTTTTTATTCTCACGAGTCTCACGTGGGTAAGGCTGGACTCCAGAATCTGGGCTCTGAGCTGCTGGCTACAAGTCAGGTTCAGGTCTGCCGCATATGTCTCAATATGCAGCCCAGGGTGGAGTTCAGTGGTTGCTGAGGCATGGTTTTCTCATGGCAGGTCCCCAGAGCTCAATGGGCTACCTCAAGTCCACAAGCACATTTCAAACTTATGCTCATGCCACGTCCACTAGTATCCTATCAGTCAAAGGAAGACATATGGCCAAGTCCAAAGACAAGGGGAAGTTCAATTAGCCTCCCCACAGCTCTCCACAAAGCTGTGGCAAGAGTGAAATATATAATTCTTTTACAAAGGTGTAGAAAATTATGTCCAATAATACAATCTCCTTTTCTGGACCACAGCAGACTTTGCCTGATTCTATAACTACTATCTTTTGTGGCTAGCCTTGCTCCATATCCTCATCAGTTGATACAGATGATTTGGTCACTCCTCTACTTAAATCAATTATAGAAAAATTATACTTCCATTATAGAAAAAATTTAAACTTTTTAGTAAGACCAATAGGTTCACTATGGTTACTTTTATAGCATGCTTTATTTCTATTATTTTCTTTCTCTCCCCTCAATGTCTAAAGTTATGCTTTCCTCTGTTACCTCCTAAACATCTAAACATATTTAAGGCTTGTGGTTTTGTACATGATATTTCTTATTACAGAAATTTATTTCATTTATCCAGTAAAATTTATTAAATGCCAGGTACCCAGAAATATTAGAATACGTTGGAGAATGTATTTCTAACAGAAGGTGCATTCTCTCACCCTCTTATAGGCTCTCTGTGGGAATATGTTCTTTACCCAGTAAATGTGCAGTCATCTTTTGGGGTATAATATTGATCACCTACACCTTTCCCTGCTTTCTCCAGAGGGAGTTAATTTTTTTCTTTACAATATTCTTGTACCACTTTTCATCTGTGTGGCTAAATAATATTTTGAGATACAATTCTTTCTTCTCTCTTTTTCTTTCTTTCTTTCTTTCTTTCTTTCTTTCTTTCTTTCTTTCTTTCTTTCTTTCTTTCTTTCTTTCTTTCTTTCTTTCTTTCTTTCTTTCTTGCTTTCTTGCTTTCTTGCTTTCTTGCTTTCTTGCTTTCTTGCTTTCTTGCTTTCTTGCTTTCTTTCTTTCTTTCTTTCTTTCTTTCTTTCTTTCTTTCTTTCTTTCTTTCTTTCTTTCTTTCTTTCTTTCTGTATCTTTCCCTTTGCCATCCCTGTTATTTTTTGCCCAAGGCAGTTTTTTTTGGGGGGGGCAGACCCTCCTTTCTCCCAAAAAATCACATTGAGGACATTTTGATAGGTAACCATAAGAAAAATATTAAGATAAAACAGTGTGCAGTTGGAGGTGGAGAATTTAGGGGAAAGTGATGGAGAACATAGAACCTCTCTTCCAGATGAAAAAGTTTTTTCTGGCCTGGTGAAGGGAAGAAGAGAAAGAGATCTATAGGTCCCAGGAACAGAGAGGACTTAGTATTTCCCAAGCATGATGCTGTCAGTAATAATAATAACAACAACAATAGCAATGATAATGATAGCAGCTGTTACTGAACACTTACTACATACATAACAGGTATTGTGCTAAGCACTTTATATAAATTACCCCATTTTGCCTTCACAACAACTCTATGAGGTAGACAACATACACATCTGTACTTTGCAGATGAAAACCTGAAGCTTAGGAAATTCAAAAACTTTTGCTGAAGTTTTACAGCTATATGGCATGCCCATGTTGTAAGTTCAAGTGACGCCAAAGTTAGTCTTTGAAACAATTCATGATTCTGCCTCTCTATAGCTAAGCTCTCAAGACCAGAACTTAGGAACTTAGACAGAGAAAGCCATCTACAGCCATGTAAAAACTTCTTGTTTCTTCTGTAGGATGCAGAGTTAGGCAAAGGGCCCTGGGTCTGAGGAGTTCTGCAGACAGGACAAACAATACCACCTCTGGAGGACAAGTCCTCCACTCTCCTTCCGTCCCCAATTCCAAATGCCAGGTAAAAGGATGGGGGAGAAAGAACTAAGAGTTAGCCAGGTCAATTTTTTTTTACTGGCCTGGAAGATGGAGGTTTGGTGTAAAAAATAATAATCATCATAAAGATAATATGTGTATTTCTTATGCATGTAAATTTATAGGATGAGATTTATAACCATTATATAGATTATCTCTATTCTTGCTCTTATCACTTTATATTATAAATAGAGGTTTTTTTCCTGTAGATTATGAGCAACTAGAAGTTAGGACATTTCTGTTACTTGACTTTATTACCTGCACCAAGAATATGCTGGTTGAATGGATTATCGAAATACCCTTAGTAAGAATTTTCTATTACTCTATTTTTGCCCCCTGTAAATTTTGTTCATTTAAAATGTTGGAAGTCTTTGTTGTGAATATAAAGCACATCAACACAAAAAGCTCATACTTCAAATGTTCTTGTTCTTAAAAGTGTATTTCTTTTTTCCACCTTGTTATTTATTACTCTAAGATTATGTACTGAAAATAAACCTGAGAATGTAACATGAAAACATTTTAGACAAAAAGTTCATTAATGACAGTATGCAATTTCTAAGGGCAAAGGGTATTTAAACACTGTAACAAGAATAGCTGCAGAATTTATCAAGAAAACAAGGTTGATGAATAGGAAGAGGAAATACATTCTCAGTAGAGGACTGATGCCAGAGAGAGAACTGCAATAAATGACTCAGCAGAAAGTCTTACTACTGTCAAGGGCCAGAAAGCCAAGCAAATAGGCCAAAGAAATTAAGACTCCTCTGAGTGTTGAAACAAGTTAATGAAAATCAGAACTATGGTTGGTATCCATAATGAAAACAGCTACCCAATTAATATGCTGCCCTTCTTCCTTCCTTCCTATTCCTTCTCCCCTTTGTGGTTCATGAGTTTATGTCTTATGAACTCACCTATTCTAAACTCCCACTAACCTCAAGCAGAACTTTCTTCTGTTGGATATATATCAATGTTTACAGCTTTTATTTGAATTCACGGAGAACAATTATGTCAGTAACACTAAAGTATGTGACAACTTATAAGTGTGAACTAAAACTTTAAAGGAATTGAGAAAATGCAGCAATTCTTATGTTCATTTCTTTATTCACTCACAGAACATCTAGTCACCATCCAATATTTACTACATGTTGGGCATCGCTCTAGGTGCTGGAATTCACAGGTTCACTGGGGAAGCAGATTTGCAAATAAATGCTATGTGTAAAATAATGGGCACTAGAATAGAGACATTCTAAAGTTCCCCAGGAGCACAGGGGAAAAGCAATAGAGAAAATAGAGGAGAATTTCTAAAGAAGAGGGCTTTTGAGCTGGATCTCGAAGGATGATAAGAATTTTGCCAACTGACTCAGAAAGGAAAAAAGCACTTGGGGGAAATAAATCAGCATGTAAGAAGAACCAAAATTGTGAAAGAGTATAGTGTATTTATGGATTGGGAATTGCTGAATGACATTAGCGTGAGGTATGAGAAGAGAAGAATGAGAGATGAAGTAGGTGAAGAAGGCAAGGCTGTGATTGGCTTTGTATGCAGTACTTAATTTAGAGACTTTACAGCTTTGATGCACAATTATTTTTTTGATGGCATGTTATTCTGTTGGCTGGTTGTGAATATGCTGTTTCTCTCCACTGATGGCAAAACGATGCTTGTGCTAGGGTGGGACAGCTGACCCCAGCAGAAACAAAACCAGAGAGAGTACAGAGCTGGTCACAGTTTTTACTATGTAGATCTGCACATGACATGTATCCATGTCTGTTCTTGACTTCCTGGGGTTTGATATGTGTGTGTATGATATATTTAGTGCTATCATTGGTATTAAGAGAAGTGGGCTGGAGTGAGGTATGAATCTTGGAGCTCACTCAAGTACCAGAAATTCTTAATCACGCCTCTGCTCACAATTACATGGACAGAGTTGCCTTTCAGGTTCCTCTGAGACATGAGTAACAGGCATAACATGTGAATGTTTCTCTAACCCACCCCTCTCTTAGTAAATGGGTAAGTATTTTAGTTCAAGAGAATAAAGGAAGCATAAAGAAACTAGTGTGAGAGATAAAATCCTTGAGAAAAAGTTCTTGTTAGTTTTTCTTATAGGTTTTCTCAAAATTAGTCAGCATACTAGAGGAGTTAAAATCAAGCTTTGGAGGTAGATCATTCTAGGCTCTTATTCTGACTCTATCAATTAACAGCAAGCCGGGTGACATCTCATAATCCAAGTTCTCATCTGTAAACTGGGCAAAACAATACCTATTTTGAGAATAGTAAGAGTCAAATGAGGTAATGTGTGGAAAGTACTTAACACAATGCCTGTCACACAGATATCATAAACTATGCAGCCTTTGTCAGAGATTTCCTATAAAGGATCTCTGTATCTGAAACACAGCCTTTTCTTTTTAAATAAACCTTTATGCTTTTGCCATATACAATATGTCCTGTTCATTTCATCTGTCTCAGTCATAAACCTCGGGCCCTCCCCTCTTTTCTAACACTTTCTGAGAGGAGCCAGCAGGCCCTAATCCCTTGTCTGGGCAGCATCTCCTGTGCCCCCTTTTTGTTTCTATTTTGACACCTTTGTGCCCATCTGTAGATAGTTTTGTTTTTTTTTAATAATAATGTCAAGGAAGTATTTTGACCTGTGAGCCCATTAACAATATGACTCTACATTTTCTGCTTGCTCTTAAAAACTTGCTCAGGGTTTAAGAAAATCTGAGATCTTCTCTCCCTCTGTTTAAGTTGGCTCCTTCGTCATGAAAATTAGAAAACTATAAACTAAAAGTTGCTAGACTTAAATACTTAATCATTATACAGCCAAATATTGTTTGTTACACTAGATAATTTGATATTAGAATGGGAATGTTGAGAATAATTGGCTTATTTCTCAATAGATTAGTTTTATTCTTAGAATCAGGAATTACCTTTCATTCTTTAATTTTTTTTCCCAAATAACCAAGAAAAAGCCAATATCAGAGATAAATTTTATATGATTATAATTTAGCAGAGGATGAGATTTTGAATTAGAAACTCTAGGGTAAAAGAGCGTGCGTATTCTGGCATTATATTTGTTTATCTTTTAACTTACCATCTCAGTTCCTCTGTCTAAAATGAAATCAACAAATCCTTACTTTCCTTTGTTTATAAGGAAGTAGTAAGACTGAATAAAATTATATATATGAGATGTTTTGTGCTCATTGGAGGAAAGCTACTGTTTAAATTCAAGGTATTATCATGGGAAATGATAAGAACACTGAACCAGGAATATGCACATTGAATAGTTCCTATCCTGACCTTCCATGAGCTTCAGCAGGCAGCTTTGGGGGTTCCTGTGCATTTCACTGTCACAGTCATAAAGCAGACAGGATGGCCCTCAGTTACACAAAGGAGGTGTAAAAGGTCATATTATTTGGAGACAGCAAGGACATTGTCACACATAACGTGCTGTAGATAGAGACCTAGAAAACCATTTTAGGTTTTTGTTGCCATCCTTGAGGGTCCCAACGTTATTCATAACAGAACTACCAGAGTGTATAATCTGAGGGATTTTCAACTTCAATTAAAAATAGAAAACTTAGTGTAAGATGTGTATGTGGGCAGAATGAATAGTAAGAACTGGCAAGGCCCGTTCCACCCTTCCTTCCTTTGTAATCTGATCTATAGTATCTTTTCTATTGTTTTCCAGCACAAATCTAAATTCTTTGTATCTAATAGTGTCTTAATATTCTGAACTTTAGGCACATTTATTAGAAATCATTTAGGTTTTAATTTTCTCATGACTCAGATCAGTAAATATCCCAACTGGTGTAAATATCTTTAGCTTTGTTTTGAAATCTTCATTTTGCTTTGTAAGCCCAATATTATCTTGTAGCAGGTGCAGATTTTGTGTTTTCTGAATTCTTAATGAACATAAATCCCTAGTAGAGATATTTTTCATTCCCTGCATGCCATTGTTCTGATAATGCTGCTTAAAAAAACACAGAAAGATCCTTTTTTAGATTCCATGTCTAAGCATATATTTCAAGAAAGGCCAGTGTTCATCAGGAAATGTGGAACTGCCTACGGGTTTCTGTAGATATATGCATATGTCTTTGAGTAAGTTTGCTAGAGATAAAAGCTGCTTTATCTATTGTAACCCTCTGGTTTCAGAGCAGTTAACAGAAAGTGTGTCACACCATGAAATTCTTACATGCCCCTTCTGGGTTCCTGGCGACATTTAGTTGTTAAAACATAATTCAAAATGATAATTGCTGGAAATGGGCATGATCAGGAAAGTGTTCAAGGGCAGCACTACAAATAAATACAGAACATTTACAAGCCCACTTTTTAAAACCCATTTCCCAGACTCTATTTAAGAGTCATCCAGGCAAGGGGAAAAAAATGAAACCAGTATTTTCTACATTTACCTAGTCTTTGTCATAATTGTCCAGAAGCAAGCATCTGTTTGTAAATAACAGAATAATGTACTGATATCTCTGTCTCTGTTTCTCTGCCTCTGTCTCTTTCTCTCTGCTGTTTATGGAAGTAATGACATGAGTGTGAAATCTCTGAGGCCAGTGATCCTGATGTTACTGAGGTGACTTTTAGTATATCTTTCTAACTGCTAGACACAGAGACAGATCCTGTCTTTATGACTTTTTCTTGAAGGTTTAGAAAGTTGCATACCATTCCCAAAATAAATACAAGCATAATAAGCTCCTATCAATTATTCATAAGAAACTTGTGGGGACTGTCAAATTCATAGTGGATGATTTTTGAAGGAGTGGATGGATTCTTCTGATCTTTATCTCCATTTTGAGCTTACTCCAGAGCTAGCACCTCACATTTTTAACCACTGCTAAACATTTTTTGTGAATGCCTCTTTGTCAGTTAAAACTCTACATGGCTAAAGCTAAACTCTAAGCGTGGTTCATATGCTTGATCTTTACTTCACTCAGTCAATTGACAAAATCTACCAATGTTTTTTCCTCCCTCATTCCCTTTCTCTCTCCTCTCCCTCCTTCTTTCCTTCCTTTTATCTATCTGTATTTATTCAAGCATGATATATTAAGCATGTCCTTTATGTGGATCTTCAGGTATATAGACATCAAACGTGTAGCCACATGGTTCTCTATCTTCCTTCTTTACTGATAGAACTATTTAAAGGTTTCCTAAATCTTTGTTTTCAGTCTTCCTTATCTTTTTCTCATCTTCTCACCAATCTCCTCTCTATCCTACATAGTGTTACTAAATCAGTTGTTTGCAAAACTTTCTTTAAAATGTATCACTCTTCAGTTTTAAAAAATCTTAATTGGCTTTTATTTTCCACAGGAAAATGGAAATGATTTGAAGGGTAGAAATGGGGAGAACTTCTTTTCTATTCACTTTCCTCAAGCCACAGCTGACATGTCTTTTCAGTGGATGTCCTCTTACCTTCTTCACATACTTTCTCTACCCCGACAGCGCTAATCTGTTTACTACCTCCAAATAAGCCATGTGTCTTCCTAGTGCTATGCTTTGCTCATCATTTTCTTGAAAAATCACTCACCTCACTATTCTACCAGCACAAATTCTACCTTATTTTTCCAAATTTGATTCAATATACAGGTTGATCATTAAAGCTTTGTTCCTAGGCCAGGGGTTGACACATTCTTTTTCTTTGAAGAGCTAAATAGTAAATATTGCAGCCTTTCTGGGCCATACAGTTTCTGTAACAACCATTTAACGTTGCTTTTGTATCATGAAAGCAGTCATAAACAAAATGTAAAGAAATGAGTGTAGCTATGTTCTAATAGAACTTTGTGGACATTAAAATTTTACTTTCAAATAATTTTTGAATGTCATGATGTATGATCCTTCTCTTGAATTTTGTTCAACCAATTTAAAAATACAGAAAGCAGTCTTAGCTCATGGGCCACATTAAAGCAGGTAGTAGGTGTGCAGAGAACTTTAGTAGGAGGTGAAAATAGGTTTTTTTTTATTGTCAACATCTATGATAATATCTTTCATATGAGTGCTCCATGAAAATATGATGATATGATTCAAGCAAGTTATATGAGTTGTTCTGCCTCTGTATTTATGTCAAATGAATAAAAAATAATTTTTTTACAGATAATTTGTTGCACAATTACTGTCTCTTCATGTGCTCATGTTAAAATGTGAAGTTAAAATGTAACTTGAAAGAGGGATAAATATGACATAAGCTTATTTTTTCTTTATAATTAGTATAGCATTTATATAGAAATATTTACTTTCTTGGCAAATAAAATAAGTTAAGAAAACAGTATGACAAAATGGGAGTTTATAAAATGCGTTTTCAGAACCAGGACAATGAAGGTGTACTTTTCAAGATCTCTTAGGCCACCTAGAAACCAGCATTATTTAGTGCTCCATGGATCCAGACACTGTAGTTATGGGTGATACTGACACATCCCAGTATCTGTGGTCTGTCTTGGCTCACTAGTGTCAGAGCTCAGGCCACTGAATCAGCTATGGCTATCACAGTCATTGCAAATAATGACAGCCTAAATTTAAGAAATAGTTGCATAGAAAGTTTTACATTTTATTAAATAGAAAAGTAGGTGTTTCTGGGTATTAAAAAACATGCCTCAAAGGAAGAAAATGCAGGCATTTTCTCCTTTCGTTAACTTTATACTCATCTCAACTCCCCCCCCCAAAAAAAAAAAAAAAAACACTCAAGTAGATAAGCTCTAGAATAGATGGGATAGAATAAGCTCTGTAATTCTTTTGGTTTTTATGTTTGTCGCTAGTTTTTCAGGCCAGCTGGCTAAGCAGGGACTATTTCTAGCCTAAAGGAAGCTCTAAGGAAGACCTTGTGATTTAGTTGCTAAGTAAGTATTTCTGCAGATGCTGTTATCTTTAGGTAATGATGCCCTACTTTGCAAATGAAACTATGCCTTTATTTTGGAGGAATAGTTGAATTCCTGAAATTTTGAGCTTTCTAATCTGGGATTCTGCTATTAACTACTGATGTGTCTAAAGACACTGATCCTCATTTGTAAAGTAAAGTATTGGCTTGAATAGCGTGCAAAATTCTCTCTGGCTTACTGACTCCACTTGTGTTTTAAAGCCCATGAGGAATGAAAATATCTTGGTTTTCCATGCAAAATGGAGAACAGATTTCCTAGTCTAGATCATATGGGGTGGAACTCCCAACACCCATGAGGTGCAGATATGAGACCCTATCCATACCCAACAGAAAGGTGCACATTGTAACATAGATAATTAGGTCCTTTTTCACATGCACTTCTTGCTTCTAAGAAGTCCTTGTTTATGAAAAGATGTAACAAACTCTCTACTTTGTCACTGGTGGTGATAGTACTTTAAATAACTCAAATTACTTTGGGTTAAGGACGGTTGAAAAAAATATACATCTTTCTTTTGCCTGTGGGAGCAAATCATAAAAGATTTATTTTCAATTGCTCACTTGCTCTCTTTGCTGAAATTTAGTTTTGTGTCCTTGTTCTCCTTTTCTTTTGAAATTCTATTTTGCACCATATATTAAAGTTAAATGATTTGTAAATTGAGTTGTTTATCCCAGACAAATATGACTTCCTTGGTTCTCTTGATTGTTCTGATCACATTTGTGCTGTAGAACTGACCACCCTGGCCTTCTGGGGCACACTGTGGGGAAAGAAAATGAGCATGATTTGGAAGTCAGATTTACTTTCAAATACTAATTCCATTGTTGGCTGGCCATAGTAATCTGGGAAACTCATTTAACCTCCCTGAGGCTTAGTTTTCCAATTTTTTTTAGAAGACTAAATTAAATAGAACATACAAATAATCTAACACTATTTAAATCAGTATAAGAATACAATAACTATTAGTTTCTGGCCCCACTTCCTCACCTGGGTCTCTTTTGCTATTTTTATAGTCTGGTAACAGAGTAACTGCTATTTTCATGACTGTAGTTATATGTTACAGTGAGATAGCCTTCTAAAAATCTCAGAATTTTTATTGTATGCTGCATTCTCTACCCACTTCCATTCTCCTCTCCTATGCTAATAAAATATGAAACAAATAGCTACTCTTTTGCACAATTTCTTACAAAGGGGAAGCTAGAACAAAAAAGTAGTTAAGCTATAGAGAATTAGTGAGGAGGGTGGGAGTAGGATCTGAAATTTTTTGCTTTCCCTAGTGCTTAGATAAGCATTATTAGATCATGTTCTCTGCTAGGAATATTTTATAACCTATTTTGTGTAGGTTTCTAGAGAAATGGTTTAACATTTTGTTTAGTTAAGGGGGAAAAAAAACTTACATACAGTTTTAGGCTGTAATATTTTTTAGTGCACAGTATGTTGTGCTTCATCATTAATGTTAATAGAAAAACCTAGTTAAATAAACAGGCCCCCAAATCTATTAAAATATAACACCTGAATCTGGCCCTTCTCAGTCTTAAATTCCAAAGTGAAGTTTCATTTAATATCAGTGAGTATTAGCTGCTTTAGCACAATATAGACATTCTTTGACTAGTGATCAATTTTGGTCTTTACAAATCTTGATTTGGTTTAAGTCAGTTTCTTTAAAATTTTGGATGTGAATCCATCTGAACAACAACTATGAAAATGTCTACTTTCCAAAATTGTGAGAAAATAAATTTTTCTTCTTATAGAGTAAGGATTTCTCATGTAAATCTTTCCTTCTGTCAAAATTCCCTTTAACTCTTTTTTTTTAATACCACCAAAATGTGACTGACAAACTACCTGTTCATAAATATATTAAAATTTCTTTTACAAACAAATATTCTATATTCAGATTTGGGATAAATTAAGTTGACCTTTTCCCTCAATTATAACAAGATCTTACTAAATAATCTATCATTGAGATAATTTTTAAAAAGTTGGTTCTAAGATAACATCTTTCTTATTCAATTCTTGTTTTATTGCTTTTACTGACTGTCTTTCTAGTAAAATATATAATTTTCTCTTCCACCTTTCCTGGCCCTCATGCAGACACTAATGACTCTTCTGTGCTCATATAATATCTTCCTACATCTTCCCGCCTCTTGACTCTTTCTACTTCCATAGACAGCAGAATTATTGTTATGACACAAATTTTTTTTCATGGCAAATTTCCTCAATAGTTTCTTTTATCTAAGAATACAATCTAAACTTTTACAACATAATAGCATATATTCTTCATCATGTAGCTCCTGCATACTTGCTCTGGTTTGTGTCTATCCCCAACCACCCAAGATCAACACTTGTTTTACTCCCTAATATTTATTACCTACAGGTCCTCAAATGTATTGGGCTTTTAAATAAATGTCTATATGTCTTTGATGTGGTCCTTACTGCCTGGAATGTTTCCTCCAATATTATCTGACCAACTTCTCTTCTTTCAAGCATTAGCTCAGATAACGTCTCATCTTTTGGTGAGTTCAACTGTACTACCTTCTGTGCTCCCATTCCTTATCTATCTCCACACTAGATAAATGAAACTAACAGCTGATTAAAAAAAAAAAGATAAAAAAATTGACAAATGATTAGCCAGATTCACCAAAGTAAAAAGAGAGAGGATTCATATAAATAAAATTAGAAATGAAAGAGGAGATATTATAACTGATACCATAAAAATATTTTATATGTATATTATATATATACAATATATATTATATATATATATAATAAGATGGCTGAGAAATTTTATATGCCAACAAATTAGACAACATAGAAGAAATGGATAAGTTTCTAAAAACATACAATTAGCAAGACTGAATCATGAATAGAAAATCTGAACAGACTGATTTCTAATAAGGCAATTGAATCAATAACCAAAAGCCTCCCAACAAACAAAAGTCTAAGTCCAGATGGCCTTTCTGGTGAATTCTACCAAACTTTAAGGAATAAACACCAATCCTTCTTAAATTCTTCTAAAAATTGAAAAGGATGAACGACCACTTCTGAACTCGTTTTCCAAGGCCAGCATTACCCTGATACCAAAACCAGACAAGAAAATTACAGGCCAATATCCTTGATGAACAGCCATGCAAAAATTCTCAACAAAATGTTAGCAAACCAAATTCAACAATATATTATAAAAATTATACATACACATGATCAAATGGGATTTATTCCTGGGATGCAAGATTGGTTCAACATTCACAAATCAATCAATGTGACACACCATTATAACAAATGAAAGATAAAAATCATATGATAATCTCAATTGATAAAGAAAAAGCATTTAGCAAAATTCAACATTCATTCATGGTAAACAGTCTCAACAAAGCCAGTAGAGAGGAAATATACCACAACATTATAAAGGCCATATATGACAAGCCCACAGCTAACATCATAGTCAAAGGTAGAAAGCTGAAAAGTTTTTAAGATCAGGCACAAGACAAAGATTGGTAAAACTAATTAAACAAATTAACTAAAGTTGCTAAGAATAAAAATCAATATACAAAAATCTGTTACATTTCTACATACTAATAAACTATCAGAAAATTAAGAAAATAATTTTATTTATAACTGCATCGAAAAGAATAAAATACTTAGAAATAAATTTATACAAGGAGGTGAAACACCTGAAAACTATAAGACATTGATAAAAGAAATTGACACAAAAGGGAAAATATTCCCTTTTGGATTGGAAAAATCAATATTGTTCAAATGTACATATTACCAATGCAATCTACAAATGCAATGCAATCCCTATCAAAATTCCAATGGCATTTTTTACAGAAATAGAAGACAATTTTAAAATTTGTATAGAACCACAAAAGACCCCCAAATACCCAAATAGCAATCTTGAGAAAGAAAAACAAAGTCGAAAGCATCATGCTTCCTGACTTCAAATTATATTGTAAAGCTATAGGTAATCAACACAGTAAGGTATTGGCATAAAAACAGACATATAGATCAATGGAACAGAGAGTCTAGAAATAAACCAATGTATATATGGCCTATTATTTTTTAACAAAGGAGCCAAGGATATACAATGGGGAAAGATAGTCTCTTCAATAAATGGTTCTGGAAAAACTGAATAGTCACATGCAAAAGAATAAAACTGGACCGTTTTCTTATACCATGCACAAAAATTAACTCAAAATGGATTAAAGACTTGAATCCATAAGACATAAAAACATAACATTCCTGGAAAAAAACCTAGGTGATCAGCTTCTTGACATTGGTTTTGGTGATGATTATTTTAGGTTTGACACCAAACACAAAGGCAATAAAAGTAAAAATAAACAAGTGAGACACATCAAACTAAAAAGCTTCTACCCAGCAAAAGAAACCACCAATAAAATGAAAAGTAACCTACAGAATGAGAGAAAATATTTGCAAATCACGTATCTGATCAGGGGTTAATATCCAAAATATACATAACACTCATACAATTGAAAAGCAAAAAAGGAAAACAAAACAAAACTAAACTAAACTAATTCATTTAAAATGGCAGAGGCTCTGAACAGACATTCTTCCAAAGAGGAACATATGTGGCTAACTGGGACATGACAAGGTCGAGGTGTTCAACATGACACACCACCAGAAATATACAAATCAAAATCACAATGAAATATTATGTCACACTTGTTAGAATAGCTATTATAAAAAAAAAAAAGACTAGCAATAACAATAGTTATTAAGGGATGTGGAAAAGGGAACCCCCATACATTCTTGGTAGGAATGTAAATTGATATATCCACTATGGAAATCATTATGGAAGTTCCTGAAAAAAATAAAAATAGAACTACAATATGATTCAGCAAGTCTACTTCTGGGTATTTATCCAAAGAATATAAAAACTCTATATCAAAAAGATATATACAACCCCATGTTCATCTCAGCATTATTTACAATAGCCAAGACATGGAAGCAACCTACATGTCTATTTATATGGATAAATACATAAAGAAAATGTGGTATATAGATACACAATGGAATAGTCAGCAATAAAAAGTAGGAAATTCTTTGATTTGTGACAGCATGGATAGAACTCGAGGGCATTTTGCTAAATGAAATAATTCAGATAAAGACCAATATGATCTCATTTATACATAGAATCTAAAAACAAAAACAAAAACTAAACTCATAGATACAGAGAACAGATTGGTGATTTCCAGAGGCAGGGGTGGAGTGGGCAAAATAAAATAAATAAATCTTGGGGATGTAGTGTACAGCACAGTGGCTACAGTTGATAATACTACATTGTGTATTTGAAAGTTAGAGAGTAGTTCTTCAAAGTTCTCATCACAAGGAAAAACATTTATAACTATGTGTGGTGATGAATGTTAACTGGACTTAATATGGTGATCATTTTTTACCATATATACAAATATTGTGCTGTCACCTGAAACAAATATAATGTTACATTTTATTTTGTATCTTAATTTTTAAAATTCCAAAAATTATGCTGAAAAATTTTAATGGTGACTGTTGTTGAACTGTGATTTTTTTTATATAAAAAACTTTTGTTTACCTTTCCCAGTTTATATATACTATTTTTATAATTGGAAATTTATTCATGTTCAATATATTCCATTGGCCTTAGCATTTTCTCAGAGTTTTAGAGGCATAACGAGGAGCTATTGTTGCTGATAGACATGTTTCTCTCAAGTGAGGTCTCACTCTCATTGCCTAAGTTTATTCCAAGCTCTAATAGCATTTCCGGTGTTGATATCTCTTGGTTTTGTGGAAGGTCCTACTTTCATGAAAACAACACTGACCATTATCCTAAATAACACTATGCCATTAAGGAAAACCTTTAAAATGCACTTTCAAAACATCTTAGCAACTTGCTAAAATCATACTTGAAGAAAATAAAATTGAGGGTGGACTATAATGTGTATTTCTTACACTAGGCTCTCTTTTGAGTTGTAATAAAGATTTAAATTAGGTCATATTTCTACTCTAGATAACAACAGAGGGTCTTCCTTGAGTAGGTCAGTGATAGTATATGCCAACTGTCTGTTCTTTCCTATTTTTATGTTTATTCTGCTGTTCATTACTGGTTTTCCTCTGAGTGGTTTTTACTTGTAAGGCACAAACATGTGGTCCTATTTTAACTCCTTGCTCTTGTTTTCATATTTAGTATTAAATGGTAAAGTTCTTATTTCAATATGGAATATTTAACTATATCCTCTGAGAATAAATTGATATTTGCTATTTGCTCTTTTAGCAATGTTTTGAGTAAATGACTTACTAAAAATATCCTCTTTTTTTCTGAATCATTTAAAATGATTATTTCTAAAAGAAGTATCTTCCTTTAGTCTGGAACCACTGACTCACAGAGATGCTTCCCTGTTTCCAGGGATTCTGAGCACCAAACCTAGGGAGCAAACAAATCAAACTATGATCTGAGGAACTTTTGGAAGTAAAGAAACGAAACGATAAAGAGAAATATTTTAATGCTGGCTCCTTCCATTTTCCTCCTAAGTTTACACTTTGGCCATTTGCTTTTCCAAACTGCAATGTCTTCACACTACTGAAACAACATGTGTATTTCAATGGAAATACTGTGGTACTTCTGGCTTTGTTACTGGTGTTTTGAACTGGAATATTTTCAGATCATCATTTTGGCATCATGTCTACCACTTACACAGAGAAAATTTGGAACTGAAACAATATGTCAATTAACATATCCTCCTTGGAATGTACTGGATGTCCCACACTTGAAAGGATCAGTACATTCCTAGAATGTCTTTTACTTTTGGTGTTACTGGCCTGTCAGTGTATGACACCCATACAAATAGCAGATTCAAATATGCACTATTTGGGGGTTCTCTAAAAATAAGATACCTGCAAAAGTGCAATCTAAAAGTAGAGTGCTATTTTTTTTTAAGGAAAAATTACTACATAAGCATTTCCTCAGGTACCACTGTGACACATGACCTGACTGATAAAGGAAAAGGCCTTGTTAGGATGCCAAACTGCCAACATTTTAAAGGAAATTCTAGTTGCAGGAACAGAGATGTTAACATAAGCCATTGAAAGATTTCACAAGTAAAAAGTATTTTGTTTAGAGAAAAATTTAGTTTGCAAAAAAATAATTCTTGAAATTTGGGAAGACACAGCTCCAATGAGTCTGAGTCACAAGGAGTACAGCTCATCACTAATGATATAATCTGAAAATATTATTAACAACTGGTTAGTAAAAATCAAATAAAAGCATATGATTCTTGAAATATCAGGAGAATTATTTGGATGTTGACCATTTATATGTTCTCATAAATGAGTAAGAAGTGAATGAGAAAAAAAGATTTAAATTTTTTTGTATATAATCATGGGGTGAATGCGATAGAATATGTGGAAATATCATCATTTTAAAGGCAGAAAGCCACAGTTTTCTAATCTATAAAATGGAAATAATAATTCCTATTTTGGGACTTTTTGTGGATTAAATACACTATGTAAATAGTTTGTTATGGAAATGATATGCTGGAACTGGGATGAGACATTAAAGTTAGCTGAATATTGGGAAATTACTTTCACCTCATTGGGGAAAGTACCCAAATGATAATTAAAGAGGTTTGGAAATGAGAACAGGGACACAATCATCATGGCTACTGTGATGTGATATATTGCTTTATCATGAAGAACAGCCAAGAAAATGAAGAGACAGAAGAGAAAATAATAATTAAAATGGTTGAATTGAATGAGTGGGTTGAAGTATTATAGGTGCTGAAAAAGATGAAAAATCCAAGCACAACTTGATAAATAAGAAAATTGCCTGAAACACCAAGTAATCACCATCTGATCTTGACTGAAAGAAACAATGAACCATAATGAGCAAAATTAATTATGGAAGTTGATGAAAGATGTGATCTCTTTTATGATGTGAATTTGAGAGAGTGTATAACATAGGACCCTATATGAACATATTCACTTACTAGTCCTCAGGATTCAAATTCGATTCCCACTGCCTATCGTATTTCTTAGCCCCTAGAATACACTAAATAAATGTTTTTGGATAAAGAATTAATGTCTTAAATTGGATTCCCATCTCTCCACCCTCCAGAAGTAGACTCTTATAAAATAAGGATTTAAATGTAAGTACAGCAGGTCCTTAAATAATGTATTTTTGTTCAACGTCATTTCATTATAACATTAATAAGGTGCCATGGGAACTTTTGCTTATGTCAATTAGCCTGTGGTAAAATTGGTTTCATTATACATCATCTCATTTGAAGTTCATTTGAAGTAAGAGGACTAACTGTAGCCTACTTGGAAAGTAATCTCAGGATGCCTCATTAGAAGAGTGAGGAAGTGAGAGAAAACAGGGAAAGGACTCCAAAAAGAGTATGTGAATGAGCAGGTCACCACAGTGGGCCACTGGGGCTTATTTTTACTGGGACATCTGAGAAATGCTGTAGAACTCCCATTCTTTATTAATTGAAGGCTGTTGCTGAGGGCATTAACTCCCTATCACCTTCCTCCTAATCATGCTCCTATAACAGAGAAAGCCCTCAGGCAGAGACTCCAAGGTGCTTGTAGTAAAGAACTGTAGCCTGTACAAGAATCAGTCAGCACTGAGGAGCCATGAGCAGCGCCCTGGTAGAGTCTGCTACAGTGAGTGAGTGAGTGCGTGAGTTAGTGGCTGAATAAATTATAGCTTCTTTTCTTTGGATATTGTAGGTCATTCAGTCTTCAAATGACCAACACTGAAATGCGAATGCCTGTTATTACTAAGCCAGACAAATGAACGTTTTATTTATCCTCTTTGTTAACTTCTGGTAAGAAACATTTTAGGGGAAAAGAGACACTGGTAGGAAAAAGTCATTTGATGAAGTATATATGGAATAGGTGATCAAGAGTCCTGGAAGATAAATTTGTGGCAGCAATGTTGCTTAGGGCAGGCTTTTTTTTATGCAGATTCTGATAATACTTATCTTATGTGGTAGGAGAAATATAATTGTATCCTGGAGAAAATGTGAAGAATGTAAACTTCTTCTTTTCCTCTCTCCTTTCCAAAATAAATATAAAGTATTAAATAGTTTCTTTCATCTTCCTGAAGGATTTAAAAATTCAGGTGATAATAATACAAAATAGAATCTTCCAATTTAGAGACAATTAATATTTGTTCCCTCCCTAATTATGGTACTTAGAAAATTTTCTAGGATTTTGAACATTCAACCCTAATTCTATACTTGTCATATCTTAATAGGAGCCTAAGGCTAACATAGAAAGTCAGAGGTTGGCTCAATATATTCACCCAGAGAGGATTGTCAGGTATATTGCATTTACTAGATTGTGAACTTTTAGTGTCCACGTTTACTTTTTTCCACAAAAATTCAAGAGTACTTATATAACAGGACTGCACCCTCACAAGAAGTGCAATTTGTGAGCCAGTTCAATCTTTGGAAAATTGACACATTGAAACAGCATTTTCTTGCCACCTGATTTTTCTTTGTCTCTGTTAATGTAAAATACTGAATATATCCTGTTATCAAGCTTGACAGCTAGCATTTTAATTTTATTCACTGGTTTTTCCAAAAAGTGGGATTTTAAAAATACCTGGAAATCAGTTGCCTAGTGTGGATGCTTCAAATTTTATATTTTTTCCTGTTAGCTTTTCTTTTATTTAGATGCTGGGAAATATAGTATTTTCTATTTATCAAAATATCATTAAAATAGATTATTCCTCGGTTATTTTTTCTTTTTACCACTTCGCTGAACTATGACTCTAATATATAATCACTACACTTTTCTATAGATATTTTTCCTTTTAAATATTTAAGTTAAATATTATTCCATTTAATTTAATCCCATTAAATATTTTATATTTAAATGCTTATTTAATTGCTTCATATTAAAAAAATTAAATGGTCATAATCTCTCTACTTGATTCTGATCTTGCTAAAAAATTGTTGTTCTCAATCTTTCTCATATGTTTATTATAATGACTATTTTTTATTAGCTCATAAACCTCTGTGGTATCAATGTCAAAAGGAGATATTACACCCACTAATGATAGGTATCATTTATGGAATTTATACAGAGCATCTGAAAAACAGAGCTATGGCTATATTCTTAAGGATCAGAACTCAGCTATAACAACATCAAGAAATATTATTCAAAGTATAATAATAATTACTAATACTTCTCCAGGTTATTCTGTACTTCTTTAACTTATAACTATTATATCATTAAAAACAATATTTAAGTATTAAAAGTCATTGCTACTTACATAGAATCTTACAAGATATAGAAATTACAGAAAAATATTTTGATAGAAGATATGGTTAGAAAATTGTAAGAAAAATATCAATTAAATCTAAAACATCATCAACCATTACTTTGTCTCAATATGTTTCTTTCAGAGTGAAATAAATCCTATGAGATAATAGCATCAGTAAATTTTAAGAAGTTATTTCTATTCTTCAATAAAAAGTTGTCATATTACCTGGTTTGGATCATTTTGAAACTAGAGTTCTAATTGAATGAGGAATATGTAGATTTTACATTTTTTCATCCTTTGTAGTTTACAAGTATTTTTGATAAACAAATGCACGTGCTTGTTCAAAAATTTAAATTTTTCAAAAAATTTGTAGAATGAAATGAACATTTTTTCCCCAATAACTGTTCCTTCCCAGAGTCAATTGATATTAATTTTATATGTATCTTCTATATATACATATACATTCACAATATAAGCAAAATTTCATGATCTATTATATATAAACAACCATTTATCTTTATATGTCCTTGGACCAGCATGTTATACACATAATTTGGTGACTTACTTATTCACTTAATATTTCTTAGACACTGTTTCATGACAACAAATTACAATTCTAACCCACTTTAAAAATTATTATCTAGTATTACATCATATGAAAATAATTTATATGTACCTTCAGTACTCTATTGTCAGATGTGTTTCCATGCTTTTCAGCAATGAACATTTATAGTAATTAACATCTTTTTTCTTACATATATCTTTGTACCCAGATGGAGATATTTCAGTAGGATAAATTCCTAAGTGCAAAATTGCTGTTTTTAATTTTTATAAATATTGATTTTGAGAACTATCTACATAGTTTCCTTCTTATATAGTTTTTACCAGATAACATTTTAAACTAGAAAATGTAAAGTTTATTTTGTTGGCTCTCTCAAAACTTAGTGTCTATTTCACTCATTTGTCACTTTACCTAGATAACATTTATTTTGTTAGTCCAAAACAGATTTAAAAGTTTTGAAGGCTGATATAATGCCTTCCATATTTTGGTATTGCTAACACTAAATATTAAGGCATATCTTAGGGAAAGTCCTATTTAAAACTCCTCTAACTGGTAACCAGAAATATTTAGCATTGATAATTATCAAAGTAAATAGATAATCTCAGTGATGCTTTAGTATCCGTTTGCTGCTCGTATTAATAAGTTATTGCAAAAACTTGCATTTGAACTGAAGTGAAAAATGAATAAATAATATAAATAGAGTGTTTTACATGATATCACATATGACATTGTTTTTATGTTATTACTTTATTAACTTTATTTTTGAAGACTGCATCTGTGCATCAAGTCACAAAGAATAAAAAGATCTTTTTCTTTTGAGTCCCATAAGCAGAGCAAGTCCCAAGGCCCTTGCTCTAGAATGTTACATCGAGTTCCAAACATCAAATTAAGCAATATTTAGAGGTTATCTCCTTTCTGTGGTACAAGGGGGATGATTACCTCTTTTGCTAATAGGAAGATTAAATTACTACAAAATGGGAGAAAATTTACGGCATGTGTTAGATAACTGCAAGTATAGCACTAAAGACAGTTTAGGCTTCACTAGAGAGAAGTGTCTCTCACTTCTGAACTGTATACTGAGAAGGCAAGTTATTTCTAAGTTCAGTTATACCCTTGGATGAGGAAAGAAAAAAAACTATTAAGTTTCATATGTTGTTTGTATTCAAATATATTTTCTCAATTTAAGATCCTCAGCGTTTTCATTCAGTGGAAAGTCAAAAAGAAAAGATTCAAGAATAATGTTGGATTTCTTTATGTCTCAGGAAACACTTTTTGTGATAGATTGCTTGTGAACAAGCCCACTATTTTAGACATTGATAAAGTCTTCTTCACATGACAGTTTATATGAGAACATTTCAGATGTGCTTTAGATGTGACAAAATTTTTAACAAATCTTATTAGTGTTCTATCAACTAGTTACATGTAATAGCCATAGTATTTTGCAAATCAGGGCTTTTTGTTTAAAAAGATGGCACAATTTGAGCCTTTGTATAGCTACATTCTTGTTTTTGTAATAACCCACGCAAACTTAAATAATGACTATGAGAAATATGTTTGGTTTTAGTGTTTTGTTTTAATGTAAATTACCACTACTATATTTGTTTAAAAAGAAGAAATTTTGTCATTCAGTGCAATTGTCAATATAAAGTAATAAAAAATTGAAGACTTAATTGAACAGCTTTGATTCTTTATTATCTTTGGTTCTATCTACCTCTTAGAGATGTAGATTCATTTTTTCCCTCTAGGATTTATTTATTTGCCTTTTTGGGTTGTGTTGTTACCCTTTTTCCTAACATGGAAAAAAAGAAAGAGAAAAAAAAGAAAGAAAAAATTATGTTGTAAATGGAGTACATTGGACAGATAATGAGTACTGTGAAATAAACCTAAAAATATAAAAGCAGCTTTGTTTGCAATGATAACCAATATAACTAATTTAAATATAAGGTTTGGTTACTGCAATTAGCTAAAAACAATTTAAAATTATTTTAAAGAAGATCGAATGGAGATTCAGGCTGTATTTATAGAATTTGAAGATCAGGCTTTAAGGGTTTATATTATTTAGTGGTGATTGGGACATGTCATTTGTGATACTCTAGGGCACGTAGCCTCAGGGTGTCATGATATGACATGCTGGCTCAGTAAAGTGGAATTATTCTAAATGATATCTCTGAACTACTGTGGAAAGTTAGCTTTCTAAGAACTTAGCTACTGAAGAAGCACTTGGGTGTGTAACAACAGATCTCTCTGCTATTGAAAAGAGTAATTTTTTTTTTTTTTTGCCAGCATTTAGAACACAGACTCTTACATTTAGGAAGTTATCAGTCTAAGCAAAAATGAGGGGAGAAGGCAGAGAGCAGTGGGAAATGTGTGCTTAAAGACTCATTTAGCTATAATGGCCATGCCAGGTGTGGGTAATATTTAGAAAAAAAATTGAATGCTATGCACACAGAATGGAGAGAATTAGTTTTTTATATAGATGTGTTCGAACTGGCTCTGTGATACACTGGCAGTTTGAAAATGTTTCCTGAAGAAAGGGCTGTCAGATTCTGCTCTGAAACCAATAGAAAAGGACTCAATCTCAATTATATATTCTATTTTGCTTGTAGAAACCCTATAACATCATGACTAATTAACATTCAACAAAAGCACCTAAAATAAGCACAAACCTGCTCAAAGACTTCCTGAAAATATTTGTTCATTCAATAAACATTTTTTGAGGTCCAGGAGATATGAAGAGCAGGACTAATAAGATTCCTACTGTTGTCAAAATTACATCCTAGTTGGGAGACATACAATCAAGAAAGCACATATATTTATAATGTAATTTTAGATAGTATTAAGTTCTATAGAGAAAATAAAACAGAATGCTGTGTAGAATGTACCTGGTGCGAGGGTAGTGTGGGGAGGGTCAACAATACTCAAGGAAGGCATCCTAGATAAGGAGACATTTATGCTAAAACCTGACTGATGAAAAAGAATCAGCCACATGATTTGGAGGAAGGGCATTCCATACATTCAACTGTAACGTCCTTGCAATGGGAATGATCCAACAAACAAGCAAGCAGCATGGTGAGAGCAGAGAGAGTTGTGTAGTAGGAGATGAAGTCAGGGAAATAATGAGAAGACCTGCCTATACATGGCCTAAAAGTAATGGCAGATTAGACTTTTGTTCTAAGTACAACAGGAAGCCATTGGAGAGTTATAAGCAGAGGAGTGAGACAATATTTATAATTAAAACTATCATAGTCTCTGAAACTAAGAAATTACATGGTACAGAAGTGGATGAAGATTGAATTGCAGATAGGTAAACTCAGAAGTGAGAAGACTAATTGAAAGTTATCGCGGTGGCCTAGGAGTTTGACAATGGTGATGGGATTATGATGATTGTAGTGGAGATGGGAAAGTGATAGATTCTGAGTACATTTGGGAGCAGAATGTACATGCTGAGGTTTGGATATAGAGAATGAGGGGAAGAGAGGAATCAAGTATCACTTCTAGGATGTTGCTTTGAGAGGCTAGTGAGATGGATGCATATTTTCTGACAAAAGACTGGGGGGTGCACCAATTTATAGGAGAGGAAATTAGAAGTTTGATTTTAGATATGTTAAGTTTAAGTTGCCTATTAGATGTCTAAGTGGATCCTGACTATAAGTCTGTCTGTAGTCTCAGTAAACTCAAGAGTGCTGTGGGAATCAGCATTGTTCTCTTGTGCTTGCTGTCCTGCAGATTCTTAGATTGAGGAATAGAAAAAAAGTCACTTTTTTTTTATTCAACAAATATATATTTTAAGCATCTATGCCATAAGCATGATGTCAGGCACATATCTAGCATTTGTAGACAGGGTAATAAACAAGATGGAGTTGTATTCTGCATTAAACTTTTTCCCTTTCAGGTTCAGTTTCAAGAGTGTGGGTGAAAATGGATGACTCATTTCCTTTCTTTACTAGCTAGTACAAGGCTGGCGGTCAGTTTGGTCTCTGTTGCATCACACTTTTTTGGTATTTAGTAAAACATTCAGAAGCAGACTTAGTAGCCTGAATGTACAGTGTCAGCTGTCAAAGTCCATTAGTAATGAATACGAAGTTGACAGTAGTACTATTTAATGTTTTTCTTCCCATTATTCATTCTATCCTTTCATTCTTCTATTATTTATTATTTTATAGAGTACCAGAGTAAAATAAATGTCTTTGAGCTTGTTATGATTAATAGAAATGGCTAGATATAGAAATAATTCAGTTTAAGTTTACCAAAAACTCACCAAAACACTTCTGGGTAATTGGTTATTGTAGCCGTCATGAAATTTCATTAGCAGCAAACTAAGGTTACTAAAACTAAGAAATTACTTGGTGTTTTTCAATATTGATGTGATAGATTGTGATATTGCTTGCTTAATGATGTTTCTGTTTTCTTCTATAGCATTCTAAACCAAAGAGAGAAGCAGAAATAAAAAACATAACTTCTCATTTGTGCTCTGAACTAATTCAGGTCCCAATTAAGCTTCTGGTGAATCAAATTTGAGACATAAAATACAATCGGCCTGACTGCTCAGCTTCACTTAATATCCTGCACCCCTCAGCCTTCATCAAAACTGGTTCCTCCAGTTTCCATTTGAATGATGCTATCATTCAAATGAGTTGTGCCAAACTGAGATTACTGTGTGCTAGAGTCATAGTCTGGTTTCCTGTCTGGTAAAGAAGTGTTTCATGGTGGTAAGTAGCACTGGCTTTAGACAATTAAACTAGGATTTGATTCTGGCACTACCATTCACTATCTAGATGACCTTGGGCAAGATTCTTATTCTCTCTTTACCTTAATTTCCTCATCCTTGTTTATGAGTTAATGTAGGTGAAGTACCATGCACAGGGTTTGTCACAGGCTAGACATTTGTTTATACACCCCCAAAATATTTGAGTGTCTTTCACTATTATAGCCTCTGGAATAAAACAGGGCAAATGAGACAAATTCTCCACCTTCATAGATCTTATATTCAGGCACTCCATGCCTTCACTTCCTTTCTTTATCATTTTCTTTCTTCTAAGATAGCTCTGGGAAAAATAGTAACATGGGGCGGGGGGGGGGGGAATGTGTATTTTATCATATTTTTTTTTGTGTGTATTATGGCTAGAGTTGATGTGGCTCACCTCAGGCTATCCTTTCAGGCAGCCTCCATTAGGGGCCTTCCTAACACTGCTCCCCACCACCCTGTTGACACTCACCTGCTTATTCTGTATCTTATTACCTCCCTTCTGTCATATAAGGCAACTCATAAAGGAGTTTCTCATAACTGACACAGGTCTAATATATTACCTTATTGAGGTAGAATGTCCAGAAGTAGAATGTTGTAATTTTGGGAATGTATGAGACAGTAGAGGGATATGGAGAAACTGCTGTGTCTGCATGTTCATGAAGTGCTATGTTTTATTTATTAAACCTAGACTGTAAAATGACTTTCTTCTTCTCGTCCCTTACCTTTAGCATGCTTTTCCACTTCTGTCCCTTTCTCTTATGTTCATGTCCTTCACTTTGCACAAAAAATATATATCCTAAGCCAACCTGAACGCTATGTCCTCCTCTGGCCTTCTCAGTTAAAAGAAATTTCCCTCCTCTGTACCTCTCTGGCCAGTCTTCTCAGTATTGTCTGCTTATTATTTCTTCATCATTTCTCTGTATCCACAAACTTAATTAGGACATGTGAGAATGTGAGGCACATAAAATCCAAGTGGACAGTCGAAAGCTAATGCCAGGTCAGGGCCCTTCAGAGGCTGAGCATGTCATTTCCTTTCTCCCTCCCTACTTCCTACCCTTTCCTTAAAATTTATTTTTAAAAACTGAAAGAAGTTTGTAATATTATCATGTAAGAAATAATAGTTATAATACATAAATTACAATGTAATAATTGTTATTTATAAAAACATTTGGGGTATTATTAAAAAGTAATTTGTGATATACTATAGGAATGGGCTATTAAAATTTTACAGTGAACAAGACCTTAAGTGTATGCCAGAGACTACATGTACAAAATAATTCAGATTATTAGGAGTTTATTTTGAGACCTTATTGAGTGAGATCCCAGGTAAGTGACTCTTTGGCCCCCACCATGATATATCATATGTATGAGCAGTTGGGTCAGGTGTAGATAAAAATCAGTAACCAAAACATTAGCTGGAAGAAAAATGAGGGAGATTACAAGAGGATAAAAGATACAGGGGTAGAATTCTGGGGAAGGGCTGAGACAGTTTTGAGGAATGGTGCTCATATTAGTTCAAGGCTTGGGCACAGAGTTTGAATGCATTGGGTTTTCATAGAATCAGGGAGGCAAAGAATAAAGAAGGACTTCTCATGAGAGATTGCATTTTCATAGTGATGGAGAAAGGGTATCAAGTGATAGTCCTGGTAAAGGCAAAGAGAAGAAATTTAAGAACCTAGCATCTTTGGTGGACATGCTTTGGAGCATCATAATCCCTTTCTCTGAGACACTGTTTCCTGAAGCACTGGTAATGAATAGACCCAATTAACTGGTGACCCCCTTACCAGAAAGACAGTCTGCAAAAAGAATGGGGAGGATGGAGAACTTGTGCAGAGAGAAGCAGAAACTAGAAGCCATGTGAATCCTGAAGATGAAATGAGTTGTCTCAGTCCCTTGATAATTTCAGTTCCCATGAATCCTGTTGATACGTTGGATTCTGTGGATCCATAGCATTATTTGAAGCTCCCTTGCTTTATATCCTACAGGCGAGTCATTGCTTTTTGCAATAAAAAGATCCTGATTAGAACAATATCTGATATATTGTTGAAAATCGGTGGTCTCTTGCTGTCTCAAGAACTTCAGTTCTTAGTCATAGATATAGGGAGAACTATAACTGTTTCTTCATCTCAGTTAATATAGCTATAGCCAGTTCATCATTTTCAAAAGGGAGGAGTGTGTGGGCATATTTTATATAGTGGATTTGGAGCTAAGTTAAGGCAGAAGAAGACAGTTTTTAATGAGGACTGAATATAGATTGATGGATGTATTGTTTAGGGCAAAGGCTAAGCTCTAAAACAAAGGGACCCTTCAAATACAATAGGTAAAGTTAGATTAAAGTTTATCTCTTTTTAAAGTCATAGTAATAGGTGAGTTCTACTTAAAATCAGTTGTACCATAGTCCTTGATTACATGGTGACCAGCACCATGATTATATAGGAATGGAGGAAAGGCACCAAATGCTTAAGGCCAGAAACTGAACTTGTCACACACTATGTAGTCATATCAGATTGGTCCAAAACTCAGTTATTTGACCACATGTAGCTGCGAGGAATGCTGGCTAATGTATTCTTTACTTTGTGTCCACATGCCCAGCTAAATAACTTTTGGTATTCTACCATTAAAAGAAAGAAAGGAGAGCAATTACCTCGTGGTATCACTTGGAAAATTTGTAGTAAGCAGGAGATAGCTGGAGCATCACCTCCTGAAAGAGTAACATGGTCTGTGTTTTCCTCTCCCTCTTATGTTGACTAAATTTGGGGTTTTATTCCTTTTTTTGTTTGTAGTTTTATTTCGTTCATTAATTTTCTTTTTAAATGTGTAATTTGTTTTTGTTGTTGGACATTTTGGACTTCTAATTCACTAAATGGCAATCAAAAATTAAATGTTATTCACTTTTATATAGCTATTAAATGTTTTATTGGGTATGGAAGGGGTGTCAACAACTTTCTAAAAAAAAAATAGAATAAAAGGGTCAGTTATTGCTGATTTAGCCCTTTAGATACATTAGCAAGGAAAGTGTGTTTCACTCTGATAAGCCTCTGGGGAATCAAACATTTCTATTTTAAAGCAGAAAGAAATGCCAGATAGTAGCTGCAGGTGGGGGATAAGTGTGGAATATGTAAAACACACTTTTATAATTTATTTAATTCTTCAAAAGTAGTTGTGTGATAACTCTGCAGGGGGTTATGGTAGGGCAGCATCTATCAAGCAAAATAAAGGCAATCAGATGCAGCAAAGCAAAGGAAGGGCACAAGAACCTTAAGCTGAAAAAACGAGATATTCATTCTCTTATAGACAGTGTGTCAAAAAATACATTAGTAATATATTAAAAATATCCTGACTTTAACTATATGCAAAACTCCTATATTTTTCTACATTTGTTTTTTCTATATTGAGTTTGGGAACAAAGAACAGAAAAATCAAAGTACTCTGCTATAATCTCTGTTCTTATGGGCTTACTGCTCCATTATGGGTTGAGGTGATGGGACCTTCTATGACCTTGAGTCAGATATGACTTGCTTTAAATGGAACCCAGAGAAGAAGATTCCATGAGGTCATATGGCCAAGATTCTTGGGAGAGATTAGAAAGAGTGAGGCATCTGGGAGACAAGAATGGGGGACTACTACCTTAGATACACAATGTCATTTATCCTTTACAATACATCTGAAAAATGGTTTTTTAGACTCTCTCTGGATTCCAAGGTTTGTTGCCTGCTCTAAATTCAGTACTCTCCTGCCCTCCTGGCCTTGTCTAATATGTGGTTCTCAAATGCTGCTTTGACCTTAGCTTTGACTCTAGCTTTTGGCATAGGTATTTAGAAAATGTAGAATGCTTCATTAGTTCCAGTTTCCACCTTGTGATCACCTGCGTCTGAATTTCTACCAGTTAACCCGCTCTTATGTCTAAATTTTATTTTCTGCCTTAGCATTGCCTCAGGTTTTCTGAGCCTGGTTTTTCTCCTCTTTTTATAGACTGCTGTTTCAAGTGTATTTAACAGTACAAGTGATGAAATATGAATTTCGATTGTGCAGAATAGACCTAAAAATGGTACAGGAAATCGGAAGAGAAAGATAGTCAGAAATTTAAGGTAAAGAATAAAGGTGGAAGTGAGTTTTGAGTGAGGCTTTAAAGGATGAGATGTATTCAAGGCAGAAGGACACCTTAGTGATGCTGTGGCATGAAAGAAAGCAGCTGAACATTCTGGTGATGCATAGAAAACAGTGCTGAGTGAGGTGGAAGTGTTTGGAAGAATGTGTTGAGCTGCCCTAGGTCTGAACCCTTGTTCTTGTCTCTAGATACCTGTGTGTATACCCTGCTTTCAGTTTTGGATACCTCCCAGGATGACAGCTTTTGAACTTCTTTGTTGACAGGCTTTCAGGGTCAACATGATTAGCAGCTTTTAATATACAAGTCTGTTCCTTGAATCATAGACTATATCCATTTTTTACTCATAAAATGCTTAGTACTGACCCTATAGTTGTTCAGGTTTCATTTTTGTTCAGTCCTAAGTAGGAGTTCCATGTGTAAACACGGTGGGGAAGATGATCTTTGAGTACAGAAATCAAAGAAAATTTAATACTAACATGTAAGGAATTTACAGTATTGTTAGATAGAGTAAAACAATGAGAAAATAAATTCTATAAATGTATAAAACAAAAAATATAAGGCTTGTTTTACCATGTAATACCTCTTTTTAATATCACATTTTAATTATTAAATAAACTGTCTTTTAGAAAGCTACCACAATGAACATTTTAGAGTACATTGTCTCTGGTTTAGTCACAGAAGAGCACAATTATGGCACTCTCTAGAAGATTTATTTTTCCAAATGCTCTACACATGGATTCTAAAAGCTAATTGCATGTTTATTTTTTATGTTACTTTTGCTGATGGAAGTTATATCTGAAGTTAAAAAATATTTGGCAGATTCATAAGGATGCTTTTTAGACAAAAATTTGATAATGTCCTTTTAGCTTATAATGTCATGCTATGTGTGGAGATGTGGCAATGGAAAATGACTTTCTGGAGAAAACACTGACACCTGGAAGGCTTCTGTCGACTTCCAACAAAAGCGCTTCAAAAAAACTGCAGATCAGATGCTATGCAAATGTGTTTCTATTTAGCATACGCCATCAAGTACACTGTATCCTGTTATTTCAATCACACTGGAAAATTTTAATACTCATTTTAGGATTGTTTTCTGTATGAATACTTCTTATAAAAAGAAATCTTTCTGTTAATTATTTATAATTATTGTTTATTAAAATAACAGAGGCTCTATTCTGACCACCCCCAATCATATTGCTATCCTTTCAATCCCTAGTGCACTTTACCTATAGTTCACTGATGTTACTTGTCATTTTTAGCTTTCTTTACCATTTTTTCCCTCTCTCCTACTTGGCTGTGAATGCCTAGAGGACAGTTTCCATGTTATTTTATCCATTTCTGTATGTCTTGCTTAAAATTGGTGCTTAAGGGAACAAATTGTGTTGTGACCCTATTCTCTTTCATTTTGTACTGTATGCTCCTTGAGGTCCAAAGAGAATATCTTATTTATAACCCCTAGCACCTATTACATTCCTTAGTCTGCAGAAGCACTTAATAAATGATTGCCCCCATAGATCAGTGGGAATTGTATGCAAATGCTACATTTTATCTTATATACCTCTTTGTCATAGTGTTTTCTAGAAGAAAAGAGCTGTGTTCAGACAAACCACAGAAATCACATGGAACAGTCCCATTGGTTCTCTATCACAATAGAAATAGCTGTACAATATTGCTAATAGATCATAAAGCTCCAAAAACAATGTGGGACAGGTGAAAAATTCATATTGAAATATATAGGGTTATTCTAAAGAGTAATTTTACTTTATATTGTTTTCACATTCATGTTTGAGGGACAAATATGACATAAACAAATTCATTAACTTTTTAAATGATAATTATCAAAAATAATGTGAAGTCTCTTCAGCATTGGTATCCAAGGCAGATGGAAATGAGTTATTTAAAGGCAATCTTTTGGTGGTATTATGGGAACGACATCAAGTGGGTTGAGAATACCACCTGCCACACAGTTGAATCCACATATGAATGCAAAAATTATACCAATGAGTTACTACCAATTACCTGTTATAAATTATAGTTCAAAAAGTCAAATATAGTAGCAAAAGCAGAAAAGGTTGCAAAAAGGACAAAAAATGAAAACAAACAAAAAACCTTGATAATACAGAATAGGATATTCAAAATAAAAATGTGATTTTTAGTTTTATAATTCAATCAAAATCCCTACAAGGATCTTGTTGACTTATTACATATATTGCACAAGCATGTCCTGATTTGTGGGCGATTGCTTTTTTTGGATCTGTGTTATAGTTGAATTAGTAGTAATGTAAAGAGTTTTTAGTCATCCTTGTTGATATTAGGAAGATAAAACACATGATATCATTTTGAACATATTTCAGAGGCTAATTTTTATAAAAACAAGGAGGCAGCTCCAAGAATATAAATAACTGAAGCAAAGGCTTTATATAAAAGTAAATTAAATTTGGTATAAAAGGAAAGAAAATTTTTAGAAACACAAATGCATGACAAGAGGACAGTATAATAAATCATCTCAAGATTTAAAAAGTAAATTATTTTACTTAATTTGTATCAAAATTAGCCAAATTTGTTTTAGAAATTTTTTTTTGTGGGTGGAGTTGAGGGGTTATTTTTTAGAATCTCTTTTATAACTATCATAGGTAATTGTTTAGATCATTATTCTACGAAGATACAGATTTTTAAAGTTCAATATGAATTTTGACAAAAATAATATCTATACTTTTGAAAAATTATATTAACATTAAATAGCAAAGGAGAGTAAGCAATATTTTAAAAATGGGTGTGATGTCATGCTACTAGTGTTGAAGTGATGGCATCATAATGCAATATCAGTGAGTAGTATACCTGTGTGTGGTGAATGGTGCCAGACAGCTTTGTATAGAGAGCCGCAGTAAGGTCAAGGAAAGGAGAGAACAGTAATTTTGATTCAATTTTCCACATCAGTGTTATCATTTCATAATTTCTAAATTTTAATCTGGAGTTATTTTGTAATAAGCATCTCTCACTTTATTATCTTTGTTCTCTTTCCAAGTTTTACAAAATGTGTGACAAAAAAGCAAAAGTACCATTTTTGTATCTCTTTTGCTTGATAATTCTGAACTAAAAACTCTGTATTTTATTCTAACTTTCTACTTCTTTAGAAGGCCGGGCAGCATTGAGGCTTGAGCTCTATCTTTGGAGAGTCTCATTCAATCAAAGAGGGTTAAGTCTGGGAAATCCATTTATTGACCATCTTCAGAGATGATTGACATCCAGTCAAGATTTTAAATCCTGAAGTGTGTCCTCTTTTATCTCTTCTTGTGCAGAAAGCACAGTAATGTTTCCCTTAAGATTAATTAATCTTAATAATGATTAATTAATGTATTCTCTCTTCTACTTCACATTTGCATTTTAAGGTGGGCTTCAATGTGTTAAAATAGAGCATCAGTTCTCTTTCGAGTTTCCACAACTTCTGGAATTATTTAAGAATCCAAGTGGGATGTGGTTCACTCAGTCCAAAACGTGCAGTAAAACCACCAAGGCCAGTTGAAAAGATAACTAGCGAGTCTAATCAGTTCACTACTTTGTGTGCTTCTAACAGTTGCACTGTATTTGATGGATGCTTGCAGTTATCCCTTGGAGGCTAGATCCTTGTTTAGGCCTAAGTTCCACAGTTAGGCTTTCTGGTTAGAGCTCTCTTTATGTCATACTCACATGTTTGCCAAAACAATGCTGGTTGTGAGGTCTTCAAGATTAAGTGTGTGTGTGTGTGTGTGTGTGTGTGTGTGTGTGTATGGGTGTTTGCGTGTGCGCACGCACATGCACCAGAATCAACACTCTCTCACAAATCTGTAGACCTTCATGATAAGCTTATCGCTTCAGCCCAGCCTACCCTTTTCTTAGGGTGAGTTTGTGTCCTCACTGGCTAGCAAGGTAGCTCTCAAACTTTAACTTGCACTAAAATTACGTAGAAGATTTGTTAAACACAGATCACTGGGTCACAACTTTCAAGTGTCTTTTTCAATAAGTCTTATTTATGGACTAAATTGTGTCTCCCTAAATTTATATGCTGAAGTCCTAACCCCAGTACCTTAGAATGTGGCTTTATTTGGAGATAGGGCCTTTAAAATGGTACTTAAGGTTAAATTAAGTCATAAGAGTGGGGCCCTAATACAAGATGACTGATTTTTTTTAATAACAAGAGGAAAAAACTCCAGAGATGCTCAAACACAGACAAAAGGCCACGCACGTGAGGACTCAGTGGGAAGGAGGTGGCCATCTGAAAGCCAGAGAGAAAGAAAACTCAGGAGAGACCAAATCTGTGCACACATTGATCTTAGACTTCTGGCCTCCAGAACTATGAGACAATAAATTTGTGTTGTTCAAGCCACCTGGTCTGTGGTGTTTGGTTATGGCAGCCCTTAGAAACTAATACAGTAAGGTTGATGTGGACTCAGGAATTTGCCTAATAAGTTCTCAAATGATGCTGACGTTGCTGGTCTGAAGACCACACTTTGTGAGCCACTAGACTAGCAAATCTTTGACTTGTTTTGAAAAACTATATTCAAATAATATAAATATGGTACTTATCATTCTGAGTTATATTGAATGATCTAAGGTTCTTTTTAGTTCTCCCTGCTGCTACTCTCTTTAGTTCTGAGGAATTAGTTAAGAGTACAAAAGAAAAACTATCAATAAACTGCTGATGTAGAGTAGTGCAAGGGTACCGTAAGAAGCGGTAAGAAGAACATTAGATTGGGAATCTGGAGAATTAAGAGTCTAAAAACTTGGGTGTGACTTGATTCTACTCCTGGCTATCTATAGGACTGACTGGGATAAACTTAAGAATTAAGGCTACTGTTTGTATAAAGTTGGCACTAGATTATATGGTCTTCAAAGTTTCATAGAGTTCCAATATTTTATAATTTATTCAATAGCTGTTAATGAAATCTTGAGTGTGATGGAGAGTATCTAATGTTTTTAACCCTTCCCCCTTTCTCAAATCAGTGAATAGCCAATGATATAGTAATAATAATAGTAAATATTGGGATCTTCCAGTGGGCCATGTAGTAAATAGCACTCCTCTTCCTTATTAGTAGAGGCCACGTTGGAAGATGTGGATCTAAGTCTTATGTACTAATCATGACAGTTCTAAATTGGGACAGGCCTCCCAGGTAAAATTTAAGGCACAGAAAAATAGGACATCTTTGTTCTTGATGATTTTGGTGGCTATATGTGCTTTCTGGTGCTAAGTATAAATGGTTATTCTTTCCAAGTTTAGTAAACAAAGAAGTTTTTCTCCAGAGGCAGAGCAGAGAAAACAGAACATGTAGAGAGGCCAGTGCAGGTCTCTGGATCCAGAAAAGACTTTCTTTATTGAAAAAAATAAGCTCTATCTACCATAGTCCTCACCATCCCATGTAGTTAATGAAGTTTGCAAAGATGAACCACTGACCCAGGGTCACACAACTGAGAAAGGCAGGGAGCCCTACTCAGACTACCTCCAGAATTAGCATTCTTAATTACTCTGCCAAAGGGTTAGCTGCTGAGAGTGAACCTGGTGGTGTGTGTGCAAATCCTCATACTGACATATAAAGGAGCTAAGCCAAGGTTAAAAGCCTGGACTTCAACTTTGATAATCAACCATCACAGTGGCCATTTTCTTTATATATATGTTTATGTAAGTTTAAGAGAAAAATACATCTCCTGCTTTTCTAATTCTTCATCCCATTCCATACTGCTTGGCCTAGAAAGCTTCAGATTTACTTGGCATATTCCTGCTATTGAAGAACTGGAATAGTTTTTCTTTTTCTACAAAGACTATTATTCTACTTTATTAAAATTCAGAGATATTGGGCTAAACAACATAGAAGCACATTATTTCTCATCATTCACAATAATTCTTCTTAAAATGTATCCCATATTCTTTAGAGTTTGGGGGAGATCTACGCCCTTTAAATATCACCAAAACTTTTGAATTTAGAAATTATATGAAAAAAGAAGTTTATGAAAGTTCATAATCACACACATACACACAAACACACACACACACACAAATGCTAGTAACAACAGATGCCTCTGCTTGCAGGAACAGATTTATCCTAAATCTGGATACAATGAACTCTTTTTCTTTCATTAGAAAAGCAGATCTTTGGCCAGATTCGGTGGAACATTTCTCTCTCGTGAGTTAACAAAATTATTTCAGCCTGTATTTTAATTACGTAAAATGATGAAAATTTAATTCTTCATCACTTTTTAGGCGTTATTTCTATATCATATTCTCTAGTGTCTAGCATAAGGCTGACATATAGTCCCATTCATTTGGCTATTCTTTCATCAATCCTGGCTTGAGTCTTTAACAAATGTAATATTTTAATATTTATATTACCAAACATTTAGAGAATTTCAGATTTCAAGACATTCAGAGATTATTATAGAAAGCATTACTATTAGGTTAATTAGCTTACGGACCACACAGTAGAGAATAATAGGAGATTTTCACTTTATCTACTTGTCAACATATGATGCTAGATAACTTTTACAGGTATAAAAGACTAAGAATGGGGTAAATAAGGAAAACTTGCATTGTTATATAACAAACACTTGATCTTTGATATACTCACACATTTTATACATTTCTATTAAGTGAAATTTGGGTATAATTACATGTGCACTACTAAGGTTGGGGAAATAGGCAAGCTGAGGAGACGTAGCCAAGGGACAAAGCCAGAGAACGTGCTGCAGCTTCATATTCCTGTTCTTACAAAATGAGAGTTGAGTCATTTGTCCCTAAGATTAGAAGGTGAGTTTTCAAAAGTATTATGCTCAATTTTCAGTGTCTATTTTTCAAACAGAATACAAGTAAAAATTTCTTCACTTAATACAATAAGAAGATCTAAACTTCTTACTATGATGCATAAGAGCCTACAATGCACTGTTTCTAGTCAAATGTCTGATCATACCTGTTATCACTCTCCCCTTTACATGTAATCTTTATGCCATGGACAACTTCATAAAGCCTTTCCTGCCTGCAGGGCCTTTATATTTGCTATTTCTCTTCCTGGAATTTTCTCCTCAGATCTCCCCATAGCTTCTTCCCTCTTATCTTTGGATCTCTGCTCAAATGTCACCTCCTAGCATGACCATCCCTGGTTACTATTAAAAACAGCTTCACTGCTTCTTGGACACTCCATTCTTGGGCAAGCATGGGCTTGTTTGACCTCAGATCCCATCCTTGCCCATCTGTGCCCCTGAACTGTTGGGCAGTGAGGCTGACTACTTGCAGGCCATATTTTCCAGGCTGGTATGTCAGCTGGCTTCCTATTGCATTTGACCAATGGGTGGCACTGATATAGAGATGGATAGAATTTCCCTCCCAATTCTCTTTGTAGTGGTATCTCCTGCAGTGCCTTATTTTTCAACATGTGGCTCTAGCTTACTCCTTCAGGTGCACTATGGTCCAGCTTCTCCCTGATAAGCCTAGCATTTGGATAACATGGCCTCCTTCCTTTGTCCCTCCAACCTAGGACTGCTAATAACTTTCTGCTATTGCTAAGCTCTGGAAAATCTCACTGTCCTGTTTGATTCTTCAGCTCTTCCACTAATTCATTACCTTTGTTTTAAATAGAGTATTTCCTTGATTATATACTGATTAACATAATCTTATCACTCTGCCTTATTTTTTAAAGACCCCTATCGGTATCTGTAATTATTTTAGTTAATAACTGTGCTGTCTGTGCTACACGGTAGTGCTACTGTTTTGCCTTAGTAGAATGTAAGATCTGAGAGGACAGACACTTTGTCTTATTAATTGTTGTGTTTTCAGCATTTAGCATAGTGCCTGGCACATGGTAGTTGCTCAATAAACATTTTCTGAGTAAAATAAAAATCTGGATGGATTTCTGCAGGTTTTAAATATAGTACCAGTAGTGGTACACACAGTGCTTTTTTGCTAATTAGTTATTTAAACACTGAACCTAATGAAAAGGCCATTATTTTTTTTTCTAATCCAAATGGAAATATGGGTGTTTTAATTTTTTAGAGGAGGGTAAGAAAAAGTATCTAAGAAGTTTGATTCTATGAGAGTCAGTGTTCTAAGCTGGATCAAAAATTTTATAAATCCAAATGATTATTTCTATAAACCTGTGGTGTCCCCATTCTTAACAAATGGTCTTTTATATATGGCTATATATGTACTTTTGAATCATAATCCTAATAAGGGCCAATTGTTTGATTCATTTGACAATGCTGTGATTCCTTCCAGTTTGGGGAACCTCTTACTTTGCAGACAAAATTGATATATTGTGCTTCGTCCTAAACAATGTCCTACTAAATATCACACAGATTTTATTCTGGTGGCATCATCTTTAATAATTCTAATACTGAAGGTGTTTTCAGTTTGCTAAAGACAAGGCTTACCTTGGAGACCTGTAAAGTTTTCGTGGAATAATCGAGACCCAAATATATTAAAATTGAAATTTACAGTTTAGAAAGTAGCTGTGTAAAAGCTACTGAAATACTATACCTATTTATTGGTTTATTTGTGAATCTTCCTACCTTCCTACCTACCTACCTACCTACCTACCTACCTACCTATTCATTCATTAGTATACATTCATTAGTAAACATTTTTGTCTCCAATTCAAAAAATAGTTTTAAAGGTACTTAGAGCAATACATGTCATATACAGGATAAAGAGAATGAATGAAGAGTTGTGACAATTGAAACAGAATAGAACAGCAAGAGAAATTGGATATAAATTTACTATACAAAAAGCATATCATAATATTGTTAATAGTTCCTAGAGGTAGGCCAATAGTTGGTTCTGAGCTTTCTAGCAACCAAAACAAAGAAAAAATCTGATGATTTACAAGGTCACAGTGTCCATAGGGCTAATGCATAAAAAAAAATTTACTCAGGAGAAGCTAAGCCTTTTCA
Source organism: Cynopterus sphinx (assembly GCA_030015415.1). Classification (NCBI taxonomy): domain Eukaryota; kingdom Metazoa; phylum Chordata; class Mammalia; order Chiroptera; family Pteropodidae; genus Cynopterus; species Cynopterus sphinx. The sequence goes on along the minus strand of CM057379.1, from coordinate 49,031,690 downwards.
GGTACTTAAATCTTAAAAGATTTCCAGTTGATTTTATTAAAAGGATACTGTATATCCTCCTTTAAGAGTGACAAACATTGCCTGGTTAAGAAAATACAAGGGAAATGTGAACTGTGATTCCAAATATGGTAGGATGTCAGAACTGGATAGACAGATCTTGTCATTGTGCCAGCACAAATAAGCTGAGGACGTGCCCCAGAGAAAAAGCCTAATAGTTTTGTTATATATCATCTAGTGAAGGCTTCTAATTTGATAGGTAAGGCATCTGGCTTCGAAAAATAGCTTTCTAAAAGGCTTGCAATGTACATGAAACGCAAGAGTTAGGATTCTAATTTTAATCAATGTCTCTGACTCCACAGTCCGTGTTTATAAACAAACTAGATGAAAATTACAACCTGATTTTATTTCCCCAGTTCCATAATTCAGTGATAGATGAAGAAAGGCTGAATACAGGTATATCCCAGGCTGTGAGTCTGCAAATTGGTAGGAAATGAAGAGCTTAGATGTGCAGGAATTAAAAAGCAGGAGTTTGCCAGAAGAAAGAAAGAGCAATTGATGTGGGGTGGAATGGGAGGGCATCTAACTATGTAATTGTCTAACCAATACACTGTATATTTGAAAATAATAATAAAATAAATTTTATAAAGTCAAGGAATTGAAAACAAATGAGTTTGAGTGTTAGTGTGGTTATGTTGACAAGAAAATGGATGTTGAATCAGAAATACCTGGTATAAATTCTATCCCTGCCATCTCCCAGTTGTGTGATTTAGACAAGTTATTTATCATTTTAGAGATTCCAATTTCTTATCTATAAAATAATAATAATATAACATTGAAGGATTATTTTAAAAATGTAATTACATGTGTATAACATTTGGCAGACAGCAAGTGCCCCATGATGTTACCCTATACTGTACTTATGATTATTATTGGGTCAAAGAAGTAATTAAGAAAGCAAACAATTCAATGCATATATAGAATTTGAAGGTCAGGACAGGTAAGAAATAAAATACTGGACTGGAAATAGAAAGTCACAAATTATAAAAGACAAATCTAAACATAAGATCAAGAAGCCATGGGTACAGGAGGCAGCACAGCCAAGCAGACAAGATAACACATTCTAATTTTCCAGAATGGGAAAGGCTTGATTAAATTGAGAATGACTCGATTTAATGCACCATTATATTTAATTCAAGAAATTTTCATTCGCTTCCTCCTGGCACAGGAGCCTGTCCTACCACTTAACTCACTTAGGGGACTGATGTTCATTAAAGTGACAATGAGAGCAGATCCTGACCTAATGGGATAAACAATGTCACTGCAAATCTCATCAAAAGAAACACATACAGTATTTTCCAAAGCTAATTTTGAGTATACATACATTTAAACTCATGCATCCCCCTTCACAGTGCTAAGCATTTGTTTTAAGTTCTGAGTAACATTGAGAAAAAGAAAAAATAAAACAAAACAAAAATTCATTCTTGCCTTCTTTTAACTTATAATTAAGTAGGGGAGACAAATACAAATATGAAACAAATGAAAGAAAATATATAATTGTATATTATGGCAAGTGTTATGAAGGAAGTTGGTAGTAACTGTTCAAACTTTGGTATGCTATATACTAAAGTTTAACTGTTCATAAAATGATAAATGAAGAAAACAATGACCAAGATGAAACAGCACAAATCAAGCACTGTTTATCACTCATCTTTTAAAATTTAAATATTGATTGATTTTGTAGTCAACATGTACAATATTAAGAATTTTGATTGCATTTTAAATAGAAAAAAAATCTTCATATATATATTCCCCAAACTAATTTGTTAAAGTTAGTTTAGCATTGCTATTTCTATTTTTGAAATGAGAAAACAGAGCTACATAAGGGATTTAAAAAAATCTTTATGACTAAGTACTATAATAACATCAAGTGCCAAAATCCTTGGTATGTCACCCAGAACCTTTGCAAGTAGTTCCTTGCTTTCCTTCAGATTTATTTTTTACTTCCTTCCTCAAAAATGATATATTCTCATCTAACCCACTACTTCAGAAGTATACCTTACAATGCCCTCCTTTTCTGTTTTTGCTCATTTTCCCCTCACCCAGCGGAAATGTGTTCTTTCCCTTTACTTTTGAATATTGAAATCCTAGTTATTGAAATTTTCCTTCCTTTATGGAATCTTCTCGTTTCCCTGATCAATTAATTGCACTTTATTTATACTTCACTGTTGGTTATTGACTCAAGTTTTTGCATGTGTTCCTCCCCCTGCCCTGCCCCTTCACAACGCTAAGCATTTATTTTAAGTTCTGAGTAACAGTGAGAAAAAGGAAAACAAACAAACAAACAAAAAGTCATTCTTGCCTTCTTTTAACTTATAATTTAAGTAGGGGAGACAAATACAAGTATGAAACTAAATGAATAATTGTATATTATGGCAAGTGTTATGAAGGAAAGCAAAAGCTTACTAGGAGAAAGGCTAACAAGGGAGACCTATTTAGATTTAGGGTGAGAGGACTGGGAGAGACTCTCTGAAGTAATATTTAAGCTGAGAGCTGAAAGTAGAATATCTTTTTATTTCAGTTATTTGCATACTTGGGTATTCCCCTGCTGGATTTAAATTCCTGTGTGCATATTCATTTTTATCTCCTCTACAGGATCTGCCACAAGGTCTTGACTGTTGGCAGGTTCAATAAACTTTGCATGCATTGAGAGAGATCACTCATTCAGCAAAACCTAACTTGGTAAATTCATCTTGGTTCTGAGTAAATGCTTTAAGTTCTCTTTTGTCTTGGACTGGACACTTTGGACTGATTCCTCGGTGGGTCAGGAGGCACTGGAATGCGGGTAAGAGGAGAAGGAATGTTGTTGCTGGCCAGCTCTTTACCACAAGACGAAGCTAAGAAGATATAAACTCCAATTCTGCTCATATTAGTTTTTAATCCCTTAAAATCATTGGGAGGGCATTCCATGGGTAATCTTTTTTTTTTTTTAAAGGGCTAGGGGATTCTATCATCCAATTAGGGAAGATTAGTTTAAAATGTCAAAACATATGGAGACTATTGTAACCAGAACACATTTAATAACTGCATCTTTTTCTTTTAGTGGGAATGCCTTTATTTCCATTTATCTATGTGGGATTTTAGTAGTAGTGCCACTATGATAAGTATATAAACTATGTTCTATTTAGCTTCCCTCACCTAAATCAAGTTTCCAGTTAGATACCTCTAAATGTTCATCTTCCTTTGGCAAGAGAATATGATTGATTTAGAATTTGAGTAAGTTCTAATGCATTGCATCTAGAGATGTTCGAACAGGGGGGATATAAAGTGTTTTGGCTACAGCCTAACTTTTCTTTGATTTTTAGGGTGAATTCAATTGGTCTGGCTGGGGAGATAAGGGTTTTCATCCTGCTCATTTATCTTTGCTTCCACTTATATTTGACTTTCAGGATAAAATAGCCAGTGTTGCTTTTCTGAGACTGATGAAAAACCCAAACAAGTAATCTGGGAAAAGAGGCTGAGTCTAGACTTTTACAGTAGGGGCTGTTTATCAAATAGGTTATGCAGGTTGTTGAATCCAACTGGAGAAAAGCTTAGCCCTCCCCTGACTGAAGGAAATCAAAGCCTCATTCTCAATTAGTTCAGGCCTCAAGGCATTTTTGATTGTGGTAATTCTTATCTTTTAGTAATTCAATATAAGAATATGATAGTGTTAGAACTGAAGTTAAAGAATTGTGTAAAGAATTTTAGTAAAATGGAGGTTTCAGAATGGCAGCATTTCTGCTATAGCTAGACCAGAAAAAAAAATATATATATTTTCCCACATGAAAAATACACATAATAGTTTGTATGGACTGAATAGAAAATTAGCATTATTTTACTTTATTCTTTTTGTAGTAAAAATGTAACTGGATACTCTATTGTTGCAACACACTGTGATCATTCTTAAGACATTTTCCAATTAATAGTATTGCTCTCTTAGGTGTGTAGTTCCACAATCTAAATAGCAGCCTATGTTCAAAGATGTATTTCATGTTGCAGCACTTTATCAGAAGATTAATATGCCATTTTTTGACAGCCAGCAATTTGTGGCTGAATCAGTGATACTTTAAAAAAGAATTTATCAGTATAGTGAATAAAATACACATTATAAAATAGTGCAGAATTTTAATTTTTAGTCATTTTTGTCTGCATGGGTGTGTTGGATTGGGGATCAGCTGAAGTAGTTTCAAATATTTGATATTTCAGGAGATTAGCAAATTTAGACAGTTAAGAATTCCCTTCATTCTTCTTGGTATTAAACCAGCTGCTCTTTTCTTATGAGTAGTGCTACTTTGAAGAAAGATTAAGAAAAAGTTAAGACATGTTTCTTTGACTGAGAAGTCATATTTTGAGGAACAAGGGATTATTATTAGTAGCTATGCAGACTTCTTTTATAAACATTATCAACAGACTTCATTTGAGAATTAAGGATGAATGAAATATAGACTGTACTACATGGTCTTGATTAATTCTAAAAAGTTCTTCATGATTCTATGACATGCAGTTGAAGTCACATCCTGTGAGAAGTCAGCAAATGGAAAAAAACAAAACAAAACAAAACTAGAATGGGAAGAGGTTAGAAGAACAGCATCCTGCTGGCTGACCTAAGGACATTTTTAGACAAACAATCCTAATCACTGACGGCCTGTGGCAGATTATTTACACATCTCTAGTTATATGGATACCTCACATTATTTCAGCTATGAAAAGGTGAAATTGTGATGGTGTCCGGTTGAAACCTCATTTGAGAGAATCCCACATTCCACAGTAACTAATGATTGGAAATTCTGGCTCGATAAGAGGAGAGAGAGAAATGAGAGCACAATGAAATACCATTGGCACCAGAATACTTATTTTTTAGAGGAAACATTTGAAACTGATCACTTATATTTAACCCTATATAGGCATATTTAAATCCCTGTTACGGGCTTTTATGTCATCTGTCTGGCCATATACTATTTCTAAACCTCTAATATTGCCATCAGAAAGTGTTCTCCCTCATAGTGAGCCAAAAGATTTTGGAAATACTGTGAGAAATTTTACAGTAAAACTCTGTCTTTTTATAAAATATGCAAAAAATAAAAAATAAATGAGGTAAACCTATTCTCTCCATCCTTCCCAACAAAATGCTTTTTTTCTCATATTGGTGTATATTGATGTTGGCTACTTGGTTGTAGAAGGCAGTGCTGGTTTATCTAAAGGCTTTGGAGTCATAGCGGCTTACAATTATATAAAACTCAACTTTTCCACTTATTTGGAATCTTAAAAATTTGGTATGGGTAGTTATAGTATTATTATTGCTCAGGTAAGGAACCTAGGCAGCATTCTCAACCTCTTTGCTTATACAGTTTTCAAATGTTTTTGGTTACCAAACCCTGTTCATCTAATCTCATAAGTAAGTTTTCAATAGTCACCTCCTTAAAAACTACACTATCACAGACTCTGCTACTGCCATAGGCCTTTATCACCGTTTACCTGGGTTTCTAAGATAACTTCTTTTTAGGATGGTCTTATTCCCATGTAATTCTTTTTGCATTTTACTGAAAAATATATAATCTTTTAAAAATGAAAATCGATAATGTCACAATATGTGTTAGAAAACTTCTTTGGCTTCTTTTTAAATTCCAGCATAAAATTGTACACAACACTTCTCTTTTTCCCCCTATTACACCCTATGGGTACCTTATGGGTCATTCAAGCTGAAATAACCATTATTTCCCACATTTAGGGGCCTAGAATTTTCCCCCTGCTTACTTCTTCCCTCTTATACTGCCCTGACCCCCAAGCACTCTAACTCTTACTGGTTCTGACTATGCAAATGAAATGGAAATTCCTCTGGGAAATCTTCCTTTATTTACCATAATAAATTTCCTTTGCCTTCCTCATGTCTCAGTACACAAGCCCACACCTCTTTCTGAGTACCTTGACTTTATTTTTAATGTTAGTTTTTTAGGAATGGCTTTGTCATTGGATTGTGTCTTATTTATTTTTAGATCCCTAGCAAAGTCTCAAGCAACTTAATAAACAAGATACAAAAGTTTGTGGAAAAGATTAAAGTCTCAGGTTTAAGTGTTAGTAATTCTAGAGGTGTTCATATTTTGAAAGAGATCAAAGGCAGGAGAGGCAGAATGTAGATAATAGGAATGAATCAGAATGCCTTGAATAATATCAGGTAGTTGGCTATTTTATCAGTTAGGAATACCACTGATATAACTAATATGACTATTAGTCATAGAGACTTGAACATATTAAGGCTTATTTTTCTCTGTAATAAGAAGTCTGGAGGTAGGTAAGTGCTGGTTCAGTGATTCAAAAATGTCAGGACAGGGGTCTCTGTAATTCTTTTAGGCTTTTTCTTAAGGCCCCCAAATGGCTGCCAGAATTCTAGTCATCAGGATCACATTCCAGGTGAGACACAGGAGAAAACATAGAAATTTCAGGCAGAAATGTGAGTGCCAAGAAAAAAATGTAGGTGAAAACTTAACATGTCACTGTGGAGAACTGTGTGGAACCACTTACAAATCTAGGTGACTATGATACTTGATTAAATAAGTACACTTTATTGTACTTCTCTTTATTAAGTTTAATAATGATAAATTTATTGATCCTTTAAAAGATTAGCAAATATAAGAATATAAACTGTTTTCCAGATGAAAACTCATGTTTAGCATATTGATCTATTTAATTGTGCACAATTTATTCTTTCCATTCAGTCCCATCAACAAAACCCTTAACTTGCCATTATTATTTACCCAAATTTATTGATTAAGTACTGACACTGTGCCAGGTGCAGTGCTTTTCTTTGGAAATAGAGAATATAGGAGAGAAGAACAACCTTCTTGCCCTCTAGAAGTTTACTACTGAGTAGAGGAAAAAAAGAAATCAACAAGTAATTCTTATAGTAGGTGATACATTCTATGAGCAAGGCAAGCCGTCAGAGTTTTGGACAGGTGGCATCTGAACCCACTCCTGTCTCGGCATGAGAGGGCAAAAACCAAGAAGACCTCCATGAAAGAAGCTCTCCTATCACTTTTTTAAGAGGAGTAATCGAGGGAGCATGACAGTATTTCCAAACAGATTAAAAAGCAGATATTCAAATGCAGGTAGGAGTGGGTTTATGGTATACTACAAGATCAGCAAGCCCTGGATATATTGTTAAGGATTACATCCATACACCTGTATGAATCACTAAATTCTGAAATATTATTTTTGCAATATAACTTCATTTTCAAAACTATTAACTCCTAGAACATAAAACCACAAAGCTATCACCTTGGCTCACTCACCAGCTGAGGAGGTGTTATCTAACTTGTAGAAGTATGATGAGTTCAGGGTGAAATATGTGCTTGTGACATCTGGGGAACATCTGAATGGAAAGGGAGATTACACCGTGTGATTAAAAAAAAAAATCTTGGGAACTTAAATGTAAGGTCTAGAATAAAAATATAGATGTGAATTCCTTTATTCTACAAATATTTATTGATTATGTAAAGCTAGATGTTGGAAATACAGTGATGAATTAAAAAAAAATTCTCAACCCTCAACATGTTTGTATAACAATCATGGATGAAAGGAAGAAAAGGTTTTAAAGACTATAGGTGGCATTTAAAGTAGAAAGTTATATTACTTCCAAACTGAAGAGAAAGTATACCAAGTGAGAAGAGATGACTCATTATGAAATCTGAAGCACATAACTTTTAAAGGAGAGTGATGACAGAAAAAGAGGGACTCAAAACAGAAGTTGAAGAGGAACATCTGGAGAGGTAAAAAATAAACTCAGAGAATAGTGTATCACAAATAGCAAGAGAGGTACGAGTTTGATAAAGGGAGTCAAGGGTCTCAAAGGCTAACATAAAGGGCTGGAAGCTTGGGACTGAAGGTATATGATGAATTGAGTAACTACAAGGTTATTAGTAATCTTGACAGGAGCAGATTTGGTTCATTGAAGGGAGGAAGAAACAGTTCTATTTGAGGAGCAAATAGGAGGTGAGGAAGAGATAATAAGTGTCACCTGCTCCTTTCATGAAACTTGGATATTGTGGGAAGGAGAGAAATAGGGGAATGTAAATTTAATAAAGTCTTTTTAATAAATATTAGATTAAGAAAGAACCAATAGAAAGGATGCATCTAAATGTAAAAGAGGATGTAGATAATCTATAAAACAACATTTCTCAAGGAATTCAGAGAAAGTGGGATCTAGAAAGAGGTTTGGAGGAATTAGCAATTGGGCATCTCTTCCACTGAAATTTGAGAGAATATGGAGTTCCAGGATTTGGGGACAAGTATGTCCAGGGAAGATGAGAGAGTCCCTACATGATGGCCTATATTTCTCTGTGAAAGGAGCCTAAGAATCTTCACGGAGTAAGGATCAAGATCTTCAAGAGTATGGTGAAGGTTTAAAATGCTGTCATGGGGATTTTGAGAGAGAGAGAGAGAGAGTTCCTTAAAAGCCCATCAAAGGTTTGCCATATGGTCTTGAAATCCCATCTGAAATTAAGAAACTATGACTTTTTTTTTTTTTTTTTTTTGGTACCAGTTCTCATTACTGTGTGATTTTCTCTAGGGTACACAATAAGTTAGATTCAGGGACAGAGAAAGGCCATAGTTAAATAAATATATTCTTCTAGGACTGAGGGCAAGTTGGTTGGGAGCATAAAGGGGTAAGGGATTTGAGGGTATTAACAAAAGTTTGTCAGAGCCTCCTACATTTTTACCTCCTCAAAAACGAACTGTCTCTGTAGCTACAGCACACTGATGTACTGAGAACATTTAATCCTCTAAGGCAGCAGTCCTCAACCTTTTTGGCACCAGGGACCAGTGTTCCTTTGAGAATCTAATGCCTGCTGATGTGAGGTGGAGCTGAGGAGGTGTTGCAGCTGCAAATACAGATGAAGCTTCTTTCACTAGCCTGATGCTCACCTCCTGCTGTGTGGCCTGATTCCTAACAGGCCATGGATGGGGGTATGGGAACCCTGTTCTAAAGGCTGAGCAGGGCCAGAATAGCTAGGGCTCTCCAGTGGCATAAGTAGCTTGGAGCATTTAAAATGTTTAAGTACAATGGTACATTTAATTAAAATACTAAAACAAAAATGTCATATTTTGTATTATGTAATGTAAATGGTTGTGAAGCACTGCTTAGGCAATTTATGAGATCTATACAGGTTAGGGATGGCAGTGATGCCTCCAGGAAGCTTTGACTTAGAGAAAATAGTTGTTTCCATAGGTAGAAACATGAATAAGGGGAATGGTAGAGCTGCCAGGAAAAAGTTCTGTGGTCAGAGAGGAAAATAGAAATAAAGATTTCAAAGATTTGGGTGTGGCTTCTCAAGTATGATTAGCTGGATTGGAGTGGAGGGGGTGGAGGAAGGATTGGGATTTGGGTTAGATTTTCTCAAGAGAGTTTAAGATCCCCTGGGATAATGACAGTCACATTTGCCAGCATCTCTTTACCTTTTTCCCTTAGTCCTTTCCTTTTTTCCCTCTGTTCTGCTGAGACTTTAATTAAAGATTTTAAAGATGCACATAGATGGAAACTGGAAGATTATCAAATACTAGGACAACTCTAGAGATCAGAGATAATCTTTTTCTTTCTCATTTGAACAACTACCTCCATGGCTAAAAACAAGTTTAAAGGCCATGCATCAAAAGCAACAGGTCCACTAAACATCCTTCAGTAACACTCCATAAATTCTAGTTCATTCAATTGAGAATCAAGCTGCTTGAAATCATCAAAAAAAAAAATATATATATATATATTATAAGATATATATATCTTATAATATATATATTATAAGATATATTATAATATATATATATTATAAGATATAAATATATATATTTAATTTAAAGCCTTCTTTTCCCACCTCATAAACCACAATATAAATATAGATAATATAAATAATATAAATCTTATATTAAGATCTGCTTTTCAGAGCATCTTTGTTGTAGATGATACTGTTGACTTTTAATGTTTACAGCTTTCTTTGTGATTTTTTGTGAAAAATAACATTAGATAACTGGAGTTTGTTCATCACACACAATTTTGAAATAATACTGTCTTTCATAGATATGTCTTAAGATAATCCTTAGTCTATAGTGTGCTAAATAAAGGCTTTTAATATAGCTGAGGCAGTTCGTGATTCTGTTGTTGGCTTTAGTTACAGTTTCTACTTAAGAGGCCTCTGCTTTTTCACTTCAGAGATATAAGTTTAAGAGATGATTGTATACAAAAAAAGATTTTATGGAAGCCTCAGTTGAAAATTCAGAACTGTTCTCACACCATTATGGGGAGAGAATTCTTTATTTCTCTCTTTTACTGTTCTTTTATTTTCTTTCTTTACTTTTTTCTTTCTTTTTCTCTTTTACTGCAACTTTAGGCAATTTCATTAAAGAGTCTTTAGGAGAAATTATGGTCTTTACTTAGCAAAGAACTAGGTGCTGGATTATGGCTTGTGTAAGTCAAAATTTAAAAACTACTGCCTAAAAACTGCAGAAAAATTCAACATTTTATGAAAGAATACATTTTGTAATTCTAGCAGGATCAATATGATATAATATGTTACTAAATTGCTAGTAAAACAGAATTACATAATTTTTCAGTATAAATGCAAATATATGTGGTCTACTGCTTGCTGTTCCAACAAATTGCAGTCATTCAAAATGAAATGTAATATGTTTCTTTAAAGAATCTGTGGCAATAATTTTTAAATCTGTATTTGTGAAGAATAAATTGTTCAAATCTAAACATAGGAGAGATAACTGGCAATCTGTTTATAGACATTTGGACTGAACTTTCACAACAGGAGGGAAATAAAATTAACTTATTCAGATTGTGCTTATGTTTAAGATAAGGGGAAAAAAGTGGTTTCCGCTATTAGATCAAGTGTTAACATGTAACCACGAGAGGAGAAATAGTTTCAGAATGTTCTGTGAAAGTAGCAAAAATGAAATGAAAATCTAAATGCGTGATGAAAAGTAAACTATCTCTCAAGGGCAGAATTTTCAAAGGGAATTTACTCTAAAATCTCTTTAGATATTCAATCTGTAGTATGAACATTTAATCTTTTTTTTGCTTAGCTTTGAAATTGTACCCGTTTAAATCTGCCTTGTGCCATTTTAGAAAGGTCTATACATTTGAAAAGGTGTCTAAGTTATTTCTTGAATTAATACCAAAGGCAAGATACAAGGTCTTTGAATTTATCTTAAAGCGACAAAATCAGAAGGTTTGGAGGTTATAATTTTAGAGAGACAGGGAAATGCATAAACACAAACCAATTCCTGTATCTTGCGTATGGATTGTTTGGAAGAGAAAATTTATTCTGCGTTATTATTCTAGAGAACTTGAAATGACTGCTATGTAAGTTTATTTTTAAATAACTTAATTCAGATTCTTATATATTGAGACTATGAAAGATTCTCTTCTCATCTCATTCAGAGGTGTGAATTTTTAGAACCTTCCTATTCACCTCGTGATATGCTTGGAATATTCCCAAAGTGTGAAGAAGGATGGAGCAAGACTGTCCAAGGTGGAGGAAAGATGGAGAATTAAGGTAGCACATTTCCTATTAAGTAAACTAAATTGATACCTATGTGGAAACTAATCCTTCTTATCTTTTCAAAATAGCCCAGAATTGTCTGTTTTATTACATAGTGCCTTCTGTTTCTACTTTTTATTGAAATATATTTAGTGTAGAGAATTAAGTATACATAACTACCTTTAAATTAACAGCAGAGAGATATTTAAAAATTGTTTTTGAAGTTGGATATTTTTTCCCCTTACTAGTGAATAAAGTTCATAAGCCTACAAGCTATTAAGCTAAATAGTTGTGTGATTCTCTTCTGAATTAATGGCATCTGACTAAGGATATTGCTTGAGACCCGTTTTAATAAACCACCTCTTACCTCATTTTTTCTAGGTTTTTCTCACTGTGGGCAGGACCCTTCAGTAGTTCTCTTCACTATTGAAGTAAAATCATTTTTTTTTCATTAATTTAGCTCATTCACTTAGGTATTAATTAATTAAGTATTCAGGAATTTATTTGTTCATCTGTTCATTATAATAAAAGAAAAGAATATTGAACAACTACTCAAAATGGTGTGTAGTTCTGGGTGCTTGGGAAATTCATTAATGACTAGCACATGACTCTTTTGAATAGCCTGCAGTGTACCAGAAGGTGTAATATGTGTGTGTGTTTTTTAAACTATAATACAAGGAAAAAAATAGTGCTTCAGGAGAAAAGAGGACCATTACTTAATTAAGTACATAAGAAGAAGAAATTAGCTATATACTAGTTTAATATTTCATTTCCATTAACCCTCCAACTTGCAACAAGGAATCATTTCAGATAGATTATTTCAGGAGAGAAAAAGATGTATAATTGGTTGCTTAAGAGAGATTTTGTTTACCAGCACCTTCTGAGTAATTCTGGACTGCAGGCAGCTTTATCTGTTTCTAGGTATTGACACCCAGATATCTTCCTGCCTTCCTCACAAATCAGCTTCCTCTAATGTGTGGTACAGGAGGAGTAGAGAAGACAGTTGTATCCAGCCAGCTCTCTTCAGTCCCCTTGAGGGTCATGCCTTTTATCTACAGCTGTTCCTAGCAGTTTTCTTAAGTTACCACACCAGGCTTGGAAAATCTACAAATTTGTTTTATTGTACATAAAAATCATTTCAAAAGGGGATTGTAAAGTAGTATAAAAATATTTTAAAACTTGATAAATAAATAAAAGGACTTTCCTCAGAGTATCACAGAGAAGACACCTAAATACCTTCCTAAGATGCTCTCATGAGAATTTCTCAAGTCCCAGTTGATTCTATGTCCCTGAGATCCTTGCCCTCTTTCTAACATCTTCAGTTCTCTGTGTTAATTGTCATCCCATTATCAGTACTGTTCCCATTCTCTGCTTGCAATTCCACTCCCTACATTCATCTGAGGTCTTTATCTGGAGAAGAGCCTCTAGGGTCCTTAGCATGGTCAGAGACAGAGTTGAAACCTAAGACCTTATTGTATAGTCTTTGGTTTGCTTACCCTTTGGCCAATTGAACTAATGTGAATGGCAGACACATTTATTAAACTATAACATGCTAAAAGTCAACATATTCACCTCTCCCAATACAAATATTAATTTTCAGGAACAGCAAACTCCAAACCCATACCAAGAAATGAAATGTTTCCTTAATAAACAAGTCCTATTTTTCTTCCCATGGAAGAGTTATGAATTGCACCAAAACTTAATGGCCTATAACGTCAACTGTCTATTTAGCTTATGATTCTATGTGCTGGCAATTTGGTTGGGGTTATATAATCAGTTGGCTCTCAAGTGTAGTTGACTATATCTCGCTCTTCTGTCTACTTTCAGGCAGAAACTCACTGGGGCACAGTTCATGATGGCTTAATTCATATGTCAGGTGATCGACTCATTGTTAGCTGGGGTGACAGGACTGTCTAGTCCAGGTGTCTCATTCCCTAGGATACCTGCTCATGTCATCCACACACAGGCTTGCATCATCCACACACCTACTCACATCATCCAACAGACTTATTAAGTGTGGTTTATTCATGTGGCATATGACTTTCCCAGAGCAACAAGAAGGCAAGTCTGAAGTGCAAAGCACTTTCAAACCTCTGCTTATGTCACATCTGCTGAAGTACCATTGAGTAATGCAAATCACATGATCAATCCTGATTTAAGAGGTAGAGAAATATGTTCCACCTATTGATGGGAGGATCCACCAAGTTATGTGGCAAAGCTATGGATATGGGGAAGGAAAGGATTTGTGGCCATTTAAAAAATCCATAAAACCTATTTTTGTTCAGAGTAGAAATTGGTTGTTCCTGCTTAGAACCTACCAGAATAAGAAAGGGACTACATTGTGCTACAATGGCTGGCCCTTCTCTAGTCCAAGAAAAGAGTATGAGTTCATAGTTCTTTACTTCCTCACAGGTCTCCCTCTAACCATGAGGAATGAATGATGTTGAGGAAAACAGTATTACCTATTTTTTCCCGTTGCCATTGGTATTGATAGAACCACCTCTAGATAAAGTAAAAATGTTAACACCAAATAAAATAGCATGATTTTGTCATGCTTTAAACTATGGGCTTAACATACAGAAGAGTTGAAGTTACTGTTTTGCTACGTAAAACAACCACTCAATTGTTGTTGCTGCTTTTTTTTCAGTTTTTAACTTATTTAAAAATATCTAGACAAGACATAGATTTTTAGCAAAAAAGATATAGCAGTAATGTAGAAAGCTGACACAATTTGAAAGATTTCAAAACTCCTTGAGTTAAGATGTTATCTCCCAAAATACCTATTAAATGTATTTCTAGAGAGTGGGGACGAAGGAAATAAAATCTGTAAACAGAAAGCAAAACTTTGATACAGCATTTTCCAGTACAGAAATTTTATGAAGGAGGTTGAAGGAAAATATAATGATATGTGAAATTGGGGTGTCTAGGAAGTCAGAAAGTAGTATGGGTGTTGGATACACATGGAATTTTCAGAAAGGGGAAGATGCTGAGATGTATATCACTTACTTGATATTCTGCCTAGCATCTGGCTGCTCTTGTGTAATCAAATTCTGCATGCATATTTTCGCTTAATTTGGTATTCAAGTTTCACCTTTCAAAAATAATTTGTGACATGAATATAGTAAAAATTGTTGCCAAATTGCATTAAAATATTTTATTAATGAAATGACTATTTTTTTTACCATTTTTTCTTTTAATTAAAGAATAGGATTAATTGCATGTCTTACATATTTTTTAAAGAAAAAATCTGAAGAAATATTTATGTGACATACTTTTATTGACATATAGTCCAATAAAACTTTTCAGTAAGAGTCAAGGTAGGATGGCCAGAATCGGCACTTTACATATTTGTATTTCCCTTCACTCATATCATTATATGAAAAACTACAAAACATTTACAACACAATAACAGTTAGAAAATGTATATGTTGAGTTAATAAGGTTTGTGGCCCATATTTTTGTTGTTTATAATCTACCAGAGTCCACACAATATATCCCACAGATATATAATTAAATCCTTTATATCATTTTTTTAGTATAAAAATTTTTCCCCAGTTTCATTGAGATATAATTGACATATAACTATGTATAAGTTTAAGGTATACAACATATATATTATGAAATGATTACAAAAATAAATTTAGGCCTTTCACCTTAGTACTGAATTCTTGCTATCTTTATTTTGCATTAGACTGAAAATGGGTATATTATTAGTTAATTGGAAAATACATAGATAGTTGTAATTGAAACTAATTTTGTTTGCATTTTCTTCCTTCTACTTTAATACAAATACATACAAATCTCAGACACCCTTTGCGGGCATTCTAAGTCAGAGAAGGCTCTTTTTACAGAAAATGTGCAGACCACCCAGCCACTGAGAAGTTTTATGTTCCAGGATCTAGTTTCCTTGTACATCTGTAGGCAGCTCATGCTTTTATCTTCTCAGCTAAATTAGTTCCTGCATGTTAAAAAAGGGGAAGTGGTGAACTGCCCCCACGGAAGGCTTTATTTGGTTTTTAAAAGCGGGTTTGTTACAATCCTGCTGTGGTTATTATAGGAGACAATTTTAGCACATTGAGCTATGTGTTTTTCAGAGGAAGTGTTTAAAGAAGAATTTTGCAAAATGTTGAAGGTTAACATTTCAGCCCTGCTAGTTGTTAAAGGTCAGGATATATTTTATGATTAAGTTTGAGAGAATTCTTGGGTAATGTAAGTGACAGGAATAATAAGAAAATATAGCACAGTACATGCATCTCCACACTTTCTTGTTCCTACAACTTACTTTTTGACATCCACTACTGAAAATTCTTTGTTTCATTTTTCTTCTACTGAATACTTTGGTGGAAACAACACAAAGGACTTTCCCAAGTGTTAGTGGGTGGCAATTTTATGTACCAACAACAGCCTAGTGTTACCATAGTGAAAGAGGGCACTGAGAAATGTCTTGATCTTTCTTAAATTATGGATCTATGTGCTTGTATTTCCACATATGCAGAATCCTTTGACACAATACAATAGTACTGCTTGTTTAGGACACATGATTGGAGTAATCTATTTGTTGGTATGATGATGTAATAACTTGAAATCTCATACATGTTATAAAAAAATCTGGATACACAAATTGGTGTTTTGACAATGAAAGAGATACTAGTTAGACTAATATGAAATGAGTTTTATAGTTTTTAATTGTGTCTTTAAAATCATTGCTTTGATTTGTAAATTGACTTTTTGATTTTTCCCAAGGAAGCAGTTGTTTTGATACCATGTAGAGAAATCATATGTGAAACCCTATCACTGCTTCAGTCCCTCAAAAATGGCAGGTGCTCAGTTAATGATGTAGAACATATTACAGCCAAACAACTCATAGTGTAAAGATGTTAATTATCTAAAAGAAAATATTAAATATCTATTAGGCTTAAAATGTCTTTCCAAAAGAATAAAATAAATTGGAAAGAGCTTAAAAATGTCAGTAACTAATAATCCATTCTCAAGGATCATCGGAAGAGACCCAAAAGGCTAATTATCATACATAGCATCTCCCTTTCAGAAATATTAATTGGGAAGACAGATATTTGCCAATCATCTTTTTTAATAAATAAAAATAAATTCTCCTAATAGTGACTGTATTACACTTAATAAGGTCTTGCTATAGAACAGTGTGCTAGCTGACTTAGAGGTATTATCTTAATTAATTCTAATAACAACTGGATGAGGTAGATAACAATATTACTTCCATTTCACAGATGAGACAATTAGAACATAGGGCAATTAAATAACTTTCTTGGCTTTGAAATAATAAGTAAATAATCCAGGATTTGAACCCAGGTACTAAACACTGTGATACAGGTGATAGTACTTAAAAAATTAAGTTTATATGTTCTGGTAGAGAGCACATGGTTAGTAGCTGTTGTCAACTTTGAGATCCTTGTACTGAATCTCATTCCATGCTCTGCAGAGCTCATAATTGTCACTGATAAGTTTGTGCTCATTCCCTTTACTTTGTAGCAGAATCTCATTTCTGTGCTGGTTTGTACAGAAACCTAATATTTGTTTTTATTACTTTGTTCTCTGCCACCTTCTTACTCCCTTCCTCTCCCCTCCCCCAACTTGGAACTGAATAGATTAAAAAGCAGAATTTTGTATCTGCTTTAGTTAATTTTTCCCCCCAATGTAACATTTTCCATAGCAACTCAAACAACTGGCATTTTTCAAGAAGTGTTTATTATAAGTGTTTTTGTTATTCTTGTTGTTTTTAAATAGAACAGAAAGTGCCATCAAGGTCTCCATCCCTGCAGAGACTAGGAGGAGAGCAAACACTTTATAAATACAGAATAATGTTTATTTTAGAAAGCAAGAGAAATAGTACCTGTCAGGTTCCGTCTATTTCACTCACTAGTTAGTAATTGTAGGCTTGTGTGTTGCAAACCTTTCTTTAAGGCAGGCTTTTTCCCAACTGCTGTTCTTGTCACTTAGTATAGCTTTTACTTCTATTGCTTCCCCAGCCACAGGCCACATTCCAACAGCTCAGCAGATTCCAACTATGGTTGGCTCCACCTCAGTTCCTCCTTCTCTATCTCTAATCTCTCAACCCATAACTCAAGATTCAGCATCCTGCTTTCCAGTTGTGACTTTTTAATCCACTGCCCCCACTTCCTGTGTCATTCCATTATTTTCAAGTCTATCAGTGATAAAAATATAGTTTATTCATTATCGCAATTTTTATATTTGGTTTTATTTGTGTTTGTTTCACATAACAGTCTAGCTCCTCAGAACTAGAATGTTGCTTTCTTTAATACCAACCAGATACATTTTCAGTGCCAATAGTTACTGCTTTGAATTACAATAAATATGAAAAGTAAATCAGAGTGCACCACACCCACATCCCTCTGCCCCTACCCAAGTCCCCACTTCTCAGCCTCTCCATATCTCTCAGTAGTTTTCTGGTAGTTATGTATAGGCATCTATGTATTTATAAAGGATTGTTATATTTGATATGTTTGTTTTATTCTTCTATTATCTAGTCTGTGAACTCTTTTTTCAATGCTTCCCAAATTCATCTTTTCTTTTTCAAGTATTCCGCTATCGGTCAGATCCTTATGATAACACACCTTAATTACGGATTTTGAGTTAGGGCTAAAATGTGTAAATTAACTCATTTTCCCCAAACCCAACCTGAACAGCTTCCGAAAACATCCTTTCCATTGTGTCACTCACATTTATAGAAACTATAATGTCATCTTGACCTATCAATTTCAAGTTCCTCACCCACATATACAAGTCTGGGACTACCTGAACTCCTCAAGTTTATTTTTCATTGCTTCCTAATATATGCAGTCTACTTTGCCCAGACTGATTTTATTCATTCTCTTCCATACACCACACTCATTTCTCTTTCTTTTCTGATTAAGTTGTTTCTGGAAATTGAAGATGTCTTGGCTATTATGCTTTGCTTATACTCCTATTAGATTTCCCTATGTATCATTCATGAAACATTGCCTAGACATTTAATCCTATTAAGAAAATATACAACTTTTTTTCCCTAAATGCCCATTGCAAAAAATTTTATTCTGTAATTGAAATATCAATTGTTTGTAAATTATTCTGTTTCTTTGCTCTAGTCAACATTAACTTACTTTTTATATTAGAGGTAATCTTATGTTTAGATATTATTAAGTGTTCAAGAAGCATTCTGGTTCAAAATTCTTTCATGGTCCTCATTATCAACAAAGCACTTCTACATTTTGAGAACAGGAAACAAGTGGTCAACTTCCAAAGGCTTGGGTCGTCCCTTGCTAAGTGACAAAGAGATTCTGGGAACAATGCTAAATCTTAAGTTGTCTTTCATTTTTTCCATTTCTGAAATAAATAGTACTTACTGTTAGCAGCAACTTACAGATTTCTCTGTTCATATCAAGAAATACTTTGTAAGAACAGATTCATGTTATTTTTCAAAAGAGCTTCAGCAAGTCATATGCTATGTTTGCCATAAGTTCAAAAGTGAGAAGGACCTTCTCTTGATTTATTAGCACCTAGCTCCAGGCAACCAAAATATATCAAAGTGGTTGAAAGGACAGATCATAACTTGGGCTCCCTCCTCATCATCTGTGCAGCGTATTCTCTCCATTGAAGGCTACTGGTCTCTTGGCTTTGTTTCCTGCTCACTAGACTGCCTGGTTGATGGGCTTAGGGTGTGACTTTGCTCATTTCCTTTTTGTCACCTCACAAAGCCCTGGTTTGTTTGGTTTATCTAAGACCTCTGTACTACCTAGCTAACCCTGGCTTCCTGTGCTGTTCACTGTGTCTCCATGGTCCCAGCTCAGCTGGAAGAAAATCAACTGATGGTCTGAAAGTCCACGAACTTTTTAACAACTTCAGCATACTTCTCACTTTTCTTTCAGTGTTGGCAACAGCCAGGTCAGAGAAGAAGGTAGTAGGAATGATTCAAATATTTAGATTTTAGCACAATAAAAATGACCCACTTTTTGGTGGGTAAAACTGCATGGGGTAAGAGAGAGAGTGGAAATTTTAGGGCAGAGCACTATTTTCTATTGTGTGTATGTGTTTGGGTTTACTAATATTTCCCATTACCTTATGTTAGGAAAGTAGGAGAATTTTGGATCTGGGGTAAGCCAGATATCTGGATTTGGAAAGAATAGTGGTGAGCCCATAGTAAATATTAGAAACAGATGGAGATTTAATAGTGAAAAAGAAATAGCTTTTTAAGAGAAGAATGGAGGACCTATTTCCCATGAACACTGAATGTAGATGTTCCTTTCTCAACCAAGCAGGGATTCTGCAAGAGAGAGTTCTTTAAAAATTGTTGGACCTGGTGGAAGATCATTTTATTAGGAGGGAATTTTCAGATGTCTTCCTTACAATTACATCTCTGAAAGGCATGGATGCAAATTCAAGAGGCCTGTAGATATGATGGGATAGGCTTATACAATTTTTTTTTTGTGGTGGGGGGTGAGTAGTCAACCTTCTGAAAACAGTGCATACCATCCAAGGGCAAGGAAAAACCACTTGCAAGTAACCATGTCTGTGAAAACTCTGAGGTTCACCATAGACCTTGGAATGAAAGCTTGAGAATCTGTATCAGTTTACATGTTAATTGGTAGAGCCACTGTGGAAAGCAGTATGAAGGTTCCTCAAAAAATTATAAATAGAACTACCATATGATCCAGCAATTTCACATTTGGGTACATTTCCAGAGACAATGAAGTCACTATCTTGAAGAGGTATCTCTGTGTGCCCATGTTTATTGCAGCATTATTCACAATAGCCAAGACATGGAAACAAGTGTCCATTGACAGATGAATGGCTAAGAGAAAATGTGAGATACACACACACACACAGACACACACACACACACACACTAACTGGTATAGTATTCAATCATAAAAAAGAAGGAAGTTCTGCCATTTGTAACAACATGGATGAACCTTAAAGGCATTTGTTAAGCGAAATAAGTCAGATAGAGAAAGACAAATACTGTATGACCTCACTTATTTTATGTGTAGAATCTGAAGAAAAAAATGAACTCAGAGAAACAGAATAGAATGGTGGTTGCTAGAACTCAGAGAAACAAAGAATAGAATGAGTAGATGTTGGTCAAAGGGTACAAACTTTCAGTTATAAGATGAATAAGTTATGGGGATCTATGTACAGCATGGTGACTACAGTTAACAATATTGTGTTGTGTAGTTGAAAGTTGCTATGAGAGTAGTGCTTTAATGTTCACCACCACCACCACCACAACAACAAAATGGTAATTATGTGAGGTAAAGGATATATTAACTAATCTTATTGTGGCAAACATTTCATAATACATTTGTGTATCAAATCATCATATTGTACACCTTAAACTTATACAATGTAATATGTCAGTCACATCTCAATAAAGTTGAAGTGAGTCTGAGGTGACTGCCAAATAGTGCTGCTTGTTTACTTTTGCTTTGCCACCACATACACTCACTCCACACTCATATTATGTAGTATTACATATAATGTAAATAGTATATAAAACATAATTATTTAGTATTTTAATGCACCATCAAAAATACACAATAAACACTTCTGAAATGATCCTCTATATTTTAACAAATTGGGAATGAGAGCAAAATGACCAGAATAAAGACATTGATATATATTCTTAGAATTTTTGAAGAATGACTTGGTGATTTGGGGTATTAAACTGAATATAGATTTTAAGACTACTTGACATTATAACCTTCTCAAAGAATAATCTGGGAATTCCATTTCTCAAAGTAGTAGGTGAAACAAAAGCTGAAAATTCTTCCATACATTCTGATGTATGCATGGTACGTACCAAATATTTCTACATTTTCTATAAAACGAATATGCATTCTCTAATTCTTATGCTTTTTCATATTTTAATTGTTATAGTTATAAATCCTGACATGAATATAGACAATAAATTATACAAATTCAAAGAGTGTAAGCATAAATGAACTACTAATTTTTGAAAAATGTATTTTTAAAGAATATGAATTTAATCTAATAAATTTTTAAATTTAGGTTGGCTTCTAGTTTCAGTTAAGTATTTCACAATAAAAAAGGTAATGAAAAGCAAAATGAGAATTGGTAGTCAAAAAATAATTTTTTTTCTAAAATATTTTACCTTTAGAAAATATTCAACAAGTGATAATAATTTTAAGTTTTCTAAAATACCTCTCCTCCAAATTGGGCCCTTTAGAAATTGTAGTGGTTCACATATTCTCCAAATTTTAAAAAAATGACTGTAGAAAAATAATTACATAGAAATATATTAGTATAGTGCCAGGAATCATTAATTTATTTCTACAATTAATAAAATATTTACAACCAGTACTTTGAAGGGGAAATTTTTCTCACAGGAGTACCTCATGTTGGAAAGTGTGATCTCTGGAACAAAATTCCTAGGTTCAAGTCCTATGTCAGCCATTTACCAGCTGTGTGACCTTGGGCAAGTTACAGACATTTCTGTGCCTCATTTTACACATCTTAAAAGTGGGGATAAAATAGGATTTATTTCAAGTGGTTGTTAGGAAGATGAAATGAAGTCATATAAAGTACTCAGACATATCCCAGGCACAATAGGGAGTTTTATGTAAGGTTTAGGTGTTTCTTTACCTTTGCTGTGCTTAAAGTGACACTTCTTTTTCATGTTTTTTTTTTCCCCCTGTAGGTAAGACCCATTAGCCATTTAGTCCAACAGAAAAAGAGGAACTATGAAAATAAATCCTATCAGGGAAAACATCGATATTGAAATATTTCATTTTCACACCATTAAAAATGTTGTTTTAGCCCATGAAACTGAATATCTAGATTCTGTAATGATAAGTACATCACTCATAGATTTGACATTATTCAATTTACCTGAGCAAATAAGACAGTTTTCAGGCACCTTTCCTTTCATCTGAAAGAAATAGTTCAAATATTTGTGGTTACATATGCATTAACACGCTGATGTTAAGGTGATAAAATTCTCAAATTCTTCTAAACTTATACTGTGTTTTTATTATATATAAGATCTTAACAGAGACAGCATTTGCTTTAATCAGTGACAAAATGTCACAGACTCCTAGGCTGACTCATTTTAAAACTTACTTTAGAAATATGTTACAGTGTTATGCATTAAATTACAGATTTAGATGATATTCTTTATGGTTTTTCTGAATTGCAAGAAATAGGTATGATAAAATGTTATGCATTTCAGTATATTCTGCTTCAAGTTGTCAGTTGATCATTTAATAGTAAAATTGTTTTTTTTCTTTATACGTGATATTCAGATTAATTTTAAAATTGATCATTTAATGGTAAACTTGTTTTTTTTTCTTTATATGTGATATTCAGATTAATTCTGAAGTTGACATGTTTTTTCACCACATAGAATACATTCACTGCTTCAGCTTACCATAAATTGTTTTATCTCTTCATACTCTCCTTTTAAAAAAAATCTTTAAATTTATAACTACTGTCCTGAAATATCTTAGGAAACTTAATCCATTTTGACATAAAAATAGCAGCATACTAAAACTTTACTCAGGGGCATCACTTCTCTGCTACATCTCTAAAAGTATGAATTTTCAAATTCTGAGACAGGTAGAAAGGTAGACAAAGGTATTATTTTTACTGTTTGGCTTCTACTTTTAATAAAATTATTATTTTAGTCATTTTAAAATAAATTGTAAAATGTAATCAATAGGTAATAAAATCATCTTTCAAAAACTGTTCATTTAAAAAAAAATTTTAAAAAGAACCATATAAATATGTGTAGTCTGCAAACCTGTCTTCTATACTAGCTAGTACAGTTCCTGGAACATAGGAGCTACTTCATATATGCTTGCTGAATAATTTATTTTATCTTATATACTATCCAAGATGTTTAGCTGTTTAGAGAAATATTTTATAAGATGGTTTTACATTCAAGGACTCATAGAACATAAACTTTGGAGAACTCTATAGGCCAGTCTCAAATAAATAGATTTGACTCCAATATCTGATGCTATTTTTGAGTCATGGAGGTGTCTGCTAAGCAAAGAGCAGCCAGAGGAGGATGAATAGTATGTGTAAGGGACTTGGAAAACTTTAACGTGGGAAATAGAGAGATGTATTATATATGTTTACTGTGGAAACAAGAACAGTAGGAAGAACATTCTATCTTTAAATATTTGTATAATGACTAAGATATCCTTTCTCCAGAGAAAAGTTCCACAGTAAAGAAAACACATACTTGTTAAAACATAATGAAATAAGCTCTAGAGGAGTCCTCTGAGTTAGAGAAAAGGTCAGTGACTGTTCTGCTTAGAGGAGTTGGTGAGAGTTGATCAGGGAGATTCCCCAAAGAGGCTATCTTTGAGCATAGTTTCAAAGGTGAGCAGATGTAGAATGATTCGGATCATGACACAGCCCACCTCTGAAGAAGGCCCTGGGATAAAATCAAGAATATTTCTCTTTAATGGCAAACTATCATGTTTGGACAAGAGAGTTATTTCTGTCATTTGATCTACATTGCTCAGTTCTGAGCTGTGGCATAATGTAGCATGCAATGGCTAAAATGTCTGAAGTATTTTTCAAACTGCTGACTTACAAGTGAATTATTGGACAATATTTTTCTTTTTTAGGTTTAGCAATAATTCAGCTGATTTTATTTATGATTATCTACTCTTGGTGGTAATTTTTTTTTAAAAAAAGGTGAGGAATTCTGTGAGATTTTAAAAAGTGTTGATGTTAGGTGGCTAAGCATTTTAATATTTTTATTAGAAAAAGAATTGAATTTCATATTTCTAAGCAATATTTTCACCTAGATAACTTTTTCTTTGTTTTATTTTATTTTTAAGATTACAAACAAAAGATCTCCAAAGAATTCACTATTTTCTTCCATATCAAATTGTCAAGTTTCATTTGTTTGGAATTTTATTGTGTTAAGTACTTAGCTTTTCAGTTTTTTTAAGATCCTGAAAATAATTTTAAAAAATTAGCAGAAATTGGTTACTAAGTGAAACTGTGGATTATGCTTCTCTGAAGATATTTAAAAATACAACAATCTATCTGGGCAAGTTGAGAGATGATCTGCTTGATTCTAGAAATGAGTTAGTTGACCATTTATTCACTCATTCATTCATGCATTTATCCATCCAGAAATTATTTTTTGAGTGGCTATTACTTACAAAACATTGGAGGTTCTCATTATTTATAAGATGTTATAAACATGTATACAAAAAAGAAGCTAGTTCTTTCAGCATTTATATTTCAAGTCACCTCAGAAAGCAGTGCAGTTTAGGAGAAAGGGTATAGCTTTAGGGTTAGCCTGGTTTAGTTTTGAATCTGGGCTCTGCTACACAGTAGCTGTATAATTTTGACAACTTATTCAATGTCCTGGTTTTGAATATCAAACAAGATAAAAACTATAAATACCTATAACAATGTCTAAAATGAGTAGCCATTCAATAGCCAGAATTACAGCCATGCATACAGGCACAATTAATTTAAAAGATTAGCTTATTTCCTATTTTGTAAGCATTATGGAATGTTGATCAATAAATAATAATGATTGTTTATAATTATTCATATTTAAACAGGTAAGTAAAAATTCATAAATGTTTACACCTTAAAAAGGCAGTCTGGGTGTGAGCAAAGTAGACTGCTTTTGATATTAGGACAAAAAATTGTTATAGTGTTAAATCCCATTAAATTTGTACATTTTAAAAATTTTATGTAAAAATATAGTTCTTTATTTTCCACTTATGTGGCTGAGAAAAAATAAATACAAGTAAGTTTAACAGATTCTTTTTATTTTCTTTAGTAATTTCTATAACTTATGAAATCTCCTCATTAAACTTACAACTCATTTTCCTATGTGTTAAGAGTTTATTTCTCTATATTTCTCAGATACTCAGTTTCAGATATTTTGTGCATTATTTTCTGCCTTTCACCTTTTGCCTTTCAAAACACTTGTGTGGAAATAACATTTATAAAGTATTATTGTGCTGTAGTCATATATATCCTTTTCTTTCTGTGTTGATAATTGAGCTATGACAAGAAAATAATTATTAGACCAATATTCTTTTGTCTGATAAGAGACTATTGAATCCAACTAGGGTTTAAAGTGGTCTAAAAAAATCTTGGATCATGTGGGTCCTGGTCATTTCAAAACTACAGAATCCAGTGTAATACATTGGAAACATTTGATTATGGAAAATAAATCTGGGTTTACTCTAATATTGGCTTGGCCTTATTCTTGGGTCCCAGTGTATCCTCAGCCTCTCTTTCAGAGAAACCAATTCCTTAAATGTGTATTCCTAGACCTAATGTCAAAATCTTTGTACTGAAGGATTATCTACATTTATTAGGATTTCCAGAGACCTCTTGTGATAGAGGAATATCCTGGAGCCCACGAATCACTCTCAGTGGTTTTGTTGGGCAGTTGTAGGGCATTTCAGCTTTGCACTTTCCATTGGTAACATCTGCTTTTCTCATATGTTTCAGTTATATAGAAAAGATTTCTAGAGGATGTCAAATGCCCTTATTCCTTTCCTGGATATTTTTTAAAGTATATTTTCAAACTTCCCCACTAATTAAATTCTTCCTTTTCCTTTTCCTGTTTAAAAAATTCATTGTGTTATACAAAATGGAAGCCTTGATTTTAGGGAAATGGGCTACAATATCATTTACTCCTTGAGCTGTCAAAATAGGAAGTGATTCCACCAAATAAGAAAAGAAATATACATGAAATCTGTACTCTTTAGAAAATGTAGTCAGTAAAGTTCAGTGTGAGGCAGAGTTTGGAGGTTGTGAAGAGGTAGGAAAGAGACCAGAACATAATAGCCTATTATTTATATGTAGATACTTGATCTTTGCCTATCAATTTTTAAAATTATGATCTATGTTACCTAAGCTGAAAATGACAACCTATATGTTTTGTAGTTCATTCAATTCATTTACAGTTGAAATAAATTGAAAACATTCTAAAAGTTGGGCCTGATTTTCCCATATTTGCTGCCTCACTTGTTAACCACTGTCCTGAATGGATTTCCATAATTATCCAACTTTAGGACATTCACTATATGTTTCTTTAAATAGAAACTGGTCATAATAGTGTCTCCTTACAATCTGTATCAGCCATTTTAAAGCAAGATTAGCCTTTAAATTGCCATTCTAAATTATAAAAATTTCAGGATCTGAATATTAACTTTTCTCACATTTGAATGGCTATTCTTTATAAAGAAATCATCAAACTACTAAGTTTTTGCACAGTGAAGTAAACCATCAACAAAACAAAAAGGTAACTTTATAAATGGAAGAAGATATATGCAAATAATATATGTGATGAGGGGTTAATATCCAAAATATTTAAAGAACTCATATAACTCAACATCAAAAAAGTAAGCACCCATTAAAAAGTAGGCAGATGACCTGAACAGACATTTCTCCAAAGAAGACATACAGATGGTTAATAGACATAAGATATTAAATATCACTAATCATTAGAAAAATGCAAATGAAAACCACAACTTGATGTCACCTCATACTTGTCAGAATGGCTATTATCAAAAAGTCAATAACAGTGTTGTCAGGGATGTCGAACAAAGGGAACCCCTGTACACTGTTGTTGGTGGGATTGGTTCTGCCACGATAGAAAATACTATGAAGGTTCCACAAAAAATTAAAAACAGAACTACCATACAACCCAGCAATCCTACTCCTGGGTATTTATCTGAAGAAAATAAAAAGATATGCATTCCTACATTTATTGTAGCATTATTTATAATAGCCAAGATATGGAAGCAACCTAGTTGTCCAAAGATGGCTGAATGATAAAGATCAGTATATATAGTATAGCATATTACTCAGTCATAAAAAAGAATAAAATTTTGCCATTTGTGACAACATAGATGGACCTAGAGGGTATTATGCTAAGTGAAATAAGTCAGAAGAATACCATATAATTTCACTTATGTGTGAAATTTATAAAACAAAATAAATGAACATACAGAACAGAAACAGACATAGCTACAAAAAACAAACTGATGGTTGCCAGAGGGGAGGGAGGTTAGGAAATGGATGAAAAAGGTAAAGGGGAACAAGAGGTACAACCTTTCAGTAATCAAATAAATAAGTCATGGGAATGTAATTTATAACAGGTGAAACAGTTAAAAATATTGTAATAACTGTATGGTGATAGATGGTTACTAGACTTACTGTGGTGATCATATTGTAAGGTATATAATTGTTGAATTACTAAGTCATGCACCTGAAACTAATATATTGTATGTCAATTATAATTTTAAAAAAGAAAGAAAGAAGGAAAGAAATCAACCAAATGTCAATCAGTATATGTTTAATGGGTAACATGCTTGATCTTATTTTTAAGAACTGACATGATGTCAATTTAATAAAAACAGATTCCATTTCAGCCCTAACCATCACACAAGGAATTGATAAAAGCCAAGTGTAGTTCATTTTGACATATGATACATCTACCATATTTTATATTTAAAATGCAATTTTTGTTTAGGAAACTTTCTGAGTCTTAAAAGAGTTACCATTCAGTTATTCATAGTAATTGAAATTATTTTCAGGGCCTCTATCTTCTGATATGATTTGATTCATCTTATTTTTTGACCTATACTAACATCCATATAATTAAAATAATATAATATATATAATATAATATTAGTATAGGTCGAAAAATAAAAATAAAATGAATAAATAAAACAGTAGTAATTCTCCACCCTTCTTGAGATAGCCAATCATAGTTTGATGTGTATCATGCCAAACAGCTTTCTATGCTCTTAAAGACATGTATTTATTATTTTATATAATCAGTTGTATGTATTTGTGGTGTGTGTATGTGTATTATATCACTTATTTTCTTTTGATTTTTTTTTTTACAAAAATGGGTGTCACAGACATTCTACCAGGACAATACAAGCCGATATAACTTACTTTTTTAATAGCTGCATGACATTCCATATTGTCAACATACCAACTTTCTTTTAATGATAATCAGCCTGTCTCTAGATTATTGTTACTACAACCAATGCAAAGTAGAGTATTTTGAGGCTAATGCTTTAAAATTTAAAGATATGTGTGTGTGTGTATGTGTGTGTATGTATGTATATATGTGTCTATATACGTACATAAAACATATAGTATATAACTAAAAATGTCTTAAAAAGATAAGATCCTGTCTCAGAAAAAATTTATGACTGATCTTCTGACAATTTTATTTCCACTTTGCTGATGATCATATTTGCTTAAATTTTTTAAAATTTTTTTCTGAAATCATAAACTTAAGATGCTTATTCCTTATCAACAATTATTTATCAAAAAATAATGTTAGAAAACATTTCCAGGAGCTGGTTCCTAAAAAAGTCATGTTGAGAATGGCTTAATGTTTTGTAACAATTTATTTGAAATTAATTTTTTAAATTTTAATGATTTATTTCACTAATTTTATAGATATAGGAGTTATATTAATGTCACTAGTACAGGAGAAAGAAAAATCTGAAGAGAAACTGAATTTTTATGAATGAAAATGTAGTACACCAAGTAGTTCAGTAGACTTTTGCCTAGAATTTTCAAATTTAAGTAGATTTTCATATTTTATTTCACCATATGACGTGTATTCAAGTTGGATGAATATGACACATGCTGCACTTATATTTACTGCAAAATTACCCAGTAGCAATGTATAATTCAGCAGACTTCATTATACAGTAATCTTCCTCTTATCAATGGTTTTGCTTTCCAGGGTTTCAGTTACTGCAGTCAACTACAGCCCAGAAATATTAAAAAAAGAGAAAATTCCAGAAAGAAACAATAAGTTTTAAACTGCATGCTATTTTTAATAGTATGATAAGGTCTTGTGCCTTTCTACCTAATGTGAATCATCCCTTTACCAGCCATGCTGTATATGCTATCGGCAGCTTTGTTACTTACTAGCTGTCTTGGTTATCATATCAACTATTGAGGTATTACAGTGCTTTTATTCAGGTAATCCTTATTTTACTTAATAATGGCCCCAAAGTGCAAGCACAATGATGCTTGCAATTCAAATATGCCAAAGAAAACCTGTAAAATACTTTAAGTGAAAGGTGAAAATTCTCAACTTAGTAGGCATTTACCACTTCACCCCATCACAAGTTGAAGACAGGTGAATATAGTACAATAAAGTATTTTGAGAGAGAGCAATCACATTCACATAACTTTTATTATAGTATATTGTTATAATTATTCTATTTTATTATTATTCTTATTAATCTCTTACTGTGCCTAATTTATATATTAAACTGTATCATAGCTATGTAAGTTTAGGGGAAAAAAAACATAATATATATAGGGTTCAGGACTATCTGACATTTCAGGCATTCACTGGGGGGTCTTGGTACGTATCCCCCTTGGATAAAAGGGGAACTAATATATTAGTAATTTTTTATTATTTGTATAAATTAACTTATGCTTCTTACCCTAAGTGTTATGGCTTCTCTATGATTGTGGCTCAGCCTATGGCTACCCTTTGTTTTTAATTGGTAATTTGGTAATTCAATCAAAAATTAAACTGTTGGTCCTGATCTTTCATAGATTGCTTCAGTGCCTATAAATAATGTTCTTTTCCCTTTTTTCTTTTCTAATTGTATCAATTCAAAGCACTTAGGCTTAAATTAAATTAAGGGAGGCATTTAAATTGATATAAATAGACTAAACATTTATATGTACAAATTGGCTAACTATGCTTCTAACATTCATTTATTTTTGTATTCGTTTAGAATATGCAAATAGATGTAGCAGTAATGATTCCAAATGTTTTTAAAAGTTGAATTATATTGGAACAGTGTCTGGTTAACCTGAAGGAGAAAATGCAACTGATATGGATTGGCCTGTCTCTACTTTGAAAATAACCAATTTATTTAAGAAAAATGAATATTTTTGTCAATAAAATCCAGTTTTATTACTGTAAATGTCCCCTAAAAATAATCATTCTCTTGAAAAATGAAGAAACAAAGATCATAAAATACGGGAATTTTATCAGTTGTTAAAACTATATATCAAGCATAATTTGGATTTGGACTAAAGTTTTACTTTGATATATATATATATATTTGAACAAAATGATCTCTCTTAAACTTGACAGCAGGGAGGAGTAGGATGTGTAGCTTTATAGAGCAACCATATTAGAAAATCACTTTCAATATTAAAAAAAACTCAATGTACAATCATAAAATTTGAAAAATCTAGTCATTAAAGGCAATAGATGGGTTTTTACAAGCCTCATACTCAATTCTCTACACACTTGAAAGTAATAATATTAAATTTCTTAACTATAATTTAACTTCTACTACTTGCTTATATTGTTTTACAGTGATTTTTCAATGTATTGCTGTTTATAATCATCCA
The DNA here is from genome assembly GCA_030015415.1 of Cynopterus sphinx. Taxonomy (NCBI): domain Eukaryota; kingdom Metazoa; phylum Chordata; class Mammalia; order Chiroptera; family Pteropodidae; genus Cynopterus; species Cynopterus sphinx. The sequence continues at coordinate 49,000,716 of CM057379.1, read as the reverse complement.
AAAAACATTTGTAAACATTTGTTACGTGCTAAATGTTATGTGCTTGCAGCCCTCAAACTAGATTTGCTTTTTGCTGGGAGACAGTGAATGAAAATTTTCAATTCAAGATTAATCAAAGCTTGGCAAAATATTTCCAATTTCTTGATTTATAAAGTATCACTTTTCTACCCTCCTAGTAATCAGTGTTTATCCTGTTTAAATCATGTAATCTATTTGACCTGCAGTTTCATCATATAAACATTTTGGAACACTTACAGTCTAAATGGCAGGCTGAGTTGATGCTGAAAAACACAGTCCTTCATTACAGATACATAGAATTACAGAAAAACTATTAAAATTTTATAGCTATATAAAGCTATATAGCAGAGTTTCAAAAGAAAAAAGTTAAATCTCCAGTTGCTGGAAACCATACAGTAACAAGCAAGGTAGGTGGGAATTGGAACTGTGTGGCCCACAGGGTAAATCTTTAGAGGCTGGGATTTTAATGGCAACAGAACAGCAGGATTCAAGATTGCAGACTATGTACAGGAGAGACTAGCCCTCAGCTTTTTGCATAAAACTAGGCGCTGCAAATATGTAGTCCCCCTGGAAACATGCTTCCTTCTTATCCTAGAAAGGGTGTAGATTGTAGTCACTCATCTTACACTGTGTAGGGAAATACTGTCAAAAAGCCTTGAAGTTTTATGATCCTGTGGAAACTCTGAGCCAAGAAACTAACATGAAATCTAATCTGAAACCAGTGAATATTATATCCCTCAACAGAGCCAATATCAAAACTGTCTCAAAAAAAAATGTCTCCTTAATAAAAGGCATATGTAGTACCCCTACAAAATACAATTAGACGACCACAGCAACTTGTTCTTCCACTTGTGAAAAAGAAACTACTATGGGACTTGCCTTCTTGACAAAAACAACATTAATCTTTATCTTACACACAGAAGTTAAGCCAAAATGGATTATAGACTTAAATGCAAAAGCTAAAGCTACAAATCTTTTAGAAGAAAACAGGAAAAAATCATTGTGACCTTGTGTTAGGCAAAGATTCTTAGACAGGATACAAAAAGCATGATCTATAAGAGAAAAGAATCAATAAATTAGACTTCATCGAAATTAAAAAACTTTTGCTCTTTCAAAGACACCTTTAAGAAAATGGGAGAAAATATTTCAAAATACTTGTTCCAGACACATATAAAGCTTACAATTCAACAATAAGAAATAATTCAACTAAAATATGTACAAAAGTTTTGAGAAGAATTCTCAAAAAGATAAATATAAATAACCAATAAGCAAATAAATAGGTACTCCATATTATTGGTCATCAGAGAAATGTCGATTAAAACCACAGTGAAATTCCACTACATTCTTATCAGAATATTAAAATTAAAAAGACTGAAAAAGTCAAGTCTGGGCTGAGGAGTGATAGAATAGCATAACTGATAACCTTCATGTATTGCTGGTGGTAAAATAAAATGGCACAATCACTGTGGAGGACAGTTTATCAATCTCTTACAAAATTAAAAAAGATGTTTGTTACGTTACCCAGCAAATTCACTCCTAGGTATTTATTCAAGAGAAATAAAAATATACATATCCACAGGGATACACACACAAATTTTCATAGAAGACAAAAAGTAAAACAACAACAACAAACTAAATATTTAACAACTGGTGAATGGGTAAACAAAATGTGTTACCTCCATACAATGTAATATTACACAATCACGAGAGCAATAAACTATTGATACACATTGAAACATAAATAATTCACAAAAGTATTATGCTATATAAAAGGAACTAGAACCAAAAAAGTACATACTGTATGGTTCTACTCAGCTGAAAGTCTAGAAAAAGATAACTAATTCATAATGACATAAAACATATTAGCAGTTTCATAGGGTTGAGGGTGGAATAAATGACTGCAAGGGGATAATAGGGACTTTTTTGTACACTTGAGAATATTTTATATATTAAATGTGTGGTACTTTTTACTGTGTGTAAATTATACTTCAATAGTGCTGATTATGAAAATCTTAAAAATATTTTTTACCATAGACGATAAGCTCATAGAAGAAGGTTATAAAGAACACAAAGAGAATGTCATAAAATCAAATGCCATAAAAGATGGTCAGTAGATGCAGGCTATAGGATAAGTCACATCTAACCCCAAATAAAATTAGGGATTTGGATTGAGTATAAATTACACTGATGTGGTTAAATTGACCAAATCTTTTGTCAGCTTTATTAGAGCACTAAGTGTATTTCAAGGCCTTTTAGAATTGATAGTCTCTTGAAAAATAAATCTGTTTATGATATAAACTATACTATTGGGGCTGCTTCAGACATAACTAATATGTTTATATACCATCTGTGCATATTGGCAAGGCAGGTATATGACCACTTAATGAACAAATACTAATAAGGAATAGTTTATGTGTAAAATACTCTGATCAGTAGTTCAGAATTCTAAATATATATATATTTAGAATATATATATATATTATATATATATAATATATATATAATATATATATATATATATAATATATATATATATATATAGTGTTTGCTCTCAAGCAGTCTTCAAGCTTAGTTAAAAAGACCAGACTAAAAATGAATGTTATCAAAGGTACATTTAACATGCAGAATGCATAAACCGTACAAGTGACAATAGAATTGTCGAAGTTCAGAAAAAGGGAGATCACCAGATTATTACTGTTTCTCAGAGTGTGGACCATGTTTCCTGGTTGTTTACTAGATGACTTTAGTTGTTACACAAAATGAACTTCAAACCAAGAAAGTCATTCCTTTGTGCAATTCTATTCTTCTCACAATGAGGTCAGGAGAAAGTCTAAACTTGGTGCTATCACATCTTCACTGCTTCCCTAGTATTTACTAATCTCTCTCTCTCCTCCCCTACCCTTCCCTGCCCCTGTACCCTGCCCCCCCCCACACACCAAAGAGAAAGCAGAATCAGGATCAGTATCTTAGATAGAAAATAGCACCTAGTAAACATTTTTACAAATTATTTATTTTGCATTTTTCTCTGTATAGTTATCTTTTATTCATGATCAATAACAGTTTTCCACTTACTAAATTTGTATCATATGTGTAAAACTTTTAATATTTTCTACTTCTCCTTTCTTTATATTATTCTGAAAATCTGAGAACACAGCCCACAGCAGAATTAGATAACAACAAAAACAAAACCAAAATTCCTGCTTCAGCAACTTTTTTTAAAAGGTAGACACTGTCTGCAAGGTTTCAAATCTTAAACTTTAGCATTCTCTAAGACTTTTGACATTATTATTATAAAAATGAAGTAAAATGGAATAAACTCATATTTAACAGAAAATCCTTCAACAAAACAAAAACTGTTCCAGCTTCTGCTTTAAAAATACTGACTATACTGATTTATGTCTGACTCATTGCTGATACTTGGAATTTAGGAAGTTGCACTCCTTTGAAATAGTAGGAAAAAGTCAGTCTTTATTTTTAGGGGATTATGGTCACAGTGGGTTTAACTGTCCTAAAATTCAGGTTTCTCTATTAAAGTTATCCAAAGAGTAAGAAAAAGAATTGACTGGAAAAGTATAGTTAATAAGTAATATTAAAAGCCACAGGTAACTAAAAACTTTGCTACTTACTGAGAATAGATTACCTTTTCAGTGACTTAATTTTTAATATAATAGAAGTTCATTTTGAGGACATAGATTTTTAAGCCTAGTATACTATCAGATCCTTAACAATACCTAATAAATATCTTTGGTTAAAGAAGTGAGATTTTTTTCAAAAGTTGATAAAAAGGATTAGGAAAATCAGCTCTACCCAAAAGATAGCTTTACATTTGTTTCCAGATTTATAGCTGCCTAAAAGGAATTTAGATAGACAACCTGCTCCAGGAAAGGACATCTCATCACAGATAACTATAATTTAATATGAACTAGATGTGATTGAGAGGAAGAAACCTAGCAAGGCCCCTTTGATAAAAGTCCTCTCTGTGTGCCATTGTTAGAGAAGACCCAGGAAACATTTATTTACCAAATACTTGCTTTTCTATCTTCACCCGAATTGCCACCTTGACCTTTGGTTTCAGAACACATATCTCCTTTGGTCCTAAGCTCAAGATGGTATGTAAGCCTCAACGACCCAATGTATCCTTGAACTCATATTCTGATGAAATTCCTGTATGTACATACATATTAAATGTGTTTGCTTTCTCTTGTTAATCTCTCATGTTAGATCAATAGTCTAGCCAGAAGGATTTAGAAAAGTAGTAGGAAAATTTTAGTCCTCAATGTTATCGATATGTTGCCATGTGTAACACTGTACTTATAGTTAAGGGATAAGAGTGGATATTATAGATTATTGATTAGGTAGAAGAAAACCATGCTGTTACTCGCAATACCATTTCTAACGCTTCAGACTTACAGCGGTCACTAGGACAGCTTTTCCTTCCCCACTGGATTTTGGTAACAACTGAATTAATTTATCACATGTGAACTAAACTGTTTCAAACAGAATTGATTGATATTACATAAGGTGTTGGAAGATAATGTTAATAACAAAACTTGCAAAAAGCAAATCACATATAATAATAGAATTTCAATATGTTTATTCACTTTATTTGGGTAATTTTCTTAGAAAAAAATCTCTCAAAACAAGATTAAAAACTATTTAAAATAAGTTTTAGTTCATTTTCGATGAGGTTGGTTTTCCTTTTTTACCAAAGGCCTTCTTTCATTAGTTTAAGTTTTCTGTACCTTTTTTTCTCCCACATGCCAGATGGGTCTCAGCTAAAAGACCATGTATTCAATTAAGCATTCTACTATCCAAGAAACTTTTCTTTGAAGAGTTAAGGGGTTCGGTCACCACATTTTAGCAAGATAAAATTATTTTAAATTAAAATAATTTAAATATTTTTACATAATATATAAAATTAAAGTATTTATTTAAATTTAAGTAAAATGATAATTTTGTTCTTCAAACTTCTTACCACATTTCTTTTACATTCTTTAGAGGGTTTTGTCATGCCTATGAATAGTTATTGTTTGTTAGTGTGTGTGTGTAGGTGTGATATAGTAATCTTTAGTAAGTGAGGAAGAATAATGTGAGGAGGAACTCATAAAAGTTAGGGAATCACTTTTCAATTTCCAATTGGGAGCAACTTCAGGGGAAACATCTTTAAATGGGTAAATGACATAGCTGGGTAGGGCACAAGTAAAAATGTCTACAAATAAGGATATTCAAAATAAAAATAGTAAATTGTGCTTTATCTTTCCTGGAAGCATATAAAGTTGTTTTCTTATCTGAATATGAGAACAAACATTATATATCCTTGTAGGTTTCTTTCTAGCTTCTCTGTTAATTTCAGTATAGTTTAACATCATTAGTGAATCTGGAAATGTAAAGAAAATAAAATAAACCTAATTAACATTAAACATATTTTTCTAAAATAGATATAATATTTGAACAAAAATGTAATTATATTTTAAAGCACATTTAGAAGTATCTTATCATCTTTGTACATCAAATTGAAACCAATACTTCAAAAAAATGAGATAATGCTTTAGACCATTAGGTTTACAGTTTTCCTAGTTTTGCTTTTCAGTGACATATGTTTAGGTTTAAAATAAAGATTCTTTTATGTGAAGATAAGTAAAATTATGGTAACATATTTATACACATAAACATATTTAGTGAACAAAAAATTATTTATTTATATAAAACCTATTTAGTAAATATTTATGAATTTTATTAAATGTTTACCATTGTTTTTAATGTTATATTGTAAGACAAATATTTTTGCTAGTCTATATTATTAAATGTAATTGTTTAATTGTATAAATGAATCCTGAAATTCATTTTAAAATTAGTCACCACAGGGGGGCACTGTTTACTAAGAAACAGTCAAAGTGCAGTGTCCTCACAGGGATTGGAGTCCTTTATAAAGTACTGTATTTATTTTTCTGTCCAATTGGTCATCTATTGCAACTGTTGAAAATGAATACTGGATTCTTAAGGGTGGAAATGGTAAATGTTTTTTTTTTTCCTATAAATTTTTGATGTATACCTTTTATAAGTATTGAAAAACAGAAAATGTTGAATTTGATTTGCTGATTTATACTTTTTGTAAATGCTTACAGATGAAAAACATGAACAGAAAGTGAATAAATAAATATTACGTAGGCTTTAGAATTTTCACCAATGTGTTATTTACAATATAAATAACAGTAGTTGGTTGAATAATGGCGGGGTGGGAGGGTGGTTAAAATGAGAAGTTAAAGAATTTAAGCACGAATATAGTGGATTTATAGCCACAGGTCATAGAACCTCCTTCCTCTTTTCTTTATTGTCACACCCCTTTTCCTTGCCAGAGTCCATCATTAAATATCTATCCTGTTTATAATGAGTTCAGTTATTGAGACCTTAAAATATATACATATTTGGAGACATTTTCTTTATTTTTTCACTTTTCTTTGTGTAGGAAAGCCTATTCATTCATCTATTTGACACAAAACTTTGAGGAAACTACTGGATTTTATGGTCTTGTGATCCATAAAATAATGATCTGAATAGTTGTCGTCTACATTTGTATCATTTATGCATCTAATTAACCCATAAAACCAGTTATGGGGAGCTAGATACATATTAACTCCATAAAAGGGAATTCCTGCAAATAATACGAAATAATTCCAGTGTCAAGGAATTAAAGCCCAATTTCCTGGTGGCTAGTACACACACCCAAACAGGTCAGGGTTCTTCAAATGTTGTGTTGGCTGTTGTGTTCAAACTCCTCCTGGGTGTTTGATGTGAAGTAGGTTCTCAGTACACATTTTCGATGAATTGAAAAAATAAATCTTTAAACTTCTAGCATAAGTTAGCAAATTAAAAAGCTTTTTTTGTTGTTGTTAAATGTAGGGAAAGATGATATGACACTGAAATAAGGGCTAGATAAATAAAAAAATTCATTATAAAGTTATATTTCAAACTTCTGGGTCTTCAACAAACAGAAAATGAAATAATATAAAGTTTGTTATAAAAATTTTAAACCATGTTAGTGTGAAAGTTAGCTAGAATTGAAATTCAATGACCTTTGCTATAAAGTAGAAATATAGTGACCATATCTTTTATAATGTAGAGGTATAGTGACCATATACTTTACAAGGAGACCAACATTATCTGGAACACAAATATATATCTTTTCCACAAAGAGATAAAGAACAATACAAGGTCATGGGTAGGCATGAAGAGCCAGTGAATTTTGAACATTAATATTAATATGACCTGCCCTGCGCCTCCTGGTTAGAACTTGAGAATTTTGGTCCTGACTTGTGTGAACAAAAAAGGGACCACCTACTAAACCTGACAAGCTCAAAGAGAATCTGCATGGCAGGACTTACAAACTTGCCGACTGAAACTAACCACACAGCTTGGTCTGAACATAAAAATTCCTAACTAAGCAGGTTATGGTAGGTAGTCACGGCCTAAGCCTGCAGCTTCCTTGACAAAGATCAATCTTTATGTATCTAGGATAACATACTTTTGAAATGTCAGAGTAATTTTCTTTCATACCCCTTTAAGGCACAGCCACTGGCACCAGACAGAACAGGAGACCATAGAACCCCTCACTGTTAACTTGTCGCCCTCATAACATCTCTGTGTGCTGTAAATATTAAGAATTAATTATTCTGTACCCACCAGGGTAAAAGTATGTGTTTCTCCTTTTTGCTTTTGATCCAGCCCTAGAGATTTCCATCCTCGCTTTCTCCTGTCCCCTAAATCTATCACCAATGAATTTCATGTAATCCTCTTTACATCTTTTGATTCCAATGTACAAAATAAGCTGAAAACCTGCTGTTCTCCAGAGGAGCATTTTCTCAATCTGTTGAGATTTTGCTTTCAGGCATGTCCTCAAAATTTTGGCTTAAATAAACTCTTATAAAACTTTTCTATAAGATGTGTGTTACTTTGTCAACACTTGAATATCACTACAATTATGCCAGTGATAAATGCTGGGATGATGTTTGGGGATTAACTAATGGAAATATGTTGATTTAATTAACTTTGAGCATTTGCCTTCAATCCTTTATTCTGTTTTGATTGCTGTTTTGGTAGCTTCCTGTTTGCTGTTTGCTTTCACTATTTTTTTTCCTTTAATGATAAAAATCCTTTCAATAATGAACCCCATCTCTTAGACATATGGAAGTTTCTGCAAGCGACTGGAGACAATAAATTACTGTTATGCAATCTCTAGTCTAATAGTGGTAGGCAGGAAGGAGACACATACTTCATTCATCCTACTTTCCCTCCTATCCATGTTTCTTTCCTCCTCTTTGGTCTCCTTGACTTCCTGCTCTCTTTTACCAGCTCAAGCTGCCTCTCACATTGTTCTTCTTTCTTGGTTAAAAAAGACTGCCCCCAGGGCAACCTCATCTAAAGGTATTTACATTGTAACAAAGAGTAGTTCCTAAAACAGAAGGAATAAAATTCTTGTGTAAAGCTTGTGAGGCTTACTGCTGAAGAGCACAGACTCCAGAGCAGACTTTCTGAACTGAAAATCCAACTCAGAACCTGCTAGCTGTATGATTTCAAGCATAATTACCCACCTCTTTGTTCCTCAGTCTCCTTGTGTGTAAAATAGTATGTATCTGATAAGAGGACTGAATAAATGAATTGTACAAGTGTAACTTCAAATCTTCACTTCTTTAAAAAGACCTCTTCTCTTTATTTTCTCTTTGATCCAGACTGGCCTTAGGCTCACTTGCTTTTTTTCTTTCCTTATCCTTCTGCATACTGCAAAATCACTTCCTTAATCACTACCTCAGTAGGTTAGCATCCAACAGTCTTACTAACAAAGCCTCACCTCTGTTGACTACAGAAACCAGTTTCAGGTCAAATAAAGATAACATCTTGCAGCTCCACACTCCTGAAGGCAGAACAACCCTCCCAGCAATCCCTGGAAACCTGACAGATCAATGCCATGACTAACCTCAGGACCTGATGCAAAGATCAACTGCCTCCTACCCTAGCCCCGACCAATCATGGAAGTCCACAACCCCAACTCCCTCAGCTGCTAATGTGTTTTCTCTTATATGACCTATCCCCTAGAGGCCATCAGGGGAGCCAAGTCTTTTGCAGCTAGCACACCTGTGTCTCAGGGCTTGACACCATTTCCTTAAATAAACCTTTACTTTCTTTGCTGCAGCTCTTGTCTGTGTCTTTTTTGGCTTTGAGGTGTAGAGGCAAAGGGAACTCCTTGAGTTGGGTTTTACAAGTAAAGTTGTTAGCAGAGTGCCTGGCACATAACAAGTGCTACTTGACTACTAGCTGCATTAGACAACTGTGTGTGGGAGAGGAAGGTGTTGAGGAGGCCTTGGGTGGTCCTAACATTATACCACTATTAAGTTATATACCTGTTTTACTTGAGAATAAAGTCTCTTGCAACTGTGACCTAGGTTGGGTTATCATTTGATCTTTCTGGATTTGAAGGACTTGAAAAGGCAACAATTTTGAGCAAAAAAACTTCCCTTAAAACCAAAAAATAAAACCCAAAAAATAGGTGCTCTAAAAGCATCTGATGTTTTTATTATACTGAAGCATTTCCCAATATAAAGACATTAATCATATATAACTCCTCAAAAAAAATTTTTTTTAATAAGTGGTCACAAAGTTTGCTACAAATAAGTGTATACTCAAAATGTATTTTTGATATTTATGCATAAGCTACAACTCTAATACCAATATTGGTTATAAAATGTAAATATTTTTCTTTGTGGAAAAATTTAATCCTTTATTATATTATTTTTATTTGCATCTTATTTAAGTTTTAGAAAATAAGACTATTCTCAGATGACATTAACTTGGCCTTCCTACAAAACACATTATTAAAGCAATTTACATGGAAATTAAGATTAATTTATAGCACTACTAAGAAAATGTTACATGAACTTGTTAATCATTTAGAGTTGCTAAATCTGTGACTATTCAATGTTTTTTCCATAGTAAGAGGACCAGGAAACAGAATGTTGGTGAAATTAGAGCAAGAACATTAATTCATCTATATCTTGGTGACAAACTAAAAGCACAGAATCTGTGCCCTAATCCATAATCAATCTCCTTATTAAGACTAGTTACAAGTTACAAAATTTGTGGGGGCACAGTGCAAAATAAAAATGTAAAGCTTCTTTTTAAAAATTTAAAAATTTCAAGATGGCAATATCTCAACATTAAACCAAGCAGAGGTCAAACATTCATGCAGCTGGTCCTTGTTGCATTGTGCCCAGGCAGAATGATAGGCTTTCAATTGCTCTTCCTTGCTTTTTCCTTTCAAAGGTGAAAAAAATAATCTTCAAATATGATTGGAAATTTTTTGAAATGAATATTATATCAGCGGTCCCCAACCTTTTTGGCACCAGGGTCCAGTGTACTATGAGAATCTAATGCCTGATGATTTTAGGTGGAGCTGAGGCAGTGATGCTAGCTCTTTGGAATGGCTGCAAATATAGATGAAGCTTTACTAGCTTGCTGCTCATCTCCTGCTATGTGTCCTGGTTCCTAACAGGCCACAGACTGCTACTGGTCTATGGCCTGGGGCTTGGGGAATCCCAGTATTATATGATGGTCAATTGCCAAGTTCCTGGTAGATACTGAAAACTTATTCTGTAATTGCTTTCTTTTCAGTTTTAAACAATGTTCTTAATACCAAATGAATATTATTTGTTTATATTTTGGCAGAGTATGACAGCACCCCCAAATATTCAAAAAAACTTTGGAAAACTAGGAGTTTATCATTTTCTTAATTAAATCACTCATCTCTCTTAATCAGTAAAATTTTATAGACTATTTATTCTTTCATGCAAAACATAAGCACTATGGTGTATCCTCTAGATTACCAAAGTGGCCTTTTCTGCTTCATAACAGCTTTGGCAATTCATATAAGTTTAGTCTATGTTTTCTATGTCCCACACCAGGCTGTTAGTCACACATAGAGAAAAACATAAAAAACTGGGAATTGAGATGATTTTGGAATTCTCTCAGTATCCCTTCCTCCCTGCACCCTCCAAGGAAATATACTTTAATCCTCTCTGCCAAGTACAGAGTATGCTATAATCAGTTTTTTCTGACTAGATAGTCCCCTATTCATATAGTAACACACTGAGCTCATGAACTTTGGAATCATTTCATTAATGCTGATGGAATATTGTTGAGACAGAAATATGTTAAAGACAGCAGTGAGTTGCATTTTCAGAATTATTGGCATAAATGAAAGCTTTTGTTCTCTTTTCTCTTTTTTCTTATCAGATTCAGGTAATTTCATGTGCAATGGAAAGATGTAGGCTTTTTTTTCTGTATTTTACAACAGTTACACTTGTTACTTAATAGCAAGCTCTCTATGAACTGGAGATTATGAACTTAATAAACATATTACAATTTTGACTTATAAATAATGATTTCAAAGGTTAAACACCGCAGTTAGATAGCATGCATTCTGGATACACCAGATGGGTTGGTTCTGTGCCAATACCTGAGTCATTTTTAGGTGGGTACCTATGGATATGCATTCAGGTATCCAGATAGCTAGTATAATGCTTAGTTCATAGTTGATGGGAGTCAATAAATCAAATTAGAATGAGATACAAGTTTGAAAATTAGAGTTCAGTAAATATAAATCACTAGAAAGCTGAACATAATTTTTTCTTTTCAGCCAGTTTAGAGAATGACTGTGAAATAATAAGCACATATAAGTTTATCCAAATCTAGTCTCTTTTCATTTGAATGAATTAGAATAGTATGCTTTACGATCTAGTGCAGAACCAACAAACTTCATAACCAGTAACTAGCACAACAGGCTCTTTTCATGAAATTATTTGTTAACATCTGTAATCATTAGAAATTGGAAAATTAAACTTAGAAATTTTAGTTGGGCCACATGTAAAGTATATATAAGTTTTTGATTAATAGAGAAGAGCATGGAAATTGAGGTATGTATAACACAAATTAAAATGATAGTGCAGTTATTAGGCTAATATGTAGCAAAGCAGTTTGTAATAAATAATAATTTAAGAAACTGGTTAATGATGAGTTTAAAGTAAGAATAGAAAACAGTTGAAATCTGAAAATAATACCGCATTGTATCTGGATCATGGTGACCACAAAAAAGGTTGGTTGATTCTTTTTCTTTTATCTTTCTTTTCTTTTCACATTATATTTTAAATGTTTATTAATTCTAATAGAAGACATGAGAATTTCTGATGTCTGGGTTTACATTTTAGAAGTTAATCATCAAATTATTTCTCTTCCCTGCTATATATTCCCACACCTACACTACTAATGTCCTCTTTTCTGTTTTGAATCAATGAAAATCTAAATTCAATAATTCTGCATATGAATTTTTACTGTATGCATTACAGGAGGTCAAGTGTCATTGAGTTTCTATTCTTATCATTAGCTGACAAAGTAACTAAGAAATCAAGGCCTGAAGGAACTCAGGTTGTTAGAAAGAAGGTTTCTGTGACCCTAATCAGAGCACATTACTCACTGTTCATATCAGTTTCTTAAATGATCATAATATAGCAAATTTCTAAACTTGTAAAACAGTAAACATGAAACATTAAAAGCAAGCATTTAAATATTGGTAAAATCTCTGAGTTTAACATTTGCCCCTAGGAAGTTATCATTTTTCACCAGACATATAAGTGGCCAGCAGGTAGATGAAAAGATGTTCAACATCACAAATCATCAGGGAAATGCCAGTCAAAATCACAATGAGATCACCTCACACCTTTAGTAACAGGATACCTATTATTAAATAAAAGGTAAGTGTTGGCAAGAAGAAAAGGGATTTCTTGTACACTGTTGGTTGGAATGTAAGTTGGTACAGCCACTATGGAAACCAGTATGAATGTTCCTCAAAAAATTAAATATAGAACTACCAAAATATTCAGCAATCTCAATTCTGGGTATAAACCCAAAATAATTGAAATCAAATCTCAAATATATATTTATACTCCCATGTTATTACAGCATTGTTTACAATAGCCAAAACATAGAAACAACCTAAATATCCATAGACAGATGAATGAGGAAAGAATATGTAATATATGCATATAATGAACTATTATTCAGCCTTCAAAAAGAAGGAATTCCTATTATTTGGAACAACATGGATGAACATTCATGGATAAACATGAATCCTGTCATTGTAGGAATTAAGCTAAGTGAAAGAAACCAGACATAGAAGAATAAACACTACCTGATTTCACTTATATCAAGAACTTAAAATAGTCAATATTATAGAAGCAGAGAGTATTATGCTAGTTACTAAGGAATAGAAAAAAAGAGGGGAATGGAGGAGCTATTGGTTCAAGGACACGGAGTTTCAGTTATGCAAGATGAGTAAGTCTTAGAGATCTACCGAATAGGATATGAGTATGGTTAATACTAGGGTGTATACTTAAAATTTTGTTAAGGGGGCGGCTCCTATGTTAACTGTCAGCCCAGAAAGAAAAAAAGAGAGGAAGGAAAAATTTAGAAGCTAAGTTTATGGCACTGCTTATGGTGACATAAATACTTACCTTCAAACATATCAAAATGTACACATTAAATACGCCCGGCTTGTTGTATATAAATCATATCTCAATTAAATATTTTAAAACCACCGACTTAAAAACTAGCACAGAAGTAAAAGTTCTTTTTAAATTGCCAACTACAGACTATGGATTAAGTAATACTCTCTATTTCCTCTCTAAAACATAGTAACACTCACGCAAGCAAAATGAGAGTAAGTAGATGGCTACTCTTTTGTCCATATTTCTGTTAGCTTTAGTTGTGTGCAAAGTCATACACTAGTTGCATTTGTTTTTATAATTATGTATTTTAAATAATTTAAGAATAAAAATGCATACACAGAAAGCTATTGTTTCTATGAAAATTTGAATACTTTGAAAACAAGCAATACAAATTGGCTGAAAAATTGCTGTTGATTTAAGTATGGGAAAGACAACTCACTGTAAGAGACAAGAAATGTATAAAAATCTAGATTTTAGCACACCAATTATATGTATATACACACACAAACACATATCTTTTCATTTTAAAGAAATGGGAAAAGAGGTGGTGTATTATGAGTGTGTGAAAAATATGAGGAAAATGTTGCAGAATTAAAACCAGTAGGTACATATCTAAGCAAAGGTGTGGCCCTACCAAAAGAATAGCAAAGGAATGTACATTTGCATGTTCTAGTTACTATATAAATTTCAGTAGCTGTTAAATAAAAGTAAAGGAAAATCTCCATATTATCATTTATTTTATTTAAAATTACTTCTTGGTTCACTGTACTATAACTTCTCTCCCACTGAGCCACTTGTAGTGAAGGCTATTGGTTGCCCATCCAGTCTGCATTGTTTCTGTTCTTACTAACAGAATCTTAATTTTATCTGTGGTAGCATGTACCCTACTATAATCCCCAGTGTCTCTCACAATTAGAGGTGGTCATGTAAAAGAATTTTGGCCCATGAGATGTGAGAGGAAGCAACCAAGGCCATTGAAGGAGCCTGTCTCCTATGACACCTTGCTCTTTTTACCTTTTGTTCTTCCCTTCTAATCTGCCTGAAAAGGCAGGTTGATGGCTGGAGCTATGGCAGCATGGTTGAGAGCATGAGGATGAGAGTCATTCTTTAAGACTCCTATAGCAGAAAGTTAAAAGGAGCCCAGTCTCTGATGACAAATAAAGTTACCATACATCTTGAGTTTTCCTGACTCTAGATTTCCTTTACATTAGAACAAAAACAAAACAAAACAAAACAAAAAAACTCTTAAACTCCTAGTTTAAGTTTTTGCTTTCTGTTTTTTTTTTTTATTATTATTATTTATTTTTATTGTTTTATTTTTTAGTAGCATAAAATGATTCTCACCTGATTGCTGACCCTTGCAGTTGATGTGGGTTCCTGGATCAAAGTGCTGGGCTGGATATATGGTCCAGTCATTCTCTGTGACACAGAGAGTTTACTTAATTCTCTGTACCTCAGTTTCTTCAACTGCAAAATGGAATTAATAATAATCATTCTCACAGAATTGTTGAATCAAGCAAATGAGATGATCTATGTAAATGGTTTAACACTTATCTGTACTATATGCTCAGTAAGTGCTATTTTTAACAAGGTCACAAATGACTTTAAATCTCTAAATTTAGTGTATTTTCTCTGTACTTAATTGATTTTTGACTTACTAATACACTAAAGAACACTTTTTTCTTTTTGAAACTTCTTATTTCTTTTTGAAACAATCCTATACATTGAATTTAAATGTATCTCTCTTTAGGATACAGGCAAATTTACAAGACATATTGAGGTCCATGTACATCTGGATACAGGGTGGAAAATCATCTAAAAATATGGTACAGCAGACAGAATTTCAAGGCATAAATACAGAAATGTAAAATGGAGCTTAACATTTTTTTTCTACTTTATTTATTGTTCTCAGGTACCATTCTGCTTGGTGTGGAAAAATTAATCTAGATACACATTTGTAAATTTAGTGAAATTCAATTGATTTCTCCATCATTATGCTGAAAAAGCGAAACTTAGACCATTTCTCCTTTATTCGTTCCCTCTATGGTTGATATCACCCCTGTTGGTAATATTTGTGCAGGGGGGTAGTCTTACACAAAAATAAGTGAGGCATCAGCTACCCATTTCTCAGCCATGCGTTAGTTCTGCATTGGCTCCTTTGAGAAGTCACCTGTTCCTTTGTAGTATTTTCTCTCATGCCATGAAAACAGATAATTTCTAAGTGGTCCACTTCTCATCTTTTATTTCAAAAGGGTGTAATTCTTTTACTCCCATCAGAGAGATCTCTGCAGACATGCCTAATATTTTTTCTTTCTCAGCCACTTTTCAAACTCTTTCCATAATTACTGGGTCTTCTCCTACAAATATCTAGGATTACAGGGGGTTCCAGCTGACCTGGGGTATTAATTTTGTTACTGACACCCCTTGCTCTTATCTCAGTAATCTGACTTTCATGCCACATAGAATTAATGACACCCATAAGGCTGTCAATTCCAAATTTCCAGATGAATGTGTCAGGCACATGAAAGCTCCTTTCTGGGATCCTCCATGTCCACTGCTGATTAGCACCCGGCCTGGTCTCTCCCCTCCAGTTTAGCTGATGGCAGTTTGCAGAGTACAAAAACAGGTAAAATTCACAAGTTTTCGTTTCTTCTCTAAGGTTCTTCCTTCTCTCCAGCTCCTGGGATCTTAATCTGTTAGAGTGAGGACTGTTACAGAAGGCAGAATAAAATAGTTCTGTTTGATAAATACCCTTTCCAATCTTTATATATTATACTTCAATTAAAGCTTTTCATCTTTATGGAGATATATGATTGTTTTATACATATTTCATGGATATATAAAAAGTATATGTTCTTTGTTCAAAGGATGAGACATTCTTTATATTAAATTAAGTGTATTGATTGAATTATTACATTTCTCAAGACATTACTTATTTTTATTTTCTACTATATCTGTTCAGTTTCAAAAAGAGCATATTGAAGTTGATCACTATACATTTATTTTCTTATTTAAAACAACATATTTGGAGTCTCTGTTTTATGGTCCATACAAATTTAAGACAAATTGTATTTGTTATGACTACCTCGTGTTTCTCTTTTTCCTGATCACTGATTTTAATCTTTGTACCAAATGTGCCCATGTAAGATAATTCAAAATATCTTTCTGAAAGAAAATTTGCATTCCTGACAAATTGCTTACACAATTTTCCAACATATTTTAGTGGAATTGAGTGCTTCTTAAAAATTAATTACTCATTGACACAGCTGACTGTTCATCATGATTCTAATAATCCTCAAGCAGATATTCTTTTATTTTTACCTTGTTACTTTTTTAAAAATCTAACTGCCCCCCCCACTTTTAAAGTAAATGTCTGAACCAAGTAAAAATGTTTTAATTGGCCTATTTAGGTCTCTTGCAGCAAGCTTGAAAATTACGTTAACACATACTCATATCTAAATTTCTGAAAAGATTTTTTAATGATTTGAGTGATACTGTATTTGATATTCACATAACCATGCCTGCTTTCTTTTCCTTTTCATTTACCTGATAATTATTTATCCAGTTTTTGGTTTTCAACTATTTAAAACAACTTTGTATTAAGTGGCTTTTTTTGGGTATTTATCTTATAGCTGACATTAGGTTTTTGATACTCTCTGATGGTCTGATTTTAATAACCAATTCAGTCTATTAATATTTAGTATAATTACTGACAAACTTTATTTTATCCCTTCCATCCTAATTCAGATTTTTTCTTTTTGTCTTTTGGAAAAATGTTTAGACTTGAAAATATAGCAAAGGGGTCGTCGAGTGCCCTACCCTTTCAGTGAGGCCGAACTCCTTAAGTGCTCTAATAATTTTTCTGTTAAAGTTGCTACCTGTCTCCTTTGGCAGTACTATGGGCTGACCATGTGTTCTGTTTATTTTCAATCTCTAGTATACTCTGCCTGCCAGCTTTTTTGTTAGATTTTCATTCTCAATTTGTTGGCTCTTTGACTGTCAAAGTATAAGAGCTGGGGGTCCTATTGGTGAAGTGAGAGGTGAGATAATCTTCTGCTCTGAGCCAATGGCATGGGGTCTGCTAAAGAATCTTCTATATTCCCTGAGCTCCTCATACACTCAGTCTTAGGAGAAGCAAAGACTCAGCCCAGCCACTGCTAAATGAACACATCCATATATCTCTGTGATGTTACCTATTTCATGGATCTGTTTCTTTGTGATACTCACCCTGAGGTTTCAAAATTCTTTTTCAAGTGTTGACTGAGTCATCAGGAGGTGGAGACACTAGGAAACACTGCTCCAATTTTCTTTTTAGGAAGTCCTTCAGACTCCATAGCCTCATCTCCTCCCAGGTTCCCAGGAACTCAAACAGGTTTCATCACTGGGCAGAGGTAGATAACTTGGAGCTGGTAGCAGAAATAAAAAGAGCCTTGTCAGGTCATCATCTTTCCAGAATCTCCTTGAGAACTCAGGTTTTCCTTTTAAAAACCAAGATTTTTTATATTTTATTTTCTAGTTTATTCTGACATTCTACAACAATGGGTGCTTTCTTGTCTAGTTGTCCAAATTGGTGAAGGGACACCAAAAAAACAGGTGATAAAAAAAAGAGCACATCTTCCTGCTCTGGCTGTGTAGCCCATTGTGAATACAAAGTACCTGTGTCAGGAGAGGATTTAGGTGGACAGAGGGGAGAGTTGGCAGACACTGTTGCTGCAAAGGAGATTCGAGACCTGATAGAGACAACTTAGCAGATAGTTGTTGAACAGGGCTCACTTAGGAAAGGGGTAAATGGGGGCACTAATATACAATTTACCAAAATAGGCTGGGAATTTGGGGGAGGGGAATGTATGTCTCTGCAAGGAACAAGGAAGCAGGTAATTCTAAAGCTAAATAACAATTCAAGAATAGCAGGAAATTTTTACTGCATTATCTGGGGAGTGCCATTACTGAGTAGAATGAAATCTTCAGAAGCTCTGATAGTTACCTAGCATCTAAGAACCTAAATTCTGTTTAAGCTTAGCCGCAAGCTAATTGGGTAAGTTGGGAATAGATATTTGAAGTTTTTAGTTTTAATTCATCATCTCCAAAATGAGTTGTTCAACTAGATTAGCCTTTAAGATGCAGGCTAACTTCAAATTCAGTGACAATTCTTGATAGGTCATACACTCAGACACGCACATGCTGGGATGTGTGCACATTTCTCTCTTCTGCAACTCAGTCTTCCTATTATAAGTGGCTTAGAATTTGAAGGGGAAGTGATAGAAGGAAGGTGCCTTTTGGGTCAATATACTCCAGATACACATAACTATAATAAAAGTTTAACTTTAAAAAAAAGGTCATATGTTTATCTAGAGGCAACATATTTCACAATTGTGAATACTGTTTTGATGGCTTTACTGAGTGGCTTACACATGGCCAGATTTCAGTGGGGCCTAGAGCACAGAAGGACTTGGTAGCAGGTCTAGGTAGGCTGCAAGAGGCTTTGACCTGCCAGATCCTGAGGTATCAGAGGCATCTGTGGTAGGAAAAAATGCTGTGTAAGTTTGTGAGGCTGATGGCTAACTCCAGTGGGATAATTATAGGATAGGCCCTCAGAGTCTCTGGAGCAAAGCCATGCTATTTGAGCATTCTAGAAAAAGTTTCAATTGTGTTTCTGGACCCTAGTTGACACAGAGCTCCAGACAGTAGGAAATCAAGTGGCCTTATGGCCAGAACTTCTCATCATGAGCTGGCTTCTGTCAGACTCACTAACTCAGATCAGTTCATCATAAGATAAAAATGGTGCATCTGGAATCAGTCATGAGCAGGGTAAGAGAACACAAATAAGCTATATAAATAGGTGGTCCAAGCTTCCATGAAATCCACTGCTGTTCCATGAGTGCCTCTCCTTCAATACCATAGCTGCTGTGGTGGATAAAGGGTTTATGACTGCTAATAGAGGGGGGAAATGGTAAAGCTTGGTTCATGATGGGTTGACTTATTGTGTTATGAAAATCAGTAGGACACTATTATTGTACTAAAACCCCACTTAGATTGACCCCGAAAAAAGTGGGGAAGTGTGAAAGCCTCCCAATAGACCAAACTATAGGCCTGAGATAAAAATATTAATATATATAGACTCATGGACAATGGGAATGACTTGGCTGGTTGGTCAGGGACATAGAGGAAAATTGGATGAAGTTTGAGCTGGAAGCATGTGGATGGACCTAAAAGACCAAGAGACCTATGAGCATAAATTGTGAAGATCTTTGTATCAAATGTTGGCACCCACTGTCCATTATGGAAGAAGAACTAAACAATCAAGTAGATGAATCAGTCAGCTTCTATCATCGACCAACCAAGTGCTAGCACAATGAAAACATTAATAACAATCATGGCAGCAGGGATGTAGACCATATATGGGCACAATAGCATAGCCTCTCACTCACCAAGACTGATCTAGCTCCTGCCATGGTTGAACGTACAATCTGCTAGCAACAGAGACCAACGATTAACCCCTGAGGTAACACCACCTTTCTACTTGCCTCTTGGTGGCAACTTAATACATCAAGGCTCTTCTATCCTAGGGAGAGAATCATCTTGACAGAAACAGACACATATCTGGTTTGTCTTTGTGTGTGCAGGGCTTCAGCCAGGATCACTATCTGAGAATAAACAGAGTGCTTGATCCAAAACACAGGATCTAGTATAATAGCCAAGGGATGTACTTTACAGCCAAGAAAGTGTGGTAGTAGGCATATAAAAATAGAATACATAAGCTCCACAAAATGCTGTGCCACAGAGGAGCTGGTGGCCTGATAGAGAGCAATAGAACTGCCTTAAATTAAGTTGTATTGAGATGTAATTTACATACCATTAAATTCACTCATTTTAAGTATACAATTTGAAGAATTCAAGCATATTTACAGATCATATAACCATAAGCACAATGTAACTTAGAACATTTATATCTCCCCAAAAAGAAACCTCATCTTCACTTACAGTCACTGTACATTTTTACCCCTAGAAATGCCCTTTGGCACATTGATGTATCAGCTTAGAGATGATACCTTACAAAGATAAAATGCCATCCTTCTAGATACAGGGTACACTTAAAATAAATAACCACATGCCTCCAATGGATAGGGTACATGAATCTTGGAGCCCAATGGGTAGAATACATGAATCTTGGAGCTAATTGTTAGAAGTAAGAGTGGATCCTCTTAATTGACTTGGAAAATTTGTCCTATCACTGCAACTCTAGAATATATGTTTCTATAGATTTTGGTTCACCAACAGGGAATGCTTTCACCAAGAATCACAGCAAGAGTCTCATTTAGCTTTCAGCTACAGATGTTACCCAGTCACTATAGGTGTCTTTTTTTCCCCAACTAGATTGGTACAGAAAATGGCATGACAATCAAAAGGAGGTATGGCTGTTGCTACAGAGCAAGTCAGGGAATAATATAATTTGGATCCAGGTGATCCATGGGGGATGCCTGTTGGTAGTAACCTGACAAATTCTGACAGTAAGTTGACATGTTCAGCAGCCATACCTAAGAAGGGCAAGGTTTCCAGGAATTCAGGCACCTCAGGGCTGAAAGTCTCAATCATTCCATTTAGGTAAACTATGTAGAGGAGCAGAGTTACTTGCTGAAGGTGTGATTAACCTAGAAATAACAATATAAAAGGGAAGTAAAGGGAAATGATGATTATTAGTCAGCCATAAAACTAGCTGCAGCCATGGGGACTGTAGTTTGTCCCACTATCCTTTTTCTTGTAAAGTTTTCCAGAATAAAAGAGACCAATCAGAATACCGGAAGAGGTGCATCTGTAGAAAATTCATTATATAAAGGAAGTGGATCCAAATGTACAATGCTGAACTGTATTAGGTGCTGTAGTTCACCACCCAGAGTCCACTCAGAATGAGGCATTTATCTCCTACCTGCTGGGAGTGTTTCCAGCTCATGACTGAGGTGAATGTTTTCTTTTAAACTGCCCTCACCAAAGGAATTTCCTTGGCCATGATTGTATCCTCTCTCTAGGTGCATTTCACATCCAAACACTGGTCTATATGTAGGTACAGAGGCCCAGAGAACGTCTATGAATTGAGAATATCTCTGAAAGTGCCATCTCAGCTTCAGAGCTCCCTATGCGAGTGACTGAGACCTCGAATTACAAGGTAAGTGCTCCCTTTGCCTAAAACTGCATTCGAGGTGTTCCTTCCCAATAAGTACTTGTACTCAGTTCTCTGATTCAGTCTGCTTCCTACAGAATCTCAGCATGTCAAATGTTTGACTTTTTTAATGCCAGAGTATGTTGTAACTGAGTCTACCCCCCAAATTAAAGTCAGCAGTTGACAATTTATTTACTAAATGTAATTATAGTAAGCAGAATTATTTCAGGCCCTCTTTTTCTTCACTTTTAGTCTAAGCAAGTTTTATTTCTTGATTTATTAAAAATATTGATTCAATTTTCTAAATCCTAACCTACAAAAGAGTGCTCTTTTAAACTGGATGTCTTTTTATCTACCAATTTCATGAATTTTATCTTTATTTTATTATGAGAATTGACACACTACTTGGTTAAAATATGGATTCACTAATGAGGTGGAACATTTTATATACTGTTGTAAGAAAATCTTTTACATCAAGGTTAGGTGTATAATCAATTATTTGGCAGACTTACAGCTAGATTTGTTGTAAAGAACAAATCATTAATCCTTCATCAATGAACTAAATAAGAAGTCTGCCTTGCAAGGAATATTAACACTGTGTTAGAAAAAACTTAACCATAGCTAGACATTATTATTATTAATCTATTACAACATAATTTGCACATGAAAGTCCAATACTCAAAAGTTACTTTCTTCTTAAATACACCTTTAAAAATATTTTAAACTACATGATCTTGTACCTTGGTAGTTCATAATTTAATTAGTAGCCCATAATTAAAATAGTAAAGTCTATGAATCTCTGTGAAATGAACACATGTGCACATGCACACTAATACAATGCTCATATTCACCATAAATTTCCTGAAACACACTAAAAGTATAATCATGAAAAAATACTTGTTAGTATACTTAAAGCATATACCTAAGACAGTATGATTTCTGTGTAGGGATAAACTACAAATAGAATAGGATAAATAGTTTAGAAACAAACCATTAAATGTATGTTTACCTGGTTTATGAAAAAAATACTATATATGTGGGAAATAATGCTTTATCTTTTAAATAAATGGTGCTGGGTTTAATAGATAGCTATCCAGAGGGAAAAAGTACCCTGGCTTTTACCTTACCCTATATACAAAATTCAGTTCTATGTGGATTGCTGAAATAAACATGCAAAATAAAAATTAAAACATTTTAGAGCAAAGCATAGAAATGAATTCTTTTCACCCTGGAATAAGTAATCTTAAATAGGACATAAAAAGTTTTAAGCATGAAAAAAAAATTAAGAACTGTATTATATTAAATGTGAAAATTTCTGTTTATCAAAGGATGCCATGAATGAAGAGGCAAGCTATGGGTTGGGAAAAAATATTCGGAATCTATATGTATGACAAAAGACTTCTGTCAAGATTACATAAAGAGTTCCTATAAATCAGTGAGAAAAAGATAGATGACCCAATAAAAAATTGGCAAGGTATGAAGAGACCTTGTGGATAGAGATATCCAAATGGCCAGTAACCTTACAAATAGATGCTTAAATTCACTAGTAATAAGATAAAGGTAAATTAATCCCATATATAATATAATAAAATTTCATAGGTACTAGCTCAAAGTTAAAAAGAAATGTTGGTAAAGACACGGAGAAACTGGAATTCTCACACACTGCTAGTAGAACTGTGAATTGGCACAACTTTGGAACATACAAATGAATATTCCACAAACAAGTAATTCAATTCCTGGGTTTAATAAAAGTTATACATATATTTTTCAAATTGTATACACTAGAATGTTCATAGTACACCCTTTACACAAATAAAAAACTGTATGTTACCAAAATGCCAATTAATAATAGAATAGGTGAATAGACAGAGTGATAACTAAATAGAAATATGAATGAGTTAGCTACATCTTTAGCAACAATATAGATAAATTTCATAAACATAATAGCAAATGAAAAAAGCTCATAAAAGAATGCATATTGTATGACCTGTTTACATAAATTATGGAGATTTAAATAAAATAGACCTAACAGTCCCTTGGCAGTTTATAATTTACACAGTGTAATTTTGACTAGCTCTTTTCAGCTAGGAAAAAAAAAAGTATTTGTATCTCTTAACAGAGAATGTAACGAGGTTTTAAAGCAGAGATAGAAAGTGGCTGCAGCACATACCACTGCTGTCCCATAGACCATAAGGGTCAATTACTCTCTATTGCTGTCTGAATGGCAGTTCACTTTTCTAAACTATTTCTGTGACCACGAATTCATAATAGATGGCTGAAGCAAAAAAAGAATGCTTTTTCACTGCCCTCACATCAACAATATTTTCATTAAAAGCACCTACTCGCTATTCATAGTCAAAGTAGAACAAAATAATTTAACTTCCGTATAAAGAATCCATATTTTATTTAAGAACTCATTTCAGTACATGCTAAATGTTTCCAAAATGGCCTGCACATTGCACTCATTAACAAAATGTCTAGTAATCCCATCTTAAGAAATCAAGATAGGATTTCAGTTTCATTCTCCGTAATGTTAGATCCAAACATTACAGCTAATAAGGGTCTATAGTACATCAAGGGGAGTTGCAACATAGATGATAAGCTTTGCTCTATTTCTTCATTTCTAGGGTTTATGGCAAGCCATTATCTTTACTATTGAAGTTTTCTGTTTTCTGTTTGCTTATATAGTAAAAAGAAAGCTGAGAGGGCTTAAAATGAAAGCTGCTATAACCACTTCCTCTAATAAGAAGATGAGTGCAAAATGGACTACTAGTTAAGTGGACAAATCATTTTTCTTTCAAGTGAAACTGTCCAGTTTCCTGGATAAAAACTATTTAATGCTGAAAATTGTTTTCATGACTTTGATCTACTGCCTTTTATTAAATCCATAAAACAAATCACCATCAAAGTAATTCAAGTTTCCAGCTTATAAAGATTTTTATTTTTTTAGAAAGATGTATAAGATACAATGCCCAAAGGTAACTGCATTTTGGTTTTGTCATTAATATTAGGTAAGTTACAACATCATATAAGGGTTGCATAAGGGGTGTTTTGATCACACTCTGAAAATATCTAAGAATCAGTCAGACTGATTGACCTGGGACAGATTTTGAAAACTACAAATACCATCTTCCTTTAATAGGTATTACAAATTGACAACATTATATTTTATTTTATTCCTCTAATAGAAGGGGGTTTCTCTTTTTCTTCCTTTCCCTCTCTACATGTATGAAGGAACTGTTTATATGATTGGGGGGGAAGTAGACAAAAAATTTCAATAAAATAATGTAGGATTAAGTCCTCAAAGCTGCAGACCATAGCTAAAAATTATTACATTTATGAGAGGGAAAGCTAATTTGAAGCTACATTCAGCAGAGACTAATAACAGCATGAAGTTATATTGCTACAAGAATCAATATTTGAGTCCTTTGTCTATGTGAGACTATGTCACAGCAGATGAAAGATTAGAAATTTGCGTATAGAATACATTGCTGAGGAAGGTCATCAAGAGTGACCCACCTGTTTGACTTGAGAGCTGGCCCCAGGCTGTTGGAGGCTCCCGACTCTCTCCCATCAGGACTGGTACATAATTGAACCCTGTCAAGGTTTCCTTTGTATGCGAATGACCCCATTAAAGCTTCTAAATAAACTTTTAAGGTTTAGTGGGTAGGTGTGAAAAACCGCTCATATTTGTGGCCACCCAAGATAAGCCTCATATAAGTAAGTTTCTTCGTTTATTAAACCTGCCACCAGTCTGGAGCGGTCTGCCTCTTTCCTCAATCTCTCCTTGCCCTCCATGTATGGTGGGCAAGATTACACTTGGAAAGTTCCCAAGGAGGTTGTGACTCAACATATATGCTGCTGTAATTATGGAGATTGAGGTGTCATCCAACAGACTGTTTAATCTAGGCAATTTAATAACATTTGAGCTATTCTGTATACTTGAAAATAACACATTTAAAGCAAGATTCTAATATACATTATGTTGTGGTGTGGTCATTCTTTCTCTCATTAAATTAATTTTATCTACGTTAACAAAGAACAGAGTAAAATCCTCTACACTATCACTATGTAATTAAGAAATATTTCCTCTTTTAGGAAAATAATTGTTTAAATCATTTGGGAACAGATTAGCTTTCTACTTTTTAATAAACAAACTTGAGGAACACTTAAAGTATTGGCTAAGACAGTCCCAGTCCAGAAGTTTCAGCTTTGATGTTTTTAAAGTAGAACTTAAAAAGCTTTCTAAGAGTCTCTGAGGGGTGGGGCGGGGGTGGGGTGGGGGGAGACTCAAATAAGACTACTTAGGATGCTGCATGGACTGAAGTTTTGAGTTCTAATTTTGTTTCTACTGTAAACCAGGTGACAGATGATGGGAACATTATAACCTCCTTGGGATTCAGTGTCCTTATCAAGAAAAATAATGCATAGTTAATGTTTGAAATTTCCTTAGCATTTAGATATTCTTATTAAGCTGTATGTAAATAGAATGTATGATTTTTTACTTTAATCTGTGTGCAGGGATGATAATAAATTAGTAAAGTTATGATTAATTAATTCTGGGGTCATGGGTGGCTAGTTTTGGGAATTCTTGCCAAGCCTGCAAGAATCCACTTCTGGGTGCTTAATACAGAAGGTGACTAAAGCTCATGAAACCTAAATGAATAATTGAATGTGGCTCAGTGATAAAAAACTAAAATCATATTTAGTTCATAGCCCGAGTTTTTCAGACCAGTGAAGATAATTTAAGTATGCTCCTTCGACTTTTAACTTCTAGAGGATTTAAAATGTCATATTGGCACCATCTATAGATATTTAGGGTGAAGTACACCCACGACCATTTTATTTTATGAAAATTTATTTCTTCCAATTCAATTCTTTAAGCTAGTAGTATTTATTTCAATTAATCAGCAGAGATACCGAACAGTGTAATCTAAGCCACAACTAGCATTTGTTTAGTTGAACTACAAACCATTCAGACAAACACCACTCTCCTTTTACCAATTTATATTCTGGAACCACACTATCTATGTTTGTAGTCTATTCTTAAGAATTTCTACAACTTCTATAAAATATTAAAGTTTCATTTTTAATAGTGAGTAGCAAATCATTTTAATGTTTAAGTAATCAATTAAAGTTTCATTTTAATGATGAGTTAAACCAAGCCCATTTTAAAGTTTAAAATGGAAAATAGCTTTTTATCTTAGCACATTTTCTTGAAAAGTTCAACTCTCAGATGCACAAGAAACATTATAATTAAATCTGAATGTCTACATCGTGAAGTAGAAAATAAATAATTTGTTTAGAAGAGTAATCTTATTAATCTGTAGGGGAAAAAGTATATAGTTGAGTCATTTTGTGAGATTAAGTTGCTTACTAATCTAATTTTTTAGGCACAGTGACTGAATTGACTGAAATGTATGACAAATACACTATATTTGTTTAAAAGTTTTGATGAACAGAGGGGGAAAGCACGTTAACTTTAAACAATTCAAGGAAAAAAGGATGTGTCTGAAACCATTTTCCGTGAAAGGAAGTAGAAGACAAAAATGCATTTTAAATGTGTGTTCAGGAATTATTTGTTAAATCTTGCTCCTTTATAAATAACTATAGTAAATAAAATAGGAACAATTGAGTGTAAACTGAACTTGAGGAATAAACTATGCGACTTTCAAAAACAGAAGCAAAATCCCCAAACTCACTACTCTTGCTGTTTTTATTCACCAGCCCTTTCTTTTACTGCTTTTCATGTTTTGAATACTTTGGAAGAAAAGCAATAAACAACACACTAAGTAGCTCTATAGATAATTACTGTTTCTCTGATGCTGTATTAGGTTCTGTTAACTAGTAAACCCCCACAGGTTTTGGGCTTTATTTCCCTGAAATCAGTATTTCAGTATGTATCAATTATAAGAAGCTCACATCTCTGAAAATGGCTTACATGTTCTCAGATACTCCCAAATCAACAGGAGAAAATACAAAAAGGATTTCTATTGACTTCTATGGTGATCATACAACTTTAGACAAATTGAACCATCAGAAGAAGACTGGAAATGGAAACATTCTAATTAATTATATTTTTCTATTTAACTGACATCTAGTTTCCAAACCTTTGTTTCTACTCTCACTAAAAGTAAAAAACATTAATTCATTTTCAGTAAGCACTCTATATTAGATGTTGAAGTAGGTATAGGTATTAAGATTAAATACTAATATTCTAAAGTGTTCCATTCGTTTCTATTTACTCACAATCCTAAAATATGGGCTTATTTTGTTAGGTCTTGCTGTCTTTTCTCAAACTTACAAGTTTACTAAAATTGCAGTTAAAATCTTAAATTAAATCTCACACTTTCACTTATAAATAAAAATGATTTGCAAAGGTGCTATCAATTGTTTAGCATTTATAATGATGCTTTTTAAAATACAGGAGGTGCTTGAAAGTGTGTATTTCTTTAAGTTCCATAAAAGTTTTGTAACTATTTGAACTATTAATTTATCAAATGGAGTAATTTAAAAATGTGAAATCAGAGGGGAGTCAAGATGGCAGGGTAGGTAAAAGCGGGGTTTGCCTTCTTCCAGTATTGCATTAAAATTACAAGCAAATTATGACAAGCAACGTGGAGAACCAAATGAAGTCTAAATGATCATAACACATACATCTGCAGATAAAAAGAAAAAGCTACATCAAGGCTAGTAGGAGGGATGGTGATGCGAAATAGGCTGGTCTTACATCGACACATGGCAATTGAGCACCAGGAGAGACGGCACGACTGCAGAGGTACCCCTGAAGGAATAAGGAGTCCTAGCCCTACACAGGGCTCTACAGCTCAGGGTTACAGTCCCTGGAAGAAAAATTTCCACAAAATCTGACTGTAAAATTCAGTGCAGATTCCAGCCGTCTGGGTGAGAAGGAAGGAACCTGAAAACCCAGATGTCCTCATTAAAGGGCCTGTGCACAGACTGCTTCACTCTCAGATACTCATCCTGGGTGCCAATGGAGGGTCAGCAACTTAGGAGGCACAAGAATCATACGGGGAAAGACTGAATTGCGTGGCACAGGAGCGAGGGCTAGAGAGACAGTAGTCTTTGTTCTTTTGTTGGGTACCCCTCTGTGGCACTCTACAGACAGGTGCTATTTTGCCTGTGCTAACCCACCTCCCACATGGCCAATTCTGTAGCTGCATTGGCCTGGTGGGATCAGCCCCCTCACCCCATGTCTCCCTGGAACCCTGCCCCACCCAGCCCACAAACTGCCCCTGGTGGGCCCTTTTCTAGTAGTTGGCCCCTCTCTGTCCCTTTCCTAGGCTGTACAGTCATTGCAGGCAATGTTCCTTCACTTGCTACCGCACATTTGGGGGGAGACATTTAGTGGCAAGCCACTGGTGCCAGCACTAGCTGCAGTGTGTATTGGGTGGATGGCAAGGGTCTGCGGGCCAGACACGAATTGCAGCTGGCCTCACTGTGATCTGTGACTTTTGCGGGAGCCCATGGACTTAGCACTGGCAATAAGTCTGATTCTGCATTAACTAGACAAGAATGGCTTGCTTCATCTTCTGTCTCACTGAGATCCTGTACCACCGAACCCACAAATTGCTGGTGGCAAGCCCATTCCCAGGCAGCCAACCCCACTCTGTGCTTTCCCGGGGCCTCAAATTCCACAGCAAACAACCCTCAGCTTGTGTGGCCCGCCTGTGTGCAACCTGTGCATCCTGGGAGAGACTTTCAGTGGAGGCCACAAGCCCCATCCCTAGCTACAGTATTTCCTGAACAGATCGAGGGTATCTCCAGGCCCCAGGGTGGCCTTGCTATAATCTGAGACTTTTATAGGAAGCCACAGATTCAACACTGGCATAAAACTTGAATGTGTATTTGCAGGCAGAAATCTGCTTACTTTACCCTGCTGACACCCTGCAACACTGCACTACCCAACTCGCATAACATCCAAAGGTTTTTGCAGCTGTGAAGTCTTATAGGGGGCTGACAAGAAGCCTCAGGCCTTGCTAAACTGCCCCAGGCCCAGTACTTGGGGTAACTGGACCTTGGCTTGCAGCATTCCCTCCCACTTGCCTCCAGAACCAACACAGGCAGCAACTATCCACAGCTCACTCTGTAGCTCCTACAAGGTAGCCTCAAGCAATCAAAGGCAGTAGATTGCCTTGGCCTACTTGGGAGCTTCTCCAAGGGGCCATAGAACCAACACACCTAGAGGCTGGTGTCAGACCACAACAGAACACCACCTGACTAGCCCATAAGCAACACACCCAAAGGGTGGTCTCAACAAGTATACAAGCCTACTGGGCCAAATCCCACTTTGAGGGGAATAGAGGGAACATATCTCAATATAATAAAGGCTATTTATGATGAACCCACAGCTAACATACTCAATGGGGAAAAGATAAAAGCATTTTCCATAAGGTCAGAAACAAGACAAGAATGTACACTTTCCCCACTTCTATTCAACATAGTATTGGATGTCCTAGTTATAGCAATCAGACAAGAAAGAGAAGTCATCCAAATTGAAAAGGAAAAAGTAAAACTGTCATTATTCACAAATGACATGATACTATATAGATAGAACCCTAAAGATTCCATCGAAAAACTATTAGAACTGATCAATGAATTCAATAAATTAGCAGGATACATAATTAATAATCAGAAGTTGGCTGCATTTTTATACACCAATGTTGAACTGTCTGAAAGAGAAAGTAAGAAAACAATCCCATTTACAATTGCGTCAAAAACAATGAAATACCTAGGAGTCAAATTAACCAAGGAGGTGCAAGACCTGTTCTTGAAAAATTATGTCATTGAAAAAAGAAACTGAAGAAGATACAAATAAATGGAAGCATGTACCTTGACCATGGGTAGGAAGAATCAACATCTTTAAAACATTCATACTACCCAGAACAACCTGTAGATTCAATGCAATCCCTATCAAAATACAGATGGCGTTTTTCAGAGAACTAAAACAAACAGTACAAAAATTTATATAGAACCATAAAAGACCCGGAATAGCTGTGGAAATCTTGAGAAAGAACAACAAAGTTGGCAGTATCACATTACCTCATATCAAACTATACTACAAGGCTATAGTTATCAAAACACCATGGTACTGGCATAAAAACGGATATATAGATCAGTGGAACAGAATAGAGAGTCCAGAAATAAGTCTAGGCCTATAAGGTCATTTAATCTCTGACAAAGGAGGCAAGAATGTACAGTGGGTAAAGGCAGCCTTTTTAACAAATGATGCTGGGAAAACTGGACAGATACAAGCAAAAAAATGAAATTGACCACCTTCTTACAACATATACAAGAATAAACTCAAAATGGGTTAAAGAGTTAAATGTAAGACTAAACCATAAAACTACTAGAAGAAAACAGGCTGTGAAATCTCTGATATTGCTATAAGTAAATTTTTTCTGTTATATCTCCTCAGACACGGGAAACAAAAGAAAAAAGAAAAAAATAGGCCTACATCAAACTAAAAAGTTTTTGTACAGCAAAGGAAATCATCAATGAAACAAAAGACAACCTGCTGAATAGGAGAAGATATATGCCTATGATATATCTTATAAGGAGTTAACATCCAAAATTTGTATAGAACTTCAACTCAACAACAAAAAACGAGTCCAATTAAAAAATTCGGCAGAGACCTGAATAGGTTCCCCAAAGAGGAAATACAGATGGCCAATAGACAATTGAAAAGATGTTCAATGTTACTAATCATCAGGGAAATGCAAATTAAAGCCACAGTGAAATACCATCTCACACCTGTTAGTTTGGCTATCATCAATAAATCAAAAAATAACAGGTGTTGGAAAGGATGTGGAGAAAAGAGAAACCTTATGTAATGTTGGTGGGATTGTAAAATAGTACAGCCACTATGAAAAACAGTTTGGAGATCCCTCAAAAAATTTAAAAATAGAAAAACCATGTGACCTAGCAATTGCACTTCTGGACATTTATCTAAAGAAAACCCAAATGCTAATTTACAAAGATTTATATACCGCATGTTCATGACAGTGATATTCACAATAGCCAAGATGTGGAAGCAACTTAAGTGTCCATCAATAGACAACTGGATAAAGAAGTTATAGTACATATATACAATGGAATTTTACCCAGCCGTAAACAAAATGAAATCCTACCATTTGCAATGACATAGATGGACTAGAGGGCATTATGCTGAGTGAAATAAGTCAGACAGAGAAAGATAAATACCATAATATTTCACTTATATGTGGAATCTAAGAAACAGAAAGAAGTAAACAAAAACAGACTCACAGATACAAAGGATAATCTGGTAATTGCCAGAGGGGAGGAGGTTTGAGGTGCTAGATGAAAAAGGTGAAGGGATGAAGAAGAACAAATTATTAGAAGTACAAGTTAGGGGACGCAGAGTACAGCATAGGGATTATAGTCAACAGTACTGTAGTGGCTATGTGTAGAGCCAAATGAGTGCTAGAGTAATCAGGGAATCACTTCATAAACTATATAAATGTCTAACCAATGTACTGTATACATGAAACTAATATAAAATTATTTTTTTAAGGTGAAATCATCTTTAAAACTTTAAAATAATGTATGCTGGAAAACTCATAGGTCCTGTCATAGTAAACTTCAACTTAGTGCTGTTGAAATTATTATACATTCTAAAATTTAGTATTCTTTATATATAAGGCTTTACTGTTTTTTAACTGTTCTTATTAATCTATGAGACTATTCATGCAATATTCTACTTCTTCTGAATGTTTACGAGAGAAAGGTTAACATGTCCTTCAAAATATAGCCTTATTGCTCAAATGAGAAGAAAGATAGATACCTCAGCATTCTCCTAGGAGCATAATTCTGTGAGGGAATGCCCACGTAGGTTTCTGGGAGGAAGACTGGAAACAATTTTGATAGCCCCTGAATTTGAAAAGTTCTAGACCAATGCTTTTCAGGATTGGATCAATACTCCTGAGAGGAAGAGCTTTCCTCTCCTCTGCTCTTTGTCACCACATTTCTTTTTCTGTATTTTTTCCCTATTCATTTGTTACCTAATATCATATTTTTTTCTGGATAATATGGTATTTTTCATAGGTAAACATGAAGTACAGACCAATGATAGTGTGTAATAAACCCCTAGACTGGGATTTCTTACTAGACTTTTCTCACTTAGCTCCTCTTTCACTTATTAATGTTATATCAGGGAAAATGACTCAGATAATTTAATAAGTAAACATGTTATCAAGTCATACAGTGGAGAATTGGATTATAAATACCTATTTTGTATGGTAAAACTAACTTTAAAACATCATTAAAAATTAAATTGCTTATAGCTTCACTATAGTAACTATTTTTTTTCTCTCAGTCCTTCCAAATATTCATATATGTTGGAATTATTATAATTGTCCTTTATATGCCATTTTGTTACAGTAATTTTTTCCCATTTAACATTTGAATTAAGAGCTTCTAAATGATCACTTTTTACATTATAAAAAGCTGGCAATACTGAGGACTTACTATGTTCTAGGTGTGAAGCTAAACTTATTACACATATTTTCTTATTTATATAGAATAGGTCAGAGGTAACTATTATTATATCATTTACCAATGGTTGGAACAATGAAGTAATTCATTCAGTGTCACCCAGGTAGTAAGTGATAGATCAAGGATATAACCAGGTGATCTGATCTTAGAACTTATGCATTTAGTCAATATGCTGTACTGCTTCTCAAAACTAAAAATGTATGCGAAAGAAATAAGGACTAGATAATGTAAAGGGGTGAAGAAATATAGGTATATAAAGTTTATTTCAGGGATTTAAGTCAATAAATTCTGAATTCCTTTACCAGGTTACTCGCTGTGGTTTTCCCTCCTCCCACCCCCAAATAAGAAATAGCTTTAAGGATGTGACTTAGTATTCCAGAGTTTTTAGAAGAAATATTCTTGTCCCTGGGTTTCAGAACTCACCAGAAGAGAAGTAAACCAGACTTACTCTGCATAAGACCATGGGCCAGGGAATCCAGGGAATATTTGTGGGTGAATCTCTGTAACAGGGGTCAAAAAATGTTTAAGTAAATCATGCTACATAAATCTACCAAATGGTTAGTCATATTTATAAAAGAAACTAGTAAGAACTGTGAATGTTAGGTATAAACATAAAAAGGGATTTTTTTTAAATAGTAAAAATTTCATATAAACAAAACTGAAAAGAATTTCAAAACATAATTTCAGGAGAAATTCTTTGGCCTTAAGGAAAAGACAACTTTCATTTTTTAAAGGAATTATTGTGTCTCTAGAAAATGTGACCTTAGAATATTCATATTTCTGATATGTGTCCAGGAATTCCTGTGTCACATCTTTGAGTATATCTGTGAGTCTTGAGGAAGAAACAAAATTTCAAAAAAAATTTTAATACTCTGATTTACTATGGAGAATAGTATCTACAAAATATCATAGGTTAAAGGCCATCTGGAAATTAGGAGAACCAAAACAAAATTTAGGGACTGCATCATAATACTCTAAAGGTAACAATTATAAACTATTTATATATAAATTCAGGGAGAGTTAGGAAATAAATGGGGACATTTGACGAAAACATGAGAAAAATATATGCTCAGAGAGAAGAAAAATAGTGGAGAGATTATATTAATTTTGTCCTTATGGAAAATGTAATATTTTCTCTCTAAAAATTTTAAACAGATAGGAAGTTAAAGCTATTTCAAATGGTAATAAATACATCAGACTAGAACTACCAGATAAAATATGTGAATAAAATCTAGGATTTACCTAACCTGAGCATTTGACAAGTGGAAATTGACCTTATTAAGAAAGCATTTTTAAAAGAGGCCTGAACACTAACATCTTGATAAGTTGACTGAAATTGTAATCTGATTTATTCAATCATTAACCTATAATTAGGGGTGTTTGAGATTGTGTGAAGACCCTAAAACAGTTAGAGTGACCGAATCCACAGTCTGTAATGAGAACGCACGTATTGTGTATTATGCAATTTCCATAAGTGTAATTGTATACAATAAAAGTGCTTCCATGTGTCTGGGCCCCGTAAAGAGTTGGCTAATCAAAAGTTATTTAATCCAGGAGTACCTTAAATGTTTGTTTAACTTAAAACATATAAATGTTCATTAATTAGACAACCTTCAGATATAGAATGAATCCTTTTTCTGTGAGTGTCCATTGATCAGAGTTCTCCCTCATCTTTCTTAAATAAGTCATACATATATATTTATTAAAATTCCAGTTTTAATGTCTCAGTATCTTTAATATGTAGAAAAATTAAAGATTGTTGTAAAGCTGAGTGCAGAATTATCCTATATTTTCATGATTACTTCATCTTCTACTATTGTTTTTAAATAGTGGTTTCACTCTCACGTAATTCAACGGATATTTTTTTGTCCTAGACTTTATAAAGCTTTTCCAAAGCTTTTAACTGAATTTGCATGTAACAATGACTTTGTTTTCACACTCATATTTTTCAATTAATATATGATTTAATTAAATTATATAATTATAAAGATGATTCCACAGTAGGATACAGAATTAAGCTAAAATAACATTGGCCTAAAGAAAAAGGAAATTTCATCTATCCCCCACGGAAACTCTGATTAGATATTTTAAGGCTGACCGACTGGCTCAATAATCATTAGGGACAGTGCCTTATTCTAACTAGTTGCTCTAGTGGTCCAACTAGTAGTACAAAATGACTGCTCCCATTTCTGCCGTTACATTCACATTCCAGCCAGAAGCAAAAGGGGAAGTTAGGAAGGGAAGTATATGCTCCTTCATTTTAATGGCATGACATATAACTTGCACATATCACCTCAGCATACGTAGTCCCATTGCTATATCTAGCTACAAAAGAAGAAAGGTAGCCTTCAGCTGGGTGACCTTGTGCTCACTAAAGTTCCACTGTTACACAAGAACAAGAGAACAGATGTTGATGTTGAGAGACATAAAGCAGTCTCTGAAATATTCAGAGCTATTACCCAGTGATTCTTTTGAAATCAGGCAAATACTTTTGTAGGTTTTGCTTTGCCTCCCTTTGTCATGCCACACCACAAAAAATAAGGAACCCACAAGGCCAAAGGACTTGCCTAATCAGAATCACACCTTCCTTCTAAACCTGGCTACACAGAATTTCAGAATTCCCTGTGCAAACATCCCTGGGTCTGCTTCTAGAACTTCTGGTTGGTCCTTTAGAAGGTGAACTGTATGAATATAAAAGCATGTTGGGCAAGCAGGCTGGGAATCTCACATGTGTATGACATCCCTTGTAGTTTAGACAGAACTGGAGCTGGGAAGAGAGTGGGAGAGAATATGAGTCATTTTGCCCAGCACTGGAAAATCCCAATACAGAACTCAGAGCAGTTAGAAAATTTTGAATTTGAATCTAGCCTTTAAGTTCATTATATAGTTCATTTTTTATCTTTTAATAATCAAGCTTTTATTTACTTATTGCAACTGCATAGCAAGACACTGGGAAAAAGCTGTTGGCTCCCCTTGTTCCATTTTCTCCTCCCATGGAAAGGCAGAGCCAAGGTGGATCAGCACAGGCAGGAGGGGCAGTTTCACTGCAGAGGAAGCTCCAAACAAAAGGCTCCTACTGTTTTATGGACTTGAGACTGGGGGAGGAGAAGACAAGTACTGAATACTGACTCAATGGAGAAGAGTGTCTTCAAGGCCTCCCCAGTAAGGGAGTCTGGCCTAGGAGCCTGAGAGAAGCCTTGGCCAAGGGGCCCCCCCAATAAGGTAGCCTCCTTATGGAGATACCCTGGCTAGGAATAAGCTGTGACAAAGTAAAAAGATGATATCAATTGTCTATGGTTATGCAACAAACTATGCCAAAGCTTGGTGGTTTAAAACAGCAATCATTTAATTGTTTTTGTGAGGACAGTTGCATAAGGTGTAGACTGGGGCTGGAGGACCCAAGTTGGCCTCATTCATATATTTAGAGCTTTGGTGCTAGCTGCCAGCTGGGGCATCTTCTTTTCTATATAAACTTTCTTTCCATGTTTCTTTTAAGTCACAAAAGAGTCTATCATGAGCTTCCAAGAAGTTGAAAATGGGAAGTTGCAAGTTCTCTTAATGCCTATGCCCAGAAATCATAATTCGGCCATTGTCTAGTGCCCAAAGCAAGTCATAGAACCAGTTCAGATCAAAGGGAGAGTTGATAGGTTCAACCACTTAACTGAAGGAGTGGCAAATTCATATTACAGAAAGGCATGCAGCATGGAAGGTACTGGTATCTCCGTCTGAGAAACAATCATCTACCGTAAACATCTTTTATTTAATAATTACTGTTTTTCTTTTTAATCTATGTATGATACCTCCACTTGTATTCTTGCCTTAGTCTTTGAAAACATTAGACATATATCTGTCTTTATCTATCCAAATATTCACTTACTCCTGCATATCATATTCTTCTTTCCACACATAAAATATCTGCATCTCTAATGCAGACATCTAGAGTCTCATCTAGTTCTTGCATTCAAGTTCAAGTTCTCTGGGTGATGTTTGATCCTTTCCACTGAGTCAAAAAGACCCAGTGTGACCTGGTGATCTATAAACTAAAAGGCAAGCTATATAAGAAAACATCAGAGACCAGGTTTTTTATGAAATTAAGTAATCTATTTAGCAATAATATTTCCATGATTTTTTGAACCATCAAGAAACCCCTGGAACCTCAACCCCTTGTACCAGTAACAAGGAAACCATGAGAGCTGTGTGACCCCCAATAAGAGCATATAATCCATTTGCCATTTTATGAAGAATAATTGATAAGGCAAAAGGATAAGGGCCATGGAGGACCATAGATAGGGTTATTCACCCAGGGAACAAAACTTCCAACTCTGACCAAGAAACTTACTCTGTTGCCCTGGTGGTTTGCCTTCACAATTGCCATGTGTTTTCTACTTTCCTTCTAAATGGAAGTTTCTATTGTGGTTATACTGTTTCTACTTCACAGTTGTATAATGCATAAAGTAGGGAAATAAACCATGTAGAGATCTGAGTAAGAACACTGCAGAAAGATGGAAATGGCACGTACAAAGTCTTGACGTATATAAAAAATAGCAAGATGATCAGTGTAGCTGAACTCAAGCTAGGAAAAAGGAGAGCCATAGAAGTGAGAGAGAGAGAGAAAGAGGGAGAGAGAGAGAGAGAGAGAGAGAGAGAGACAAAGGACAGAGATGGAGACAGACAGAGAGAGATAAACACAGAGGGAGAGACAAAGGACAGAGACAGACAGACAGAGAGAGACACACACAGAGGGAGAGAGACAGAGAGAAAGAGAAAGAGAGGGCTGAAACTACAGAGTGTCTTAGAGGTATAAGTACTTTGGCTTCTACTATGAAATAAGACTCCATTGGTAGGTTTGGGGCAGAATAGTGATCCATAGAAATGAAGATATTTCTCTTTCTTCTTTATGAGGCATGCTTTAAAATTAAAGGTCAGAGTAGTAGCTAATCTACAAATTTGTCATGACCTGTTCCAGGGTTATATACACATTATCTGGGCAGACACAAGGACAAACAACCATATTAGCAAGGATAGGCCATTAGAATTTCCTTCCTTATATCCATAAGTAATCCAAAAAGAGTTAAATTTAAGTTTGGGATACATTTTCCAATATTTCAGATGAATAACCAATTTTCAGGCAAGGAAATTGAAAGGTGGCAGGATAGTCACTGAAGGAAGATCTTTTAAGTCCACATAAATGGACAGAAAAGAAGCAGAGACACTTGAATCCTGGCTTGCCAGAAAACATCACTGGGGGTAAAATATTTTAAACCATACTAATAGAATGATAAGCTTGGGAATAAAATTCACTAGATCTGTAATAATAACCACTTCTCAGAATGTGAGAATTAATTGTATACAATTAAGTAAAACTAATTCTACTGAAATCTGTCCAAACAGCCTGTTGCCATTACACACCCACTGCAATCTGCATACGTCTGTGGGTCATCATTATGATTACCCTTTTCCAGGAATCTAAAGCAATTTGTCGGAGGACATCTGGAAATAAACCTATGATAATTTGAGCATGGTCTTTTAGTCCTATAAACCACACTGTCTCTCTCCAGAAACCATGATTCCAGTTTAACTCCCACGTACTTTGGGGGAAAACAACACTGACAATGTGAACTCTAAGTTCAAATAAAACACTAAATTCAATGTGAATTTGTAGCGAATAAGGACAACTTTTTAATAAACAGTCTAGTGTAGCAATTTTAACATGCACTGGCAATAAAAAAGACATAACACTCACTACTTTTCTTATCTTTACAAAGATAACAACAAAATTTAAAATATTTTAAAAATGAAATTTAAATATATACAATATGTGTTTATTGAATTAATTCTCATAATCCTAGCACCCGAAGTCACCCATCACTGACATTTAAGCATATTTCCTTTTTGTTCAATCTTTTTGTATTGACATTTCTTTTTGACAATGTTAAAAATATCATATTTATAGTTTAAATATGCACATAATTTTACCTTGCCGTTTTACCTAACAAGATATTGAAGCATTCTTCTTGTCATTTTATAAACTCACCAAAATATAATTTTAGTGTTACATTTCTAAAATATTATATTATCATGAACTTCACTGCCTAAAAATTTTTACTAGCTCGGCACCACCTTCATCATAAAGTCCCAAACTTCTTGATGTAGCATATTAGGCTAGTCATGATGGGGTCTTTCTAACTCTACTTTTTGGATTTCTCTCTAATTTCCCAAAGACTAATTTGGAATAATTTACTGTTCTTGAGCCAATCACATTTTCTCACTTTTTACATAATTTCACTCTTGGCCTTTGGTGCCTTTACCATTATTACCGGATAGGAAGAAATTTCTACTGATTGTTAAAGACAGGTTTAGAATTAGTTTTCTTGGGCAGCTGTTCTTGACACCTGTCCCTCAACACCCAAAGTCCACTAGTTGACTTGGGTTTCCCCTGTCCTGTGAGCCTCAGAGTACCCATCAGAAACCATGTGGTCTGGTTTCTACCTCTACACTAGGAATTTCATGAGGGCAGGAACCTAGTCTTTTCCATATTTACATTAGTTCTTAGCATAGTTCTGGGCACTGAGGAGGCATTCATTCACTATATGTTGAAAGAATGAATAAATGACCACAAATAAATTCTTTTATGTGTGTCCCTGACTGAGGCTTTGTCCTCTCCAATATAATCAATCACTCTACCTTCCAAATTCCAAACTGTTTTTATCCACTGCCAAATAAACTGTTTTTAATGAACTCATTCACTTTGGTCACTTTAGGTTTTAGGACTTCGTCTGCAGTTTTCATGGTAAATTTTGTTAATAAAGTTAATGAAAATTTTCATTAAAATGAATTTGAAATGAAAAACAGGGAAAAAAACTGGTAGAGATAACTAGGAACCTACAAATTTTAAGTATGT
This sequence comes from Cynopterus sphinx, assembly GCA_030015415.1. Lineage (NCBI taxonomy): Eukaryota > Metazoa > Chordata > Mammalia > Chiroptera > Pteropodidae > Cynopterus > Cynopterus sphinx. The sequence continues at coordinate 48,960,557 of CM057379.1, read as the reverse complement.
ATACTGAATTTCACATCTGACAAATATCCAAACACAAATGATGGTATTAATTTCTAATATTAATGCAATTATAAAGTTAAATTCTTAACTGGGTAGCAGCTGTGCAAGTTCTCCTTTTCACTTTGAGTTCAGAATTGATGTGGCTACCTCTTAGGAATGCAGTAACTGTCCCACACTAAAATGTTTTCATAGTAACTTTCATCTACGTATTAATAGACCAGGAAGGGATGAACTTTATATGAATGTGTTTAGTTTCAGATTCATGAGCTTGAACAAGCTATTTAATTTCTCTGAGATTCAACACAACCATCTGTAAAATGGATAGAATAATAATATGTGACCCACAAGGCTTTGAGTATTACATATATAACTGTTTGAAAGAAATCTGTATAGTATCAGGCTTGTAGTGATTACTGACTTCATAAATATTTTGTGACTTCCGGTCTATTATGCCTGACCAGCTGTTTACGCCTGCTAAACTCCTTCACCTTGTTATCCGAAGTTGTCTTCTAATCTCTGTCCTACAAAATCCATGGCCCAGTCTGTTTCTTGTTCCTACTAAAAATCTCTCCTCCTTTCCTACTACTCAGATGTCTGGGTATTTACCTGGCATTTGAACATTGCCAATTAACTTATAAGTATTTCTTTATAAATACCAAACCTCCATTTGTAACATTAATATAATATTAAGTATGAAAACATTCTGAAGAATTTTCAGAATTTTTTGCACATGAAAGCTATATGTTTTCGTAAATTTTCATTGCAATAGTCTTAAGTTTAAATTGGAAGACAAGTGTTTTGTAAGATATTTGAACATTTACAATGAGAAAATTACTGTTCTTGTGTGTATAAAATAATGGAAACATAAATAAATGATAATTTTTTTCTCCTTAAATTGCCTCATCTAATAGAGAAAAAGGACACATGCATAACTATACTATACTTCATTTTAATCTCTTTAAGACTTCTAAATAAAAAGAACTCGATAAGACTTTTTAATATTTTAGAGGTCAAAATGCTCAGATACTTATATTTATTTTGCAAAGTAAGCAGTTTTAAATTATCAAAATAAATCTTGCTATGAGGTAGTGAAAAAAATGAGGCGAGGATGCTATTTACAAGAATTATTGGGATCTTTCTTGTAATTCTACCAAATTTATAAAGTTACATTTATGTGTGAGCTAAAATTTTTTGAGGTTTGTTTATCTGGGTGATGGCACATGCTAGTATCATGGCTAACTTATAGCGTCCATTAATTTTTAATTATAAACAAGTGTGATAGACTGGTTTTATAGAATTGTTTATAGATTCAGTTAATCATTTATTCTATCTCTTTCCATTTAAAATTAAAATTTGGAAACTTCTTCAAGTTTAAGAAATTGATCAGTGTGCATCTAAAACTTCAAGTTGGATTCAAATTCAAATGTAAGTTGATTCATTTACATGATATGTTATTATCACCTTCACTATGCTTCCTGGTTAAAAAGATATGGAGATTGTTTTTTGAACATACCCCCCAAAGTATACAAAAATGTCACATTTAAAATTCCTTATCAAATACATTACCATTTTGGATCTGAGAAAACATCTATGTATCTCCAGAGCCAGTGGGAACTCTCTCCACTACTCACTAGGTTGGAGAGAAAAGGCTCTGTAGTGGTAGGAAGGGTTAGGTTTAATTTAAATTAAAATTTATATGAATAGTTTATTTAGAACTAAATGCTAATATGACTCAAAGAGTAAGTAAAATTATTAAGTCCATTACTTTATTATGTAAATAATTCACGCTTTAAACAAAAATAAGTGTGACGTAGAAAAAGGGCTAAAGAAATATAAAAAAGACCTATTGTTAACCACATATTCTTATACACATTTTGTGCATTTCTTTCTGACTTTTGTTGCATATATATTTAAAAAAATAAGATTTTATTGCCTATTTTTGTTTTCTGCTTTGAATTTAATACTAATGGCTATTTAAAAACTATTAGAAGTGTGTTTAATATTCTCCATTGTATGACTATACTATAATGTGTCTATTTCTATGAATGCAGGCATTTATCTCGTCAGTTGGAACTTTACTTTGCTTCTAGTCATACACTATTATAAGAAAAGTGGTGTTTAAAATATTTATACCTAAATATTTATTCTTATATAAATAAAGAGCTTTGGTAAAAAGAAAATGATACCTATTGTTTTAAAGGTAATCTTATTGTATTTTTAAAATTCTAATTGCGGAATTCAAGGAGAAAAGTATTGTGTTTTGAAATAAGGGGAAAAGGATCTGCTGAAGAAGAGGTGGCCAATATCATAGCTGTAACCTCAGCATAACTTTAATAAACATTGGACCAAAGATTTAGCTAAGGAGGAGAGGGAAAAGAAGAATAAGGTATAGAAAGGAATGATGATATTATTATGGAAAGGAGGAAAAGACAAAGCAGCAGAAATCAGGCTGTCTTTAAAATTCTAAATCATGATTTCAGAAGTAATAATGTTAAAGATTTTCATAAGAAGATGAGAAACTTTTTAAATAAATTGAGGATACATTCAGATACATATAACTCATATAAGTGATACTGAATTCTAGCAAGAGTGCAGATGAAGTTTAAATGAAAAATAAGCACTATGCAGATAGCTATTAAAATAGTGAGACAAAGAAGATTCCTTTAACCACATCTATAAAGCACCTACTACATAGAGAGTGATGTGCTAGATCCTTAAGGAGGTATAACAATGAGCCTCAAAGGAAAATAATAAGGTGCTAGGTAACCGTAAACAACTTTACCAGAGAAATTATTATATTTAAAATATACTTGAATATATCTATTTAAGTCATGGTTATGAAGTAAAATATACCAAAAGTGGAAATCATACATTATCCAGTCATCTCTTATAATAATTAAGGAAAAAGGATAACCATGAGGTGGTGCTGTTAAACAAGAAATCAGAAACCACTGAGTAGGAATTTTCCATGTTTCTTTTGGCATGCCAAATCTCTGAAAAGGCACACTGAAACTGTTAAATCATAAGGAAACAAACACTGGGAACTTAAAGGGACAAATTACTAACGGCTCCATCTACCCCATTTCCTTAGGTCATTTTATTTTTGAAACATATTGAAAATAAGTGAATTTGTGGTTTTTTAAAACTGGGAACAATAGTAAGGCTTGAAGACCCTCAGACAGAAAGCTTCCTCCCTTAGCTAAGTGCCTGCTGTGAGCTTATGTGTGGGCAGGCACAAGAGCCAGATCACTGTGAAGGCAAGAACAGAGGCCCTTGTGTTCTCTCCAGTTTACATTTGTCAGATTCTCCACAGGGCAAGGCAGCTCCATGCGTTTGGCAGAGAATGGTTTTGGGCTGAGCAATATGGAATCTTTTGTGAAACAGGCACTGGCTGATTTATATTATTGTAAAAGCAAGTCTTTAAAAACTGTCAAATAGGGCAGGGACACCAGAAAAACAAAACAGTTTTGCCTTTGTAACTCAAAGTAGTTTCTACTATTTTGAGCCATTTGAAAATAAACATCAAAGAAGCTATATATTAAAACAGATATTTTTTTTTTCATAAGATGTAGCATTACATGACAGTAACATTATATCTTTCATGAGACTTCTAAAGACTGAGTATGGGCTAAATTAGAGTTTAAATTCTACCTTTTTCCTCCGGATAGTTTGTATGGTTTCTTCAAAATATATGTGGTACCTAGAGTTAAGTCCCCTGGTCCTTTAAAAGGAGATACCTTTGGAAATGGGGGTGGATGAGGGAAAACCACAAAAAAATTTCTCATCTCAATAAAAAGACTTTATAATGTGAGTTGGGATTTCAAAACATTTAGGAAATACCTACTAAAAGAGGCTAAAGAAACCAGTGGGAAATAAAGATGTCCGGAGGGGAAAAAATATAAGTCAAAATTAGAAAAATGGAAGTAGTTTAGGCTTTGAATTTAAGAGGAATGCTGCTACTTGGGTATAGTATAGGGGGTGGCGGAAACAATTTCCTTAGCAGCTTATATAATATATCCCCTCAGTACCCAAACCCACCAACCTATGCTAACTGCTAGGCATGTCCAGTAGTGGTGGGATTTCAGTTATTCTTACCTAGACCAGATGGGAAGAAGGTAAATGAACAATAGAGAAGGAGCACCAACAAGAAGCAGTTGAATTTGAAAACATACATGGGGATACAGAATGATTCTGGCATCTTTTTAAGCTGCAAGCCCTATCTCGCACCTTTTCTCCACTGCTAGGTATGTGCTACTGATGAACCAATTTCTTTTTAACATTGGTTTTTCCATGTTCTGCGATCTGTTTTCCCAATTCAAAACTGCATGATTTCACCAGATTCCTCCAAATTGCCCCGTAGTATGGTATTTTTTTTTCTGGTCATTTTCTTTGACACCTGATTCCATCCTCCACTAAAATGATTTCTTTTGGTTTCTGTAAGAGGTCTCCTATGTCTCCCCTCCCCTGAACCTCTTAAAGGTACTTCTCTATCTCCTATTCAGTCTTGTGCTTTGGATATTGACATCCCTCAAGTTCACTCCAGGATTCTTTCTTCCAGCACAACCCGCTGTCACAGGAGGAGCTTCTTCCCTAGACCAGATTCATCTTCCAATTCTGCGTTGATAAATCGCAAATCCACACTTAGAACCAGCCACTACCAGAGCTAGAGATCTACATATCTCATTGTCTGAGGAACACCTCCAGAAAATGTCCGCAGGCACCTAAAACTCAGCACGTCCGTTTGCTGACAGCTAGTCTTTCCTGACAAATCTCCCCTCATCTTCCGTTTTTCTCAGTAAAGAGAGCACTATCAGTTCCCCAACCAGAAACTTTGTGGTCATCCTTGAGCCTTCTCTCTCTTGCATCCTCCACCTCATATTCATCAGTAAGTCCTTGGAATGTTTCATACATTTTAGCACATTATATAGGTGGGTGTTTTTTTCTTTATATGTTGAAATATGTTACACATTTGTACCTATTGTCTATCTCTTTGTTCAGATTTTATTTTCCCCCTGAACTGTTTCAATAACTTCATAACCTATTCTAGGTCCCATTTAGTCCTTTATTCAAACTAGTGCCAGATATAATGTTCCAAAAGACAAATAAGATTCCACATAACATTTTCATTCTTACAAACTTTTCTGGCTTCCTATGATCCACTGATTAAAATCTAAACTTTTTAACATGGCATTCAAGTTTTTTCTTGATCTGGCCCTAACATACCTTTCTGGACTCACCTCATCCCTCCTATACTCAAACCACTTCAACCTTGTCATCACAACTACACCTTTGCAAATTCTAGTCTCTTTGCCTCAAAGGTTCCTTTCTCTATTTTTCGTATCATATTGATCAAATCTAAGATCAAACATAAACTACTCTATGATACTGATCTATGTTTGTCTAGTATCTATCACATAATAAGAATTCTGGGTTTTATTTTTTCTAAAATTGTAAGAGAATTTCAAGTCATTAATTAAATAATTCATTTATTTTGAATCAATTTTTATGAGTAATTAGTTTGCTTCAACTACATGCTGGGCCATGGAAGACAAAAACGAATTAGACTTAATCTGCCCTTGAAAGACTTAGAGCGTATTAGGTAATAAAGACAGAGAAATACATTATAATCATGCAATTATCCAGCCCTTTGCCTCCATGACAAATATTATTTCCTTGTCAATTCCAAATGTAAATTGTCTGTATATCACATGGATCTCTCTGTTAGACCTCAGGTACACGTCTCAGGCTCATCCAATTCCTTGAAATCTGTTTTCTTCCTTTTTCTTTTCTTTTCTTTTCTTTCTTTCTTTCTTTCTTCCATTTTTTTTTTTTTTTTTTTTTTTGCAGCATGACCAGGGCTTGCAGAACTAAACTTGGTTTCCTCTGTCCTCTAAAGCTGCCTTACCACCACTTTATTTTCTTGAGCTTTCCTAGTTTCCCATAAAGAAAGTGAAGAGGCACTCTCATTAGATAGGTTTTTTCTACCATATGTTCACTGCTAGGAAACAATGCAGAAAGGAAGTAATACATAGGGAATTTATCAAATTTAAGAGGAACTTCTAAAATTAATTTAGTATGCTCTGGCACATTGTTGCTGGAGTAACTGGGTGTCTCACTGGTATTCTGTTTTGAGGTTTTATTCCATAAAGTAAACTCACTGTTTCCCCTCCTTTTTAATAACTTCCACTCGCTAAAGAGCTTGCTTACCCTGTGTGCTGTGTGCTTCGGAGGTCCCTTTCCGTGCAAGAAGGCTAGAAAGGTCTTTCAAAGTAGTATAAAGGGGTCTAGCCATCATCAACTTAGATGTTCCTTCAGATTAAGGGGGAAATTCACATCTCTATAGACCTTCTGACCTGAAGAGACCTAAGTCCACCCAACCCCTGCCTCACTTAGGAAGGTTCACTTTTAGTCTTTACCGTACAGAAACTTATTCTAGTCCTTCAATTTACAGTTTTCCTACCCTAACTTTCTCTTATGTATAGCACCCACTTTTTTTTACTAGTATACTGTTTCTTCTCATACCTGAATGCCTGTTAATAAGTGGTGATGCATTTTAAGGCCAAGAAAACACAAACCTCACTAAAACAGTAAGTTCTAGGAGGGCAGTAATTTTTATGTGTACTTATTTCATTTGTTGACTTGTCATTAGTGCCTAGAATAGTGCCTGGCCTTGTTTCAAAGAATGAAGACATTATGTTATAGTATATTAAATTGTGATAAATCAAATTGATTGAAGGGAATAATGCACTTAATAAATATATTTTTTATCTCATGAATAATGCTCAGTGCTAATAGAATTAAAATATTCTGACTTTTCTAAATGTAGCTAAGAAAATCATTATCTGTAACTTCAGCTTTTTTAATGCAGCTGATATAATCAAAACAATTTCTTTTGTTGTCAATGGTAGTTATAACAATGATTTATCTAAGTATCTAATTTCTATATCAATTTATTGTTCACATTAAATTTTAAAATACTTTTGTAAGCAAACCTTATCTAGTGTGCTAGTGGGTAGAAGTTAATATTTTTAATTAATTGAAATTCAATTAACATAATTCTTTTTGAGTTCTTAAAGACCATCATTCTAGTCAGTGCTTTCCCTTAGTTATAATAAATTTATGTTAAATGGTTACAAAGACAAAACCAAACCAAAACAACAGCATAAATCCAATGTCACCAATTTACTCTTGTGTCTATCTTATAGGAAACATACTCTCAAACACTATATGCATAATATCAAATGGAATTCTTCATAAAGCCTGGGTGGGGCTCAAAATTTTAGTTTTAATGAGTACCCTGGTGAATCTGGTGAGGGCAGTTGATGGATTACAATTTGAGTATGTACCTCGTTCTCAGGGGTCAGACTTGCCACATTTGTAATGTGAAAATAATATAATCATTATCTTTAAAAAGGAGTCTGTACATAAATTCTGAATACTTATTATTTAGTTTCTTATGCTATGTGTTGAATATATTATTGTATTTAATATTCAGTTTTTAGTTTGATTAATTCTAGATCAGCATATGTTGTTAATTAGAGCATGAACTCTGTATGAAGACTGTGTAGATCCAAGTCCTCATTTTATATTATATCACTTTGTGACTTTAATAAATTTTCTTAGTCTTTTTGGGTCATAATTTTCCAATTGGTAAAATGGCCCCTTACCTCATAAAGTTAATGCCAAGGTTAAATGAGTATTTGGAAAATAGTAACCACCAAATAAATGTTAACTATGATTATTCAGATTGCTTTGTGATTTTGTCCATGATATGGATTTAAAACCTTTTTTGTATTTTTTTATTATATACACTGATCTTATGTGTATACCCTAAGGTTTTCCCAGAAGAGTCCCAATTTATGCCTATTGTCTAGGAATTCTCTTGGGATTAGCCTTTGTCCTGGACAAAAGTATCATGGTTTGGACAATAAATTAAATGGTTGCCTTTAAGCATGTATAATGTAGATTTCGAGACCATGGAATTCATAGCTAAGTAAATATCAGCCAATTACACATAATTTTTTTCCCTTTCTCTTTAGACATGAGATTGGTAATTTTGTAGGTATAGTTATTGTGGACTGCCTGCTAATATGGCCCTATGAACTGTTTTCATTTCTACTAGTACCTGAACTAAGTGAAGCTTCTCAGAAGCGGCTGTGAAGAGGGTGCATTTGCCAGTTACCCAGCCCTGACACCCTTGAGCTCAAGATTAGCTTTGTGAATCAATGTTCATGACATTACTTGCTATGTCAGTGAGATCTGTGACATCTCTTATCCACAGCCAATTCTGCTAAATAGGTTTAAAGAATTGTATCTGTATTATTTTGAAAACATAAATTTCTCTATGCTTTCAATATCCCTTTCAATTTCCTGAGTAAGTTAAATGACTCTGTCTTATGTATACCTCATCTAAGTGTAAGTGTATCCACTTATCTTTAATGAGCATATGTTGGAATATGTTATCTAAACCTAATCAGAGAGCAGATACTGTGACCAATAATTGGTAATTGGCTCTTAAATTTCTGGTGCAAATTAGAACTGAAAGTTGATTTCAATGTAGCAGAAGAGTTCGAAGAAATAGAGTTGCTCACAGCCTCCCTGTTTGGGACTGAATTACATTTCTCTCTCTTACTGGAAAGCCAAGTTGAAGTTCTAAATGATAGGTCTCCTGGAACTGTGGATGCAGTAATATCTGTCAGGGAGCAAATAAAGATTTTTCTGCTTGACCCAAAAATGTCATAGTGTGTCATACAACAACAAGCAGCTTGACTCTATATAGATAGTACACAACACTTTTTTATTTTTGCTTTCAGAACCTGTGTATACAACCTGAAGTATTCCCTTTATAAAAAAAGAAAACCCTAATTTTAGATATTTGGCATATGCCAACTGAAACTGATCTATAATTATAAGCAATGATTTAAAGAGGGAGCACATAAATACGTGCAAACATGAGTACATATGAATAGGCCAAAACAAAGGAAACTCTATTAGTCTTCTACTTTTCTTGAAGTAACATTGCATCTAATATCCCAAGCAAATCCCAGCACAGAATGGGTGTTCATGAGTGTCAAAATGGTTGTCAAATAAACTTCTGAATGAAGAAATCTTGAATAGATGAATTTTAGTGAATAAATAGTACCAAAGCATGTTAATTGTACCATGGCTACCATGTTGCTATTGCAGTGAAACACTAGTAAAATTAAGGCAGCACATTTATAGTTTCTAGATGCTGAATAACTGTAAAGTATTGACTTGGAGTATTGTTATGCATTGTTACCTGTACTATATGACAATATCCAGTACAAAAAAAAATGCTTAAGCCAAAATCCCAACAAAGTATTCAATAGGATAAGGACTGATATGAAAGGTTTTGGTATATTTATTAGGATTATAAAATTAGCTCAAAAGTTGCTCAAATTTGGATTGGAAGCAGAAGGAAGGAAGGAAATGTAGAAGGATATTACATAATTGATGTCTTAATACCTCCAACATCTCCTGCCTGTTCTGAATAGAAACAGTCTGAGGCAAACAGTGAAGGATGAGAAAGGAGAGGGCTGGGAATTGAAAAATGCAGTGACCCTAGTTGTAATCACTGATGTGAAAGAGAATACCCAAGACTCTCCAGGGGATATCTGGAGTGTATTAGAAAAGATTACATTGGCTTCATCTATGGGAGACCTTACTAAATACTGAATCAGAACGCCAATTTTGTCTGTCTATCCAATGCTAAGGGCTTAACATGTTCCAACCATTTGTTTTTGACCTTTTGATTTCTAAAATCAAAGCAGGTGAATTACAGTCATGAATTAAAATTTTGAATTCTAAGTATATTTTTACATAAGTTCATTGACCTTATTAAAAATTTTTTAAAATGGCAAACATAGCTAAAATACATTATTTTCCATTTAAATGTATAATTTATCTCAGAGGGGTAAATTAGAGAATAGTTTGTCATTTTGACAATTAGAACCTGAGGTAAATTTTCACACCAGGAAGGCAAAACTATTGTATACCATTGTCCTAACTTTATTTATATCAGTTCACTAATTGAGGGTCAGGTTCTGATGTTGAAAAATTGAGGAGAATTTTTTTTCCTTTAAATAAATAGTATTTCCTATAACTCCAGCAAGTATTTGAGTAGTCACTTTATATGATTTTTTTTAATTTTAAAAGTAAATCTTGGTAATCCTTCAAAAATTAAAAGTAAGCATCACAAATTTTATGGCAGTGGTGAGAGATGGGGCGGAAGTAAGTAAAAATGATACAATTTATTAAGTCTCAATTTTGATCAGAAAAAGAAGGCAGCAAGATGTGTCACTTTATATAAACCAGTTCAATCACTGTCAAACATATTATGAGGTCCCTGTCAATTTTACAAGAAAACCTGCTCTTCAAGTCAATATTTTCTTCTTCAACTTACAAATATCTTCTGACTTTTATCACTTTATAGTGTTTTGAAAATTCCCTTTTCTTCTGAATAAGATGTCACTGGTGATTTGGCAGCAGGACTTCTCACCCTCTGAAATGTGTGCCCCAGTATGAACTGCCTTTACCTTTGTTCATCTGCTCTAACAGATTACCAGATGCTCCCTGCAAATAGTGATTATATATGTCATTAGCTTTAGTGACTCACATTCAATTTCTAATGCTGAAGGAATGGCTCATTAACTCCTTTAAAAATTTTCTCAAAAAGGTTGATTCTATCCACTTGTCCTTCATTTAATTAGTATCTAGCCTGCAAAATAGAAAAAAACAGAAGTTGTACTAAATGACATCTTGAACCAGAGAAAAAAAATCAGGTTGCCAGAAGAGTATATTTAAAAGAATGATTAATATCTCTGGGTTTGATAATCAAAACATTTTGACACTAACGGCAGTTTTAATGATTACTGTAATTTAGCTGATGGGTTCATTAATAAAACACCAGGACTACTTCATAATATTTAACACTGTGATCACTACAGTTAAGGTTATAGAGAACAAGACAGCAATTCCTCAGGACCTATATAACATGCTCTCAGTAATACGGGCAGGAAACTGCATAATGATTTCTGGCAAACAATTAACTAGGAAAGTTGTCTTGTCTGCTAATAGCCCTTGGTTCTGCCTTTTAGGTGAAGTGCTCCATAGTTCTCCAAAATGACTTACCTACTAAGAGTTCATTTTATATTTTAGCTACTTACAGAGGAAGAAAAAAACACAAGCATTATCAAATTAAAAAATACTTTAATAAAATAGCCTTAAAGTAACTTTTTAGATCCTACTATAAATATGAGGACTTAATAATATTGGTTTTAATGCAGTAATATAGGATGGTGTGGTCAATAATTTGGAGAGCAAACTTCAAGCAGCTTTTATGAGATGGAAATTTTTTTTGTGAGGCCTTGAAATCTAAGGTGATGACTGAGTTCGTCTTTCTCGAATAAAATGTAAGCTTATAATACCAAATACCACTTAATCAAATCAATCAGTATGTCAGCAACTCTCTGGTGATGTTAGATTAACTCTAAGCATATCAGTTGACAATTAGGAATTTAGTCATTATAAGTTTAACACCTCAGGGTCAGTGTTCAGGGTCTGCTAGAGGCAATAATATCCAATACCTGAATATATAGCTAGAGAATCATTCAGCTAGATGTATCCAATTTTCCTTGATGTCAGAGAAATGGCTATCAAATGGAAATGGATATCAAAGTAGATAGTAATAACAATAATGAATATTTGCTGATTATAGTGTGCTAATTACCTTACATGATATTTTGGACAAGGCTTAAACTACAAAGAGGGAAAAGCAAATCATTGTCAGTCCATATTTATTCTTCCTTCCTTCTACAGCAAATAATTTTTAGCTGGAAACATTACAGGCCAAAATAAATATTACATTTCCTAGGCTCTGTTGGCCGTAGAGTTACATTACAGGTGGCAAGTCGAAGTGTTATCTGATATCTGGGAGCCTTCTTTAGGAGTTAATGCTCATATAAACTCTGTGCTTGGCTTCTTTGCTCCTTCTTCCCTCCTGCTTTTTGGAATATACATGTGCCATTTTGGACCATGAAGTTGAAGCTACATGTCACATAGCAGTAAGACAGAAGGAGCTATATTCTGACATCATAAAGTGCTACTCAGCCTGGACTTTTATAAAAGAAAGGCATAAACTTCAAAATTGTTTACATCACAACTATAATGATTTTCTGTCACTTGTGAACAAATCTAATTTTAAACCCATCAAAACAGGGTCAATTCCAAATCTGTGATTAATAACTGCTTATTCTACTTGATACACCATTAGTAAATAGGCAGGTTCTATTTATGATTTTTACTTTTATACTTCTGACTTGTATCCTACTTAATATTTTCTTTCCTTGTCTCTGTCCCTCACTGTCCATCTAAATGAGAAAGGAAATTTTCATTCTTCCAAAGCAGCCTGTATTATAAAACACCTACAGTCACAGTCACAGACACACACACACACACACACACACACACACACACACACACACACACACACTCAGAGCAAAAGTATTCTCTTATTCGGCACCACCCAATAAATCAAGAAAAATGACATTGTAAACTCTTAATACATTCTCACATATGCTTCAATATATCATTGGGACAATGGTATGACACAGGGTGACTAACTCTGCCTAGAAGTCTCAGAGGTTTCACTGAAGCAGTATTATTTGAATTGAATCTTAAATTGTATAGAAGGAGGTAGACTATTTTGAGCAGAATGGCTTGTAGAAAGGAATATCACTATGAAAGCTGATAGTATATTTTCCAAAATAAAAAAGTTTAACATGTAAAGAAGTAGAAGATGATGTAAACTGTGTCACATTCCTAAGGAGCTTCTGTACAATACTGAGGTTCCTTAGGTTACTTCTCTGGGCCATCGTTAGGGATTTTTAGATCTGAAATGGTATGAACATTTTTATATTTTAGAAATATAGGATAAGTAGTGAGAGGGAGTAAAGTAAGAAGGGGAACAATTAGGATATTATTGTAGTATTCTTTCAATGAAAATAGAGTTGGGATGAGGAGATGGATTCCAATATTTGGTTGGAGACTTAGTGGCTCTTATGGATGGGGCAGAGGAGTACTGAGATATGGAAGAGAAATAGAATTTTTGAATCCTCAACATTTAGGGTAAAAGCTGAAGCCACAAAGTGTTTTAAATTCCTTAGGTAAAGGACATAGAGTGGGTAGGATATTAGGGTTGAGTACAAAATCCTAGGAAATAGGTAAGAAAAAAAGCCTGTGAAGTAGTCTCTGGGGTAGGAGAAAATCAAGGAGAGTAGTCAAAAAAGCCAAGTAGGAGAGAGGGGAAGTGGGACAGGAAAAAGTGAAAATATTTTATGATTATTTGATTAAAGTCTGTCTTCCCTATGAGACTGTCAGCTTAGTATGTTTTGTTCACCATTGTATCTTCAGCTTATAACTGAAGTTAATTGCCTAACATAATAGTTAATTATTGAATATGTGTCGAATAAATAAGCACCCAATTCAGAGACTTATTGAGGTATAAAAGGGACTCAGAATTAGATTTTTGGGAGAGATTACACCAAGTATAACCCAATGTTAGAAAAAAAAAGAGTAAAGTTTAACATCCACATTCTGCTTTTGGCTTATAAAAAGAGTAAATAAACTGCATCTGAGGCTTCCATATAGAAAGAATGTGTGCTTTGTGTCACTTATCAGAAGTCTTTATTTGTTAAATTATGCATCCTAATTCTTAGTTTAGAAACCATGATAACCTTATTTAAAGAGTTAGATATTTAATAGGTGCAGACATACGTGGCTACTATACTAAGGGAGAACACCTTAATGAAGAGACTGGAAAGAAGTACCATGCTTATTCTAAAAATTTTTGTTGAAGCAATAGAAAACTGTAAACATGTAAAAAAAATCAAATAGAAAAAACCCAAAATATTATATCTGAATGAAGAACTGCATTTTAGTGAAGCAGAAGTACAGTGCATCCTGGGGTCTAGAAATACAGTCCCTAGTAAAATCAGTACCAAGAACAAAAGAGAACTCAGATGTGCTGTTATGAAAATTAGAGAATTTTTTGTATTCATGCAATTTTATTTCCATTCTGATTAGTTTAAGTGCACAAAGACAACAAAACCATGCTCAATTTGACTTTCTATAGTTAAGAAATAGAAGTAATGAAATTTCAAAATAAAATTTTTATATATTCTGTTATGTTTAATGTTTTACAGGAATAGGAAACACTATTACCCAGCACTACCCAGTTTTTATTCTTGGGGCTCTCCTTTCTCAATATTACTACCCTGCTGGGTGTCGAAGACCCACATCTGTCAATTCAAGAAGTCTATAAATGTCATTCCAGATAGAGTCTAACAAATTCTTGGGCCATTGGCAGGATTCTTAAACTAGAAGTTCCATAGGCGATAGGTAGGCATCTGTAGATGGAAGGCCCATCCAACAACCAGAGACATCCTGCTCTGTCCAGGTGATGAGTTATCTCTATGTATTGACTTCCACAGGTCTCCCTGCTGCTATCCAGGGTGATGGGTTGTCTACCCATTAGGACACCACTTTTCTCTCCATGGCTATTTAAACACAGGTCAGCCTCCCTCACCTCCCTCTCTCTGCCTCTCTGCAAGTATGTGTTCTACCCAGCTCCTTTTTCCCTAGCCCAGATAAACCTGTATTCTCTGGGTGTGTATATGTGTGCAAAGTGGTCTGTTTCTCCACTGTTCTTTATTCTGTTTGACTGTTACAGTATAAACACTGTTCTCTGCTTCCCTTTGGCTTCCCTTCTATAATGACTACTTGCTCTATTAGCACTGTATAAAACCCCACTTTTCTTTGAGGCATGGATACCTCTGACTTGCTGGTGGTAAGATTCTCATACAAGTGGGAAAAACCAAACACAAAGATTAATATTTCAAGATGCCTCACTGCAAATGGCAACATCGATGCTGTTGCGATTGTGTGCAAAGATGAGGCTTTATCTGGATGTTGGATATAAAATCAGCATATAAACATAAGAAGTGAGCATTGTGTATAGTGTCTCTTTCATTCTCTCTCTTCATACATACACATAATGTTATTAATATTAAATGATAAACTTCAGGACATCCTTTAAATAAACACAGGCCAAAAGAGCAATCCTAAGTGTAGGGTAGCAATATTAGAAGTAAGAAAAAGTCTTTTCCCATTTATTCACTCTCATTCTTTTTACTCACTAGCATGTGAACATAACCTGTTCATATGGTAGAGATATTTTTCTTTCATTTTGCATTCATGACCCTAAGTATTCTTTCTCCTCTTTTCCATTGATCTATTTTCTACCCATCCTTCAAGAGCCCCTTCTGAAAATTTCTGATTACCTTAGTCTACCTTAAAATCCTTGAAAAGTAATTATGTCAAAGGGGATTTTTATCAATTACATATGCTCAATAGCTTGTCCAAAGAACAGTTTGATTACACACACACACACACACACACACACACACACACACACACACACACACAGTGTATGTGAGAGAGTTTCAATTGTACTTAGCCAATGTTACAGGCTGTAGGATGGCTAATACATCAAGATTTGACTAGAATAGTGAAAAATGTGGCAAAAGAATAGAAAAGTTGGCAGAGATAATCTGCAAAATGACTTTTTGAACTGAAAAATCATTAGCTAGATGAAATAATGGTCAAAGTTAATTAATTCTGTTAGACCAAAGAAAATTCTTCAATCAACAAGCAATTCTTATATAATTTTTAATAGACTAATTAGAAGAAACAAATGTCACAGAAATGCTCATTATCTATTAAAGATGTGATTTCAAATTTTTAATTTGAATTCTAAAAAGCATAGGAAGTATGACAACTGTGAGTTTAATTAGCTTAAGTTGATAAATTACATCTTAAAAAATAAAGATTATATACCACTCAAATGAATTCTTTCTCATAAGTTTAAAATTTATTAGTGAGTGAGGAATCCACAGACTAATTATACAAGTTGTTAGGTTATAAATATAAAAGAAAAAAATAAAAATGTTTGTATCTTGTCAAAGACATTTTAATTTCTCTTGTGTCCCCTGTCTCAGGAGCAAATGCAAAGGCCACAAAACTTCAGGAGAGAGTGTACTTATTAATGTTATCTGCTTTTGCATTTTATCTACTAGAAATTGCCACCTTGTCTTCCAAAATAATTTCCCCCTTCAAGTTACAGAGCAGTATAGTTCCTCCAGAAAAGATATTTTTTGTTCACCATGTATTTCTTCAGCTTTCTTTTAAGTTCTATGTTGATTGGGTATCGATAAAGAAATGAAATCTCAGAGAAAGAAGGGAAAAAAATCTGTAGTGAATGTTTTCTATTTATTGAAGAGGTATTTATCACATATGTTGAATATTTATCTCTAATAGTTATGCATTTTCATAATAAAAAACAAAAAGCAAAGCTTTTTTTATAAATAACTTTAATTTGCATGAGAAAAAGAGATTAGGTTTTTAAAAGCATTTTTATCTTTCAAGTTAATGCATTTTGGAATGACATTCCAACAAAAAGCTACGGCCAAGGTACTTAGATCATTGTTTATACTCTTTTTTTAATAGAAATGCTCAAATTTAACTCTTTCTCCATACAAACTAAATGGTATATCCTGTTTATTTATAGCTTTTAGTTAATAGTCCAAAGACATCATTAGTGATGACCCCATTGGCAATATAAACCTCTATAGCAAGTGTCTCAATTTTCTATGGGCAGGAAACAGGCTAGAAAAGCTACTCCACTATGAACAGGGTCATTTCCTATAGAAAAGGAAGAATTACTCAGAGAGGGGACCAGAGACTCAGAGATCATTTCTTGGGAGCCAGATGTGCCCTAATCAAATATCTGAAAATACCTGTCCAGCAGGAATCAGAATTGCAATGAATCAGAGACTGCTCTGTGCCTACACTGTTTTTCCCTTTCTTTGTATGGGAGTGTCCATGTAGTTATCTGTCTCTGCATTTAATGCTGGGTGCATGTGTGTGTGTGTGTGTGTGTGTGTGTGTGTGTGTGTGTGTGTGTGTAAGAGCAGATTCACAGAACTATCCCTACCAAGGATTCAGCTATCTTGGCTGAATCAAGGATTAAGTACATTATCTTATTGGATATTGTATACTTTTACTGGACATTTTCAGGTAGCAGATTCCCAGAGAACAATAATCATATCCTTTCTGTATTCTCTAAAATCTCCATTGTGCTTATTTTAGAGCCAAGTATTCATTAGATGCTTAATAAATATTAAATGATGAACATGAGTACATTAATCTACGTTGTCCTAGACTACTTGCACTGTTGCTGCTGGCATTTCTTTTGCTTATTCAAACCATTAACAACATGAATGTTTGCTCTTTGCTACTATAACCTGACAGGTGAGGAAGCTTACGAAGATGACCTATTTCAGAGTTTCTTAAGTAACTGGCAACTGACTCTGATTCTCATGTTGGAATTAAAGAATAATCTACTGTGTGAATTGTTCTTTGGGAGATATTTGTCATCACTTTTGGTGTCACTGCCACAAAAGAGGTTATCTTTGGATATTATTTGAGGAATATTTTGATAAGATGTCTTTGTTTTAAGGGAACACTTTTGTAAAGAGTAACAAGACCACTGATCAGCCAAATGAGACAGTTAAGTGAGAGACCTAAAAGCTCAGTTTCGTAACCGAGGAAGGCTTGGTGAACTATTTGGGGTAAGCTTGTGCTATGATGCATACTTGAGAACTGGTTTTCCATTATTCACAGTCCCACTAATTGAAGCCAGAAACTTTATAAAGTCATCTTAAATAGATCCATCTCTCTTAACAAATACTTTAATTTCAACTTTCAGCTTCTATGAGGGATAAAGTAAAGAATAAAAAGCTACAAAAGTCTTGAAGTTCTTGTTGAAATCCTGCTGACCTCTTCAAGAGTCTTCTAAGTATGCTATTGCCTTCATCTTAGCCTTTGACCTGAATTTACTATTTGGAGGTTTGAATGCTGAGCTACTAATCAAAGAAAAAGCAACTTTTGAAACTTCTTTAAAAATTATGCCTAGAAAAAAAACACATGAACATTCACAATTGAACCACTTTTTAGCTGATTATGTGACATAAAAAAATGATTTATCTATTATCTGGTTAATACAATCAGCCAAAGAAAGCAAATCTGACATTCTATTAGATGCATTTCCTGTTTTTGTTTTTGTTTCTTAAGTGAATTATGTAGATCTAGTCTCTAAAACTAAAGGCCATTTTTGCAGTGTAAAAGAAATGCCTTTTTGAAACCAAAAGCCATTAGGATAAACTATCACATGTATACACAAAATCATCCTTATATTTTGAGACCCAAAGCAAAGTTATTTCTTACTTAACAAAAAGGACCACTTTGCCAGTGTTATTACTTTCATCACAATTATCTATCATTAGGAAATTTTTAGAAAAAAAGTTTTTTTGACACACCTTACTTCTTTGTTTTTAGAAAATTCTTTGAGCAATAGTAATTGAAATAAATGTCCAAGATATCGCTTAAGGGAAAGATTTGATCTTTTGTGGTCCATTGATTTCGCGATGGTTACAACAGGAAGGAGAGTAATCCTTTAAAGCTGAATCTTCTGCAACTTATCTAACTCAGCAGACTTCTACCAAAAGAAAGTCTGGCTGGTTGTACTGGTGGCAGTAGGAAGTCAGAACTGCTTCTTTTCCTAAAGCACTACATGTGGAAATATCTCTGGTGAAATCTATTTTTAAACTCTGTGACTGTGGGAAGATGCCACAGGAAGGAATTATGAACTGGCTGGTGATGGCACGGACTTTCAGTGGGAATCGGTCAGTGTGGTGAATGAAGTCTTTTTGGAGATTAGTCTAATGCTTTGAGAATTCCTTTAAATTTCCTTTGTAATGGTAAAGAGCTAATAGAAGCCACAGGGGCTGTTGCCTCTGTTATTTTGACCACTTTAGTCCAGCAGGCTAAGAGGCATGATTATGCCATGCCTGCAGCTTTGCAGGAGTCAGGCAGCAGGTGTTCTTGCCAGGGCTTGGATTTCCTCCCTGTCAGATGGAAAAGTTAAGATGGAAAAGATAAGAAAGGGAGTCAAGTTATGCTCAGAACTCTCCCATCTAATGATTGTTCTAAGCAAAGTGATGATTTTCCCTGAATACTCCAGTTGGTATCAGTAAGAGCATCTCTTTCCAAAGCGGCATTGAAATTAATAATATGTAAATTGGGGTTTGAATAGAATAATAATATATTTCTGCTAATGCTTCTGGCCCTTAGTCCAGGAAAAAAGCAAAACATTTGTCTTAGGACGTAGACTTGTTCTTTTTTGGTCATTTTCTCTAAACTATCTCATTTGCTGATAATAAGATGTTTACAGTAAGTTTTAACATTCTGAGAAAGTTCATGTTTAATTTCTTAGCTTTTATCTTCAAAATCTCCTACCTATTGATGGGGGACATGATAAATAACATTACTAGATTAAGAGTATGTGGATGATTTACATGCCATTTGAATGCTGTTTAAAACCTGGACAAAAATATCCTTTTGGTTGTACTTACATTTTATAAAGTATTCTTTAAAAAATTGTAACCATCTCACTGTCCTCCTGTCAACATAAAACTAATCAGGAGTTTTGGCATCACACCAACCTGGATTTAGATACTAGTCCTGTTACTGAAACATCTTGGGATTTTAGACAAATTATACTGTGTAGTGGGCAATCAAGAAATGTCCTTTTTTCCTGACTTTTTCTTTTTTGCCTTTAACATTACTAGTCATTAGAAACATATTCTTGCTTTGCATGTTAATGTTTACTTTCTTATGCATATAAAACAATATACCTGCTGCTCAGGGGCCCAAAATGGAGTATATGTGACCATTATATTACAAAAAATGTAATCAGAACACACACACACACGCACACACACAAACACTCCATTTGTGGAGCTGTACTTTTCAATCAGTAGCAGTAGTGTCTCTCCTCGGAGACATTGCAAACATGTGAAAATGCTTTGGGTTATCATGATGACAGAGGAACATTTCTGGTATTTGGTAGATGGGACCAAATATGCTAAACATTCTGTAATGTGTGGGATAATCCTGCACATTGAAGAACTGTTCTAATATCACCAACATGTTTGATAAACATTCTCCAGAGGAAACTCTAGGAGAAGGAAAGTATTATTAAGGTAAAACCTTTTAAATACCTATTCCTATCACTTGTTTTACCAGAAACCCTTGTAAAGATGGGAGTTGGTTTAGAAATGTTCACCCACTTGCTTTTTCTTTCCCCCTCCCTCTCTTTCTCCTTCACATTTTCTCTCTCTCTTTCTCTCTCCCTCTCCTTCCCTCCTCTCCCTGTCTATTTCTAAGCACAGACCCTTTCTCTGACAGTCATAGGCTTTCATCTTTCTTCTCCTTCCCCATCTCACTCAGTTATTATTATTATTATTATTATTATTATTATTATTATTAATTTGCTGCTTCCACTTAGCCTATCTCATTTCTTGCATTTTCTCTGACTTTTCCTTTTTTTTTTTTAAGAGACCTCTAGGGGGAGTTGGTAAACAAGAATCTTTTGCTCCTGTAAAGATGGAAGAAGGATAACAGTTGAATTTGATGACTCATTCATTAATAATGTTTATTACTATTCCACATATAGAAGTGGCATTGCTGCTGCTGCCAGTACCCAAGGAGTATGAGAGAGATCATGCAGAGGGACCAGAGTGGAGGACAGGTTGTCATTCCTGTCGACACTTTTATGTGCATGTTCCCCAAGGTAAGCAGAAGCACACCAATATTGATGGTAATCATTTCCTGAAGCTGACTTTGTAAGAGGACAACTTAGGTGGTGTCATCAAGAAACTGTGCATCTATCTATTGAATTGGAATTATACATATAATGATATATGTATGATAATGATTGTATTTTCTATGTATTATCTTTAACCATAAGTGTAAATATCCATGGCGTATAGGTGTAAAAAATACTAATTGTGTCCTCAAAGTCTTAATTTTTTGGTAAGAACAAGGAGATATATTTATGAAGTTAAAATATCTCCCCGAATAAGAATAAACTCATAACAGTGTTATAAGCTATTGGGAATTTTTATTATATACAAAAAGAGTCAATGATAAAAGAAATAAATTATATGAATATATAATATTTTTCTAATTGATAATGGGAATCTTTGCAATTGAATTTCTTGGTATGTCAGTCTCATGGATCTCTGAATCTCTATGCTAACCAAATAATAATATTGTAAAAGCAAGTTTCCCCATATTAATCTATCCTTTCTGTCTTCAACTATGGCACCCAAAAATCCATATCTTTGTTTAAAAGCATTTGTGGCTCATAAATTCAATCTTAATTATAGTCACTTTTAGAAAGAAACAAAAATTGTTTCAAGTACAGGAATGTTAGAGTATCCGAGCATAAGAAATGTCATAAACACATTACATTCTTACTTTATTTTTGTTCCTTATGTTTTACATTAAGAATAATTCAAATAGAAGAAGAACAGAAATGATATTCACATAACAGAGAGAAAAATCCCTGGGGAATAAAGTAACGCTATTAAATATTGGAAAATCTATTTAGTGTTTTACATTTTAAATTTACCATTTCAACAAACTATTTTTGAGGTGGAAAAAGTACCTCTGGTTTGCTAAAAACTAACACTGAATTTTTGCTTTAAAGGAAGTGCTTGTAAGAGTCCACTGAGCTATTGTTATATTTGGATGGCCCATGTTCATAAGCAGTTGTTGGTTAAAGGAAAATAACTGGAATCTTGTCTTAAGAAAACCCTCACCACAGGAAGATAAAGAACTTAATTTGAAACAATTAAGTTTTCAGATTGTTCCTTTGCTGAGGAGGAGCTCTAGGCCACTTATTCTACCTAGCTATCATCCCTTCATCAAAACTGCATTGCTAAAGAATACAGCAATTACATGTTGTGTAATCTGATTTCCTTGACAGAAGTTCCTGCATGAAATTGACATAAGGCAAATATTCATTCTTTGATGGTGAACTTGCTTATAATGTTTTGTTGGTATTATACATAATGATTCTATCATCTCCCTCATCTATAAGTCAAAGAGTAATACAGTATTATAGCCTCTTGACATTGTTGAATAGAAAATTATTTTAAAACTCTACTTATAAAAGTTAGGAGTATAGTACAGGTAGACTGAACTGAGTACTTGATCATCCTAGAATGAACACTGGTCTAAGAGTTGTTATGCTTGACTTTGAGGCCTTGTATAAACTTTTTCAAGTCATTTAACTCTGGTAATTTCCTCATTTCTGAAATGGAAATGATACATTACCTCTAAACCAGCTTTAAAGATAGTTGTGAACAATATTTAACAATTTTCTGTGAAGAACATCCTCCCCCATAAAGTTATTCTGTGGCACCTTGGAAATCATTATGTTATTGCACTTGGACTAAAAGGGAATTGTTTATTTACATGTCAATTCTCTAATAATTTGTAAGACTCTTGAGGTAAATTGCCTGGATTTCATTCATCTTTTTATTCTTAACACCTAGCAAAAAGTCTAATATATAGTGGGCAGGTAGAAAATTCATTTGCTGAAAAAATAAAATGTTCTGCAAATTGTAAAGTCTATATATTAATAGTGATCAAAATTAAAATTTTTAAACCTATATGCCCCCTCTTTCGATTGCATTGTTTTTCTCTTACCTATGTTATTACCTGGTTTCCAATTTTTGTCTTTGAAATCTGTTTTAATATTAAAGTAAATGCTTATTTGTCTAAGTTAGATAGAAAAGAAAGTAGTTAGGTAAATATCTCTTTTTAATTGATATCAACATAGCTGGAATATTTTAAATTAATTTTTAATAAGAATATAATAAAAACAATTATGTATATAAAAATACAAAATCAGTTGATTTTTTCTTTCATAACTTATAAAGCATTGCAGCATCAGGATGTGCCTTTGGGTCATAGAAAAAATAAAGGCAAGAAGGGAAAAAATAAAAAAAGGTTAGGAGAAAAAATCTAATATTTTTTTTCCAGCCCTCTATGTATAGAGAGAGAGAGAGAGAGATCTTTAGTTTTACAGAAGAGATAACTAAGACTCAAAAACCTTGTTCAAGGTCACATATCTGATTGGTAGCAGAGCTGGCCAATTGTGTATAATTCAAAAATCTTGTGATCTTTCCACTAAACCACTTTTAGTGCTCCATAAATGAAGTTATTTGGTACAAGATAATTTAAATTCTGCTGAAAAAATGTTATAATGAATTAAGTGAAAAATAGATATCATCCTATTACCCTACATTGCAGCCAAAAACTCACTCTGCCCTGTGTTGGGTAGAACAGACATCTTCATTCTGAAAACTTTGAGCCTTAAGTAGCTTTATCTGACTTAATGAATTTTATTCTGTAGTTTTCTATTGCCCTTTTCGTCAAAAGAGGCAACTGATATTTGGATGTCGAATTAAGGTAATAATTTCCTACACTAGGTTTTTGAGTTTAGTAAAGTTCTGGGATTTACAATCAATCAATTTCTTGGGCATTTGTATACAAAGTTTACAAAATATTCTTTTTATATAAATTTTATAACTGAATTAGAATAGCATTTTAAAAGTCAATTTCATCGACAAGAAAAATTTACAGGCTGACAAATAGATTTCCTTCTCACCAAATAATTTCAAATATTCCTGTTATTCTTTTTGAAAAGTGGCATGCCTTATTTTTCCTTTAAATTCCAGCTTTCTAAATTATTGAAGAGATTTCCATGGAAAATAATAACATTTGAGGAAACAACCATTGAAATAAATTCTCACAAATATAGTGATTTTATTTTATTGAATACAATTTATAAATCCCGAACTGCTCCTTTTCTGAGGGACTTTTCAGAAACTTGATGTGCGCTGCGATTCTCTAGGAGGAGGATTTAGATGAAGCAAATTTCCAAATTATTTATTATTATTATTAGTTGTAATATAGCTACTAACATATCCTGAATATCAGCTTTGGAAATGTTGGCATAACTTTGGCACTTGAAGTATGAGCATGAGCATGTAAGTGTGAGTGCAAACTCACATGCACACACATGCAACACACATACACACCCCTACATACCACCAAACAGACATAAAACCTCCCCTGTGAAATAAATTAATCTATCTTTAAAATAAAATGCCTAAACAAGATTGTAATTGTTGTAGGCATAGTTATAAAAACCTACCAATTCCTGAAAATAATGTTATCATATTATTAACCTTTACTGACTAATGTGCTGTGCAACTTGGAAGATACAATCAGGTATAATATGTTGTCTCTTACTCATAGAGTTTTAAACCAAATGGAGAGACAGAGCATATACACATCCACAAATAAACATAATAAAAGGTAAATATATACATGTCAAATAGTAATAAATAGTACAGAAATCAGAGAGAAGATGGAGAAATCCTTGTGAGTTCAGGTAGTCATTAAAGCTTTATAGTGATGTAAGGTTCAAACTGGACTTTGTATGATGTATAGGAATTAAATAGAGATGAGAGGGGAATATTTTAAACAGTGGGCTGTCACATGCTAAACGATGAAGTGATGACAATGTGAAAAGTCTGTTTGGGAGATGGATGGGACTGGACTGAAAGCTCTCTGTGCAAAACTAAGAATGAAATTGGAAAAACAGTTGGTGAACACTGGAAACCAGAGTTATGCATTTAGACCTAACCTTATTAAAAAAAATATTTGAATAATATTTTAGGAAAAGTTACCTAGTAGCTACTTGAAGTAAAATTTAAAATGTGGTAAAGGTAAGCAGAAGGAGAAAGGAAACAAGAGCAAGTGGAACAAGATCAATAATGTACACTGAACATTTCTGGGGATCATTATATAAACTACAACCTGTACATCTGTGTCCAATTACTTTGGAAATAGAATGAAGATAAAGATCAAATGGTATCAAAACATAGGCCAAAGAGTAAAGAAATTTAGGCAAAGAAAAGTTTGAATAAATGTAGCAAGTTAGGTCCCTGATTAGCAAGGTTGAATTATTTTTCGAAAAAGGAACAATCTTTGCATGTTTAAAGTTCAAAAGGAAAGAGGCAATGGCTGAATGATTGAAGAGAACGTGTACTTAAACATAATTGGTTTCTAAAAAGGTTGGAATAGAAAACCCAGAAGATGATCTGGTCTTTGATAACATTTAGGTACTTTTATTTTAAACCTAGATGGAAAGATACAAAGATGGATTTAGGCCATTCCATCATTATTTCGTCTAAGAACCACTACAGACAAAGGGGACTAACACCTATGGAATAAACTATAGAAAAGTCAGATGGTTTTGTCACACCGAATGCTGTTATTCATCTACCTGGGAAAGTTGAGAAAAGAATTTTCATAGAATTCTGGGGGTAAGTGGTTGTACTTATTACAGTGCTAGATTTAAATATCTGGTGTTTTAAGGCCAAGAAATAAGCTCTAGTGTGATGTCCAGCATATATAGCTCTCTAACAATATCTTTAGAGGGACAAGGGAGTTGAGATTTATTTTAATCAACAAAATAATATATATGTTGGTGTTATGTTAAACTTATGTTGTTAGGTCATTTAACTCTGTATTTAAATATATAACTTTATAAATAATTGGGTTATGTTATTTATAAATCAATTAACATTTACTTAACATTTTACGTTTATCAAAATATTGGGCTGACATTTTAAGGTAACAAAGACCTATTACATTTGGTCATTATCCTTGAAGACCATACCATACAGTTGGAAAGACTACACACACACGCATGTACACACACACACACACACACAAACACAGCCAGTGTAAAATACCAAATGAATGGCAAAGCTAGCAAGAATTATGGGAACTAACTCAGAAGAGAGATTTAAGTGATCACTGAGGGGCAAGGCTTTAAAGAAAAGTGTGGCTGTCTTGTACCCTGAAAACTAAATAGTGATACCTATTACACAGTTTAATTTAAATCTGTGTTTAAAAAATCAAAGATATAATAATCCCAGGTATATTTACTATAATTTTTAATGCATATTGTATTCATGAGTTCTCTTTTATTCATAACTAAATTATCATTTTGGACTCTCATAGCCTTTAACTATATCTATCTATATATCTATCTATATATATTTCCTTCTAAAAGTAATGCATAATGATAGGAGGAATCTTGGTAAATATGAAGTATATATACACATATGTATATGATATAGTAAAATATAAATAAAACATGATCACACCAAAGATAAATACTGTTAGTATATTGCCACATGTCTTTTCATGGCAGGTTTGAATATTTTAATTCATCTGAGTCTGTATTGAACTTCTTGACTAGATTCTTCATCAATAACTAGAAATTTATTTTTATACCTCTTTATTGATCAAATCACCATTTTTTCTCATATGTGTGACAAGAAATAGAAATCACTGCCTGCTTTTCATAATAGATCAGTAATTTCCTCCCTTTTAAATGTTATGTAAACACATTTTTGCTGCTTGCAATCTGTTTTCAAACCTAAATGTGAAGAATACTTCTTACATGTATCTTATTGTAGTTAAAATCCTCTTAAAGTATGAATTCCCCCTTTTTAATGATAAGAGATACTTAAAGATAGTTATTTCTCTTGGTTATAGATAAATGACTTAAGTTCCTCCCTCACCACTTCTCACCAGGCCACATATGAGATGTTCTTTTTCAGAACTTTTTGGGTTTCCAAGACACTGACTCATTCTACAATCATTATGTGCTCTGGATGAAATTCTGAGAAACTCCTGGCAGCTGATTTCTATAAAAGAAAATTCTTAATCACGTTAAACACAGAATGATCTGTTCTGGAACAAACATCTCTGACTTCTGTTCTCACATTATTGCTTCTTTAAAAGGTCATGGAAAATGGTAGAATGTTGTTTTAATCATGTTGAAGAGTCACAAGGAGGATTTTGAACATAAAGAATTAGACTTCCCAATAATTGACTATTTGTTCTGTTGTCTGTGAGTCAGCTGTGTTGTTTTTTAAATTTAAGAGAAAGAAAATAATGGCATACCACAAGAAACTCTACTCAACAGCTTAGGCTTATCAGTTTGCTTGATCTATTAATGGAAATAGTTTAAATCTACATAGAGTAGTATGCATTTATTCCTTTAAATTTACTTTAAAAAATATACTTATCAACAGCATTTTTGTTGAAAGATGGCAAAAAATGAAAAAGTTTCATAGAACTTCTTCTTTGAGACTATTAGTTTTTTTGTTAACTACCAAGTATTTTTTATATTTACAAGTATATTTAATCTATTTTTCCATAGATTCACAGCATTCATACTATTCTGCACCACACTTGTCTTTTATATCTTTGCATCTTTAAAAATTATCTTAATACCATATCTTAGAAATTATACTATATCAGTGTGTGTCTATGTGTATGTGTTGTATCCATTATTATATGGTTTCTTAGAATAGAAACTCTACAATTTATTTATTCTCTTATGGATGAATATCCAAATTGTTTCTGGTATTCTGATATTTCAAAAAATATTCCAATGAACATTGTTGTGCATTCTTATCTTTTCAAGTATGTGAAATAATAGCTGTAGGATAATTCTTGTAGATGCTACACAGAAAGAGGATAGAGACACAAATCCATGACTATTTGATTCCAAGATGATAAGTTTGGAGGTTTATCCTCAAACCACTAAACTGATTTTAGTAAAACTAGTTATATCACTTGAACAATCAGAAAATTTTTGGTTGAAAGGAAAGAGCCCATGGTCAGTTTCTTGGGTTGTAGGGTAAAAGCCTTAGAGGAAAAAACCTTGGATGCAGTTCAAGTACCTAGAAGACTTGGGAACTCTCCATAGTACTGAAAAGCTGCCCCAAGAAAGCAGTCGAGTAGTGGACCAGAAACCTCAATCTTTTGATTTTTATGTCTCTCCTGCCTTTAATCTTACCCTTGAGATTGTAAACAGTTCTAAAGTCAGTTATCACACATCAGCCTCTTCTTTCCCCATTCTTAACTCACCTTATCCTCCATCTGCCTCAATACAATGCCTGTTTTTTTCTTTTTTCCCCAACCAACACCAGCTGTAACCCCTTGCACCACTTGGTGTTAGGATTCCAAAAGAAGCTAAAAATGTAGCAGTAATGTTACTTGAATTTGCTAGTTCCTGACAATGGTCTCAGTTTATATAGCTATCCACAAATATAGCAATAATAGATCAAACACATTTATGTTTTACCAGAGTAAACTTTATCTTGGAACTTACCATGGCTGATTTTTGATCAAAAATAATTTATTCATGTAAATTATAATTGTTTGCAAATTTCTTCTTAAAAAAGGCTTTTATTTTCTTCCTGATGACGGCACGACAATGTATTCTGTTCTATTTACTTAATTTTGATATTTCAACCACTTAATACATTAAATATTCATGTGGGAATATCAACATTTCTAGAGCTTTCAGTTGGCAAAATGTCAGAGAAGACATTTTTCTATTTTTTTATTTATACATTCTTTGAAATTCTTCCACTAAAGAACTCAGATTAGAAGGGGTGGATCAAGGAGAGGGTCTAACAAACTTCTCTCATCTAGACTATATACATGAGAGATTGATTGATCCTCAGTGATAAGTATGAGAAAACAGTCATAATTGGCTTAAACACAAGGAAGTTATTTGTTAATGTGCTTGAACAACTTAGCAATACAGCTTGATTCAAGAGCTCAGATATTCACCATCACTTCATTTTTCTTTTAATTTTAGACTTTGCTTTTTCTGTTTTTACTTCCATCCCAAATTTATAACCCCTGGATAGTAGTATGGTAACTGCAGAAGCTTCAGCTCTACATCTTCCTAGGTTCAAACTCAATGAATTCCCTTTGTCAGTCACTCTACCAAAAGTCTAAATAAACCTTCATTGTTGTGATAGCTTTGCTTTTAGTCATATTACTTATTTCTAAACAATTACAGTAGTCAGAGGTATGAAACTTATCAATAAGTTTAGATATAGGTCATTTTTCTACCCTGGAGCTGATAAAAAAGGTGAATTAACCTGCTTATAGAAAATTTAGGAAATTCTTATTTAAAAAAGATGAAATGGCTAATGAAAAACAAAGATAAAATAAAAATGAAAGTCAAATATACTACATAATAGGTGGAAAATCTACCAAGGAGTAAAACTAAGTGGTAATAATTACTTAATAATAATAATTTTTTAAACCAACATTTACTTATGGTTTTTATGGGCATTGTACCTATTGACCCTAATAAGAACACTATATGGTAGGTAATATTTTTATAATTTTTAATTATATTTAATTATAAAAATGAATATATTGTATCTTATACCCAATTACCTCCCTCATTGCTCAAATTGAAGGATATATTAAAGTAGCTAAAAGCTGTTTTTAGAAACTTGTAGAGATTTAGCCTGGGGACTGATATTATATTTGTCAAACATAGATAATGAATACCTTGCTTCTCCCAAACTTATCATACAGTTCTCTCAGGGTGCACAGCATATGAACAGTGATCTTTTTTTTTTTTTTTTTTGGCCTAGAGTACCCCTGTTCTCTTCTATAAATGGGATAGTTGCATAGTGGATAAGCAAATTTGACACATCATTTCATCTACCTATATCCATCTATTACTATGCTTGATCATTATTAATTGAAGTAATAACCTTTATAAAATTCATTTTCAGGTTGTGTAACATTTTATTTGTATTATCTCCAAGGGCATTCTTTCCTTCAAACTGCCCCTGGAATACAGCTACAGTCAAATTCCTGCTTTTGGCTCTTTGGATGGCTGATTCAAATAGTTTTACTTAATACTACCTGTCTGTTGTCCAGTCTCATTTCTTTGTTCCTACTGTTCTATTCTTATTCTGTTATTAAAACAACTCTGCTAACAATTCTCTTCCTCTTACTTTAGTTCCATATTACACCTAACAGATATTTAGGTATGATACTCCAGAATATTCTTATCCTGGCTTCACATCAAAGTGCTATATTTCTGAAATTGTTGGTTGTGCAAAATTTTTCTAATTTATATTTTATATTTTAGTTATGGTATAATAATGCTTAACATCTATTTAGCATTTGTACTCACTGACTTCTGATTTTATATGGCAGCTTTCAAGTTAAATAACTATTATATCAATAAGGAACTCAAATGCTGATTTGGTTTACTTGAGAAAAAGGGACAGAACATATACAATTAGTGGTTAATAATTAGAATTCTCATCTCTTTCTTTTGAGCTATTCTTAAACCACAGAATGTAACTAGAGGACTGCCACTATATATATATATATATATATATATATATATATATATATATATATAGTAATATATTACCGTTTAGAGGTATGTTTTCTATACACAGCCTCACTTAGGGAGACACTAAATGGCAATTATGATTTTTTTTGTCTCTAGCTTAAAAATAAGTGAAAGAATAATGTTAATTTTTCAGTAATTAACATTGAAATAATGTTGAAATTATAAGAATAAATAAGAGCAACAAATTATAGGATATCATAAGGCTAGAGGAGAAGAAACCTCATGAATTCTACTGAGGACTAATTGGAGAGATTAGAAAGAGCTTATATAATACATCTTATTGTCTTTTAATTTTTTTCGAAGGTGTTTACTTTTTGTCCCACCACTACACTGCAACTTCTTTGAGCACTAGGACCATAGCATTTGTCCTTTAAATTCTAGGTTCTTTCAATGTGGAGACCAAATTTAATGAATTTTGAGTACTAAGACTAGAATTATAGTCAACAAACAGAAAGAAATATAAAATATCTATATCTAGCTATTACTAAAAATCAATAATTTCATCCACAGCTACTTAAAAATTATTTACATGAGTGTGACAGGATAATATTTACTGACATCCCCGCTTACCTAAATCACCAAAGGGAATCTTGTATTTTGTGATGACCTTCAGAGAAAAAGACTAGACTAGAGAAACAGCAAAGAAGATTGGTTAATTACACTGGCTCTGGTACCAGAATCCTGGATTAGAGCCTGAATCTGTCATTTACTAAGTGTGGGAACTTGGGCAATTTACTTAACCAATTTATATCTTTAAACTTGGGATTATAAAGAAATTTGTCCTATAGTGTTATTCTGAGGATAAGATGGGTTAATATAGTAAAGTTTATAGAATCAAGACTGAAACATACTAAACGTTAAATAAGAGTAAGCAATAATTATAGCTAAGGAGAAGGGGAAAAGCTTGACAAAGAAGTTAACAATCTACAAAATAAAAAAATTAGAGAAAACAGAGGCAAAGTGAGTAGAAATGGGAACAATGAAGATAAAGGGGGAATTTGGTGAAACATTGTGGAGAATGATGAAATCTGAAGAATGTGGGGTTCTCCAGAGCAGGAAAGGAAATAAAGGAGAGAAAGTGCTACAAAATTTTGCCAGGATTGATCATGAATTATATTCTCTTTAATATACTAAGAGCAATGAATAAAGAATGGGGATGCTTTTTAGATTTATTGCAAGAGAAGGAGAGGATTTGTATAAATTGGATACTATTATAGAACCCAGAATATAAATCCTCACTTCTATAGGTTATATTCATGTTTTCCTTGATACTCTGTCTTTTCTGCTCAGTCCTTCTAGTTATTGAGTTAAAGCCATATCCCTAGGCAGATACAAGTGAGGGCAGAAATGCAGAGCTTACACTCCCACATTCATGCCGGGGAGAGGGCAAGGGGTATATCAGCCTCCTCATGAGCTCATAGGTGTTGAACAAAAGGAATTTACAGGCAGATTTTACCATGATCATTTTCAACAGAAGCAAAGAGCTTGGGCCCATCTAAATCAAAGGATGCCTCCAGCTGTTTTTTTAATTGTGTAGCCCTGATACTCATTATCATAGTTAGTAAAGAAAACCAGTTTTAACAAGCTATATAGGTCTCACACGAAGCTTATGAAAATGCAAGTTTTAATGGCTTTGGGGAAAGTAAAATAATACATATACATACATTACAGTTAAAAATCCACACATATTTTGACCTATTGATCTGATATCTGGGAATCAATTCTAGATAAGTAAAAGCACATTATATAAAGATATGAACATACAGACATACGAATAAATTAGAACTATGCTCACTGATTTGATTTAGAATATCCATGACTTATCATTAAGTTAAAAAATTAACACGCTGGGGTGGGAAATAAAAATGAAACCTACATCAAAATACAGAAATATGAGCAATGTAATATTGATAATATGTAAAAAAGATGTAACTCATAGTATTATTGTTAATATATTAGAAAATAAATATGTATATGAAGAAACAATCAACAAAATGAAAAGGCAACCTATAGACTGGAAGAAAATATTGTAAAACATATATATGATGAGGAGTTAATATTTAAAATATATAAAGAACTCATATAACTGAATAGCAAAAAAAAAATTCAATTTTAAAATGGGCAAAGGACCTGAAGACACATTTTTTTTTGAAAAAAGATATTCAAATGACCAACAGGTCCATGAAAATTTGCTCAATGTCATTAATGAATTGCAAATAAAAACCACTGTGAAATACCACCTCACATCTATTAGAAGGTTTAACATCACAAAGACAAGAGACAAAAAATGCTGGCAAGGATATGGAGAAAAGGGAAAACTTGTACGCTGTTGATAGGATTGTAAATTGGTATAGCCATTATGGAAAACAGTATGAAGTCTCTTAAACAAAATAAAAATAGAACTACCATGTGATTCAGCAATTCCACTCTGGGCACGTATTCAAATGAAATGAAATCACTATGTCAGAAAGATAACTGCACCCCTATGTTCACTGCAGCATTATTTACAATAGTCAGCACATGGAAGCAACCTAAGTGTCCGTTAACAGATGAATGAGTAAACAAGATGTAGGGTGTGTGTGTGTGTGTGTGTGTGTGTGTGTGTGTGTGTGTGTGTGTGTTTATACACATGTACATATACACAATGGAATACTATTCAGCCATAAAGGAAATCCTGCCATTTACAACAACATAGATGGACATAGAAGGCATTATGCAATGTGAAATAAGTCAGACAATGACAAATACTAAATAATTTCACTTATATGTGGAATCTAAAAACAAAGCAAAACAAAACTTACGAAAAAAAAGATTAGATTTGTGGTTACTAGAGCTGAGATGGTGGGAGGGTGGAGATGGGGAAATTAGAAGAAAGTGGTCAAGAGTTACAAAATTACAGTCATAAGACAAATTAGTACTGGAAATGTAAGGTATAACATGATGACTATAGTTAACACCTCTGTATGGTATATTTGAAAATTGCTAAGAGAGTAGATCCTAAAAGTTCTGATGACCAAAAAAAATTTTGTAAGTAAATGAGGGGATAATGTTAACTAAACTTATTGTGGTAGGCATTTTACAATATATATACATCAAGTCACTATGCTGTACCCGTTAACCTTATGCAATGCTGAATACCAAGTATATATCAATAAAACTGAAAAAAAAGAATGATAATGTAAATTAACTTTCAAAACTTAAAGATGTAAGTTAGTACATGGTGAAAGTTAATAAAAAATAAAGATAATAGGAGCTAAAAATGGGGTATTCTTAATAATTATGGAATGCTACTGCAAATTGGAAATATCCCAGGCAGAGTGGAATATAATCATCTACTATAATTCATTCACAGTTGCATTAGTGTTAAAACTGTACATGATTATCAGTACCACTGGACGTTAGTTTCTCTGAACATTTCAGAGGATCAGAAATTTGAGAATAGTAAGGAGCTTAGATGTTATCTAGTTGAGCCATCTAAATTTATAGAAGAGAAATCTGAAGTTCACACAAGAAAAATGTTATACATGGTCATACAAGTCTTTGGCACTAAAGTTATTTATACAGTCCAGAGGTTTGACTTCCAGTGCAGTACTCTTTCTACTATTAACAATTCTATAAACAGTATAAAATACTAGCATCCTCCTATTCAAGGTCAGGATTTCTTGATTTTAGGTAAATGACAATTCCATATAGGTGTAATGTTTTTATTAGAAAGTTATAAAGATCAACCCTAAACAGTGTTTGATTGGTTACATGAACATGAACATGAAAATAGGGCACATGAGGTTTTATTATAGGTTTTTCATCCTTTTGTGAAACTTACATTGTGTCATCAAATTTAAGCGGGTTAATTGGTATAGGCCTCTTGAGAAGATGACAGGGTGGGATTGAACAGAGGATGCAAGGCAAAGGACAGGATGAGGGATGGAAAAGTTCTCTGTGTCCGGATATTTGATTTTCTGGATGAGAATGTAAGTTCTAGAACCAGACTGGTTGAATTTGATTCTGAACACATTGTTTACTGACTGCATCACTTTGAAAAATTTACTTAACTTTTATACCTAGTTCTATACCATTGAGTTAAAGAAATTAATTGGTCTTACCTTTAAAAGTTGTATAAATGAGATAACACTAGTAGCATGCTTGGAATAGTGCCTAAGATGTAGCCAGCAGAGAATAGATATTAGCTATTATTATAATTGCCTTCAATACTAGTCTCAGGACAAGCAGTGTGCCAGGTACCAGGACTGGAATTAGGGCTGCTTTTTCAGTCTAATAACCTTCAATACTACATCATCTCCTTCACTATTTTTGCAGTAGAAACACTGCATAAACATTATAAAAGTCTATTTTCTCTTCCTCCTAAACTGCTGGTGGACTCCTAAAGTGAGAGAGACAGAAGTTTTTCCTCTGTATTTGCCACTCATCAGATAAGAGACCCCAAAAGGGAAAAGTATTTATTTATGCCATGGATATTCTTGTGACATGGCTTCTCTTAGAGATGACAAAGTCCTTGATGTCTGAATCTAGATATCTTAGTATTTATACAGTACCTAGAATAATTTGTTGTTCAAAGTTGTCTGTCTGTCTGTCTCTGTCTCTCTGTCTCTTTCTCTGTCTCCATAAATGTCATGGTTAAATAATTGAAAGATTACAAAGACAGGAAGAAATCTGGTAATAAAAGAAAAAAAAACTACATAGGGAATAAAGCTTGCAAAGCATGATTTGGTTAATTTAAAAATGCATTGAGATGAATGGAAATTATCAGCAACAGAAAGTGGACCTTCTGGAAAGAAAGAACAGAGACATTTGCCTAAAACAAGAATGCCTGGTGTGAGAAGGGAATGAAGCAGAAATATAGAGAAGCAAAATAGAAAGAGTCAAAGAAAATAAGAAGACAGAAAATAGGTATGAGAGGCAGTCACCGAATTTTATAGGAGGATAAAAACAGTACTTTGAGATAACTGGGTTTTTGGCAACCAAAAAAGAGATAACGACAGGCGCGACAAGCATGAAGCCTCTGTGAATGTCTGTTCACAGACTATTTGTGACTCACTGATGCAGCTATTTCACAAGAGATTTGTAAAACTATTTGAAAGAAAATTGAGGATACTGTACACACAGGACTTTTTATGGTTCATTGTGATTATTTACTTTTTGTTGTAACGTATAAAACTATTGTAAACTATGGCAATGATCTTCCTTCAAAATTTTGTGTAAATTGTTTTATTCTATATAAAAAGCACATCAGATTGGAAATCTGTGTTGTGTTAAAGGGATACTTCTCAGCATTATTTTATATCCCTGAAGCTAAATAGATGTTACAAATTTTTTGTTGACTATTACACAAATTTAAAAAACCCAAGCCATTGAGTCATAGGGTAGTTTACAGCCCATTAACAATACATTCGCTTCTCAGAACTGTAAACATGGCCTTATGGATCTTAATGTAATTGTTTAGGATGAGTGTGTTGGCAAGAACTGTTGGAGTCTGTTGACACAGTCTGGAAAGCAACTGTGTTTTAAGCAAATCTGCAAAATGTTACCAACTCATTAAGCTAAGAGCTTTATGGCTCAGTGTTCTAAAGCAATTTTGTGAGATACTTCCAAATAAGGCTGTGTATATTCATTTCTGGTTCTGCCATGATTAATGTGTATATAAAAGGCATATAAAAGTGGCTGACTACATTCCTCATTGCATTATGCTCATGATGTTTCATCATTATTGTTTTTCCTTAACATTATTCTTTCATTCTGTTATATAACTAAAAGCGTGTAGAGAAGCATTTATATACATTCCATGAAATAGATTTCTCTGTATCTAAATATACTGTAGAGAATGCAAAGGTGCTTCCAAAGCTATGATCCATAGATGCAATATTAATGAAAATACATTCCCACTCATTTGCATGTTTTTTAGAGACACTTGGAATTGGAAGGCACTTTAGACATCAGATAAATACAACCTTGTACTTACTGAAGCAACATTTTCTAGAGCATTTCTATTTGACTAAGATTTAATACATTTCAAGTGAGTCAGTCTTGATTCAGTTAAAGTGTTTTCAATTAGAAATGCAAAAAATACAGCTCAAACAAGGGGAACTGGTTCTTAAGACTCAAAAATTCAGTAGTGTTTCTCATGGGTGGTTTGAAGGTCTTAATTTATGCTACCTTCTCTCCTCACCTCTTAATCCCACTTTTTTCCCAGATCAATTTCTTCTCCATCTGCTTTCTCTTTGTGGTAACACTCAAGGCTCCAATTTTAACATCTCAATGGCTAGCATGAAGAGAAATCCTGTTTTTAACAGTTCAAGTCAAAGTTCTAGATTTGACTATAGTAGACTGACTTGCATCACAGACCCACCTCGAAAGCAAACACTGGGCCCAGGAAAGAAGGAAGACACGGAACTTGTGAGTTAGGTCATGTACTCACACAGAAGCAACTACCAAACCCTGCGATTTGTTAATTTAAGTGATCTGACCTGGATTATTTTCAATTGTCTCCCTTCCTCATCCTCAACAACACAGTGAGGCACAATTCTTTGTTCTACCTCTTCAGTCAATTCCTTCTCATCTACTACTACTGATAATGTTTTAATTCAAATTGTCTTTAATTCAAACTGTCTTTCCCTGGCACAATAGTTAGAGATACCTCAGTGCTTCTAGTCTTCTCTCAACTCTTTTTTGTATTGTTGCTAGAGTGATAACTTGAAGTCCATATTTTATTCCCTCATGCCCCACATCTATTCATTCTTTAAGATCTATCCATTCTTTTTCCATCTCAAATTTTATCTTCTTTAATTTGAGATCCATATATCTCTCTTCTAGCATCCCATAATCGTCTCTACCTTTATTATATATCCTGTCTTTATATTAGGTCTTACATGCCTGTGTCCTCTATTAGATTATGAGTAGTTAGAGGGCACAAACCGCACCATATTCATCTTTGTATCCATAAAAATACTGACAATGAGGCCTTGCTCAAAGTAAGCTTTCAGTCAATGCTGGCCAAATCTAATGAATGAAATGCCGAACTGTCCAATATAAATAATAATTGTTTTAAGAATGAAATCTGGGCATCAGTAGTCAAGGAAAGGCATATATATTACTATGTAAGATTTGGTAACCCTATTAAATAGGAACTGAAGGTAGGTCTCAGTGTCTAGTCAATATAAGGAGATAATTTTCCATGGGTCTCTTGCATTTCTATAAATCTAGCAAGTGAAACATTGACCACTTTTATCTATGTTTTCAAAGATGTTTCTATTGCAAACATAGCTGTGGAAAACAGAGATATCTCCCTCTAGAGAAAAATGTATGTTTGGATTTTAAAAGGTTCAGGTTTCCAAAGCTTAGGGTTTCTGCCCTGTAATACAATCTACTTCAGGTACAGGTGGCACCCAATTTGGTCCTCTTCACAGAATCACATGAGAATTGAAACTCAGGAAGCCAATATAAGGAAATGGTGATACATACTCTAGCTACTGCTGTTGTTGAGAGTTACAAAACCTTTGTCTCTGTCTCAAGAGTTTCATTTATGAAACTCTGCCAGGCTAACTTGTTAATTTTTAAGTAGGAAAAATCTGAGAAGCTTCACAGTTCTTAACAGTCTGTGCCACAAATAGGCTATAGAAGTTCTTATTTACTTATGGGACTTTGGTTTTCACAGTGGCATACCACATGTCACACCAATGATATACTACCAATGGTAGTTATGCTGATAGAGTTCTATATTCCATAGCACTGATAGAATTCTAGTCCTCATCTTGAATTGTCTCACTGGATATTTTAAATATCTAGGATGAAAGAATCAACATTTTACTTTTAAAATTCATAAAGCACAGCAAGCAGCAGCAGCAGCAGCAAATTCAAATTACAGCTATAGTTACTGATCATCTATTATATATCAAGTGCATTAAATGATTAATTCATTATGTTCTTTGTTCCTTATATCAGTGAACAATACCACCACCTACCCAGTTGTACAAGAAAAAAAAAAACCTGTGTCTCTTCCCTGAGTTGTCACTCTTGTTTTCCTCTGTATGTAATTAGACTTTTATTTCTAGAGATCTATTATTGCTTGAGTCTTTTGCGTCTTTCAATATGAACTACTTTTACCATAATCTCTGCAATGAATAAAACAATCTCCTAAATCTTCTCCTTCCCACCTTGTGACCCCCACCATCAATTTTGTACTGAACCAAAGTAAAAATTCCAAAATAAAAATTTGACCAAATTACTTTCTTAAAAAAACCTATTATTGACTCCCATTACCCTCTGGATGTAACCTATACTCATAAACTACAACTACATTTAACAGAGACTCTAAAAGACAGCAGATTAAACAAGACAGAAGTGTATTGTTTAATATCTGAGAAGATCTCTCAGATATCATTCTGAGGATAGATCCTCAAAGGTTGGTAAGGCAATTCTGTCCAAGATGGCTCTATACCATTGCAATGTTCCAAGAAGTGTGATTGAAGAAAGGGGGGAAATAATGAGAATGCTTTTTCTCTATAAATACATAGCTAGAAATTTGTTTAATCATCATCTGCTTATATTCTATGCCCATAGACATAGCCATATGCCCATAACTGACTGGAAGAAGGCTGAGAAATATAATTTGTTTTCTGTGGGCCCGTATGTCCAACTGAAAATTAAGGTTTAATTATTATGCAATGGTGGGAGAATGAATGATGGGTGACCATGAGTTTTAAACCTGACTTCCTCAGTTGAATTATAAGTTCCTTGATAACTATGTCTCAGTCACACACAAATTCCAACATCTGATAAAGTACTTCATACAATAGCTGAACAAATATAAATGAAAAATGAATGATTTTTATGTTCATAATAATATTATAAATATGAACATTAATATCTGCATTTTACATATAAAGTAACGGGTTCAGAGTATTAGACAACCTGATGACCATGGAGATGACCGACTCAGGATTAAAACTTAGATCTATCTGACTCTTCAGTCCAGGATCTTTTTATTCCACTGCACTGTCATCACTTTTAACTTTACAAAGTTTCTAGAACATTGAAAAATAATCATGATTTATCTCAGTCCTATAATTCCGGTAAACTAGTTTTCTTGGTCTCACACCTCCTCATGACAACAGAGTGAAAAAACTTTTGAGAGACCTTCTAATCTTGTCTTTCTATGATTATGGGAAAGATAATCATGTGGAAATTTACTTAAAACTGTAACAATCTTTTATTACTGTACTCTTCCTAAGGGGATGGATACATCTATTTCTCTGTGCTTTTTAACCGATTTTATTTTTTAATTAACATTTAAGTATCTTTAATACTTAATCCTCTTAATAGTATTTAGGAAAGATAAAAGAGTATGAATAAATACATGAAAACATTTTCTGGACTTTTTTCAGGAAGACATTGCAGAGACTGCTCTTAAAAAGATGCTGATAGCAAGGGTTCTTTTAATCTTAGCTGAGAATTCATGCTCTCAGAAGTAATCCTTGATATATTTTTCACAAAGAAGCTCTATACTAGCTACATAGAAGCTAATGAACTAGTTATAAAAATGTACACTTTTAAAAATGAACACTTGGTAATATAAGAACTGGTCAAAAATGGTGGTGGTGGTAGAGACTGAACACAAGGAAAATCCCAGGTACTCACTTTTTTTTATTATTATTTTTAAAATTTTAGTTGATATATCCACTGCCCATTTGTCTTTTCCAGCATCTTTGTAGAAACATGAAATCAAAGAATTAAAATTCCAGCTACATCTCATTAAAATATTTATCCACACATATATATTCATTTAAAATGAACAAATCTTGGAAATAAAAAGATAAATAAAATTTTAGGTCTTGTAAAAGAAACTGAGAATATATTTGATTTTAAAAACAGTATGTAGTACGAGGGCGAGTGCCTGTTTACATTGGCCTTGAGGTTGTAGAAAAAGCAGTCTTTTTATTTTTGCATATATTCTTGCAATTGTGAAAATTGCCCCATGGCATATAATATATTGATTTTGGCAGATTGTATACAACTAGTTTTGCCAATACAGTTATTTTAAATTAAATTGACTTTCTTTGCAATGTTTAATTGGAATTCTTAAATTGCTCAGCAGACTCACGGTCCAATTGATTGCCTGTCTCCCAAAGGACACTCCTTGGCCACAGACTTCCAAAGTGTTAATTGCTTTACTGCTCAATGCTCTAAGGACCAGAAGGTTGTGAATTGACTTGATGCCTGATTCAGTTATTCATTTACAATATATTTACATCACACATTATTACACAACAATCACAGATGCCTTGGTGTTCAATTTAGAATGTCTGTCTTAATTAATTAGTTCCAATATATATTTTAAAGTGAGATGACTTTCCTTTTCTCAAAGACTTTGAAATCTGGAGAGTAGGGGTGATGGTGGTCAATAGTGATATACGTTGAACATAAACCTTAGGACAATGCTGTTTTTGAATAGAATTTGGAGACCTTTTCATTTCTCTCAATTCTGAATTTCTCTTTGTTCTTCTAGACATTGTGAACTGGGCAAGAACACAACATATCTAAAATCAGTTTTGAAAACTGACCAGGCATTCTGAACCTTAAAACAAGAAGTTTAATTCTGCATCATTTAGAAGGGTATTTATATTTATATTTGTTTAAAGTACATAAAATGCAGAATATAGCCTCCACCACAAAATTTTTAATTAAAAGAAGTATCTCACAATATAAAAACTACATGGAAGCAGGAATTTTTTAGTTATGCCAATTAGAAATAAGATTTTCTTCCTCTCTTAAAGAAAAAGAGGGGTGAAAGAGATATCTATTTTTATTTTTGTCATCTACTATCTCAAAAGAAACAGAAGCCAGTGTAATAATTTATAAGATAAAGACACAGATTAAGGAATTACAGGATCATACAACTGGTTTACATTTTAAATAAATAATTACTATATAGTTTACATGAATATAATTTTGCTTATCAATCACAAACAGAAAATTGGCTTCATTTATTTCTCAGTATTGAGCATAAAATAAAATTTCCAACTAAATTCCAAATACATGTCAAATCAGATGGTCTTGATCTGGCTCCAACTCTGACCTTATTATCTACTACTTATTTTAATGTGCTCTCTGATATAATCAAAAAGAACTGCTCACTCATCCTAGGTACCCTCTTAAGCTTGTTGATGTGTTGTCCTGGAAAACATTTTTCTTAATTTCTAGAGCTAAAATTTTACCTATGTTTTAAGTCCCCTTCAAATGTCTTTTCCTTATCTACCACTGTTCTGTGTTGAAGGACTGGAATAATACCAGTAAGATCAGAACATTATTCTTTTTGTTGTGCAGAGGGGCTCTAGAGCAGAAGTAGATGGGTTAAGAGGTTGTTGAAATAATCTAAGAAAGAGACAATGATAACCCAGATCACAGTAAAATCAATGGAAAAGGAGAGAAATGGGCAGATTGTATAAATAATCTGAAAGTAGAATCAACTGATCTTGTTCATGAATTGGATTTGGACATAAATAAAAAAGAGAAATTAATAATAATTCCCCCCCCCCTTTTTTTTTTGGCCTGAGCCAAATGAGGAAGGTTAAGAAAGAAACATTATCTGAGAAAATTGAGATTATCTTAGGCCATATTAAATTTGAAATGTCTATTAGAGATTCCCACTTGATGGACTGGGGAGCAACTGGATATGAGTTTGGATCTCAGAGAATGCCAGGCTGTAATCATAAATATGGGGTTTGATAGCACATAATACTTTTAAAAGTCATGAAAATAGATACAATCACATAGGGGACAGGAAAGAACTCTGAAAGGACCAGTATAATACAAAGAAAAAAAGAGTTTGGTTTGCAGAAGAGGGTACTGTTAACTAGTATCAAATACTGCTTAGAGGTTATGAAAACATGGAAAAGTACTCAATAATTTTGGCCACTTGGACATTATCTGGAACTTTGACAAGGGCATTGATCAGGAAATATTTGGAGAACAAGCAAGATTGTTATAGGTAGAAACATGAATCAAAAGTCAGGCAATGTTGGAAAAAATTAAGAAGTTTACCGAGCGATGAAAAATGCCTAGCGATGAAAGCTGAAAAATAAGGTAGAAGTGAGTGGAAAATGTGGTATTGATACAAATTTCTCTTTTTTAATATGGAAGAACATGTACACTAATGGGAATAATCCAGTAAGAAGTAGTCAAGGCAGCAGAATTTTCAAAAAGACTCTAATGATTAGACCCATCAAACAAGTAAGTGGTTACTGGTCTCAGATAGGAGGAAAGGGGGTCCCCCCTTTTTTTAAGAAATAGAAAGAAGACAGATGCCGATGCAAGTAGAGCATAGATTTGGAGGAAGTGGGAATATGAGGGAACTAGAATCTGAGAGCTTCCATTCTGTCAACAAAGTACTAGTTAAGGACTTCCAGTGTGGGAGCTGCTATAGAAAGCAGACCTGATGACTGAAGGAAAGAGAAGAATTGTACAAGAGTTGTCTCTGAAAGCGGGAAAGTAAGCTTAATGCAGAAGCAGATAATTTCATAGGATGCTATTCTGTGCCCAATTGAGATTTGAAATGAAAATTTCTCCATTTGATCCTGTAATTTTCTTCACTCACATTCAAGTACATCTGGAAAGATGCAGAAGAAATTAGATTACTTTTTATTTTACATTATAATTAATCATTTACATATCTTATTTTTTCTCTATTAATAAAGTATTAAAGAAATAGTATGGAAAACAATATAAGAAAACATTGTTAAGATTCACATCTGTATTCCCCACAGCACTTAACACATTATAATCCCTTAATAAATTTCTCAATACATTTTGGAATGAACACTTTCTTTCCTGTCTCTGTAAACTGGGTAAAAAAATTATATTTTAATTTAGAAAAGTAAAAGACCATTATTAATTATAATAAGGAAATGAATGTAAAACAGGACTATCTTATTTTTTGTCACATTTAAAATGAGATAGTTTTTTTTTATTCCTTTGAGTTTTTCAAGAAGCTTAGAGAATATATTATAATGAATTTTTAAAATTAATATCCCTAGGTTGAGAAGCACAACAGTGGCTGAAAGGAAAACAAATGTAGATATGCAGAACATTTCAGCAGAGTGCTTCACTGGACTTTAAGTGCTGAGGCAGTATATATTGAATGCAAGTGGTGGGTTGGATCACTTGCTGGAAATGCCAAAATGCCTCACGAAATGGCTGAAATTGTGATTGTCCAACAATGTGACCTAAAGCTAATCTTGATGTGGAAAACCTGCTTGCATATTAGCAGAAATTCTAACATTTAAAAATCTTGCTGTAAAACCTCAATTTGCTATTCAATTTTTGGGGTAACTTGTATTTAAAATATTTGCATAATTTATAGTAAGCATAATGGACTTTAGAAAATGTGTTTTCCAGACTTATTCTTTTGAAACTAAAATATGTATGTATATTCAAAATACACACTATAAAGCAACACAGAAACATGACCTGTCACTTTGGAAAATAAAGGCTGGCAGTTGTTATTGTTTTCCTCTTAATTGGCCTTAAAACAATCCAAATGAATTATAGTCTTCTCAAAAACTCATATACCTGATAGCTTGTCTTTATGTGAAAAAAAAAAGAAGTTAAAATGAAAGAGCCAAATGAAAATGATAAATGAAAAAAAAAAACTGCTGAAAAGCTGTTTGGGGGAATTATTTGGCTTTCTCCACCACTCCCCACCCCACTTCATTCCCAGAGAGAAATAGAATACATTAACTAAATTTGATCCTGTTAAAGAAAACTTCAAAAACAGAGAATTTCTTTGCTTATAAAAATATATTATGGTATTATTATAACATGCTGCATATGGACTTACCAATTGATTTCTTGTACATATACACAAACCAAAATGCCCATACACATTCAACTTATATTCATTGAGTACTTATTTCATGAATGGCCATGTTATACAAATGTTAACAGTAAACAAGAAACAAAAGGTTATATAAAGATAATGACTGATAATGTTTAGATTGAATGGTCGGTGAAGCCTTGCTGATGAGATGATATTTGAGGTAA
The DNA here is from genome assembly GCA_030015415.1 of Cynopterus sphinx. NCBI lineage: Eukaryota > Metazoa > Chordata > Mammalia > Chiroptera > Pteropodidae > Cynopterus > Cynopterus sphinx. Next base: position 48,916,180 of record CM057379.1, on the reverse strand, counting down.
GATCTGAATGATACAAGGGAACATGTATCCATGAAAAGGACTGAATGAAGATTGTTCCAAGGAGAGGAAGTGAAGGGTAGCTTCAAAAATTTTATATAGGAAGATATTAGAGATTTACTCTTTGGTAGGAAAATCAGAATTCCTGGAACCTATCATTTCATAATATGCACACTTCTTTTAATCAGATTGCATATTCATTTATTTGGGCTGGATGGTACAAATAGATTAATGGAAAACATCATGGTGTTAAAGCCCTCATTCTTCTGTCTGGATGTTATTATGTTTTATATATTCTATTTCATAGCTTTTAAAAAGTCCTAAAAGAACTTTTTATCCTTTGTTCTGAGGAAAGTATCTCTGAGGTTGGAAGGGAATATTTTCCCTAAAAGTTAGAAAAGACTTTCCCCCAGAGCTAAACTTTAAACTACTGCAATCTGTGGCTGTTGGCAGGCTCACATGGGCTTAACTTCAGATCAACAGAGTTTACGTTTCACCCTCTAGAGAGATGCTATGGTCACCTTGTGTGTATACACACAGGAGGTTCTTTAACAACATCTGTTATTTCCATTCAAGAAATCAATAGACACTATAAAACCTGTGAGACCATTAATCCTTCCTATCAGCAACAATAAGGTAAAGAATTTATAAAGTGTTTTTCTCCTTTTGGAGAGAAAAGGTGTTAAGTGTGAGGCATTACGGAACTTTAACTGGCAGCCTTCTATGGGGGCCCCATCGATATTCAGGCTTGCTATAACGGAATTTTCTCTGATGCTCCCAGGCACAAGTGATATTTAGATATGTACTTAGTCATCAACCAGCGGTTTCTCCAGTGAAGTTTCCCATGAGAAGTGAATGATTTGGCCTAGACCTTATACTTTCTTCTTTAAGAGCACTTATACTTGATGGGAAGCTGCCTGGTTTTGATTCTTTTAGACAGGGATACTACTGAGGACCAGAGTTTGGGTCTAAAGTCTAAACTAGAATTTTATTTGAGAGATGTCATACAATTTACTTAACTTCTGTGTCATCATAAAAAAAAAAAAAATCAGCCTTACTTGTAGGAATATGTAACTAGTATACTGATCTTTATAATAGAAATAAAAGATTGGCTCTCTGGGGAAGCACACTGTAAGGTCTTTAGTAGCCTAAGGCAATGTTTCTTGAGCATTTTTTTTTCTTTGAAAAGCCTTGGTCTTGGATTTGAATTTAAAACTGTAATTAAGATCTATTAGCTTTCTCCTTAAGAATCAAAACAGCATGGTATTGGCAGAAAAACAGACACACAGACCAGTGGAACAAAATCAACCATCCAGAAGTAAACTCAAATTTATATGGGCAAATAATTTTCAACAAAAAAATCCAAAAACCTACAGTAGAGAAAGGAAAGTCTCTTCAATAAATGCTGCTGGGAAAACTGGAGAGCCACCTGTAAAAGAATGAAACTAGACTGTTGTTTATTATCACAGGACCTTGGACTTAAAAGAGTATTTTATCAATTTGACCTCAAAGGTAAGAGAATTAAAAGCAAAAATAGATAAATGGGACTACATCAAACTAAAAAGTCTCTGCTCAGCAAAAGAAATCATCAACAAGGTAAAGAGACAACTATCTAAATGGGAAAATATATTTGCAAGCAACACCTCCAATGAGGGCCTGATATCCAAAATATAAAAAGAATTCATATGACTCAATAAGAACAATAAAACAAACAATTCAGTTAAAAAGTGGGCAGGGGACCTGACCAGACACTTCTCCCTAGAGGACATACAAATGGGCAACAAATATATAAAAATATACTCAACATTGCTAACTATTAGGGAAATGCAAATCAAAACCATGATGAGATACCATCTCACATCTGTTAGAATAGCTATAATCAACAGGACAAGTAATAACAAATGTTAGAGAGGATGCAGAGAAAAAGGAACCCTCACATTGCTGGTGGGACTGCAAACTGGTACAACCACTATGGAAAACAGTATGGAGGTTCCTCAAAAAACTAAGAATTCATTTACCATATGATCTAGCAATCCCTCTACTAGGTATTTACCCCAAAGACTATCCGAGAAGATATTTGCACATTGATGTTCATAGCAGCATTAGTCACAGTGGCCAGGACATGGAAGCAACTAAAGTGTCCTACAATAGATGATTGGATAAAGAAGAAAGAGGCGGCACATATATACAATGGAATATTACTCAGCCATAATAAGAAATGAAATACTTCCATTTGCAACAACATGGATGGACCTTGAGATAATCCTGGATTAGGAGAGGGCCCCATAATCGCCATATATTTGTGAGATATCTACTATCCTGGATTATCATGGTTTTGATTTGCATTTCCCTAATAGTTAGCAATGTTGAGTATCTTTGCCTCTGTACTCAGGTTTCTCTGTCTTGACAGATATATCTTATTTAATATTATATTAATAATTATAATGTTAGATTAATTACATTAACTACTTAGCCTTCAATGTGTACTTAACAATTTTAGTTAAATTTTCTTTGCCATCATTTTAAGAAATTCCAAAAAAAAATTACATATGTTTGGACTATGGAAATAACTTCTTGTTTTTTAAAGTTTTACACCAGCCTTCCATATACATAAGCAGTATTTTCACAGCACCCTTGAACTGAAAAATGAGTCATTATGAAGTATTATGGGAAGGATAGTGGGGAGGAAAACCTATTATCTGATATGCTGAGAATGAATCCCCCAAACTCTCCTATCCAAAGGATATGCACACTTTTTTTTTTCAAATTTGAGAAACTGGTATAGTAAATTTGAGCATTTTTGAGTCATCAAATTAAGATATATAAGAATGATTTAACAAACTATTTATCAAGGGCAATATCTATTCCAGCCATTTTTCTTCTTTCATTTCTCTTTCCCACTTTCTATGCTTCCTTCTTATTTTGCTCATCTTCACCTTTACCTGTAACCTCATGTCTTAAGCCTAATCTCATTTTGCCTGTCCCAATACAATTTGCTCAAAAAAAAAAAAAAAAAAAAGAAATAATGTTTTAGTTAAAGTTTACTCAAATTTTCAGCTGTTCTAGATTCTCAGAAATGTATACATATGACAAGCTTCCATAATTTAAGAAACAAGTAATAAAATTCTAGCAAGCAAGTGTCCTACTTCTGTTTCAAATTTGGCAACCATGTTCTCAAAAGTTAATATTCATAGTGCAGTTGGGTTTATGTAGTTAAGATAAACATCATCTGTAGCAGTTTCTTCCTTAAGTGTTTTCCATATGGTTCAAAAGCAGGAGTGATCCTTGTCCAATTCATTTTCAATATATTGATGTTGCTAACTACTCAACATTATGTCATCACAGCATTTCGATTCTCTGTGAGAATTTGCTGAATTTATTTCATTTTTTCCATAACATTTATCTGATCATACTAGGAAATTTGTGATCAGTACATTTAGGTTTTAACATTTGGAATTTATGGTAATTGAAATATACCCTAAAAAGTATAGTTACATGGAAATACCTTACTCAAGTAAAGACTGACGTATATAAAGCTATGCCCTATTCTGACAACAGGCATTTATCAAGTCTCCATTATGTTTGCCTAAAAAAATTGGATTTTAATTTATATCTTGAAGGATTTTGCTTAGAACTCTTTTAGTGATCAAGTAGAATTTATTTAAAGTGTTACTTGATTTCCACGTTAATTTAATGGTCACATAACTGTGTAAAGTTAGAAACATGTGTATCAAACTTCTAATATGACAATCCAGTGATGTCTTTCATGTAAACCTTCACTTGATTTATTGCCTGTCTATATAGAGTGACATTAAAAATTCAGATTTATACTGTTCTTTTTTACTTTTACTTGTTCTCAATTTTCAGTTCAAACTTGATTCCACAATGCCCAATATACTTCTGAGAAATTAGTGATACTTAAGTACTGCATTCATAGTGATTGATTTCCTTAAAAAGACCCATGTTAAAGTTTGTAGTAGGCCTCTTGAAATAAATCTACTGAAGCCCAGATTGTCAAATATGGTTGTCTACCTCAAACCAAAGTAACCAGGTAAATACCAAATCTCCCTCCCTTCTCCTGTAAACTGACTTTTTAGGAATTCCTTACTGTGATGAGGAAGAGACCAAATCTTAAAGATAACAAAACAGACACTTAGTATTTGTGTACTTCTTTAGAAAGTCAATGTGCTGTTAAATTATAGGCAATATGGCAACAGCTTTCTAGAACTTATCTTTTTCCCAATCACAGGATTTTGAGAAAAATTGCTTAGGTTTACATCCCAAGCCTTAACTCCACCACTTACTACTAGTTAACTAATCTCTCTGCAGCTACTTCTTAATCCTCAAAATGAACAAAGTAACAGAACAGATATCAAAGGGCTGTTGTGAGAATTATAGGAGATATTTACATACCAAAAGTTTAACTATCACTATGTGTGACACATAAGTGCTCAATAGATGTTAGCTTTGGTTTACATTGTTCCTAACAAATACCCTGAAAAGAGTTATTTTTCTAAATGTGCAGAAAATGTTTACACGTTATACTTATACTGAAATAATTGATGAAAAAGCAAAGATAGTTCTTTTATTTATCAGGATATCCTAGATAATGCTGTGTAATACAAAAGCTCAATATTTCAATGACTTAAAGCTACAATTATTTCTTGCTCATGGTATCTTTTTTATTGTGAGTTGGCTAGCAGCTCTGTTCCCATGTTATCACTGTCCTCACTCCAGGACAGGCTGATAGGTCACTCAAATAGTCACATGATAGAAAGAAAGGGGGTTCTGTAGGTTCTTGCACTGACATGAAATGTTGCACATATTATTTTACTCACAACCTTCTGGCATAAATAATTATGTGGCCACACCCAACTACAAAGATCCAAGAAGTTCAGTTCTATTATGAGCACTAAAGACTACCACAGTCCTCATCATTCATTTATTCAGTTTTATTTAGTTTTTATAATATGCGAATCAGTTTTCTGGGCACTAGCAATATAGCAAGGATATGGAATAAACTCCCATGAAGGTTACAGTCTAGAGGAGTAGATAATAAAAAATGAAAGAATAAATGAATAGGTAAATTATTAAATAAGAAAAATAAAATATTAAAAACTATGTGAATAATTATAAAAGAGTAATCTCATAGGAAGTAATTTATTGGTTACTTTAGATTGATAAGCAGAGAAAGTCTCTCTCTTAGGAGGTAATATTTGAAACAAGACCTCAATAGCCATCAAAAAGTGATCACATAAAGATGGGGGCAGGGAGTACTCAGAGTAGAGGGTATAGCAGTGCAATGATTTCAAGATACAAACACATTTTCTGTGTTTGAGCAGACAAAAGGTAGGTGTGGACAAAATTACCTTTTCCACACTTAGCTTCCATCTGATTGAGGGGAAGGGTATTACTGGACAAATGATAGAGGTAAGCCAGGAAAAATTTTTTTCATTTTGTTCTGTTTGATAGAAGGCTAAAGGGTAAAACATTGAAATAGTATAAGCTGGTTTACAGTTTTAAAGGATTCTACTGGGTGTTGTGTAGAAATGGAGTATAAAGGGTTAAGAGAGTAAGATGGCAGTAGACAGATTTAAAATATATTCTCAGGAAGGTCTACAGATCTTGCCAATGAATTAAATGGGGTTGGAGAAATAAAGATGAATCAAGAATGGCTTCTCAGGATTTTAGCCTTAAACACCTGGATGGTAAATTAGTACTAAAATGGGGAAATTGGGAAATGAAGCAAGTTTATGGGGTGAATGGGGTAGGAATATGTTGTGATAAAGTCAATTTTTAGATAGTTAATAGATAGCCAAATAAAGGCATAAAAATGGTAGTTAAAATAGTTAGGAGACTAGGCTAAGTTTAGAGATATAGACAAGGAACAACTTGTTAACCTGATGATATTTAAAACCAAGCTGCTGGATGAAAGGACCTATTTAGAGTGTGTAGACAGAAAAGAAAAAATTACCCAGCAGTGAGTCCCAGATCATTCTAATATTTAGAGTGATTTAAGGAGGAGGCATAAGCAAGAGACTGAGATAGAGTGACCAGTGAGTCAGAAAATAATCCCCCATGGAAGCTAGGAGGAAAAAGGATTTCAAGAAGAAACAGATAGTATTAAATGTTCTTGAGAGATCAGTAAAATAAGAACAGAGAAGTGCCCACTGGGTTCAGCAACATGGAGGCCATTGGTTATCTTATCAAGAGCAGTCTCTGTGGAATAGTATCAGGAAAAGCGCTGGAGTGAGTTGAGAAGAGGCTGCGAGGTGAAAAAGCAGAGGCAGAACTTTCACTGTGAAGTAGATATACGGTTTTAATTAGAGGAGAATGTAAAGTCAATGAAAGTTTTGTTTTTTTTTTAATAATAGATGATAGAATTTAGAGAAGAGAGAGAAGTGAGGGAGGAAGATTGAGAGAGAAGAGAAAAGAGGAATTTGATGGTGCAGAGAAAGAATAAGTTCAAGAGCAAAGATCTTAAAAAGAAGAAGGTGTCTAGAATCCAGAATATAAGTGAATTCCAGCAGGGACAGTTCATTCATAATTATAGAAAGGAAAGAGAAGTATCTGTGCAAATGGAGATTTACTGTTAGATTTGTGGAGGGAAGAAGAAAGACCACTGGTTGTATTGTTTCTTTGTAAAAATTTAAGTATGAGGCAATATCAGGTGATGGTAAGGAAAGAAGGGAATGTGGGTGGTTTTAGGAGAAAATTCAAATTGTGACATAGTCAATTTGGAAAGTAGTAAAACAAATATAAGAAAATATGTAAATATCATGATGTTGATTTGACTGATCATTTTATATTCGTGTTTATGTATAAATACAGTGAGATTGATTAGTCAACCTAATTTCAAATTATTCTTTAGCAAAGATTGTTTTTTGGGTGTAGGAATGGGAGACAAAAATAGGTAAGTTTAACCAGAGTTGAGGTTTTGCCCATGAAGATGGAGGAAGAGAAATATAAAAGAAATGACTGTAACCTAGTAATTATAGTGACAGATAATGAGCTGTAAATTTGGTACACAGAGAAGTGAAGATATGACAGGTTAGAGGGTGGTGGTGAATGGTAAAAAAGTGGTATGTTACTGGATTAAAATCTTACACTTTGGGGGTCGACAGGCATATAAATAATTAAGCATAAAACAATGTGATATATTCGATCTTTAGGCAAGTTTAGAGTCCTATGGGAATAATTAATTCTATCTGGGGGCACGGGTCGGGGAATATATCTAATACACACTAACTTCTCTCTAAGAATTATGCTAAATCTTTAGAGCAGAGGTAGCCCTTTTACTACCTAAGCTGTAAATAATCCTTACAATTTGGAGAGCTAGTCACAAGCTGTTTTGAGAACATAGTGTATTTTTCTACAACCATCCTTTAGCCTAGAAACAGAGATATCAGATAGGAAGCCATTATTGTAATCTGGGCACATGGAGATGCACTAAATCGTATCAGACTCTCAAGTGACAACTGAAATGAAGAAATAATACCCTGTTGAACATTTGATCTAGTGGACAAAAAGAGGGAAACATTAAAGATATAGTTGGGAAGACTGAAAGAAATAGAGTATCAATGTTAAGAAAGAGAACCTGTCTGGGAGAAAAATGGTTGGCATTGGGAATGAGAGATTGGAGGTGGTTATAAAGCATGTTTTGTAATCAGGTGGAAATACAAAGTTTGTGTGCCACGACTAGAAATGAAGACCAGAAGCTGTCAGAATAGGAGTAATCGCTGACCATCACATTCATCAAGGTGATTCTCAGCCCAAGAACCTGTAACAGTTACATGTTATTGATTTTACTGTTTCCACACTCTGTTCCATTCTAGATTTCAAATTTCTTCTCTCACTACTTCCTTAGTCAGCTCAGACACCTAACCAACTTACACGTATCTGTGCCTATATCCCCCCTGAGTTCATTTGTTTTGTTCTGTTTCCTTTTCTGGAATGTTTTCCCTCTTTCCTCGACATATATGCAAATCTTGTCCATCTTGAAGCCTCCTTTTCCATAAAAATTATACTCTAGACTTAAATTATAGATGTACAATAGATACACAAATTATTTTTACATTTAGGGTTAGTACTTGCTCTTGTATTAGCTCTTAATTTTTCCATGTAGTTAGTTTTGTCTTCCCAAATGGGTTTATTGGCAGTAGTGGTATAATTGTAAGAGCACAGGACTGGGAATCTCAAGTTCTGGCTTCAAAACATCTTCAGCTAATTCTTAACTTCAAAGTGCAGATGCAAGATATTTTTATATGCTAGATTCCTTCATCTATAAAATAAGGATTGCAATCCTTAACCTACAAATTTATTGTGGGGATTATGTGAAATAATATGATAGAGTTTTTCATTGCGGACAACAAAACACATTTTAATTAGTCATGACAGCTAATTTTATTTCAACTTGGCTAGGCCGTAGTACCTAGATATTTGATCAGACATTATTCTAGATGTTTCTGTGAAGGTAATTTTTTTTTTAGGTAGATTAACATTTACATCAGTAGACTTCAAGTAAAGGGAATTATTCTCCATAATGGGGGTGGGCCTCATCTAATCAGTTTAAGGCATTTAATAGGAAAAGACTGACATTCCTGGAAGAGGGAATTCTGCTATCAAAATATCTTGGTACCGAATGTGCAACTCTTCTCTCCATTCTACTGGCCTAGCCTATAGATTTTCAAGCCTTCACAATTATATGACCAATTCCTTACAATAAATTTATTTTTATAAGTGATTTAATTCTTATAATAGCCTTATGTTGTAAAACCTTCTCATTGTACAAATGAGTAAATTGAAGCACCTGAAGGATAAAAAAAAAACCTTCTAAGGACACAAAAAAGGACAGAACAGAATTAGAACTCGACATCAGGCTCCATGGCTGAAGTACCTAACTACTATATTTTGGTCTTTATTTATGACTAAACAGGATTATTATTGAAGGGCATTTATTTTTGGTTCCCATATGTATACCTCTGCTTTGATTGGCAAGACATATAAGAATTAGTGGAATATGTTGTTTCTAAAGATTTCAATCCACTATGCACTCATGAATGTTGCTCATTTGGTCTTTTTTTTCCATCCACTTTAATTTATCCTTTTAATATTTTTGTATTAAAATATGAACATAACAATGTGGTTCTAGACAAGGAGTTTCACCTGATTCCACCCAGCCCTGACATGAGAAACTGGGCATGGACAATCTGGTAAATGAACCTGCAGGGTCTATGAGTAGCAATAACATTTGGAGTAAATTCTGAAAACAGCACAGAGGGCAAAAAGAGGAGTACATGGCATATTTGGGGACATTCATTTGCATCTCAAGTGAAATAAAGTTTGGGGACAGAGAAGCAGACCATTCAAATGATGTAGCAGAGCACATCTATTGGATGATTGTAGAAATTTTCTCTCAGTGAAAAAAGCCTCATTTAAAACTAATTTGATCTTGGAGGGGCTTCAACAACTTTTTGAATCTTATAAGCATTACATAAAGCTGTATTTTTTAAGAAAAAATTCAGGATGAATTGAATTCTGAATCTAAATTATCATAAATATTAAATACATATATTTTCAGCCTTGTATTAGGTACTATGAAATCTATAAGACATTTAAAGTATCGACAATGTTTATAAACCAGAACAAAATTATAGCATAGAGTGTATTATTTTCTTTTTCTCTTAAAGGTTCTTATATTTTCAGCTCTAATAGTGTTGGATTTTAAAATTAAAGCCTATATGACTAAAAATGAGAAGAAATGCTATTTCAGTTGTTCTCCATTTTCTTTGTCCTGGAAGATTAATTATCTGTCATTTTCTTTGAGGAGTTTACCTTCTTTTGATGATCCTAACATAAGTAGCTTAACAAGGAGGGCAAAAGTCTTTCATGATGACACTATAGAATCTCCATCTGTAAATTATATGGTTGTTTGAATTAGCTGGGTATTCTTTGTGTTTTCTGAAAAGAAGCATGAAAATGAGGAAGAATAGCAATTCAGAACTATGAATTCACTGCTTTAATATTGCATGTAACCTGAAAATTGAAGTTCTGGGAGTACATTATAAAGAGACTTCAATGCACAATATGAAAGGAAAAGAGAATTAATCTCCAGGAGGAAGTTCTCAACATTTAGTTGGCTTGCTGGAGTGAACCCAGAGAAAATATAAGTATGCTGAATGATGTATAGGGTGTTTGCCAGTCCTTCAAGCTGAATTTCCTTACCTCTGGGAGAAAAGTCTTTTGTGTATGTGCCTTTGTTCTTTTTAGAGTCCATAACCTTTTTTATCTGCTATCTGTGCTTCAGCAGGAAATATGTCTGTTAGTGTCAGAATATGTACAATGATAGCATTGTGAAGGAGATGGTACATAGGAAGGGTAATTGAAGTGAAATTTTACATAAAAAAAAGAAATATTTTGAAGGTCATTTAGGACGTTTCTGTATATTTGGTGTTATAATATTAAGCTCCAATATCATTCTTTAAAATGTATCCAAAGTACACTATCATGAAACACAGTAGGAGAGAACTGTTTGCCCTGTTTCAACTATGGGAAAACTCAGTTAAAGAGGTCAGTTGATTGCCCAAGAGCTAAATGGAATAAGTCCAAATACTTTGGAACTTCTGACTGTTATTGATCTATGTTTACCTATGTATATATTATGCCACTTTAATTGTAGTAGTTACGTACACTCTGGAGTAGCACACATTTTATCATCAGAAGGGTTCCTCCTCAGAGTAAATTTAATAAAATTTGTAGGGGTTGGCATTCTGAATGATTACCCCAGAAAGATAGCAAATATAAGTCATGTTACGTCAATATGAAAATGGATGAGTCAAAGGCTCTTTCCAGAATTAAATCATGATTCTTTGAGCACTAAAACCAAGCATGTTTGTTCTTCATTTGTCTTTCTGAGTCCCATTTCTGTTTTCAGTCTCTCTCTACTCTTCCTTCCTAGTCTTCTTCAGGAGCCCAGATCACCATGTGAAGCCCCTTTAGTACTAAGGGCTCCTTTCTGAGGCCTCTCATTCATAACTCTGAAATCCTACCCAAATAACTTCTACGTTTCAGTTTTTACTCCTTTTTTTTTTCATTAGAATTGAGCTGTTGTCTATCTACTCCCTCAGGAGACTGCTATGTAGCAGGGATTTAACACCCCTCAAACCACATCCTTCTTCCCATAGGCTTGTGTATATATTAACATCAGAGGTTCTATCTCTGTTAGAGATGTCCAGACTGAATGCAACTTTTACTTCCCTGCTTCTTTCTCACCCTAGGCCCTTTTCATACTGTTTTCTCTGTATAATAGAGAATGTTAAAACAAAATCAGAGTAGGTGTCTGTAGGTTACATTGTGGGGAAAACATAGCTAGTGGTCAGTTAAAATACTTGTTAAAGTTTACGGCCATGCTACCCTGAACAAGCCAAATCCTGTCTGACCTTGGAAGCTAAGCAAGATTGGGCCTGGTTAGCACTTGGATGGGAGACCACCTAGGAAGACCAGGCACTGTAGACACAAAAAAGAAGGGATTGTAAGCTGACAAGGTCCTTGCAATTTGTGAGGTCACCCAAGGGTCTCCTCACCTAAAAAATAAAAAATAAATAAAATAAAAAATAAAAAAAAATACTTGTTAAATAGATGTTATTTCAGAATTCAGAACTAAATTTCAAAATTAGAGACTGGCTTTTTATTCCTTCCTAATGTACTCATTATCTATTTGCATTGGTTAGAGTTATCTGTTGGCTGAAGATGGGGATATATCTTGTAAACAAGATAGGAATGATCAGAAAAACAATGATGTACATTAGAAAATGTCAATCAGGCTGTTACTTGGTTTAGTAGACATAAATTTTCAAACTAATGATTTTGAAAACTGCTCTGATGAAGTTTAAAAATGCTCCTTTGAAACATAAAATTTTTGATTAGTCTTTTCCTCTTATCTTTTCAATAATTTCTGAAGAAAACTATCCTCACAATAAAAGTCACTGAGAACAATTATTTTGATACTTTATGAGAACACTATTAATAAGTACATTGAAACAGCAGGTATAAACTAGGACAGTGTGATGGAAACCAAGGCAGACGGTTACCTTTCCAGGTAGCATATGGACATTTTAGCTGCATTCACACAGAGCAGGCAAACACCATCAACATTACTTAATTTCATCAGAATGTGTTCTTCCCTCCCAATGTTTGTACTTAAACTTGTTAGTTATTAAAAGGTCTTTATGTAAGTGTCCCACCCTGACAAGTGTATATCTATCAAAATGTTCTGAAGAACATGGCAATATCCCAAGTCTCCTACCTTGAGAGAAATGGGCCTTGGTGTGAGACTTGAGTTTCAGAGTTAGTTTCTCTCCCTTCAGTTATGCAAATTTAGCCTATTAGATTCTATGAATGTCAGTTTTTTCATCCATTAAATGGAAGTGATATTGGTACCTGATTCATAGAGTTGCCGTGAGGATTAAGAGAGATAAGGTGTTAGCAGAGTAAGTGGTGTATAATGGTGGTCCCAAAATGTTAATGTTAGGAGAGGCAATCACCATGGACCCTGAGAATTCCTATTGATTCTTACTGAGCTATTTTTTTTTTTTTTTGGCGAGGCAACACTTGGTTGACCTCACAGATTGCAAGGACCTTGTCAGTTTACAATCTCTTACTTTTTATTTTTTTATGCTCACAGTACCTGGTCTTCCTACGTGGTCTCCCATCCAAGTACTAACCAGGCCGGACCCTGCTTAAGCTTCCAAGATCAGAAAGGATCAGGCTTGTTCAGGGTGTCATGGCCATAGACTAACTGACATTCTTTACTCAGGCCATTCCATAGCATTGTGTTGTAGTGAATAACCTGAGGGAGGAGAGGTAGAAGATAAGGCTTGCTTACTGCTTGCTTTAAAATGTGAGGTTCCCTGAGTGTGTTCCTCAACTGCAGTGCGAACCTGTACTGTATGTGCAGCATTCCTCTGGGCCCTGTGCATCACCACCATGGAACTTGGCATCAATGGATGCCAAGGCAAAAATGCTGATCTTCACGCCAACTTCTGTATTTCTGTCTCCGACCCAGGAGTTCTATGTCTTTTCCAGTATCCTTGACACAGTAATAGGCTAATTTATTAGCTTATAAGAAAGGTGAAATCAAATCCTAGACTCAATAGTTTTGGCAACAAGAATAGGATACTGAAAGACATGGCTTTCTGGTGGGACAAACCCCAAAGGTTGGGTTCAGTGATGTAAAGGACTCCTTGGGATTCAGTAACGAGTGCTCTTGCCCAAGTCACGGGCAAGGAAAAGAGGGCAGAGTAAGGGTCTCTCGTCCTATCTGCTAATGAGGCAGGTGGTGAGAGGAAAGGTTGAAACAAGCTGCCCAGAAGGTACCTAGGTTTTTTTTCTCTCTCTCCTCCAGGCCAGAGGAGGAAAGGATATTACTATGACAATGAGGGCAATAAGCCCACACTCTAGAGCTGAAAGGCAAGGTGACTGTGATTGTGGACGTGAGAAATATACAGAACTGGAATCAGTTAAGACCTTGCTACTTGACAAAGACCTCTGGTTGGACCAGGGAAGTTTGTTTTGTTTATATGCCTGAAATGTAAAATAAACACAAAACTGTTTCTAATAGTGCAGAGCCAGCTGTGCTTGTGTACCTGCTATAGCTAACTTAGCTGGAAATGGGGAGAGAACCGTGGATGTGAAGTGATTAAAGTAGCTGAGGGCTTTGAGTTCTGGAGTCAGATGGCATGGACAAGGGCAGAAAAGGGCCCCTAGGCCCTGGCACTCCAGCATTAGGAAGTACACAGGGAAGGAAGTAGCACTGTATTTTGACCCCCTCTCTGGAGAAAAGGACCAAAGGAGGAGAAATGTGTACCTGCCACCTCTCTGTCTCCTGTGAGACAGCCTCGTCTGCCACCCTGCAGGTCATGCACCCCTCACTGGTAGATGGTGTGGTCTCTGGGCTGCTGTCACGGTGGCCTAATAACCCATTAACTCGTTAACTCAGTGTGTGTTCCCTTAGGGGAATATGGTGTGCAGATTCAACTGATAGATTTTATTTTTAATTATCTTTTTGGAGGTGAAATTTGCATAACATAAAATTAATGTTTTAGAGTGAACAGTTTAGCACATTCACAACGCTTTGTAACCACCACCTGTAACCAGTTCCAACTGAAACGGTTTTGATGGGGCTTCCAGTAACCAAGAAAAGCTAAAATGACACTGTAAGACCTACTAAGCTAACTCAATATACTTTCTGTGGTTCCCAGATCTGAATGTGGAATGGAATGGTATGTCAGATGCTTGCACTTTCCAGTCTTATGAGGGCCAGATGGGATTCTCTCACTTAGGAACTGCTGTATATACTGTTTCTTCCAGGATACTTTAGCAGAAACAATAAAAAAATTCCAGGAAGAAAAAGGGAAATCACAATGCTAAAGATGCAAAGATGGCAGGGATAGAGAGGTCATCTTTCAGCAAAATAGTGCCATCTGCCTGATAAGACACCTCTTATGCAGCTATTGGCATGCTACTATTAAGTGTTTATTGAAACTGAGGACTTACTTATGTAAGTCCAGCTTGATATCCTTATTTCCTAGTGAATCGACCTGAACTTGATGACTAACAAGGTGTGTAGGACCTGATATGCTTCACTAGTCAAGTGGAAATGGCATATTCATTAGTGTGGCTAAGCTGGCCTTTGTGTCATCTCAGTTTTGTATGAAAAGTAAATTTTTTCCTTTGAGAGAAAATTATCCTCCACCCCACTGCCTGAAGTCAAGCAGCAGGAACAAAGATCTCTGAATTTACAGAGGTTCCCCTAAATAACTGGGCCTGGTACACAGATAATTCGGTTAACACCTGATGGCATCCATTGGGCTGCTGCCACTCTTCAGCCGCAAGGGCAGCTCTGTGAAACCAAAACGAACATAGGCAATCCTCTTAGTGAGCAAACTCAAGATAGTCCTCACCTTGATCCCTTGATAAATCTTGCTATAGTTTTATTGGCTCCTAGGCAATTGTTGGTGGCCTAGCTGTCTAGCTGTCTAGGCACTTGAAAGACCTTAGACTGGTAGATTAAAGGCATTCCTCTTCAGGCCAATAGTTATGGCCTGTTCTCTGATCAGACAAAACAGAATCAAGCAGCTGATAATAAGCCTTATGACACCCAGGTCACTGCTATCACTACCAGGGTTCAGCATCACACCAGACATGGCAACACAGACATCGTCTTAGACTGGACAAATGGTAAAGAAGCCAATGTTTCAGATGCAGAAGCTACCACTGTATGCTAGACTTGTGATTCCAGCAAATATTTGCCCATTTGTCTGGCAGAAAAGGAAGCCACATTGCTAGGGGACATTGATTCTGTTTGCTTCTGACAATTTGAATACGCCAACCTTTGACCCTGCCCTCTCAGGGCTACTGCTGTTATCTTACCACTGTTGAAGCTTTTTCAGATTACAGTGTTACTGTTCCCATCTGATCAGCCAACTCTGAATATATCACTATGGACCTTGAAATTAAACTGTCATGTTTTCAGCTTTCTAGTCCATCTAGAATTCAAAAATAGCAGGCTCTTGTCACAACTAGTCCAAAATGGGACATTAAGGTATTTGATGGATATTCCACATTCCCTATCATCTTCATGCATCAGGTATTGTTGAGCACAGGAAAATCTTCCTTAACAATCAATTCAAAATATATCCAAGTCCTCCTCCTACCCTCCTCCTTGTTTATATACCTGAATAAAGCAGTTTGGTCATGAATGCCACTGTCCTTAGAAAGTGTTTATTTTTGGGGGGTGAGGAGCTGTTCTCTTGGTAATGATGAAAAGGAAAAGAAGGGGTTATATAGATATATTTTGAAAAATCAGAATTCTTCCTGACTACTCCTGGGCATGTTGCTTTTTTCTTTTTTGTAACTGCAAGCAAACCCACTGTATGTGCAGCATGCACTTGGTTCTCTGCACCACCCCTATAGAAGTTGGAACAAAGGGAACCAGCACATCATGCTGATGCTGATGGGGCTTGCTGTACTGTGAGTAATAAAATCCTTTGTCTCTGGATCAGGACTCTTGTGTCTTCCACCAGAATCCACAAAACAGTAACAGGTTAATTTAATAGCTTGTAAGGAGGTGAAATCAAATCCTGGACCTGACAGTTAGTGATAATGAATTGCAACTTTCTATCCTTTGGTCCCTGGTCTGAAGTCCAGGTGCTTGAAGCTTTCTCAGTACCATCAAAGGGAAACTCAAAGTAATTGTCTAAGCCTTACTCTCAATAAGCAAGTGTTAAAAATCAATGAAAACTGCTTTTATTTTGCCACCCTACTAATAAGCTAATTATTAGGTGTTATGCACAATGAAGAGAATCATCTATAAAATTCAGATCTTACCTTTTCTAAATTACAAATTTTATAATTCTGTAAGATATTTAAGTTTAGGAAAGCTTTTTTTGTTATTGTTTACTCAAAATTAGTGGAAAATAATTCAGCCAACTAGCAGTTTCACATGCGATAATTTAATATGCTTGAATTAAGCTGCTTAATTTAAGATTCACCTGCCTTAATTTAAACCTCTTAAATTAAGGCATGGAGATCATAACAAAATGAGGATTAAATAATACCTGGGATTTTAATTAGGTATTTATTTTTATGAGAATTCTGCTTTACAAAAGGAATTGTTCTTCTCACAGGTTGAGCAATTTCATGTGTGCCTTTGAAATAAAATAAAACCAGATAACCTGAGGCCTTGGAAATGTCTGAAGTGCTACCTCATTGCTGCTAAGGCTGTGTAGCCTCACTTTCCTGCTGTTCACCACCCACTGATCAATCAATTACAGGCAATCAGCAAAAAGAAGTAGCAGTAACCAACAGCGGAGATGACACAATTTTAACTGCCAACCCATGAGCTCTTATAAAAGGCGTGGCCTGAAGAAATACATATTTTATTGCTATCTAGATTCTATGATTTACTGTCTTCATCAAAAATATCAATAAAAGGTATGATTCAATGAGAGACAGATTTTATGTTTAATAGTTTTTGAAAATACATAAGTAAAAAATTGTTTTTATTTGGGAACATGATTCAGTTCTAGTATCTGCAAAATATTCTCAGTGATGATAAGGGCTTGCTTTTTTCCACAGAGGGTTAAAATCCTTTGCCCCAATTCTAGTGTGAAATCATTGTTTTGTTATTGATTTTCCCCAGCTCTCCCTGACATTAGTGAACTAAGAATTTGGCGTGGCAGTCTCTATGTGAGATAGATATAGAATGAAAAAAGGGGACTTTTGAGCTCTGAATCAGTAATCACACTGACTTGATAATGAATAATTTTAAACTTCCAGATATGTGCTCATAGGTCATATAATAGATTATATATATATACACGCACACATATATTTACACACATATATCTTTTTTTTCACTTCCATATGGTTTGATGAAGCTGTTATTTGTATATAAATATTACATTTTTTATTCATTTTATTATACGCGTGTTTTGAATTTCTAAGGTACGACATAAAGGTCAGTACATTAATTGATTTCATTATTTCTTATTTCTTTTATGCAATACCTATCAAGTACAAACTATTATGCCAATTTTATGGGAAAAAAAGGAATAATAATAGAATCTAGAATGGTCAGGAAAGAAAAATAGTACATGAATATTATGCAAGGTCAATGCCAGATGTATTTATATACTATAAAAGAGATAACAAAAAATGTAAGATTTAGAAGACAAAGGTCATTCTGGCTTTGGAAGTGAAGGGAGATTCATAAAGAAGATATGACTGAAGCTAGAATCAGAGTATTTGTGATGAGGTTGGAAAAGTTTGAATTGTTAGATGGTAAAGGTTGATTTATTAGAACAACACTTGCCACAACTTGAATTTTATTTTCATTGTATTCCCAGGAATGTACCTGACTAGTACAAGTTGTTTATATCTCAAAGCATGCCAGGTTCCCCGTAGAATTTTAATATTTTAGTTCAGAATTTTCAAACTTTGGTCATGCCCACAGAAATAAATATATTTTATATCATGACGCAGTACACACGTACATGCATATTCAGCTAAAGCAAAATGTTGACAAAACGATAGCTACACTCATCATATATTTTTTTTCACTTTTATTGAGGTATGACTCCTACAGTGAAACATACAAATCTTAAGTATGAAACTTGATGAATTTGTACATGTGGTTATATAATACCCTCCATGTTACCACAGCCTTGATCAAGACATTGAACATTTCTAGACCATAAGAAGGCTCCCTCATGGCTCCTTACACAAAAGTACCCAGAGAGGTAACTGATATCTGGAGCTTCTTCAACACAGAGTAGTTTTGCCTGTTTTTGAATTTTGTAGGAATGAAATTCCTGTCTTCTTTCAATCAACATTGTGTCCATGTTACCTACTTTTATTTCTTTTAAATTTCAGATAAACTACATATATATTATAATATATAGATTATACACATACACAAGATATAATTCACACACCATAAAATTCACTATTTTAAAGGGTACAACTCAGCGTTTTTTTTTTTTAATTTTATTATTATTTTTTATTATTTTTGTTGACCTCACAGATGGCAAGGACCTTGACAGCTTATAATTTCTTATTTTTTATTTTTTTACTCCTACAGCATCTGGTCTTCCTAGGTGGGCTCCCACCCAAATGCTAACCAGGCCCAACCCTGCTTACCTACCGAGATCAGAGGGATTGGGCTTGTTAAGGGTGGTGGTATGGCTGTAGACTCAGTGGTTTTTGTACAAGGCTTAAATATGTTGAGTCATGCAACTTTCTGCTTGTGCCAAGACCCAGGGTTAGCCAGAGATGACAGTTCAGGACCTTCTCTGGTCTTTCTTGAGCGTGTGCTTAGCTGTGGACATGTGCACTGTCCCATTTGCATGTGGCCTTTTAGATTCCTAGAAATATATTAGAACTTTCCAAAGCTTCCAATGGTCATTACTTCTCAGTTTTTTCTTTTAGGCTTTCTATTAGCTTATTGTTTGCACCAACTATTACCTACTAGGTCAGCCAAATGTCAACAATTGCCTCTGATTTTTTTTAAACATGTGCCTAGGGAAAAGGTTGTTTTCAATAAGCAAATTCCAATCATGTAACAAAAAGTTAGCCTGTTAGTGGCTTCTTTCAGGGAACCACCAACAGGTCAATAATGACAATTCTGTGAGAATGTTTTGAAAGAGCTTCATCCTTCTTGGGTTCTGTCCAGTAGTGGCCAGTGTGCTGAATTCACTATGATTGTGGCTGTTGGTTTGCAGGTCTACTGCAGGAGTGGGGCAGAGGTTATATGGAAAGGTAAAATGCCTTTCCATATAACAAAGTGACTTGTTTTTTACCAAGAGTCAGCCAGTTCCTCAGTTTACTGAAAACCTTTGATTAAATTCCAGAGTTCTGAAAAAGTTGATTGTGACAATTTTGCCATTTATCTTGCTTTATGGAGGAGATACTTTTGGGAGATTCTTACTCCACTAGATTTCCTGATATTACTTCAGTACTCATTATTTTATTGTTTTATACTCTGAAAATTTTAGTCTTTTTTTTTTTAACTGAAACAATGGTTACTACCCACTAAATGGTTTTATGGCCTACTCATGGATTGCATTCTACAGATTTAAAAATCAGGATTCCAATCACCTAAGGGCATTTGTGTAGTTTTAGTACCAACAAGCATACAATCTTAAAGAGCACAAAATGGATGTAATAGCTATAAACAGTACTGGAAAAACATGTACTAGCATATAAATAAACAAAACACGAGATGATGATAGATACTACAAGATAACTTATACTCTCAATGTGCTTATTTGTTTTGATTATTACAAAGCAGTAAACAAAATTAATTTGATTCATATTATCTACATAAGCTACCTCAAATCTCGACTTTATGGGTTGAATTACATCATCTCCATATCCCCAATTTATATGTTGAAGTCCTGACCCTCAGTTTCAGAGAATGTGACTGTATTTACAGACAAGACCTTTAAAGTGAACTAAGGTAAAGTGAGGTCATATGGGTGGGCCCTAATCCAATATGACTGGTATGATTATAAAAAGAGGAGATGTAGACACAAACAACACATAGAGGAAAGATCATGTGAAGACAGAAGATGGCAATCTATAAGCAAAGGAGAAAGGCTTCAGAAGAAATCAAACCTGCTGACACCTTGATCTTGGATATCTAGCCTCCAGCAATGTGAGAAAGTCAATTTCTGTTGCTTAAGTTACCCAGCCTGTGATATGTTATTTAAGTCCTAAGAAACTTTATATATATATAATTTGCCTGTGCCTCTTTTTCATTTATTTTCCTCATTTAATCAAAATAACATTGTTCTCAATGAAGTATTTCATACGAGAGGCATAAAGCCCCAAATCCTCCCATCTCCTGCAAAAACATTTTGGCATATATTTTGGAGATAATTATTATACTTTTAAATATTTTCTTCACCTACCCAAAAGAGTTTTCTTGTGGAGTTTTGTGTATTTTTCAAATTGAGTAAAATGTTAAGATCACAAGATCAACTGAGATAAACTTGTCCTTCCAGTGCTTCTTCCTATCCTATCAGAGAGATATGGCACCCACCCTACTTTTCTCATAGGTTAGGCTACAAGTTTCCCTCTGGAAGCAGATTGTTATAGAGGTGTGACCCCATTTTCTCTGCTTGAACAGTACTTTTGGGTTGCTGAACCCAAGTACCTCCAATTCTAAACTGAAGTGGATATACAAGAGGGAATCATTTCCCTGGTTTGATCTGCTCAGTGTTTTTAACCCTATTTGAGTAGAAAGGCTGTTCATCGTGATCCAAACCATTGTAGAGAGAAAACCAGATATGTGGAGGTTTACCCACTTTTAACTGTGACCTGTAACTTGCTATGTTATTTCAACTGAGTTCAGTATGAATGTGCAATAGTGTCAAGGTTTTAAGGTCTATAAATCTCAATCACAGTATAAATAACTGTTCTTCGCAATCTTTGGACCAGCCAAATATCTTTTCTTTGAAAATTATATTAAGCAACATTATTTCAAAGAGGGAGACCTTTAAACAAGATTTTTATTTTTTAAGAACTGGTTCTTCAGCTTTTTGTTTAGAATATTTTGGTGGAAAGAACAAATTGTTTTTCTGTTGGATAAAGCTGATTTTTTCCCCCTTCACGTCAACTTGATTTATAGAATTTTTTTCCTCCTTCTTAATAGCTCAGACAAGTTATGTGCAGTAGATGTAAAAAGTTGGCAGTGTTTAAAGGGCACCATTTCCACATGTGTCCAGATACTCTGAAAATGAACACCAAGAAGTTGGAAATAAGCTTGTCAGCAAGCTAGTAAAGCTTTTACTAAATACTCTAAAACCTTATGTACTTATTTATAACATTTGCATTGAGCATGTGTGAGCTATTGGTCTAGGAACTGACATTTACTGCTGTGGTTGGCTATGACTCTATATCCCAAAAGAAGTAAATGACTTCGCTTGAAATATCTCCTACATAAATAAACTTTGATTAAAAACACTTTAAGAGGTAATATAAATAAATCAGTAATAAATAAATTCTCTTATAATACAACATCTGGGATTTGGAGATGGTAATTTTTTTCTTACCACAGTAACAATTATAGGTAATATAGATGGAATGGAATTTCCGATGGTTTCATCCTAATATTGAAAAAATAGTAGAATAATGGTTTAAATGGTTTAAACACTTGAAGAATAAAAAGACATATGGATACTCTATCATATTCAGGAGAGCTTCTATAAAACACTTTATATTATTTTGCTTATTTATTTTTTTTGATTTCCTTTTATCAGGAATGTCCAGAGGACTACATTCCCTTCTTAATCTTCTAAGCAATAAGAAATTCTTGATAACGGTATTTTTCACGTGTGAACTAACTCAGGGGGAATAAGGTGCTGCCATGCTGTGAAGCTTCACAGTGGCTGAACATCAAATTCTAAAGATTCATAGGCATCTGATTCGTGTTCAAAAGCAGTGAACTGAATGGTAACCTGTGCTTTTTCCCATTCTCTAAGTTGAGAATACTTCAGCAGACTTTTAGCAGCCAACGGGCTCCTGCCTAATACCATGACTATATTTTCAATGTATTTTGACCAATTGAACCCACTTTAAAAAAATAAGATACATGGAAATCCAAATTTGCAACAGAGAGATTCAAATTCATTTAATTTAAAAATGAATTTGAAAACGAATGTTTAAATCCTCAAATAATGTAGCATTAAGCTTCTTGAAATGATGAGCCTAAGTGAATTTTATAAATGCAACTTGATTCAGATTGAATTCAGTTTAAGAGGTTACAGGGCATTGAGGTCCAGGATATCAAGAAATGACAAGCAGGGTTGAGAGCCTCTCTAATGACTGAGAGCCTAGAAATCATGAATGTAAGATAAAGTATAAGATTGCATGAAGCAGGCTGGTAAAGTTAATTCAGGAAGGCTCAGTTTATATATCTGATAAGATAGTTTGTCTAAATGATTTTGGAACTCTTTCAAGTTTTTTTACATGTACAGTTTACTGAATCTATGTATTGTGGATGCTAATAAAAGGAAAAAGTAATAGTAAACTAAGAAAGTTTGTTTATTTTATTTTAAGATGGGAGAAGGGCTCAACTTGGGTTTTAAGGAAGTACAATATTTAGACTGTTATCCAGAGAAAATATTTAATTGGAGAGAACAGCAGTAGAAAAATGAAGAAATAGAAATGACGCTGCATGTGTGAGTGGGGGAGTTGAGTGCTGAAGAGTTGGTAGTGGTTAAATGGAGCAATAATATGTTTCCAGATATTGAGGAAGCTTGAATGACAAGCTAAGAAATTTGCATTGATTCCTAAAGGATGCAAAGTCCCATGACAAAAATTCTAGCAGAAAAGGGAGGTTGCAAAAAGAAGCAGGTGGGAAAATTCTCTGGTTCTGTTTTACCTTCCTGGCATCACCTCTCACTTTTGCTCCTTTCACACTCTATGCTCTAGCCACTTTGGCCTCTTTCATTTCAAGCCTTTTGTATAAACTTCATAGTGGCTGAACATATCTTTTTCCTAGATGTCCTTCCTTCCCACTTTCATAGCCTGGTTAATCCTTACTTATTTTTCATTATTCATTACGGTTACATATTTGGTATTCTTCAGTATTTCCTTATTCAGTGTAAATGTGACTTCCTCCAACAACATTCTCCTAATCACTCTCTTACCTTCCCCACAAATTTCAGCTAAATGACCCTTTGGGGTACTCTTATTGTTTGCTTTACTGTCATCAAAGCACTTATCTCTCAAATATTCTTGCCTGTTGACTTGTCTGTACCTTTTTTAAATTTTAATCTTTTGCAGATGCTAATCTATAAAACGGATGATGATATCTACGTTACATGGTCATAATGATTAAATGCCTGGTGCAGAACCTGGAACGTAGCAGCTGCTTAATGAGTGGTAGCTATTACTACCACCATTGCTACTCCTATGATTTACTGTTCCATTCATTTAGATAGAGAAACTGAACTGTCCCAGAAATAGTGCATGAACATTTGGAAACAAAACACAGAGAATGAGGAATAAAGAAATAAACTGAAATAAATGGAAGGATTGGTTCTGGCTTTTTAAATTGCTTCTTAGATATATCTCATTACCAGTTTCTAGAATTCACTGCAGCCAAAACCTTATCTTTGTTGGGATGCATCATTTGGAGATGTAGGCTTTCTAACCCAGGCTGACATGGTTGTCTCATGTCAGTACCTGTCCCCACCCTCTTTTGAAATAAATCACTTCACGTTCTCTGGCTCTTAACCCTGTCAGAGGGAACAACAAATGTGAGATTGAAGCAATTCACATACAATCACAAAGAGCAAGGCTGAGGATAACACTACACTAAGTGATTCAAAACAGTTCTGCTCCCTTGGAAACCATCCGCTGCCTCCCACCAACCTGGCCTCTGTATCTTGGCATTGCTGATCTGCTGGCTGCTTTTTCTGCCAGCTCACTTTTTGCTGGCATTGGCACACCACACATCTGGCAGTCTTTGTGTCCATTACTGAGTTCCTCTTTGGAGCTGCCAGGCTTTCAGGGGGGTACTTAGAAGCCCTTCCAAACATTTGAGCTTATGGTTGGCTTGTTACAGTGTGCACTGAATCCATTTTTTTCTTGACCTGATGTATCTTAGCTAATTTATAACTGTATTTCAGAATAAGGGTACAAAGAATAGAAAACATTTTTTGAAAATGTTTTTTGAAAAGGGGTCCTAACTACATTTGTCACTATATAAGTCACACATTCTCAAAAGGAATAACATATATATATAAAATATATAATTTTAGCTAGAGATACATCCTGCAACTTTTAAGCACAGATTATTAAAACCAAACAGCAAAAATATCCTGTTGTACATGGAGTTTCTTACTTGCAAGCTGGTTTACAAATGTTCTTTTAATGTTGTTTTCCACAGGATCTTAGTTGTTTGGAAAATAAACCAGCAACTATTCTCTGTAAATAACACAATCTGCCTGATTTTTCACTGCTGGTTTTGGCCCAAATATAAACCCTTTAGGAGTGACAAGGGGAGAAAATTCTTTCCTGGTGTTGCTCTTGGAATCTGACTCAGACAGCAAATTGAACTGGTAATTGCAATAGCATCCAGCAAACTCCTCTTTTGTCCATTTCCTTTCTCTTTAGTCTAGGAACCCAGTGTGGTTCTCCAAATCAGCAATGTTTAGAGACAACTGGATGTCAATGTTGCCAAGCCCTCTCCCTGCCACACCTAACCAATTACACAACAGGACGGACCTCGTGCTTATTGTATTTTTCTACCTTCACTCCTGAACATAAGCCGCTTTTTTCCTGAGGAATGCAGGCTTGGTTGTGTGTATCAGCCTATTCATCAATGAAATTTGTCTAAGTTCCTCACAAATATTTTCTGGTCAATTCTGAAAATACTTTAGATGGACTTTTCTATAAGTCTTTTATATGGGTTCTATGAATCAAAGCAATTTTTAGATTTCCAATTTCCTTATGAATCATAGATTAAATCTGGGGTACATTTCTAGTCTTAGTCATTCTTATATTTAGCTTATAATTTTCACAACATGGGGGAGGATTTGTACACAATTGAGGCACTTTGGAAAGCTGTTATATAGGTGGTGGTAGTTATTATTATTTTTAAAACTGTACCAACATAAGAGGACCTTAGCAGATGACATTTATCAGTGACATTCTCTCCTGTTACCACAGGACACTATATATCTCTCTATTGTCAGATTTTTCATAATTTTTTGTTCTGTATTTTTTTTTATATAAGAAAAATTGTAAACTTCTTGAGAACAGTAATTTTCTTTTATCATTTTCCCCCATAATACATGACAATAATGGGTACATGAATAAAATACAATAGATGAAAAATGAAACAGCATGAAGTCCCAAGAGATCCAAATAACACGAAACTACAAGTCCTCCCACAACAAAACGAAACAGTCATCCATAGTTCTTTTGTGTACTTCATTGTGCAAATGTTATTGTAGACCATAATTGTTTTAAGAATGACTACAATATCATTTTCTGTGTTCAAAATATATTCTCGTTACTTATAAGAAGCAGCCCTAAACTTCTCAGCACACTGAGTTATTTTTGTTTGATTCTCTAGAGGCTTCTTAAGGATCCCTCCTTTGAGGAGCAATTGCTATTAGTCTTAAACTGGAGAGAAGATGAAAACATTGGCTGAAGTATAAGATAAAGTTGATAGGATGACTACCTCTAAGGTTAGTTGTGATGTAAAAAAGAAAAAGCATAAATTTTCAGGAAACTGACTTAATTGTATTGTTAAAAAAAAAAAGATTTAGCAAGCATTAACAATGGCATAATTACAGCATTATAGCATAGTGTTGCATTAAACTCCATTCACCTTTCAGAGCAGCTGAGAGCCTTCTCTAGAAAATGGGCTACATACAAGAAATGTGCAGATGAGTTTAATCATAAGAACTGCATTTGACCCAGGCACAAATCTCTTTAACAGTAATTAGCATATAGTTGAGGCAAGAGCAGCAGATGTTATTTTGCAATTTGAAGAATCTGTTTTTAAGTTCACTGAAAATGTGAACCTTACTGTAATGGTTGGACTTTCAGTAACTGGCCAACTCAAACAGAATCTGAAAGCTCTGGTCTTCTTTAAGGACAGTCCATGCATCTCTAACAACACAAGAGTCTGTGGGGACAAGTTACTCTTGGGTTTCAAACAAAATGAAATCAACAAACTTTACTTCTATGTAAATGTGGGTAGGACATGAAAATGTGGGTGGACTGTCTCATCATCATCTCTAAATGAATAAAAACTGAGTTTAGACAAAACACATGGTGTGTGTCATTTTGGTTTTCTTCTCTCATTCATGAAATGAACTAAAAGTGGCATCCTATTCCCCAGAAAGTTTTCCTTTGATTGTAGAACAGAGTATGTAGGATTCTGAAGTGTTTTACCTCACTGTGGAAGAACTGGGAGATCAGTATTAGGGGAAAGAATCACAGGAGGCTTGCATACACACCCACCTGCTAATGTCACACACCTACATCTACGGGAGTTAGAGGTGGTTTGATCAAAGGATTGGTGCCAGATTATAAAGTAGTTCTACCTCTGTCCCTAGAGTGATACTACCAGGATTCTTTCCCCTAAATTCATTATATTTTATTTCAGCAAACAAAACTAAACTACGTGAAAATAAAAAGAAATAAATTTTGACTAGTAGACTCAGTAAGCTCATAAAATTTTCTCATCCAACTCTTCAAAATTCTCCTTTGTACTGAAGTCCTCTATAATTTCTGCTTAAAAATATTCCAAAGTATTTTTACATATATTATTTATTTTCTAGTGTTCCTCAGAATTTTTATTGCCTTTATTTTATGAATGAGGTCGATATAGACCAAAGATATTAAGTAATTACCTCAGGCTCATGCAGAAAGCTAGACCGGAATAATAACTATAGACCTCCAATGATGTGTTTTTATAATTTTTGCCTCCTCATTTCCCTCACCAAAGTTAGTGACTTTCTTATATTATATGAATTATTACAGATATCACATGTTTTATTATATGAATTGAATAGATATTTAACTTTCTCTGAGATGACAGATTTGAATTTGGCAAAAATAACTTGAAAATTTGTAGGATCTATGTTATCTAGGCACTTTGTTTCACCACATTTATTGCTCCCTTCTTCTCTCCCTCCACCACCACCCCCAAATATCTACTCTTTGCCTATAAACTTTTCCATATTGGTCAGGTCTTCCGATCAACTGACAATATCTTTTAGCTGTTGGAGAAATATAAGACAGAAATTTTTATAACAAATGTGGAGGATCAATGAATCATAAAAGGAGTAGAAAAGATACCATTAAACTTAACAGATTCCTCCTTTCTGTTTAACAGTTGACAGTCATCATCATAGACTAAAATAAGGCAGGTGGCAAGAACACACACAGAAATAATAATTGATAAATGGTAATTATGTCTTGTATTGTGATGCTGACTCCCTAATGGACAAGCGGGAGAATGGAATAAGAAAGTAAGTGGGTGCACTGTGGGATGAGGATGGAAATGGGGATGAGTAGGTATCCAGGAGCAGTTTGAAAATCAGCGATTCAGAAAGAAAATCAATCAATTATCCAATATCTTTCAGATAGGTATCTTAACTATATCTACTTTTAGTGATGATATATGGCCAATCTAACCACCTTTTGTTTCTCTTCATAACTTTTACCATGCTTCTATTCTGGCTCTATACAATCTTTCCTGTGAATTATTAGGTCGTTTCTTTGGTTCCTGATCAAAAAGCTGAATCTCCTTGAAGCTTTTCTCCTACTAATCAGCTCTTCTTCTATGAAAGTGCAAAGGTAGAATTTGCCCCCTGATCATGTGGAAAATATCATACTGCTTTCCATTTTGGTCCAGTTCTAAATAGAGCACAATGGGTAAATGGAAAGAAGGACAGTGAACTGGAAAAGTGAACTATACAGCTCTTTGTGTCTCCTTTTAATTTGATGCCTGATTGCTTGTCATAATCCACAACTATAATATAAATTCTATGGAAGCAGAAGTGTTCTCTATCTTGCTTTCTCTTTTATTACTAGCACGTAGCCCAATAATGCTCATCAGAAAGAATAAAAATCATAAATGAGTAAATGAATGACCAAGGAAAATAAATGAATGTCCTATGGGAGGATCTATTCAACTCTGGGTCTTCATTCATTCTAACTATGTACCTTTCTACTTGGAGAAACATTTTTTTTGCTGTTGGGGATAACAGTTTGGTGACTATGCACTGGCTTTCATCATGTATATGTGGAGGCTTCTTCCTCGAAAAGACCAAGAGGCCAATCTTGCATAAAAAGCAATCTGTCAGCCTGCTGATGGCTTTTGATCAGTTCCAGCTACACCATTGAGCTTCTTATTTCGGTAAAATATGCCTTTCCTAAATCATTGTGACAACCTCACAGTGAGAGTGTTTGCTGCTAACAAAGGATCAGACTCCAAGACAGAGAGGGACTGTGCAGAGTGGAAGAGAACATTTGCATCCCAGAATTGAAGCCAATGGTCTGTAACCATACAATCATCTAATCCATTGAGCAAGATAAGGGTCACCTCCAGAGAGGAAATTTTCCTTCCCTGACAACTACAGGACAGAGAAGTTGCTAAATTGCATAAGAACATGGCTGTAGAAGGAAAACCACCCTGAAAATTGAACAATGGTTCTGGAGTACTTGGTTACCCCATATCAAATTTAGCTAGCCAAAATATTTATTTTATTTATTTGTATCTCACTTCTTACAGCAAAGATTTAAGGTGAATTTGCTAGAAAATAGTATGAAGTACAAATTATATCTGTTACCATAGGTAGAGCAAGGTAAAGATCATTTAAAATATCACATTTGATTTTTGAAATGTTTTTGCACTTATGTTTTATTTGGATGTATTTCATATTTTAGGAATTCACACTTGAGAGTAAACCCACACTGTGCAGGCCTGACCCTGCCTTCTGATTAGCACTCTTCCTAACTCCCATACAGCTCATGATCTTACATACTTATGCAAAGTATTAGCCCATGATTAGCTGAGTTTTAATAACTCAGTGAATTAGGAAGTAATTTAAAAATTTAATTTAAAAAAAGCGTGTTAAAAATAAATATGTAATAAATTATGTATATTTACCAAGCTAAGATTAGAAAATACTTTATAACAATAGTTGAATTTATTGCACTAGTATTTGAAGTGTTTATTATAATTTGAATCAACCTACCTTTCATTAGTTTATGCAATCCATGCATATAGATGAAATATCTACTTTGTGCCACATACCAGACCTTATGTGAGCCATCAAAATTTTAATGATGTCATATGACTTTGATTTCATAAATAAAAAAAACTTACAAAAATATTTAAACATATAAATGTAAAGAGAAAAAAACCAAATCCTGATAAAATCATCAGAAACAATAGTTTTCATGATTTTGCGCCACTTTGTCTATTCTTGCTCAAATTTTTTCTAAAGTATTTAAAAAAAATACCTGTTATGTCATTTTACTACTACATAATTTAATATATTTATAAAAATGTGGAAAAGTTCTTGGTATTTGTAATTCTATTATTATAATTAATACAATTAAAAATAAATTCTCGGTGTCACCTAGTTACATTAAAATTTCTCTATGTAATTACTTTTCAATTTTATTTAAATTTAAAACTTTTGGGAATTGGTAATTTAAAATAAAAAAGAAATGTCTTTTACCAATACAAACATTATTCAACTTATATTTTTTAAAAATTACTCATTTAAAAACACTTGAAATTTATTTTATAAGCATTGTCTAATATATATTTGAGTCAGTATTTGAAACCAGGTATGTTTTACTAGATATTATTTGATAAATAAATATTTGTGTAATATTTGACTAATTAAATGCCAATTATATTATCTCCAGACTATTTCTCTCTTTTTTTCACCTTTGCCTCAGATAAAGTCATGTTTGTTTTCATAAACCCTTGAAAGTAATCAATTGACATCATTCTGGTGTCTTTACTTTTGAAGAGGAATGAATCTAAAACTATCCTGTCCAGTCCTATCTTCCCATTTATTTCACTTTTGGCACTATGCTACTTTGTGAATAATATAGAATTTCAATAAAATGTAGTTTTGTAATTGTAAGAAATGCTAAGACTAGATCAGGAATCACTAAAATAACTTGCCTGGACTTTTCTTGTATCCTATTCAGTAGCTAAACTTAAATGTAGACTTTTAGCCATGCCTCCTAGAATTTGAAAAATTCTGCCAAGATTAACCACTCCTCTTCAAATCAATCAGAAAGCTTTTGAAGACTTACCAGTAGCAGCATTAACACACGTTTATTGTATAAAGTTTATTATAAAATACAGTTCCTGCTTCTAAGCAGCTTAGAATCCTATGGAAATAAATGTTCATTACTTCTTCCTTGACATTCATGTAGCTATGCAGAATCCCACTTTTATCCCACCATGGATGGAAACCATTGAGAAAAGGTAATCTCCATTTTCAGCTCTGTATGACTAAATTTTAATGGGCTGTGAAGTGAAAAAAGTAGAAACTGTCACCACTGAGATTTAGACATTGAAGAATTTACCTTTAGAATACCCTTTACAATATGTAGGGTACTTGTTTAGTATGTTGATTTTTATGGTTTGACAGGCCACACCTATAGTTGGCTTCTATCACAATCAATCAATCATTCATTCATTCATTCAAAATTTATTGAGTTCATATTTTATCCAGTAATATAAAGCATATTCTAGGAGTGCAACTCTAGTCAAAGTCCTTGCTCTCAAATGATGTAGTTAACTAGGGGAGACAATTGAATTAAGTAATGGTTGTAGAATAACAGGAGCATCTACACCTGTCTAATATCTCAATTAGTATTTTGCTTTATCTCTGATATTATCCTGACTCTATACTGCAAGTGACTATGGAACCCCATCTTTTTCTTCACTTTCTGGGTATTCTCCTCGCATGGTGTTTGACATTTATTCTTGGTCTTATCCTTCCTGGTCCTGGCTTCCTCTTCTATCTCTTGTCTTCTGAAAAGGCAAACAACTTTTGACTACAGTCTAGACAGACATGAATCATCACTTAAAGTTACTTCTAATTCTATAATTATGAAAGGATTGGGGAGAGCCAGAAGGAGAGGCAGATGTCGTACATAAAAGTTGAAGTCTGGGTACAGTCCTTTGCTGCAGAAGTTTTCATGGAGCAATTTTGCAAAATCTATATCCAATAAAATGAGAATATCTTTAAAATGTTCTAAATAAAAGTCTTGAGTAAAATTGACTTAAAATGGATGAAAAAATTCCAGCATCAGGAAAGCGTCATCCATCTGTCTGTATCAATGGCCAGTTGAGGGATCAGTTGCATACATTTGGGTTTTCAATTAGCTTTACCCCAGGAACTTAAAATTTATCAGTTTTTACCATCACAAATTATTAAGATTTCTGTTTATCACTTCTATGAAGTTATGACATTTTCCTGCCAAATGTGATTTTACTTTCTGTGTTTTCTCTCTTGGCTTTTCTTACTATGTGTATTGAAGTGAAGAGAATAAAAATGGATCAAATGTGAGATATTATTAGTTTGCTACTTGAGTAATACTTTTGATTGGAGTTCAGTTGTCTAGCATTAGTTCAGATCCCAAAGATCCAAGAGATTTCCTTGTTCATCTCATTTAACACTGGTGAATTTTAATAAAGATGCCATTCAGGTAATTTTAACTTGGGAAATGCTTTACTTTTAATTTTTACTTTAAATTTTAATGCTTTATTTATTATGAAGCAGTGCTTAAGTAAAAAATGTGTTTTGTTTAATTCTCACAGGAAGCATGGAAAGAGGAGAAAGAGGAAGAGAAGCAATGAGGCATCGAAGGAGGAAATAACTGCTGTTTTTCACTTATGCATGATATATTTGAAGGGAAAGCACTGGTTACAATTTCCTATCTTCTACTTTTAGCCTCTTCTGTAGTAAACATACAAATTTTGATAGTGAAAACTTCCAAAAGTTTGTAAAACAAAAATGTACTATTCTAGGCTAAAAGCTAGTATAAACCGAGACAAGGATTAAGATATCATTCCTCTAATCTGTGGTCACTGGCTGCTCACTGCAGAATGGATTAATAGACCAAACCAAACAACAGTGAAAACACTTTTAACCAGAGAAGAAACAAACTTTTCAGATTTTAAAATTAAATAATAATTTTTAAAAAATACCATTTAATTTACAGAAAATTAACATCTATTTTTAGCAAAATATAAAATTGGAAGGAAAATACAAATGCTCTATTCTCAGTGTAGTGGAAGGCGATGCTGGCGAGGCATACCAACACTGCTCATTCATCCAAGCCCTTTGCTTATCCTGGTGATAAGACTAGGACAGAAGCTTCATTAAGCTGAGAGAACTCTCTGTTCAAAATCTGTTACCATTTATCTGAGCAAATGTACTTGCTACTTATTCTCTTGGGCTATAGAAAAGAATTTCAAGATTTTAAGAATTCAAATAAAACCATCTGTATTATTTTGTTTTGAATATGTAGGCTCCTACAGAAGAATACTTTTGCATGATGCCTGGCAGAGAGCTAATGTACTTATATTGTTCATAAACTCATTATGATGATGATAGTGGTTGAATATTCCTTATAAGGATATTCCTTATCCTATCAACTTCCTCTGTCTAGGAAGTCATATCTCTTTGAGTTAGGCAGCTGCTAAAATAATGTACTAAGCGCTCAAATATTTTGCTGAATGTGTTTCCTAGGAGATAAGTATTTGTGAAGAGACAGAGTCCACCAATTAGAATTCTTTGTGAGTCTTTTTTTAAAAATTCAAGGTTCCCATCCCTGATTTTTGGCAAAGAAAAACTGGTTCGGGTGATAGCTAGAGTTGCAAGATGACTTATCTTTGCAAACTATAGGATTTATTTATTTAATGGTTGGTATTTTGATTTCCTTGGATACAGAATTCTTTACTTGGATATTTTCTACTACACTTGCATGTGTGAATAAACCAAGTTAGTTAACTGTATTCCAATCAGTCTTATGGGTATGTGTACCAAATGACTAGCTCAAATACATATTGAGAAGTGGGGGATTCAGTTAAAAAACATTGTCAGGAGGTAAAGGGGACCTTGATGCTCTAACAGCTTGTTCTGGCAAGTCCCCAAATGGTGTAATATTGCATGGCCAATCAAAGAATGGGCTTGGCCAGAGGGATAGAGCTGGCAGTACTCAGTGCAGGAAGGGTGAAGAAGCCTCAAAGATGCAGGATATACCTAAAAATATCCATGCTGCTTCTCTTTTAATCACCTTTTTGCTCATCTCCTGTCTTTAATCACCTTCCCCTCCTCAGGAAGGCTGGCTGCTAGAAATAGCACTGGCTTCTTGGCAAACATCAGTCTCCTCTGTCCCACAGTCATGATGTCCTGTGTCTTCGTCCTCTGCTAAAGTCCTTTTCCCTACAGCTCTCTGTCATAGCTTCCACAGCTTTGAGTCTTCAGCTCCATAGTGACGGTTCCAGCTTCTCCCTGTATTCTGAAAAGGTGGGGGTCTTTAAATAAACACAGACATATGTGTTCTTATCTTATGTGTTCAAGTCTGATTTTTGTTTGCTTTCATCTCTAGAAATTCCTGAACTATTTTTTACACAAATTGTACACTACTTTTTACTGTCTCATATTATTTTAAATTTTTTTTCTAATTCAATTCCTTAAGGCTTCTTTATTTCCCTGATATTCTCTTATTTTCTATTTCCTCTTCATGCATCACTTTTACCTCTGTATCATCTCAGTGGGGTAGTGGAAAAACATGAGAATGTGAGTATTCAGGATCAATTGGGTAAACCTTTTTACTGGCAAATGACCTTGAACAGGTACTTCTCTTTCACTCAGGCTCTTCATTTGCGCAATGAAAGAGTCAGACCAGATGATCTGACCTATAAAGAAATCTTTGTCCTAAAACTTTTATGATTCTATGGTTGTTCCTATTCTTCTTTCTCTCATAACTCAATTTTTAATGTTCATTTTGTGGCAACTTCATCTTCCCCATCTTTCCCTTGCAGTATTGAATAATTTCATCAGGTTGAAATTAATTTCAGATTTTACTTCCTTAAAAGAATTCTTGAGTAACCAGAATGTGGCCTACCATGTGCCTTATCCCAGGGTGAATTCAGAATTAGTTCCATCCCTTTGTATAGATTTCCTGAAAGTTTGCCAGTAAGGCTTTCTTTTGACAGCCATGACTGCCTCAAAATTTCCTCAGCATGCTTCATCCAGCTTTTTATGTAACCTAGGTTTTCCATCCAGAGAATTTTAAAATACCTTGAATAGAGCCCTAGAAGTTCAATTTAGTACAATTGCAGTCTCTAAAGTAAGTGGTCACAGAAGGGAATAAACAACTTCTGCAAGCAAGGTAGCTATATGAAGAAACAAAGGTTACAAATGCCTTCATCAATCTCATCAATTAAAACTATCACATTTGTTTTTACAAACACAAGAAAACCCCCAAATTAGAACTCAACCTGTGAATATACACAAATATTTGTACTAGGGTGAAGAATGATGAGTAGGAG
This sequence comes from Cynopterus sphinx, assembly GCA_030015415.1. Taxonomy (NCBI): domain Eukaryota; kingdom Metazoa; phylum Chordata; class Mammalia; order Chiroptera; family Pteropodidae; genus Cynopterus; species Cynopterus sphinx. The sequence continues at coordinate 48,881,556 of CM057379.1, read as the reverse complement.
AAGGGCAATATTTCTTTGCTAACTTACGGTTTGTGAAGACAAACAAGATTGGGCCACAGAGACATTAAAACCAACCAAACTCACAATCAAATGTTCTATAATACCAATTATCTCTTCTCTTAGAAATATTTAAAATGTAGTAAGAGGCATTAAATAACATATATTATTTTTAGAATGTAAGTAATGTAAAATTCACCTTAAATTATAAACAAAGGTACTATTTTGAACTCAAAAACTTTTACTACTTTATTACTTATAGTATAAATATAAACATTTTGGACATGTTTCTTTCATACTCAAACCACAAAGAGACAATAAATACACATAATATTTCTGAAAACAGCAACAAGATAAGGATGAACGAAGAGGAACAAAATGTCACATAGTTCAACTTTCAGTGCTATTAATAAAGAATACACATTTACTCACATGACACTAACCAGTCTTGAGAGCTTGTTTTGACATTAGAGATTTTAAAGGCTGCTGTGAATAAAGGTGATAATAAATAAAGATAGACTGGTAATAATGTGAATAATAATGTGCTTAAATTTACCATTACATTGATGGATGGATTTTGTTTTTGCTGTGAACATTCATAACACTATTTCTGTCCACATAGTCTAGAAAAAGAATTCTATAGTTGTGTAACAATGGTTCTTAAATTTTAACATGCATTAGTATTTCTTGAGGGCTTGTTAAACCACAGATTCGTGGGCCCCACTCTCAGAGTATTTAATTCAGTAGTTGATGCTGTCTATTCAGGAACTCCACTTTGAGAACTATTGCTTTATATGACACTAAAAAGTCACCTAGTTCATCCCCCTGCCCCTGCATAGGAAGTAGTCAAGAAACTATGAACCATGAACCATGATTATCGGGCCCTAACTACATTCAATATATCATTACAATCTAATTTCAAAAGTAGCTCAAATAAAATTGAGACACTGGGTCATAGGATGGGGAGCATCACAAATAATATGAAGAATTGCCTTAAAACTGGTCATTGCTGGTCACAGGAACAGGTTACAGATTAACAGTAGGGTTCTGCCACTAGAAGTTATAACTTTTACCTTTTACTTTCTCTACCCATGAAGGCCCTTCAGGGAAACTGTTACTGTTGCTCTCAGGTGGATGCCGCAGCTTTCCCAGCACTGCAGAAAGGAAACTCACATCTGAGAGCTGAAGGCTAAATAAAGGAAAGACATGAGGGAATGGTTGGCAGAGGGCAGTGCAGCTTTATTTTATTCATCTATGACTCCAATACCTGGTGCCTCACACATAATAGAAATTCAGTAGAAGTCACGTAGAATGAAATGAGAGGAATTTTGCATTGGCTCTATTTGAAATACTGTATGATGTTGGGCAAATCACTTTATCTACTTGAGCCCATTTTCTCATTCATAAACATGGCTGGAAGGAATGTCCTCATTGCAAGATATTTTGCTAATGACTGAGATAATAAATATATCTGTACTGAAAAATGCAGTATAAGCCTAAGAGATGTTTCTGTGTTAACCTTTACAAATATTCTCAGATATTGAGTGGCTAAAACAATGCCAAATTCCTCACTGATTTTTTATTCAATAAGCAGACTCTCTACATTGTTAGAATAACGTATCCATCCCCATCTCCTTCTAGTCATGAAACTCAAAGGTGTTGTCATTTTTAAATTTTTAAAATGATTTGTAAACATTCTTCATTTTTTCTAAATGTTTTTAACTCAAGATCAGGTGAACTGTAAGACAACTAAGTATCTCTTACATTATTCTTACTTGACCTTTCTGTCATATTGATATTGTTTATTATTCATTACTTGAAATTCTTTTTATTTTTTATACCAATTGTGTACCATTCTCCTTTTGAATATGCTCCTTTCTCTCCGTGGTTTCATGGTTCCTCTACTAGCTTTTCTACTACCCTCCCTTTAATGCAAAGTTTCTATACTTTTGTCTTTAGATAGTTTGAATTCTTATTTCCTATACTGTGCTTGGCAATTATATTTCATCCGTTATAGACTGAATGTCTGTGTCCCCGCAAATTCATATGTTGAAGACCTAACCCGCAATGAGGCTATATTTGGAGATGGGCACTATAAGGAAATAATTAAGGTTAAATGAGTACATAAAGGTGGTACCCTGATCTGATAGGATTAGTGTCCTTATAGGAAGAGACACCAGAGGGTTTGTTCATTCTTTCCTGATGTTTGCACACTGAGGAAAGGCTATGTGAGGACACAGTAAGAAGGTGACAGCCTGTATGTCTAGATACTAGCAAATTCAGTTTTTGGTAAGAGCCCTTAACAGAAACTGAATTTGCTAGTACCTTAATCTCGGACTTCCTAGCCTCCAGCACTGTGAGAAAATAAATTTCTGCTGTTTAAGCCATTTAGACTGTGACATTGTGTTATGGCAGTCTAAGCAGACTAATGCACCAACTTATGGCTGTAACTCTCATTCATGCCTATGCTGGTGGACCACAGACTCAGGCTTCTTGTCTAAGCTCCAGTTATGTATTTAGCCATCTGTTTACAAGTTCTGAATGACTAACAGGCAGTTTATTCCCAGTATATCCAAACATAGTCCATTTTCCCTCCCCTCAAAACTGCACCTCTAAATGTGTTACTTATCTGAGTGACTTATACATCACCATTAATTCTGTCACCTAGGCAAGAAAGTTGGGAACTGTTCCTTTAGAGATGTCTGCTATTTCTAAAATCTTTGAAGGCAAAAACCATGTCTTTGGACATATTTATCTCTAGAATGAGATTCAATACCTAGCAATTGATAGGCACTTAAAAGTGAATAAATAAATTAATAATTAGGTACACTCTGCCACTTTGTCTGCTATCACCCTACACCTTTGAGCCAGCCAGACTGAGACTCCCTTGGCATCAGAAGAAAACTATGACACCATACCAGTTACTGGGAACCATTATTTGCTAAACTCATCCCAGATCCATTCCAATCCAGCTAGTCTTATAATATAAACTTTTACAACTGTCTCTAGTTTTTGGTCTTGCATTTTTCCTTTGGACTTGCCAACATCTTCTTTTGGTCTTTATATCTCTGGCTTAACTTAGACTTCCTAAGGATTTAATCATGGAATTTGAACTCTAGCTATTTCTGTTTTGGGCATCTTGTGAAAATTCTTTCACCCTATCTCTGATCACAATACTTTGGCCAGCATGCTGGCCATAATCACTACAATTCTCTTTGAGGTGTGTGTGGGGGATAGGCTTATATACATATTTTAATAATAGTAGTAGTAGTTGTTTATTGATTAGTATTGGCTGGGTTTAGTGTTAAGCACGTAAACCCTCATAGAGCATCTCATTCATTTCTCATATTTGTCCTATAAAGGACATAGCTATTATTTCTATTGCCTTCATGAGAAAACTAAAGTTTAGGAAAATTACAAAACTTATTCAAGGTCATACAGATAGTGAAGACACAGGTAGGCATCAAGTTAAATCTTAAGCACTGCACTTTAAAGCACAACTAAACTTGAAATTTTCCAATTGTCAATTTAGCAGATCACATCTAAGCATAAGATGTGCAGTGTGAACCCAGCTTAGAGTATATCCTTGTCAACCCTGTGCAAGTTATCTGTATAATAGTGTTCATAGATTGATTGCTCAACTATTCTGCAGTGGTCATTAAAAAAAGACACATGGGTTAAGAGCAGGAGCAAAAAGAATGCCAGTCCTGCAAGTTCATGTGAAATACAAAGTTTATTCTTTCAGAGAAATAGGATTAGAAAAGATGCTTTCTGACACATATCAGAAGTGATTTGAGAAGCTTAATCACCCTTGGGCACAGGATAGTGCTTCCATTAATGTTTTTCAAGAGGAATGTCATGGGCTGAGTTTTCTGTCCTAAGTAAAGTTATAGAGCATAAAAAATAATTTGCCTGCCATAAAAAGCACTGGTTTGTAATTGCAAATGTAATGGATTAACCAAATGCCACACATGTGACTCTTAAGGAGTCCATTTAAAATAATAACCTATTTAGAATAACCATTTAAAGTGTATCCTCTCTAAGCTGCTCCTGGAGGCAGGACACTTAAATTAGTTTAACAGGAATGTTGTAAAAAAGAAAATTTGCAAACTGCTTGTTTAATCACTTTCTTTTACAGTTGGCTGTTCTTGTAAATGTATCAATGGTATTAGGTTAATTTTGTTCTTTATTCTAATATATTTAATTATAAAGAAAAGGAAATTATGTCTTAAAAAGATATTCATTTATTTTTGGTCAAACATGGTAGGGAATGTGCAGGATGGTTTCTCTAAGGGTAGGGTCAGGACCTCAAAGGAAGTCAAGGAATATTAGAGAATGCAATGCAGAAGTGAATGTAGGAACCCTAACAAAAATGTTTTCCTTCCCATGAGCAACCATGTAAGTGATGCCCTCTTGCCACATCGCCTTTACTCTGTTAACAGCTCCATTTCCTCTGTGCTTCTCTGTTATTACCTATCATCTTATTAGCAAATTAAAAATATTACAATGGACAATGAGTTGTTTGTTATGTGCACACATATTATTGAGTAAAGATCTTAGAGAAACTTGCAAACTAAAATATAGCATATAAGTGGGGACCTAAAATTATCTATGCAGACTTTTATTTATCTTATAAAGTTACATGTATGTATTCAGTTAAACATGAGCCTGTCTCCATATAGCATTGGGCATATGTAAAAAAAAAAAAGGCAAGATGGCTGATAGGAACTATTGAAACATACAGAAAAATTTTATTTTGTATTAAAAAGTAAACATAAATTTAAAACCAATTAAATTAATTTTCAAGTTTTTATCAAATGAAAAACTTAAGTGTCCCATAAGTACCAGAATTTCGTGTAGAAGTTCTTAGCCTGGAACATATGAACCCTTCCTGATCTCTCTAAAGGGTCTGTAAACTTTGGTAGAAAAAACTTTTATTTCATTAATCTCTAACTAAAATTTATCATTGCCTTAAATTATCAAAACAGAAATAAAAAAATCTAAAGCAGCCTAATCAGTTTCTGTTGATTTGTCACCAATAGAAATTACAAGTATTTTCATATCATATTATATATAGTTCTGGCAAATATATTGAAATATTGTTATACTTATTATTTTGAAAATATGGTAGTTATTAAATGCATTGCTTGATCTTAATTATTAATAAAGTATCACTATTAGGATAAACCATATAAAATTGCCAATATTTTGTGTACATTTTACCTAAAAAATGACCATTTTCTATGATTCAGTTTAATGTAGTAACAATTTATTTTTTAAAAATATTTTGATAATTATTTCAATAGAATTTTTGGTATATTGTATGTGTTTTCTTTTATGCTTTAAAACCATTTTTTTCTGAAAAGTGTTTCATAGGCATCTGAGACTGCCAAAGGGGTCTATATGGTACAAAAGAAGTTAAAGAATACCAGTGGTTAGAGTTTTGGCTCTTGATTCATATAGAAATTAATTTGATTCAAAGTTTATCATTTAATAGCTGTGTGACTTTGAGTAATTTCTTTATGTCTGTTTTCTTAAGTGAGGTAAAAAATTGTGAGTGTACAGTGATTTCCTCATAGAACTAAGAGAGGTACTGGATGTGCATTGGGATAATACACAATAAGCATGTTACTCCTACAATGACTCTTACTTTATCAATCTTATTTATTGTTTTTCTTGTTTTAAAAATTCATTGAAGGTGGTGTGTGTGTGTGTGTGTGTGTGTGTGTGTGTGTGTGTGTGTGTGTTTAAACGACTTCATAGTTGTTATGGATTGAGCCATGTTCCCCAGAATGAGACCTGATTTGAAGATGGGGTCTTCACAGAAATAATCCAATTAAAATGAGGTCATTAATATAGGCCCTAATCCAATATGAATGATGTCTTACCAAAAATGATAGGGGGAAATGTGGATACTGAGACAGATACACACAGAAGGAAGACAGTGTGAAGACAGGGAGAATGCCACGTGAAGACCAAGGATTAAAGCAAAGTATCTACATGCCAATGATTGCAGGCAAACCACTAGAAGCTAGAAGATACACAAAAGGATTCTCCTGCAGGTTACAGAGGGAGCATGACCTTGCCAACACCTTGATTTCAGACTTCTAGCCTCCAAAACTGAGACAATAAATTTCTGTTGTTTTAAACTACCATTTTTGTAATATTCTTTGTTACAGCAGCCCTAGGAAACCAGTAAAACAGTGTTATAAATTATTTTAAATTTCTCTACTTCTGTATATGTCTTAGTACACCTTTTGAACACAATGCCATTTTGTGTGTTTGTATACATTTTTTTAAATATGAATCCTTAAAGCTCAATTTAAATTTCCTAACATAAATTACAATTTAACATTAAAAAATACCTCATAAATGACCATAATTTTCAGACTTACTATAAAATGAAACATTTAGAGTACAATAGGAACTGAATTATACTAATAAATAACTCTACAAAGGTAACACATACCATATAATATTTTATTGCTTATTGGTTAGATTAATATACTAATACTAAATTGTCATGAAGCACTGCCCATTTCAAATGAGGTCTGTGATCACTGCTTGTATAGAATGATGTCACTGAAAGAACTTTTCTGGAAAAATAAGCCAAAGAATCAATTTTTCTTAGTTGTAAAAGAGTAGCATTGTGATGAAATTGGTGTTTCACCTCATATAGTATTGCATTCTCTGTGCTATTCTAAAGGTCAGAAGAGGTTATAGGAATTACTTGTAACCCATGATGCTCCTTAAACAAAAGCACTAAAACATAAACAGAATCTGAAATGAATTTTTAGTTGTAATCTTTTAAGGAAACAGTCATATACCCTGATATACAAGATTTGCATCCATATGAAAAAATATATCTTATATTCTTCTGAAATGTGGATATAATTACCAAGTTAACGCACATACAGTCAATTGCTAATACCTGATGACCTTAGTACAGGTGAGGGAAAATCCTGTACTGCTTGGGGCATGATTTGAGTGTCCTTGAATTTAGTGAAAAAAAAAAAAGTCAGCTATTCAAAATATTATTTTTTATATCATACCTGTGTACAGTTAAAGTTGTATTTTTTCTTTCATTTGGGACAAAATGCTTTCCTTCTTAGCTTATTTTGACATTGTAAATGAAGAAATATATAGCACATTAAAAAAATCACGTAATAGCATTTATACAGACATTTTTCATCCAGACAATTTTCAGTGCAAATAAAAATAAGATCTCTTTCACTCTAGTATTCCATGATGCTGTGTGCTCTGGTCTTGGTGAGGAACTCATAATGGAATAAAGAAAAAGTCACAAAATGCTGAAACAATATTAATGGTTTTAATTTTTAGTAACTTAAGAAGCTACATTACAATGTATTAAAAATCTTGTCATAGTGATAATTCCAAAGTACTATTGTAAAAATTCTACAGGACATTTGCTTCCACCCATGAAGGCTAATTTCTAAAGGAATAGCCCTTCTTCTCTAAACAATGATAATCCAGGAGATAAAAATGAAGTAATTGTTATCAAACATTGGATTCTACACAGCACAGGAATGTGATGGAACCTGATTAGAGAAGGCAAAAGTGAACCCAACACAACTGTCTGACGGCAGTTTTCAGGACATGGGTAGGGGAAGAAACCCAAATAGCCTGTAGATTTTGCTGTTATGAAGAGACAGAGATGAGTGTTAAGGAAAGCTTGCATACGTGTGGATGAGCTTAGGAGAGGAGAGCTGAATAGAGAGGGAGCTCTGCAGATGAGAAGAGAAGTTCCTCCCCAGTCTGGGCAGAGTATAAATCTGCATAGAGGCAAGGGTAGACTGGAGGCAGAGGAAAGAACCACCAGAGAGCATAGGGCAAACATTCCCAAAGTCACAGAGATCAGAGAATAAATAGTTTGTGTGTCTAGATACTAGGCAGGAAAAAAAATCTCAGAATACAAGGGATGTTGAGTAGTCTTCAGAAGGGTCTCACCTTAGTAGTGAGGTTAATATACTCCTAGAGTAGCGGCTGCTCTGAATCTTTACTCTCAACGCTTAAAAAGAAGTCTTAAAAAGATCAAAATTATTCCAAGTAAATGTGTGCCAGAAATGTGTTCCAAGTAAAATGCAACACTCTTTAAATAACTATAACACGATTCATTCAAAAATGCAAAACTCACATCTGCATATAATTAAAAATTACCAGGCTTACAAAGAAACAGAAAAATGTGACTCAACCAGAATAAAAATCATTTAAAAACAGACACAGAAATAATTATGAAATTCTCAAATTTCTTTAAACATCAATTATAAATACCATAATTTCAACATCACCTTCATAATGAGACGTACTTAGCCACTCTATTTTAAATTACAATACTCCTACCCTTCTCCATTCCATTCCCCCGCCCAGTTCTCCTGTTCTACTTTCTCTGGTCTATTTTTTCGCAGCTCTTCACCTTCTATCACTACATGTAAAACTATTATTTATTTATTTATTTATTTATTTATTTATTTATTTATTATTTATTTATTTATATTTATAAAATTATTTATTATTTAAAATCTATTAAATCTTTTACTTATTTACTTATTTAATCCATCTACCCATCCACCCATCTACCACCTGTTTTCCCCACTGGAAATGTAAACTCTGTGAGAGCAAGGATATTCATCTGTCTTGTTTTCTAGAATAACCTCAGAACCAAAAACAATGCCTTGCACATAGTAGGAGTACAATAAATTTATTAAAGTTATTGATCATTTTTATTTGGTATTTTTGTGGTAAGCATGCTTGTCTAAACATGCTTGACTAAGCATTTTTACTATATACCTAATTGTCTTGCAGGCAATTTTACCACAAAAATAAAATAATGATAAATAAAAGAGGGACATTAAAAAGGACATAATATAAAAAATTAATAATAAAATTTAAAAGCCTTGTAAAAAATAAAATTACATTGTCTTCTAATTTATTTGTTCATATTATTACACATTTTTTTTCATCTCTTTTGTTGATTCATCTCCTTATTAGGCATCACACTTTTTCTTTTTTGCTACAATTTCTTCCTTCATTTAGAGAGGTATCAGTTTCCAACTAGAGAAATGACAATGCTGTTGTGAATTAGTAGCTACTTTTTTGTGTGTTTGCCATGGCTTGGTAAACTTTTGGTTTCGAGAGATGGAAGGAATGAGTGTGCTAACTGAAAGATTTGCAAATTGATAAGTTATTTTCCAATATAGTATATAGTCTGCTTTACATGTAGTTTTGCAATCTGGCTTTATGTATAGCTGTTATCATCTATTATTTTAAGAGCATCATGTCTACTTGTCACTGTATAGACCATTGTGAGGGCTAAAATTTATATAATATAAAAATGGGAGTATTGAAAGAAACTCATCAGTGGAGAAATCAAACTGACAACTAGCTTAAACACATTAAGTCTGCTAATGTAAAACAAACTTAACTGGTTATTCTATCTTTTATGGCAACATTGCCTTATGGACAATTAATTGTGAGGGGAAAACATTTTCTGCAAAGATGTTTATGACAAAAATGCTTTGGGCGAAAATACCTGGAACCCATCTTTTATATTCATGAAATTGTGCTAGGTTTCTGGAAGCTATGAACAAATTAGAAAGCATCAATCTTGGCCGTAGGTCCATTGGTGTCAATATAGCAATGCTTAGTTCTCCAAACATATGGTTATACAACTCAAACTCTTTCTTTGGAAGTGTAAACTGAAAATTAGTTCATGCCTTTATTTTCTTATTTTTTTAAAAAGTTTAAAAATCACTTGAGTTGACTCTGTAATGAGGGACTTGAAGATATAAAATTAATTTACAAATAAAAATATTGCAAAAATATTAATATAATGTAAATGGATCTCAATAGGAATGACACTAACTAGAAGAAACGAAGTGATAATTGTGACAGAAAAATGAAAGATATCTTGAGTATAAAATTTGGTTCTGAGCTTCTTTTAAGCCATTATAAAAAGAAAGTATAAATATTATATATAATTACTGTTATTAAACCAAACAAAACAACAGTAACAGTGACAAAAAGCAGCATATAATATTGCCTAAAGAGGCAAAAATTAAATTCCTGGTATTAAATTCCAAGCAAAATTTGTTACTCAAGTTATATATTTAAAATATACAATTTATAATATATAATATGAGAGATATCTTTAAACCCAATTATGTAAAAAATTTAGAAAATAGTTTTTATAAGTTAATTTTTTGAGACAAATTTTAGTAGAAATCTAAGCTTAACATTAAATAGTAACTTATCAAAGGGTTTCATATGTGTAGTTACAATAAATTACTGATGAGATAAATCGATGCCAAAATATGGTTTTCTAAAATATCAAACTATTTTTCTCAAATAGTATTTGTAGTAATGGCGTTTTGACAGTATCCAGGTGACAGTCAATTCAAAATTTACCTTTCTAAAGAATGAAGATTTACTATACCATGGATAAGTATTACATGTTAAAAAAAGCAAATCAGGGATATGTTCTAGAAATTGAAAAGGCTAATTTGCATTCTAACCTTGAGATAAGCCAACTGTCCTCTGCATGTGTGATGCAGGTAGGCAAGAGAGTAAGGCACACTTCTTTTTCTAAACAGACCTTTTAATTTGTTCACATGGCTAGATATATTGTTCATATGGAGGTCAGGAATATGCTTCATAAGGTTTGTATAGATGACATTGCTTTGAGAAATTTTAAAAGTGTTACCAATTAGTTGTGCCATAAGATAATTTTGATTTGTATTCTATAGAATGCTAGGTTTCAGTAACATTGCAACCTGGTGGACCAGCCAGAAAGAACTTGCTAAGGCTACTCTGAAGTAGCTAAATAGCTGAGGTAGCTAGATTTCAATAAAATTATATGAAGTCCAGAACTTTAGTATTTACTCAATGAATAAATTCAAAGGAAATAATTTTGCTTGGTCACATTCATTAAATCAAGCCAGTATAACAAGAATGTTACATTAAATTCACTTGGGAATATTAACAAAAAGATTTAAATAAAATAATTATCAATTATCTATATCTATAATATTTCTAGCAATGAACAATCAGAAATTTAAATTAAAATGCTATTTATAATAGCTCAAAATTATTAAATACTTCAAGATTAATGTGATTACATATATGTCAATCTTATACTAAAAATGCAAATTTCTGCAAAGAGGAAGAAGACTTAAATAGAGAGTAATACCATATTTAGGGGGCAGAAGAACCAAATATTGTCACTCTCCCCAATCTGATTTATGGATTTAATGTAATCTTGTCAAAATCCTAGAAGACATTCTTTTGGAGAAACAAGCTGATTCTCAAATTCATATGAAAATGGAAAGGATCTAGAATAGTCAGAGTCTTGGAAAACAATAATAAAGTTGGAGGACTTAACCCATCAGATCCAAAACTTATAAAGCTACAGTTACTCAAGACATTGTCATATTGGCATGATGGTAGATGAATATATCAATGGAATAAAGAGTTCAGAAATAGATCCACACACACATGGCAAAAGTATTTTTGACAAAGGCTAACTCAGTGAAGAAAACATGGTCTTTTTAACATTGTCATCATGTTGGAAAATTTGGATATCCATACGTGAAAAAATGAACCTAGATTCATACATCACACCATAAAAAAGTTAATTTGTAATGAATCATAGATCTACATATAAAACTTAAAACTATAAGACTTCTAAAGGAAAAATAGGGAAAGCATTTGTGAACTTCGGTCAGGTGAAGCTCTAAAAGCATGGTACAAAAAAAAAATAGTTAAAATTCACTAAAATTTAGAACTCTGTTCTTTGAAAGACTTTAAGAGTATGAAAAGACAAGCCACAAACTGAGAAAAAAATTAGCAAATCACATATATTTTAAAGCACTTGTAGCCATAATCTAGAAAGAAATCTCAAAACACATAAATAAAAAAATTTAAAGAAAATATGGCAAAGATTTGAACAGACACATTTCCAAGGAAGTTATATGCATGGAGAAATAATAACACAAAATGATTCCAAACTTCATCTGCTATTACTAAAATGCAAATTAAAACTTCAGTGAGAAAATACTGCAAACCTATTAGAATTGCTAAAACTAGGAAGACTGACCATGTCAAGGGATGGTGAAGATAGGTAAGAACTGGAACTCATGCACTGCTAGTAGGAATATAAAACGATATGCTATTTTGTAAAAACAGTTGAACAGCTGCTTGAAAAACTAAACATAACACCTACCATAAAACTCAGTCATTACTTCAGATATGCAAGGACTCAAAATTTTTGTCTCACATGCGATGTTTCTCAGGAATGTACCTGAAGGGTACCGTAAGAAATAAATGAGAAAATAAAACAAATGAAACAATGAGATATTGATGCCAGAGAAAAATGAAAAACTGACCAGTAAGAGAAACAGTCATAATACATTGTCTCAGGAACAAACATTATTTTTGTTATCATGTTAATGAAAACACCAAATATTCATTTAACCAAAGATTATGATACACTTTTATTATTACTATTTATTATTATTTATGCCTATAGCACCTGGTCTTCCTAGGTGGTCTCCCATCCAAGAACTAACCAGGCCAGACTGTGCTTAGCTTCCAAGATCAGACATCAGGCTTGTTCAGGGTGGCATGGTCATAGACATGTACCATGGCTCCATTGGGACACAATCCCAGGACCTTCTGTGTGTAAAGCAGACATGCTAACCACTATACTATGGAACCACTTCCATGATAGACTTTCTAGGAAAGATTGGGTAAGGGAGAAAATATGACGGGGGCTGAATAATACACTATAGTAAGTATTTATTGCAAACCAACTCAAGTCAATTGATTTCTAATAAACCCTTAGATTTAGTAATACAGAAGCTCCCAAAGAAGACTGAAGTGGGAGTAGCTACTATTCAATATCCTCAAACCAGGTTTTAATGAAAAAGCCAGTCTCAACAAATTATGTCACACACAGTTTTACCTATTCCATAAACATTTTATGGAATTATGTCATATACAGTTTTACATATTTCATAAACATTTATCAGCAAGAAGGTACATACACAGTTATACACTTCAGGAGGTCTCTGTTCTAATCCTTTTAGGTGTTCTAACCACATCTAATATAAAGAGTTTATCAGAGATAAACAAGAAGATGCTTTCAAGGCAAGGTTCAGCTAATCTTATGATCAGCAACTGATGACCAGAGTCCTCTCAAATTAGTGTGCTCAGAGGACCCTCTAGGAATTAAATCCAGGGTCAACCATAAAGGTCTAAACCCCAGGCTTCTCTAGATTATTTCCATGTATGGTTGAGGACTTTTCTAAAGTATTGCAGCTAGTCCACATATCTTGATTTGCTAATTGTCCAATGAGAGCTCATTTGAATTTCCATTTACAAGCCACTCACTAATTCCCTTATGGAGAACCATTTTTCTACATCATTATTCTAATTATCAAAGCCTGTAGTGTAGAAAAAAGAAAAAAACAAACAAGACAGAAGCATTTGTAGTAACAGCCTCTGGAGGGTAGTTTTTTTGATTAGAATTGTAGCTGGCTATGTCTAAGGTATGATTAGAGTAAGTGCCCACACATAGGATATAATTAAGCCAATGCATACATGTTTCCTTCTATGCTGAACTATTTTAAAGTATTATGCATACAATAATGGAAGCCAATCGATGAATGTCTAAAATGAATAAAACAACTAGAGATACAAGCATATTATTTAGAAAGTTGAATGTAAATACCAGAAAAAGGGCTGAAAGAGTTGAAAGTGGTTACCCCCAGGGATGAAGGGTGGAGTGATATGTGGAGTGGGGCAAAGGATTATCATTGATTTTAATTTTAAGTCTTTTGGTGCCATTTACATAATTTTAAAGCCATACATATATATTTCTTTGCTAAGGATAAAATTAATTTCAATAAGACAAAAGGTGAAAAACAACAGCCAGGATAAGAATTCTCTCTTGGGGAACTGAGAGGAGCTTCCAGTCCCCCAAGTGGGAGTAAGGGACAGAAGCTTCTTGTCACCCTTGTTTCAGAAAATCATTTCAGTTGTTCCTAGGATCTACTGGTGTATGCAGTTTTGTTGTTCTCCTTAGAATAAAAGATAAAAGATAGACAAGATGATAATAAAATTAAAATGACACATTAAATGGAATATAGACGAAGTACTGAAATGAATATGCTTTGCTTCAAAGCAAGAAAATTCTACCAACAGTTCAAGACCTTGATTTGAATTAAAATGAACAAAAGTAGAAAATTTTCTGTATTATACACTACTTTATAAAGATCTTTATAAGAAGAATTTCAGGGACAGGATTGAGTTCAGGGCAACACCCACTCTGCATAAGACATTGTGCTAGCTGCTGCAATAGCACAGTGATAAATAAAAAAGCCCTTGTTGTGAAAGTTTTCATATCTGATGGGGAAAAAACAAACTTAAGCCAGTCTGTTAATGGATATTATCTAAGATGTAGAGTACCACTATAGTTCTCTAAACATGGCTGTATATATGCCTTCTTACAGGAAGTTTCCTCTGCTGGGAATGAGCAAACTCACTTTTGGAAGAGCTAACTTCAATTTAGCTAAGTTTTTCAAGACTGAACTCAAAGTTAGCTTGTGCTACAAAGTTTTCTATGATTTCCCTCACTGATTTAGACAGCCCGCCCCTTCTCATCTCTTTTAGTCCATGTCTTATCCTATTTCCATAATTATACTTATCCAACTAAGCTGTAATTGCCTTTCTAGATTATCTTTTCTAAAGAGATTGCACATTTTTTTTTGAGAAAAAATGTCAGTAGTACTTATTATTGTTAAATAATAACATAGTGCTAAGTACATAGGTGCACAGTTAACATTTGCTGATTCATTACTGAGGAATTTATTCTGGGGGGGGGGTGATGATGAAGACATCTTAGATGAGTCAACACCTAAATTGGGATTTACAGCATAAATAGAAAGACATTTACAGGCAGACAATGTAAGGATAAAAACATTTTAGAGAAAGAGAGATTTCAAAGACAGAATAATTGAAACACCATGTGGTATTCAGAAGATTTCTTGTCATTCAGAACAATTGAAAAAATAGTCAAAAGTCAGATCACAAAATGTCCTATGTTACATTCATATGGGCTTTATCCTGGCGATCATGGAGAACTATTTAAGCAGAGAATTAATAGGAATGTACGTTTATTCACACAAAAAAGAGTTCACTGTACACACATACACACTTATTATGTAATTTTCAAACAACAGAAAATATAAATTAAAAATAGAAAAAAAAGGTATAAGAAAGTATGAAGAAAAAAGTTTTAAAATGTTCACCACCTTGAAACACCACCACATTAACATTTTGGTGAACATGTTTTCATGTATCTCTTGTTATGTACCCACAGATGTATAACACGCATTTTATGTAAACTTAATCATATAATACATTCCATTTTAATTGTGTAAACATTTTTATTCTCTCTTTCTTCCTATTTTATCTGTTACTGTCCCATTTTCCTCTGTAGTTGTCACATAATGTTAACCTGCTGTTACATGTATACATACAATTTTTGCCATCGAGAGGAAATGAGTTCATATCATATACCATCTTCTTCATTTAGCTTTTCCCACTGCATAGATTGTGAAAATCCCTCATGTCAGCTGGCACAGATCTAACTGTCTTTTTAATGTCTACACAATATGAATGTATTAGAAGTTATTCAATCATTTACTTATGGATGGGCATTTAACATGTCTACAAATTTTGGTACTCCAACTATTGTGCAGTAAACTTCTTTAAAAGTCTACCCATATTGATTGCTGTTTTCCATAGATTAAATTCTCAAGAATGAAATAAATTACAAGTTTAGTTTTAATTTTAATAGATATTGCCAGATTTCTGCTTAGAAATGGCTGCAGTAATTCATTTTTGTATCAGAAATGTATGAGAGTATCTTTTCCTCATATATTTGCAGTCTGTACATATTTTTTCTGCAATTTACTTATTAACATCTGAAGAGAAAAACAATCAAGTGCTGGGGTCTAGTAGGAAAAAGAAATGCATTAAAATATTAAAGACACTTAAGTCCCAAAACCATAAGTACAAGATGCTTGATAGGATAAGTAAAACAAGCAAAACAACTGGTTGGCCTTTTAGCAAATGTCTCCAAGTCCTAAGCCCTAGGAATTCAAAGCGTTTGTGAATCTGTTAATTTTTTCTTTTTCTTCTGCCTCTCTTGCCAAACTGTACTAAATACCTGCTGAGAAGACTGATGGATGTGTTTTCAGTGGAACCAATGTTTTTTCAGTATTAGGAGGAAGTCCTTAGATAGTGAATGGGGTTGGAATGGGAAGAGGAAACAACTGTTAGAGCCTAAAGCTGAGGCTCAAAGGGCTTGTGTGGCAATGGGGCGGAGGGCTGAGGTTTAGAAGGGGGAATCTAATAAAGGTGGAGTATGATACTGAGGTGGGGAGCAGTTATTTGGCTGGAGCTTTAGGACCTGTCTGGAAGGAGGTATTATTTTTTCCAGTTTTTATCACACAGTACACTGTGAAAGCAAAGTCATGATTCCAATTAAGAGAACCAGTGAAAACTTCCCCTTCTAATCCAAGTTTTCATGTGTGAACCAGACAAAGACCTTGCACTCTTTGCTAAGTTCTTTGACAGTAGTTAAATAAACTTGTGACTATGCCACTGAAAGATGGCAAGTTATCCTCTGCATATCAGATTTAAAAATTATGCATTTTCAGTAGTTTTTCCTTAAAGAATGTTTTTATTATTTTTACTTCTTTAAAAATGGGTCATTCATATTTTGGTATGTGGTTATCATCTAATAATCAGAAAATTTGATTTCTTAACCACAACATTCCATTTTAGTATTATGTCACAAATGATTTTCCTGAGAGAACTAGCCAGTAGTCACTGGTTTCTAGTAAAATCCTAGGCACTCCTTTAACTAATAGATTCTTTAATCATTGTAATTGCCATTGCTAGCCTTATTTGACAAAAAAAGCAATAACTAGAAGTAGATAGCTCATATTTCTGTGTACTGTTTGATATATGACTTCACCCAGAAACAGAAACCTCTAAATGGCATTAATATAAATAAAAGCATCTAGAAGAAACACTGTCAAGATTTCAGGACTGGGTGTATGTGGTTATATTTAATGAGTAAAATTTTAGGAATAAATGAGTTTAAAAATTCTTTAGGGGTACTTTAAAAGAGGCGATGTGACAATCCAACAATATTTTATTTTTATGCTTTGAAACAAAGGAAATCAGCATGAGGAAAGACTGGAAATTTTGAAGAAAATAGCTACTTACTAATGTGTTGGGAGCCAAAAGATCCTCATCCTGACCGCCCAGCCCCCCGGCATAGAACCTGGCTGTTAACAAACCTGTATGCTATCTAAAGAATGCAGGAGCAGATAATGCTCCAGGGAATAGTTAACCACAGAATGTATTAACATACCCGCCGGATAAGGAAGGACCTACTGAATGGCTGTGGACCTGCCCAAGGAGCCCCTCTCCTCCTTGTTCCTCTTTTCACTTCTAACCTTTGTACCCCCTAACCCCATCAACCAAGGACCAATGAAATTGTAACAAGTATCGCCCTGCCTAGTCAGTCCTGCCCCCCTTTGTTCTTCTGTATAAATATACCCGCTCTGAAATTAAAAATTTGAGGCTTGATCAGAATACTGTCTTGCCTCCGCTCCTTTTTCTCGCCCGTTTCTCTTTCAGGCTGGACCCTCTTCGAGCCCGCAAATAACTAGGTCCCGCGGGTCGGGACACTAATGTACATATATACGAAAATTTTATGTAGATTCTTAAGGGTAAATTTTACTATTATAATTCCAAGCATGATAGATTCCCATTATTTATTTTTGTCTTATTTTATTCTAAAGATTATATAATATTTTTTAAGAAATTAACATATTTTCATGCAACTGTACTAATCATAAAAATATTTTTTTTCTTTCTTAAAGAGCTAACTATGGGCATTTAATAAATCTTTTAATCATTATAACTGTACCAGGATAAAAGTTTTTTTTTCCGGTTGAGAAAGAATTACAAAATGGGTATGTTTCCTAAAATCACAGAGCTAATAAGGAAGAAAGATAGGACTTGTACCCAGGCAAGTTTGATTTATACTGTCTGTTCATGTACACCACTCTAGAACATCTGACAGTAGCTATGCTATTTCCACTGTGGAGTCTTCTTTCCTCAGTTAGCACTTTCTACTGGGTATGTACCAGTCCACCAACAGAGACATTATCATATCTACCACAGGACATGGTGGTAATGTAACCTGAATTTTTCAGTGTCATGTGACTTTAAGGATAAGATTAGCATTCCCTTCAGAAACTCAAAGAAGTAGGAAAATGCTATGAAATGGATATCTCAATGACATCCAAAGTTGCTTTTGATGAATAGTAGGAATGTAAATGAATATTAGTTCTCTCTTTATAGCTCTTTCTCCAATTGTATTTATAGAGAATATAGTTATTAAAACTCATAATCTTGACATGCTGATTTACCAGTTTCCTTCACATAATCAAGTGTGTTCTACACAGATGATCATTATCCCCACTTTACTACACATGCTGTACGGTGGGGCCAGTTGTTTTTAATGTTCTGTAACTTGAAAGTGTTTAGAACTCATATCTTTTTACCTTAATGACACTGCTCACAAGAGAATAAAACAATAATTTGAGAAAAAAATTTAGGTCGATGTAGACAGAAAATTTCTCTCTGCAACAGTTCCAACTGAGAGCCAAAACTGTCACTTGGCCCAAAAGTTGATCTTTATTTTATGCTGGTTGGCATACAATGGAATAACAGAAATCCCATCAAGCTTTGTTGGGCACATTTATTGTTCAGTGACAAACTTGAAATCACTTTGTTCTAACATTTGACTTCCACTGAACTTTGAAAAAAGTAAGCAATACTTGGTTCATGTTATTAGGAAAGTGAACGTTTGCTTAATTTAAGCTTCCAGATTTGATCTATCACATTAGAAATGATAATAACCCTAAGCAATTATGGCATTTGTCATTTGTTGCTCTATTTTATATTTCCCTAAGCCCCAGATGGAAAATAAATCTCTTGATTGTTTCATGTATAAACCAGATGGTAACAGCTACTGCAGAAAGAGCTGTTCAGCAGTGATGAGACTTGGTTAACAAAAGTAATTTTTGACTTCCTTTTCTAGGTTTTTGTCTTCAGCTCTCTACAGAATAAAATCCAGATGGATCAAGGAGTTGAATGTGCTTTGTACATGAATGGTTAACTTCTGGTAGATATCTTCTCATCAGTTGCTTGATTCTGCTTTTTACAGATTTACTTGCTGTTTGACTTGGTGAATTTATTGTTTTTCTCTTTTTGTCAGTCATGTGGGAAAATAAGTTGCTCTTTATGCAATAAAACTTAAGTTCCCATCTAAAAGTATGGTTTAAATATTTTTAATTATTTAAATTAAAGCTCCCTTTACTGAGAGAATGTATAATGACAGTTTAACTTCTAAATAACATTGTGGGGGAGACAAAGATGAATTCATTAAGTTCATTCATCTTTTCCCTGAGAATTTATAATCTATAAATTACTAATATGGAAGATCAGGAGAAAAGAAACCACTCTCCACTCCAAATAAAAACAAAGAGAGAAAGCTTTATTATTAGAGAAAATGGAAATCATAGAATTTCAGTTTCTTCAAAGATAGACTTGTGTGTACTTCAGTTCCTTCAAAGGGCCCATAGGTAATAAGATTTGTTAAACAGAATTGTCAGCTATAAAATAGTTAAAAGCTGAGAGATGTCTACCAAAATTATAGCATGAATTCTAAAATAGTTAGCCTATAGCTCTTTTCACTGTCTACATTAAAATCGTAATATAAAAATTACTTATAGGGCCATTCTTTAATAAAACAAGGTTATATATTTTTGAGAGAATGAAGTTTTTACGTTATCTATTAAAGAAGAAGGACATTTATCTATTCCCTGCAGTATTATATCAAATTTTAAAGATTAATATGAAAATAAAAAGAAAAAAACTTCACCCTTTCTCTAGTGGAATCTGTTATCTAATTCATCAATAGTCCATTCCTAACAACTCTGAGGCTTATGATAGAAGTAAGGTGCACATGAAAGGTTAGCAAATTTCATGTTGAGTGAATACAGTTAGGTCTTTAACAGATTACTATGTATATAGAGTAGAAGAAAGTGTAATAGTACTATAAACTACTCTAGATTACTCCTCAAAGATTTCTCTGTTATGTTACAATGTCTCTAGGGAGACAAAAAAAAAATAGAAGAGTTGTTTAATTTTCTGTTAGCCTTTGTCTAGATTTACATTTGCTCGAGAAGTCTAGGTTTATAGTTGTTTAAAAAGGAGATTAGACTAAAATTAGGTAGAATAACTTGTAGCTAGTGAGCCTAAGGGAGTTACCTTCATAGAATAAATTGTATCCCAATTCCACATAACATCTCCTCAAATATCTGAGAGTAGCAGTTGTATTTCTCCTGACAGGATGGGTGTCCTCATTCCACAAATGATATGTGAAGTTCCATTTACCATTCTCTTTCTTTCAAAATTATTCTGGTAAGATCCAATTCCAATATAGAAATGTTATCATCAATGTCATTCTAGATATTAGAATATTATAAAAGTCATGATGAATATGCCTTCAGATCACATTAGCTCCTTGGAAAACAAATCACACAGTTGAGTCAAATTAAGTTTAGAGTCAACTAAACCTATCATTCTTTCCCATGCAAATGCTTCCTCTAAAACCAGTTCTCTCCATTCTGCTTTGATCCAAGTTATGTCTTTGGATTATAGTGCAGGGCCTATAATATACCCTATCAAATTTCATATTGCTTGACTTTCCTTATTTTATTAACTTTAATATTCTTTTGGACATCATTGTATTTGCTGTCCATTCTGTCTTCACATCACTGGCACATCCACAAAACACGTCTTCGAGGTTTTCATGTAAGTTGAAGTAAATATTAAAAAGGGTTATGTATTGCTACATGACATCTGACAATTGCCTCCAAGTTATTATCAATTAGTCAGCATCTTAATGAAAATGATTCAGTTACTAATATATTTTTAAATATCAGACAATATATTTATGTGTTCTTCATCTTATGCCTTGATGAATTCTAGCTATATCCTGCCTGCCATGTTTTCCTGATATAGAAGTCAAGTTACTCACTGAAATTTACAGCGTTTGCTTTAAAAGGATTTGTTTACAAAATAAGACACAAAACAATTCATATACACATTCATAAAATTTGATTTTGTTTATTTTTTATTGGAAACCCCAAGTGTTTGTTAATTATAACAGATAAATTACTTTTAGAGTTCAAATTTATTTTGTCTTATCTATTAACAAAATCAAAGAACTAAAATTTCTATTTTCAAGGTTGGGTCACAGTTTTGTTTATCAACTATTACCCATTTATATAGGGATTAATGAGCTTCTGTTTATTAAAGATTGTGTATCTTCCTGTGTTAGCTGGAGAATTACTATTTAAAAATTAATTACTTGCTAGAAATTACTGTTTGGCTATCGCCATAGGAACATAGGCTACTAACTATGGAAACATAACATTCTAACAAGCTTTCTGCTTCTGTACCCCGGCTTGCACACCTGACCAGTGGGTTGACAGGTAATGAATAGAAGAAAAATAGACCTTTGTTTTCAGACAGAATGAAGAATGGGATTTTGGGCTTAAAATCCCATACCTCTACATTTCGGGGCTGCTTAATTTGGGGTCTGCATACTCCTGGCAGACCCAGCTGGCTGAATAGTGCGATTCCTATAACTCACTGAGAGTTCTGGTGGTCCGTGTGTCTTTCGGGGGCTGGCGGCCACAACATTCCTAACATAATGGTACTAATTATTTTCTAGTAATGATATTCCCTCATTTCTTCTCCTAGATTAATTTTTTTTGCTTGTCATAATAAGAGCTTATCTCTTTTTACCTGATTATTTTTTTTTTCATTTCTTAGTCATAATTTGGGTGATCTAGAATATCCAAAAAGTAGTTAAAAAATGACTGGCTTCATATGATACTTTAATATTTTCAACTAAGACATTAGCTTAAAGGAGAGCCATTGTCCTGAGTACAGCTCTGAAAGTATATCAGGGTTTTTCTGCCCTCATTGTCATTTCTGCAATCATTTATTTTTTTCTACTAGAAGCTGTTATCCTTATGTTTTGATATCTAATGCAGCAATAACATTTGTAATGAGTTCCTAAGAATTTATATCCACATGGCTAAAGATATAATTCTACATCTAAATCTGTGAAGGAGGGGTCCATATATACTATCTGATATTTAATAATATTGACTCAAAATTAATAAAAGTAATCTTAATTGTCAGATATTTTTAGTGTTATGTTAATATGTTAATAGTTTTTATAATAATCAATATTACACAATTAAATATAAATGTATATTAAATTATTATACTGTATAATTAGTAAATATTTAGTAAATGGGATAAAAGACAAAAATTTAATCATTAATAAACTTAATTTTATAAAAATATATTACAGTTAAAATTCACAACAATATATCTTCCTGATTTATTTTGCTCTATCACCATTCTCAGAACAAATAGCTTCAAATACCGGATGTTTAATATAGTGCACCTTTAATATCACCATCACATAAAAGGCTAGCATAATTCAAGTAACCAAGCAACCATTTCCACAAAGACCCACCTGTCTCTAAAGTAGGTTTTGCCTTATGACTAACCCTACATTGATCTTTCAGAACAAGAAACCTAATGAATAATTTAGAAAGAAGATCATCTGAGCCCTACATACTATAACGGGGACCAAAAGGGGAATAAGAAAAATAGAAAAAAATGGAAAGGAAATAGTCAAGATCTAATAGTCAAAATCTAAGGCACTAGTTATCAACTGGGGGAAATTTTACTCCTTGGGATACATTTTTGATGTCACAATTTGGGAGGTACTTTGGAATCTAGTGGATAAAGGCCAGAGATGCTACTAAATATTCTGGAATAACAGGACAGCACTGATTTAGAATCAAGTTTTCAATTTTAAAGCTAAATTTTTGTTTTGTTATTAAAAATTATTGGGTGACATTAATAAAATCAAATTTCAAGTGTACAATTCAATAGTATGTAGTATATTTACTGTTCACCACCCAAGGTTAGATTATCTTTCTTCACCAATTTGAGCCCTTTTCATCAACAAATGTAAGAGGACTGAAATCATACCAAGCATATTCTCTGACCACGATGTTTTGAAACTGGAGATCAACTGGAGATCATTTTGTTTTTAAATCCTAAGGGCACAGTATCTTATAAGAAGTGAACCTATTTTATATTGAAAATCAAGAGATTGCCCATGGGATTATACTAGTAAGATTTTGAACTTCCATCTCTTCTTATATTGTAAACAGCCTGGTGAGCAAAGATTGGCCTTTATTGTGGAGACATAATTCTGGTGAACCCCCAGAAAGGTCATAAACAAATGACAAACACTCTTCTCCATAATCTCCTAATAACATAAAATCAGGAAAACAGCCAAAGATATGGTTTGTAAAATAAAATGAATGACTGTGTTTAAATATTAGATTGACTATATAATGCATTAAAATGTTTTTATAGGTATTATTCTACAGAGATGGATAGTTTTTCTAACATTTAAAGAAATTTCTTGCAAGAAGATTCCAATTCCTAAAGTGTCTACAACATAGTATCTTTAAATATATCTGAGACTTAGAGAACTTAGAAAATTGCCATGAAAACAAGAGAATTTTACATCACCCTTTCAAATGTTTTATTTGAGAAAAAGTAAGGGTTTTTAAAGGCCACTATTTCAATGAGTCAATTCTCTCTTATTTCACACTCAAGTTTGTATCATCTGCTTTTGGAAAAGGATAAATATTTAGTGATGACACAACGAGTGCTATAAACTAAACAGAAAACTAAACATGTAACTAGGTAGAGTAAATGACATCTTATAGGCATTAGATTTTACCTTTTCAAAGATACTTTAATAGGACGATCCCTAAAATAACTAATTTATTACACATAGTTGAGCCTCTTACATCTGGATAGCACTACAGTGCCCAAGGGAGACTGAGGATGAATTGAGAAGAGTGAAGCCAGAAATGAGAAAAGAGGAGCTAAACTCTCATTTCTTTCATGTGAAGGCTGAATAGCTAACCTATATCTTTTGTGCAAAACAGAATAAAAAGAGTAGCTTGAAGCTACTGGGGTTTCAGAAAGGTAGATTTTATCTAAGAAGAAATCAAAGATGAGAGTTTTAATTTCTTTCCTTATATCCCATAGGGCTTAGGAGAGAAATAAAAAAATCTATATCAACTGTCTTAATGAAGCAAAAGAGTTTCTGACATTTGGAATTCATATTTCTTTGGTCCTATGGTTTTTATGGTATATTTATTTATATCTTAGCTCAGTGATGAAAAGGGGTGAAAAATTTATTGTTGAAAGAGAATTAAAGAGTCAGAATTGTGCAATATAGTTTTACACATTCCTTCATTCAACTAGTATTTGTTACGAACATAAGATATACTGTACAAGTGATACCAAAAGCACCAAGATGTCAACCATAGCTTAATTCATGTTTCCAGGGATGAGTGTGACAATATTAAAGAGGCTCTTTGCCTATTCTCAGAGAAATAAATCAGAACACATAGGGTTACATTTTAATATAAAAGATCCAAGTTAGGAAGAAGCGAATGCTCCCTTATGTTAAAAAAAAACAAAACACTGTACTGGTTATAAAGTTAGTTTCTTAGTTTCAGTCCACTGTTCTCAGTGTTGGGATATTAGGGCTGGGATGTAGCAAACTGTTTTTGTATTTATATGACAGACAGATGTGTAAGGGGCATAAGAGGGAGCCTGATGGGCTGAAGGAAAAGACAGAGACTGCATCTTGCCAGGTATCCACTGGCTTGCTCTTTTTCCATTTACTGTGAGTGTCACCTTAGCCGTACTTCTTCACTTTGGCAGGAGCAGTTTGGCGTTTCTGTTCTCTACCATTTAAAAAAGCCAGCCTCATGGCTTTCTCTTTGAGTAGCCAGCACTAGCTGGCAGCACTCAGACGTCTGAGCTCCAAGGGTTCCTCCCTTAAACTTCTAAGTTTTAATAATTCCCTCTTCTTCTCTTTGTACCCCCAGTACTAAGGGGTAGCTTCTTCCTACATAGTTTCTATTTTTATGATGTTAGTGTTTTCTTGCCTGTCTTTCAGTCTTCAACACTTAGTTCAAAATTATTTATATTAAATTCCTTCTGTTAAAATAACAAGTTGTTTCTGACTGGACCTCAACTGATAGATTAAGTACTCAATAGATAGCATGTTGTATTGACTTATATAATATTAGTCATAATCAGGATCACAATAACCCACTGCACTCTGTAATTGTCAGAGCAGAATACTAAAGTTCTTGTGGTTGATGAAATTTTTGTAGTAATTATTTGTGGTATATTATTTAAGTGCACATGCTTAAGTGCATTAATATATGAAAAACAACTAAAATAGCACCTGGCACATAGAGGACTGTGAGGATTATGTGTGTGTGTGCACACATGCATGTGCATGTCTATGTGTGTGTGTTTATGGAAATCAATTTATCTATAGGGTGATTGCCTAAACATACATACACACATATTTTACATAAACAAAATAAGATTAAATAAAAGATAAAATATGACTGTTCTGCAAGTAGGTTTGTTCAAGCTGTAAAAATTCATAGCATTATTATCTTTGATACATTTAGTTTCCCAACACACATTCGACAACAAATACTCATTATTAGAGATGTCGGTTTTTATGGCTCTTACGGGGGGAATGTCTCTGCAACTAGTGAACAAACTTCATGTTAGTTAATTCAGTCTTACATCCTCCCTGCTGCCCATGGTCTAAGGTACAAAATAGAGATATGAAGTTCAGCACCACATTCATCTAACTTGCAATGTCCTTGTGTAAGCATACTCTGAATACTTCCATTTGTATCATGTCAGGGAAATAGTATTTTATCACTTGCCTGATTTGACTCTACTAAGTAATCATGTTTCACATTTCTGATTTTTTTTTTTTGAAGTGCAAAAATTTGCTCTTACCACTATAATTCACTGGACATTTTATTTGATTAGAATTGAAAAAAGTCAACATTTTTCATGGGCATGTGAGATTAGTAATTTAAAAATTTTTTAAGAACTCAGAGAAGTTATTGATATTCTCTTTCATAACTCAGAACACCTGAATGATTGGTATACTTCTGTGTGAGATTGGGATTTTTGTATTTTTTCCCTGAGATCTTAGGAGAGCTTCATCCTAAATCAGTGAGAATTTCTGTTACTCTTGTGGGTTTGTCTGATTATTGTATATGCATGTGCTATTAAATACAAAAGTGATCCTTTTAATTTTCCATTAAAAATACAGTTTTCCATAAATAATGCTTCTTTTTTTTAATGCTCACGTGATATGCATTAGCTTGTATTCACAGTACACAATTTTTTTCCCTAGAGAAAGTTTCTGAATCCTACAACATTCCTCTCTCCCTCCATATCTAGATCACGTCAGACTCTGCTGGACTTCTGATATGTTTTGAGTGTTTGAGGAGAGACACCATAGAAATCAAACCTTCCTAATCGATCCCATGTTGTATTTATCGCATCCCCCACAACTGCATATTTTTAAAGGATTGCATTAAATATAATACATAAACATTACTAAAAAATAGTTTATGAATCTCGCCATGTTGTCTCTGTTAGTTATTGACATTTTTCTCAGTTGTTTACTTACATGAAAAGAGTTTCTTTTAATTATCAAACAGATGTATATAGATACAGCAAATCCTTAGGCAACCACCCTGTAGATAAATTGATTTCCATGAACATTACAGCAAGTTATACGTGTATTTTGATCTATTTTTAAAGTTGATTTAGAATTCACTGTTATAAGGTATGTTCTGATTCTCCCAGTAGGTCCAGAAGTTCTAAAAGCTACTTTAAAATGCCAAGCATTGCACACCAAAAACCTTCATAGATATTTCCTGGGTACTTAAACGCAAAATAAATAAAAAGAAAAAGCTTTCCAGTTCCTATTAAAAGTGGAATTTAGAATTTTTTCTTCTGAATGAAACTTAAAATTAATAGATTTTTCTTGTAGATTTGGTAAGAACTATTCAGAGTGAGATTTTTTATTTGTAGAAAATACTAATTTTACTTATTATTCTCTAAGTCTAAGCCCGTATTTTTTAGTCAAGGACCACTATCTTTTTTTTAAAATTCTGCATCCTAATCTTGAAAAACCTCCAATAATTTCATTTGATTTCTATATTACAATTTACTAATTTTTTCTTTTTTGTAAATCCAAGCCAACATTTTATGTGGAAGGTTACAGAAGAGGAATTAAAACTATGGTATGATAATAATAAAATGGTAATTGTAGAAATTATAGATTCCATTTTTAATAGGAAGTGAAATGTTTTTTCTTCTCTGCTAGTATTTATCTAGTAGTTTCCCATTTAGATGAATTCTTCAGATTAGCTAGCTAACTACCTGCTCCCTTAGAAGATAAAATCCAAGGTAGCTTCTCTTCCATATGCTTGGGAGTGGAGAAAAAGGAGCAAGGGAGGCTGGAGTGAGAGCAATTTCAGTTGTGTGACAGAAGGAACTTTCAGTAAATGAAGCAAGAGTTGTGATTGGACTGGAAAACTTACCAACATCAATCTTTACTGACCTCACAATTTTGTTTGGGGTCATTACTCTGTAACAAATAGAATATTGAGGACACATTTTTTAACCTATATTTTAAACATCTTACAAGTCTTGCTCAACGGTAATAATTAGAAAAACAAATGGTATAAAGAATCCACTTTATGCATGGCCCTTAGGTGCTTTTGACCTTTTTGAAGAAAGAGCAAGGAAAAGTTGACTGAAAGCAGAAAAAGAATGCAAAAGGAGAACAGGTTGTTAGTTACAGAATAACTGAGTATTGTTAAGGAAATAGGAAAGTTTGGCACTATAAATTATAATTGGTTTATGCAGCCACTCTGGCAAAGTTTAGAAAAAACAGGTAAATTCATCAAATATTCCATTGTAATATGAAGCAGTATCCATTATTTACTTTTTCATATTCTGCATGTGTCTATGAGAGGAAACCATGTGCTCTAACAAAAATGATTTTTGAGTTAGAATGGTATCCAAACCCACAGAAATTAAAGATATAAAACATCTTTCAGATACTATAAAGGCAAAATAGTCCTTTCTTTAGATATTTTGTATATGTGAGAGAATAAAACACCTAAATAAGTCATAGCTTTCTTGCTTAAATTTTGTGTGTCTGAAACCACTAGGTGACAGTGTGACTTCAGAACAAAATGAGCACAACTTTTCTGAGCTCACATTAACCCTGAGATGTGAACTTTTAGCATATAGATTAAGCTACATTTATTGTTAGAGACAACAAAAACTACAACTTACAGAATGGCTTTCAGGTTAAAAAAAATTAAACAGTTAGAATAATTGTTATTATCCTAGTTGACTAAAATTTCTCTCTATAACACTATGAGTTGATTCATGGTAGGCCCCTTCATGGTTTATACTAACATGGTCAGTGTTACTGACCAATGATTCAGAATTGGAGGCTGGTCACATCAGAAAGATAAATGATGAGATTGATGATTGGGCTTTGAGCCATATACTATCAACTCAGCCTCTGAGGAGGGGAAGAAGACAGCAGACTGAGTTCAACCATATAGATAACGATTCAATCAATTGTGCCTACGCAATGAAACCTAATAAAAACTAGATACGACACTCAGGTGAGTTTCCCTGGTCAGCAATACTCCAAGTATTGTCATACATCTATATTTGTGCTGAGAGATTGATCTTCCTGAGGAGGTGAAAGCTTCATATTTGGAAACCTCACAGTTCTCACCAATGCATCTCTGCTTTTGGCTAGTTCTGATTTATATTCTTTTGCTATAATAAGACCGTAGTTAAAAATATAGCATTTTCCCTGTATTCTGTGATTCATTCTAGCCAATTATCAAACTCGAGGAGGTTGTAAGAACTCCTGAATTAGTAAGTAGCTGATCAGAATTAAGGGTGGCCTTCTGACCCCCAAAGTTGTGGCTGGTTTCTGTAGTGAGGGCAGACTTGTGGAAGCCTATCCCTTTAACCTTGGGTTTGACAAGCTTATGGCAACATATGAAACAAAAAACCCACGTTCAAATTAGTTTAACACACTTTCATAGATATTTGGATTTTTTTCTCAAAATCAGCATATAGTTCTCCATATTTCCCTCAGGTATTAGTGACACTTGCCTCTGAATACCTCTTTTACATTAAGCATTGAGTCAGCTCTTCGTCTCCAAGAATAATAATTTATGACTTACATATGAAAATATTGGTTTAAGGATTGTGACCTCTTATGAGATTCTTATGAGAGGTGAGTTCATTGTATATCTTTCCTTCTAAATCTGAGCTGCTCACTTTCCTATTCTGCCTTTAGAAAAAGTGTAACCCAGAGAGGCAGCAAGTTGAAAGGAATAGGTATCTTAGGCCAGTGTTACACATTAGTCCTTATCCCAGGGTGAAGAAGGGGCCAGAGATAATCTGAGAGCATAGCACAATAAGACTACAATTTTTAGGCTTTACCTAACCTGAAGATAGTGAACATTTTACATTTCTTTGATCCAGCTTTGAATGTATTCCTCCCCCTTTCTCTATTAGCACCTTGATTTCCCTAACTGAGGCCATTTATCCACTGGAGGCAGACTTGACAGATGCAGTATCTGGCACCACAGTCCTTCTCATTGCCACGAAAAATCTGAAGGGCAGATAAGTGACTTAAATTCTTCCAGTTGAGAGCTTTGATTTCTCAACAGGTGGCATAAAATTCCAGGAATAATTAAAGGGCAGTCAGCATTAGGTAAGTCAAACTGTTCCTCTCTTTCAGGTTCAGTTGCTCAAAACTTTAGAGTAAACCTTAGTTTTTCCCTTAGGTAGGCAGTCATATTTTGTTGTCTATAATCAAGAATCCCAACTCACAGAGTGACCTGAATTTAGAAAGTGACTTATAATTGTGTTTTAAGGTAAACAAACCCTCTAAAGTAGAATCTACTCTACTAGTAATCGCTCTAAACAGAATTATGTTCATAAGAACCAGGCTGGATGTAAAAGAATTAGAATATGTTAGTAAAGCAAGTGCTGCTTCAGACATTTAGAAAACATGTAAATAACAATAGTCTGACCCATGACATGGCATGAAATAAAGGCAGGAATGACACAAGTGTCAAAGAATAAATAAAGAGAAATGAAAAAAAAAGTTGTGATAATTAGATTCTAAGCTATTTTTTCCTAAATAAGAAAAAGGATTAAATCAAATATGCATAAGTATATTAAATCATTATGTTATAATTCAGAAATATTTACTAAAGGTCTACCACATGCTTAACACTATAAAATTGCCTTTCTTCTCTCAACAATAGAAGATGAGGTTAGAAATAAGAAATCACATCCTAAAAAAATCTGTTTGGAAAGAATTATTTAAGGGCAGATAGTAGTTGAAATTTCCTATGGATGATATATTAAAAACAATTTTTATTTTCTACTCTGGAATAGTTTAGATGTAAACCTAAGTTAGAAAACCCTCAGTATTCTGAATTCTGTATAACAAGCAAATGTTGTTACAATAAAAAAATGATTCAAAGGAACCCCCACTGAATACAACATTGCCACTAAACGTGATCAGAGAAAAAAATAACATCATCAACACTTTGGAGCCTGTTAGAAATGCAGACTCTCAGGCCCTACTTCAGATCTACTGACCCAGAATCTGCATTTTAACAATATCCCTAGGTGATTTGTATGAGAAGTACTAGTATAGAACATAGTAAACATTTTATTGTAAACCAAAATCTCCTGCTTTCACTTTTTACAAGTCAATAAGGCATCTTTAGAACATGAATTAAATTGCTTAGTTCACTAGCATTTGTTTAATGCAGTGGAGTTCTAGGCTGAAAGAATTAATTATACTGACAAATTATATTCCAGGTTGAAACTATGTGGCCATTCAAATTAATCTTCAGACTTAAATCTACAAAAGTAATTTTAGTGATGTTAACCTAATTTCTCTGATCATGGAGTAGAAAGAAGAAGAATGAAAATGCCTTAATGCTAAACTAAAGGGCTGTATTTAGCTACAAAAAGTAAATTCCCTGTAATAATACAGAGCAAAGACCATTTTTAAAATCATACTTTTAATCATTTCAATTTGAAAATTTTAACAGATGTGCTCAATACATATGAGATACATACACATATGCACATAGATGTATAGTTAGAATCTGGTGAAATGATGAACTTTCCATACTGGAAAAACATCACCTCCTCCTCCATGCTCCCTTGGATCACTTGTTGTGGGGGAATCTAGCCACCATGTCATGAAAACATTCAAGCAGCTCTACAAAGAGTCTATGTGGTAAGGAACTGAGGCCTCCTGGTAACGGCCATCACCAACTTGCCAGACAATTCAGTGAGCCATCTGAGAAGCAGACATCCCCAGGACAGTTTGATTGCAATCTCATGAGAGACCCTAAGACAGAATCACCCAGCCAACCACTGTTTCTTTGACCCATAGAAAGTATGAATAATAGATGTTATTATTTTCTTAGAAGTAATGTCATGCAGCAACAATTAATGCTAGATATAGATTTAGTGTGAGATTGGTATTATATTTTATTATATAAATTCTTTCTGTAATGCCAGTTTTAAAATGATCACTTGAAGTAAGTAAAGTTTTTAGTGATCACCTGATGTAGAATCTTATTTGTAGAAAGGTCTCATTTAAGCCAGTTAAGATAAAACTATCTGATGGTTTAGGAAGTTATGTTCTAGAAACTGTTATAAAGATCATCACAAAAGAAAAGAAAAGTTTAGGTTTGCCATAAATGTGTGACAGCAAAATAAATAAAAATTATTTTTCATGTAAAACCATATAAAGTTGGGAAGGCCAAAAATTGAATGAAGAATCAAACTCTCCTCTGGTTCATTTTATTTTTTTGAGTGACTTCTTTTAAAAAATCACACACACATGTTCACATGATTATTTTTCTCAAAATAGTTTAATTAGTATTAATAATAGTTATCATGTATAAAAAAAGACAACTTCTTAATAAAGAAAATAAAGAGGTGTTTGAGGTTGACCAAAAACCAAGGTTCAGATTTTATATATGTAGCCTATGTACTTGTGGGTTTAGGCTAATTAAATTCTGGGCTTTTGTAGCCAGTTCTGTCTGAAGGTATAACTAAAGAGGTGTGAGAAACGACCTTTGCTGGGTAGAATAACTCAGTAATTTACTCTTTTTGACAAAAGCTAGAGCCAAATATAACTCACCTCACTCTCTCAAGGTAAACAAGACAGAGCTGAAGTCTGTTGGAGTTAATCTAATGCAGAATAATTCTACAAAACCAACACGAATTGTTGACAATCTCAGAGAACATGGAGATATTACCACAATATAAGGAAGAAATCATCATAAAAGGCCAATAACAAAAATAAGTAGAACTGAAGTGTGAACTTCTAGTATTTAGATTAATAATGAATCAATAACAACTAATAACGAAGGTCTTCATTAGAATGAGTCATTTTTCACCGATGATGTGGGATTAGAAGAGAACAGAATTCACAGATGATAAATAGAAGCTGTATAAGGAAAGGAGAGCACTTGAAGTCAGAACACAAACAATTCTCTTAGGCACATTCAATGAAAGTTTCATCAGATCTTTCAAAGTTCTTCGTGAGGAATAAGAAGTCAAAAAACAAACTCTACCATTTTTCATTTATAGTTTACAGATATAACTTGATCAAGTTAACTACATAATAGTCTACACAGACATCACTTCATTTGGTTATGGTCAGTTCATTGAGTCTCTATTCCTTTGTTATATAAGTCTCAAGCTTAAGAGCCCTTTAACTTGGAAGACAATATATTTGCAGCAAGTTTTGGTACCTTCAGAGTGCATGGGAGTACAGACCACATTTTGGCACCTGTATGCAACTGTAGGCATTAAATATCACCTGAGCACAATAAAAAATATGGGCTCAATAAAATTACAATCATCTAGGTTATATAAATACATATTTTATTTTGTTAGAATTGAACAATTGAGGGAAATAAAATTTTGGATATTTAGTCATCTAGGTTAAATTATTTTCTGAATTAACTGTTAAAATTTACCCCTATCAAAAGGGAGAATGTATAATTCTTAATGGGTCAAACTGTGCAGTTAGCTCTAGGTATATACCATCTTAGAAAAACATACCACTGCAATGGAAGTACAGTGGCTCCTCAGAGATGGACTCAGTGGTTTGTTACTTTCTGTAAACTTAGGAGAACATTTGATTTTGCTAACTTGGTATTTAGAGAAAGGCAGCAGCTATCTTTAAAGAATTGCCAAAGGAAAGGCTCACTATTCATATCTGCTTTGTATTTATGATCATGATCCTTCTCTTGCAAAGGCATCACTTTCCAGTCAAAGTAATGAACCTCCTTCATCCCCTAAGGCCTTCTAG
Organism: Cynopterus sphinx; assembly: GCA_030015415.1. Taxonomy (NCBI): domain Eukaryota; kingdom Metazoa; phylum Chordata; class Mammalia; order Chiroptera; family Pteropodidae; genus Cynopterus; species Cynopterus sphinx. The sequence continues at coordinate 48,847,970 of CM057379.1, read as the reverse complement.
TAATGATCTTTCTCATATATTTTTAGTGAAGCTATAGGCTGTGGTCCAAGAATCAAGAAGCTGTTTTTTTTTTCCTAGTTCTGAGGCAGATTCTCTATAAATCCTTATAGCAAATATTTCCTTCCTGCCTGTTTTCTCAAATGCAAAGTAGAGATATTTTTATGATTTTCCTCTTCTCAGCAGAGTATAGCTGGAAAAAAAAATTGTGAGCTTCTTGGGAAAACATGTCACATGAGTGCCAGATATTATTTTATTTTTCACTAGGTTAATTCTAGTTTAAGGAGGGCAATTAGGGATGAGGGGCAAATAAGGTGGTAGCTTTAAGAGTAATTTGGCAAGTGTTTCAGAAGAATAAACTGCTGAGACCTGATCTCTAAGGCTTTAGTAGGAATACTTGGAACTACTCAGCAGGCAACCCACCATAGAATTGTTAGCTGGGTGTATACACTCCTGGCACATATTAGGGCTCAGGAGTCTAAAGAATAGGAAACTATAAATAAAAGAAATTAAAAAATTTGGAATAAAGTGATAGTGGAAAGAATAAAAGGAAAAAAGTAGATTCCTAAGATCTATGCACAATTTAAAGTATTATACCTCTATTTCAGGAAAGTCCAACTGTTTCTATTCACTGTGCACATAGACAAAGTTTTTGGTTAAAGCTTAGAAAGAAGCAGTTACCTGTTACTCTTTTACCAAATCTACTTGAATAAAATATTTTCAAAATCTATCTGTTTTTCATTGGATTTTAAGGAGGATTTTATTCTTACTTCCACTGTATGTTGCACTTCTTTTCCTTTTTATTTCAACTCTTATAGTTCATATCTCCTCAAAATTTGTACTACTAATTCAACATTCTGCCCACTCCAATCAATCTGAAACACTGTGACCAGAATAACCCCAATATTATGGCTTTCCACTCCAATCTTTAAGGAACTCTCTCATTTTTAAACAAAGAGCATATACATTCCATGTTCACACATCCAAAGCCCACCACAGTTTGTTTCTAACTTAATTCTTTTTCATCTCCCACATCTTTCTAATATCAAATCTAAGGTGTGGTCGTTCTGAGTTGTTCCCCATGCCCTAATTAGGCTTGCACCTTACTTTGAATTTTACATATACCTTGCCTTTAGACTAGCATGTTTCTCTGATGCTTTTTCAAAAGAATTTATGATAACCCATGTGTGAAATTTCAAACTATGTCTCATTTCCTTTCTCCACAATAACTTTCCTAATCCCCTGATTTGAAAATAAGCCCTCCTATTTAATGTTAGCTTGTGCTATTTATATGTCCTGTTCATAAAACTACTTGAATTATAATTCATTGATTTGTTATCTTTCCCCAGTTATTTAGACACTAATCAAACATTTACTGATGCTATATTATGTGCCAGAATCTAGACAGGAGTTAGGGATATGGATATATAAGGCCCAGTACTTGTTCTTGAGTAACTCACAAACTACTGTGAACACAAGTGTGTAAGCAAACAAAGAGCACCGTCAAACCTGATGCAAAGAATTGATATTATCAAGTACAATATGAGCAGAGTGAATATCTAAACTACTAAAGGAAGTAGCAATGTAATCTAATAAAAATAAGAATATCAAAATAATATTAATAGTAAAATGAAGGGCCATACTTGGCATTCTAAAGTACAGTAAAATTCTCAAGTACAATTATTATCACCACTTTTAGATGAGGGAACTGAGACTCGGAGAAAAATTAGTTGCTTCAGGCCACATAGCTGGTAATTAGCATAGCAAGAATAATACCTAGCTTCATTGGAGAAAAAAGGGTCAGGACATCAGGGAAGGATGGGGTTGGGGAGTCATAAGTGGAGGAAGACATTCTTCCCTCTAATAAAGAGTAAGTCATTTTATTTTGTAGATCAGGTCTTACACAAGGTTTCTACTTATGTATTGCTTGTGTAGTAGTGTTTTTAATAATAATTTTAAAAAATAAATATATTGAGTGTAGGCTTAAATAAAGTGTAGTCTAAACCATATAAAAGTCATAAAAACTTTAGACAACTTAGTAGATAAAATCCTCTATTACCAGGCAGGTTTGAAATGAACTGGGGTTAGATGGAGGGTGAAGAGATATTATTACCTTTATTAATGATAAAGGCTAGGTCATAAGTCAATTAACCAAATAGCCTGAAATAAATTTGCCTATTGTCATAGCCAGCTCTAGAAAACAGCAGGTCTTACTGCAGAGGTACAGCCTTCATCACTAATCCTCCCTCACCTGAGCACATGCAATCTCCTCAAAGAGATGGGGAGAGGGAAGACAGGGCAATACCAGCCATTCCTGCTCTCAATTTCACCAATCCTTAGATCCTTCTTCATCTCTGGAAATGAGAAAGTAAAGAAGCAAAATAGGCAAGGAGTACAGTTCCAATGGATTCTCTCCACATGGAAATGCATGGCAAGAACAAAGGATTTAACCTCCAATAAAAACTGCTTGGTTTTTCTTATGCAACACTATACAATTGAAAATGCAAGGAGACTTAAATGAAAGTTAGAAAATCTGGCTTCTAATCAAAACGAATTAGTTTTGTGGTCTTGAAAAAAATCACATGGGCATATTTTCTCATCTATAATTAATAATTAAGAGTATTGGGCTAGATCGTTTCCATTCAGCTCTAAAATTCTACAATTTGGTAATGTATGAGATAACTCTACTCAACTCTACTGCTATATGTGGAATTAAAACTTAGACAATAATTTCAACCATTCAATGTTAAACTTTCACTTGAAGGTATTACTGGCATTTTGTAAGGTTTGTGGTTTAGATTCAAAGAGGTGAAGCTTAAAGAAGATTCCTCAGGAAACAGACACTTTTACCACTTTTATTCAACATAGTATTGGAAGTCCTAGTCACAGCAATTAAATAGAAAAATAAAGAAAAATAAAAGCCATCTAAATTGGAAAGGAAGAAAACTATCTGCAGATGACATGATTTTATATAGAGAGAATCCTAAAGATCCCACCAAAAAATTGTTAAACTGATAAATTCAGTAAAGCAGCAGGATATACAATTAATATTCAGAAAATAGTTGCATTTTTATATACCAATAATGAACTATCAGAAAAAGAAATTAAGAAAACACTCCCAAATATAATTGCATCAAAAACAATAAAATACTTAGAAATAAAATTGACCAAGGAGGTTTACAGGTCTCTTAAGACCTGTTCACAGAAAATTATGTCACTGAAGAAAGAAATTGAAGAAGATACAAATAAATGGAAACATATACTGTGTTCATGGATAGGCATTATCAACATTGTTAAAATGTCCATATTACCCAAAACAATCTATAGATTCAATGCAATCCTATCAAAATATCAATGGTATGTTTCACAGAACTAGAACAAATATTCCAAAAATATATGTAGAACCATAAAAGACCCCAAATAGCCATGGCACTCTTGAAAACAAAAACAAAAACAAAAACAAAGTTGGAGGTATCAAACTACATGACAAGCCTACAGTAATTAAAACAGCATATTCCTGGCACAAAAACAGACACATAGATTAATGGAACAGAAGAGAGAGCCCCAAAATAAATCCACACTTATACACTCATTTAATATATGACAAAGGAGGCAAGAACATACAATGGGATAAAGACAAGTCTGTTTAATAGGTGGTGTTGAGAAAACTAAACAGATACATCCAAAAAAACCCAAAAAATTGGACCACTTTCTTTTACCATATACAACAAGAAACTCAAATGGATTGAAGACTTAAATGTAAGATCAAAACCCATAAAGCTAGAGGAAAACATAGGTAGCAAATTCTCTGGCATTGCTCTTAGTAATTTTTTTCCCTGATATATCATCTTGGGCAAGGAAAACCAAAGAAAAAAAAATGGACTACATCAAACTAAAATTTTTTGCACAGCAAAGGAAGCCATAAGCAAAACAAAAAGACAACCTACTGAATGGGAGAAGATATTCTCCAATGATACATCCAATAAGTGGTTACTATGCAAAATTTATTAAGAACTCATACCACACAACTCCAAAAAAATTAATTAAAACTTGTGCAGAGGATCTGAGTAGACATTTCTCCAAGGAGGACTTACAGATGGCCAACAGACACGTGAAAAGGTGCTCAACATCACTAATCATCAGTGAAGTGAAAATTAAGACCACAGTGAGATATCTCACACCTGTCAGAATGGCTATTATCAATAAATCAAAAAACAAGGGTTCGTGAGGATGTGGAGAAAAGGGAAGACTTGTGTACTGTTAGTGACATTGCAAATTGGTATAGCCATTATGGAAAATGGTTTGGAGATTCTTCGAAAAATTAAAAATAGAACAATCATATGACCCCATAATTTTACTTCTGGGTATTTATGTGAAGAAAACCAAAACACCAATTTGAAAAGATATGTGCAACTCTATATTCACTGCAGTTCTGTTCATAATAGCCAAGATATGGAGGCAACATAAGTGCCCACCAATAGATGATTAGAAGAGAAGAGGTGTAGAAATACACAGTGGAATATTACTAAGCCATAAAAAGTGAAATCTTACCATTTGTAACAACATGGATGGACCTAGAGAATATTATGCTAAGTAGAATAAGTCAGATAGAGAAAGACAAATACCATAAGATCTCACTTGTATGTGAAACCTAAATAAAAAAATAAATGAGGAAACAAAATAAAAAGTCATAGAAACAGAACAAACTGATGATTGCCAGATAAGAGGGAAGTTAGGGGGCTGGTATAAAGGTGAATGAATTAAGAAGTACAAATTGGTAGTTCAAAATACTCATGGGGATGTAAAATACAGCATAAGGAATATAATCAATAATATTGTAATTACCATGTATACCACCAGGTGAATACTAGGCTAATCTGGGGATCACTTTGTAAATTAGATAAATGTCTAACCATTATGCTGTACACCTGAACCTAGTATAAAAAAATACTGAATGTCAACTATTTGAAAAGTTTTTAAAAATAGTACACTAATCACAAAGTGTAGTAGGAAACTGCAATGAAACAACTAAACTCTAAAGCTACTCAGGATCAACATGGTCTTAGAGTCACCAAGAGATTACTTTTGAAGGTACAGAAAAGAATCCCAAAATGTGCACACAGTGGTTTGATTTTGTTGTTTCAAATACCTTGCCAAAATACGTAGTTAGATTTTTTACATGGCAATTACTTATACCTGAATTCTACTTTACCCATTAGGTCTTGTTTTTTACATGCCTGGGCTCCAGAATTAAACTAAAAAAAAAAAAAGCTCTAAAAATATCTTACACTTTTGAGCCATGAGGGATGGAATGGTAAAACTATTCAAGTATGTTAGGACTATATCTTATCAGTGAACATATATTATTTTTCTGAAAGAGCAGACTCCTTACAGAGCAGTAGTACAAAGTAAACAATGTTTTACAAATGTGTTGAAATAGCAAAGTGATAAATTTGTTGATTATAATGCAAACATAAAATGTTTAGTTGTCTTAATATAATCAGAGATTTTTCAATGTGTACTGAGGCCATTTTTCCAATTCCCCATCCTTCCCCAAATAATGCTAATCTCTGAAATAATAGGTAGAAATTGAGATAAGAGAGAATGATATCAGCACTCTATTAGAATGAATACATTTAAGGATTTAGAAAATGGAAAAAAAATACAGTGAGACTATAATAAAATTTATCAAGTTTTCTAAGCATAACCAGATAAAAAGTACTTAACATTCACAAATTTCTCCCTGTGCTTTCACATTATTTAAAAAACTCCAAATTTCAGTACCATTAAAAAAATTAAATTTACAATTTAAATTTGGTGAGGTAGAAGTGACCTCTAGCCCAAAGCTTCTCTTTTAGAGATGATTAGACAAATTCTCAAAGAGGCTCATTAAATTGTCAAAGCCATAGAAGCCATGAACAGTAGAGCCAAGAGGAGTTCTAGGTTTCTAATTCATTGTTCTTGATTTGGTCCTACTTCTCTACCTTTAATAAATTAACAGAAATAGGGCCTCTGCCCCTCCCTGTACATGCTTTGGTATAATAAGTTTAATTCTGGTCTCTCAAGTAATTATTTCATAAAGGCCTCCCTTCCACCTCATCTTTTTTTGAAATTAAAACATAAATAAATAAATAACCCCAGGAAAAGTGATCTTTTACTTTACTACTCTGTGCTATCTTCCCTATCTTGCCTTTCCTCCAACCTGGGTTGGTTGCACAGTATTTTTATGCTTGGGATAACATCATTTACCGTGTTCTATGGATGTTCAAACAAAACCATGCTATGCTTTCCTCATCTTCCTCCTTTCATGTTTCTATCCTTTCCTTTTTTTTCCCTTCCTCCTTTGCTTTTTCCTTCTTAATTAGATTTGAAGCAAGATGGATGTCTTTGCTCCCAGTCCATTGTCCTGAAAATAAAATCTATGGCAAGGCAAGAAGTGTTTTTTTTTAAACCACAGACATAATTGTAGACACTGAACACATTGAGAAATAACCCCCCAAAGTTTTCTATTTCTCATTAACTTTTAAAAGCCTTGCTGACTACGTGTTCTCATTACATCAAGTTGTAAATGATGTTTCAAGAGAATGAGTCCAGCCCACTCACTGCACAAAGAGAATACAAACAAGCATTTTGCTATTGCTTTCTCAAGGTGATACATGCTATAATATTGAGCAGAGTTACTACTACGAAAATATGAAGTCCCAGAGTCTCAAACCACTGAAAAATGAATATGAAATGAAAATATATAACTTGTTCCATGTTAACTATCTCACCTTCCACCAGCTTATTAAATATAGGTAAAAGCTTTCTTCTCTAAGATAAAGTGCCTCAGGAGGAACTCTGACTTCTTATACTCTCTTACAAATGATTTCTCTTTCTTCTCTGGCCTGTTTGTTATTAATAACTCTTTGTTCATGCTGGAAGCCATAGCTATTAGTGACTAATGCTGGTATTTGAGTGAACAGGACAGATGTCACTGATGGCCACTTCTTTTCCTAGGCAAATTGAATTTATTTGCTGTTGCCATTTATAATGAATATTATTATAGTTTTATCTTTTTATCTGAACATTGTAGTGGTGACTAGAAGGGTTACAGTCTTGATAGTCATAATTATCTTTTTCTCATGGTCTTCTGAGCAGGGAATCTGTCAAATCAAAATGTCCTTGAATCCATCACTGGAAATTCCATTAAAGATCTTTCTCAAAGTAGAAAACTGTATTTTGAAAACCTACTCTTTTCAAGAGAAATGCTTTTTATTAAGGAAAAAATATATGTGCAAGCATCATAAGCATCCTTTATGCTTAACTTAATACTTTTGGATGAGCAGAATAAATACCACCCTAAATATACTAACCCTATAGCATTAGGGACAAAACTGTGCTACCTAAGGAAAAGTACATGACTCTAAAGAGTACACATTGATATTGGTTACCTGGAAATACCTACAAACATAAATCATGCTTATGTTGAGAAAATAATTTTCAGAAAAATCAGTCCCGCCTAAAATGTTTTAAACAGATTTTTCTAGGCTACCAGCCTGAGGAAAAAAAAAAAGAAGGTATGGGGTAACAAAATCAGTGATATCTAGCTGAGCTTCTGCACTGCAAATTCTGAAAATCAAATTTGCTCATTATAACACTTTCCTTGCTGCCTTAGATGACACGATCACTTCTAAAGTTATTACCAAGTTCCTCCATGTTTTGTAGGTCGCATGGGGAATGCTTTGCTTTCATTGACCTTTCCGCTAAGGCACTAAGATTATTGTCATTTTTTGCTGTCATGGCTACTGAGCTCATGTCTACTATTTTCATAGCAACTGCTCTGACTCATGTGCCTTCTGTACTGTTCAAATGCAGGGCTGCTGCTAACTGTCCCTGGGACTTTGAGATGTTACATCCTTCTATTGATGTCTCTTCTTCCAAAACCTGCTCTGAGAGCCTTCTCTAAGACCCTCAGTATATATTTTAGCATCAGGGGCTCCAATTTTTCTCTTAACCTCCATTCCCATAGGTTGAGCAGCATCTGGGGGGATTTACACAGCCATAAAAGGGTGCTGTGTTATCTCATACCCAGATAGTTATAGTCTTTATTCTGCTTCCTCCTTTTATTTCAGGGCTGGATATAGATGCTGAGGGTAATTCTTTCTTGATTTCCCCTCAAAAGGAAAGAACTTTATGTTACTGCCTCTTATATTATCCTTGTCTTTTGAAGTTAAGTTGCTAGACATGGTCATAGCTCCCATGTTAAAACTTGAAGATTTTACTCTTTGCTTTTTGGAATCTCTTTGAGTTTTGAAAACATATGAGATTGTAGTCCATGACTTTAGATAAATCAACTCCTAAATAAATTATTACCGGGAAGTAGGCAGTACAGTACATTGAAATCGGAGAATGTCTGCTTACAACCCTTGCCTTGCTATCTACAAGCTGTGTGACTTTGAAAAGAACCCCATATGGTGGTTCTGAGGATTAAATAATACATGGAAAGCACTGATAAAAATATTTGAGAAAATATCCAATTAGAGGACATCATCAGAGAAAAAATACCATTTTGAGAGTAACAAAGAAGATTAAATACCTAGGAATAAACTCCACAAGAAATGTACAAAACATATATGAGTAAAACTTTAAAATTCTCTTGAAAATTACAAAAGTAGAATTGAACAAATGAAAAGACAATTTTGTTTTTGGATATGATGACTCAATATCCTAAAGAAGACAGTACTCACTTAGTTTATAAATTGACCAAAACCCCAATAAAATGTCAACAAGTTTTATTATAGAGATAGGTAAATTTATACTGAAATCCATAAAGAAAAATGAACATGCAGAAATAGCCAGAAAAAAAAAAGAAAAGAAAAGAATAGCCAGGAAAAAGACAAAAATGAATAAAACCTGCTAGGGAGGAACTAGCATTATTAGACATTAAAACATACTATAAATTATCTATAATTAAAATAGCATGGTATTGTCACATGAAGAGACAGACACATCAGTAGAACAGAATACAAAGCCCAGAAAAATATCCAAGCAGATATGCAACTTTAATATAAGATAAAGGTGGTATTTCAAATCACAGAGACAAAAATTGACTTTTTAATCATTAGCATTGTGACCACTGGGAAGTCATTTGGAAAAAACATATAATTAGACCCATCACACATTTCATAAGACTAAATTCCAAATGAATTAGAGACTTAATGTAAAAAATGAAACTATACATGTATTAGAAGAAATCATGGGTGAATTCCTCTTTAACCCTGGTGTAATAAGAAAAGACTTTTAAACTATGACTGAAACTCAGAGGCAGTTAAAAAAAATCAGTAAATTTGACTACATAAAAAAACCATAATAAAAAAAAACCCATAAAGTCAAAAAAGATCTGATAACCGGGAGAAAATATTTGCAACATGTATTAGAGACCAAAGGTAAATAACTCTAATACATTAAAAAAAGAAAACTCTCAAAATTGAGTAACAAAGGACTGAAAACTTAAAAAATATATACACAAATGATTCAGAAATATGTATTTTATTCATGGCCTCTAAACATATGAAAAAATATTCGCACTTATATGTAGAGTAATACAAATTAACAAAACACTGAAGTACCACTTACATTCTATAAGTTTAGCAAAAAATTGAAAAGAATAACAACTCAGTTTATTAGCGAAGCTTTGGGGAAATTGACACATAAATTACTAAAGAGAATGCAAGTACTTACTTGAGATTAATATATTTTAAATTTTGTATAGCCAGACATTTTTCTTTTTCTAACTGGCTGAATGTAGGATAGTCTCTAGGAAGGAGTTAAAGACATGATGTAAAGTCCTCATTAATACACAGATGCCACATGATAATGAATGATGGAGAATAAAGCTCTTGGCATAGTGGTTCACAATTAATAATAAGTTTTTTTTTCTATTTTTTTCCTCTCTTCCTCCCTCCTTTTCTACTTTCCCTTTATTATTTAAATCCACATGCAGTTCTGTAGGTAAGATAGATTAATTTCAGAGAGCAGCTATATATGCAAGTGCTTTAAACTTTTAATTATCCTGAAATCTTTGACTTTCCACCAGCTTGCCTTTAGTTTATTAATGATGAGAAATATTTCAAATATTGAATTTTTAGTATTCTTCTTGACGATTAAAAATAAATTTAATTTCATTTCTAATAGACAGTCTTTAATACATAGATCATATATTACACAAAATGTAAACTTTCCAGTATATGATTTCCTCTAAACCAAAATGAAAAGATTTTTATGTGGCCATTGGGTTTTTTTTGAAAGGAAAAATAAAGATCTTCAACATCTCCTGGGCTTTCAAGTTGCAGCTGCCTAGTGTCAGGTTCAACCTTTTTTTTTTTTTACTTCAATAAAAGAAAGAAGAAAATGGTGCCACAAAGTTTTTCAAAAAAATTCTAACATTTTCCTAACATCAATGTACACATAGCGTCTCATGTTTGAAGAAGTAGAGCTTGGTAAAGGCTGCCACATAAAACTATCTAAACAGCCTAATCAGTTCAAGCTTCTGTGTCTGACTAGAATGTGCTTGTAGTGTCAGGTTTTCTTTTTCTTTTGAGTGTTGTTCCCTGTCATCACCTCCTACACAGTCTCTGCCCTTCTAGTCTTATCTCTCATAAGAGGTTAAGAAAAATTGGAGGGAGTTGCTGATCGGCCAGCAGGAACTGTCAAAACATCAGTCATTCTGGCCGTCCTCCCAAGAAACAAAACAAATTATTCTCCCAGTCAGCCTCCTCACTGCCCTCTGGGCTCAGGTCTAAAACTGTCTGAACTCTCCCATATGGCTCCCCATGTGTGATTGTGTCATTCCATCAGAAAGCCACTCAAAAGGCATTTTCTCAGTTTGATTTGTATTTTCCTTTTATCTCTAATATGCTCCCTGGAGCACAGTTTTTCTTTGTCTTGATTTGTTTTCCTACATGCCCAGTTTCTTTTTTTCCTTTATGTTTCATAGTCCACTTATTTACTATATTTAGGAGCAGGAAACATACCAACAATTATTGTTTGTTCTAGATTTGATACTGTTATATGAAGCATTCTATTTTTATTTGCATTTGTGTGATATTTGTGTGTGAAGTCAACAACTTTCAAAAAATTTTGATTCCTTTAAACCACCAAATCTTTAGATATTTTTTTAAAAGAAGCATTTTTCTATAAATAGCTTTCATAAAAAGGCTATGAATTAATATATAATATTCCAGTAGTTCAGGTACAATCACCTTAAAATGAAATAAAGTTAATACACATCTGAAAATATGAGGAAACAATGGTAAGTGAAACCAATGGTATGGTTTGTCCATTCTAATAGTGTAAGTAGTACCACTTATCTTAAAATACAGAATGCTGTAAAACTGTTGTGCACTCAAAGAACATACAATCTAGTCATGTTGATAAATGAACAGAATTGGAAGACAGACTGTAGACATAGAATGCAGACCTTAGAATTTCATCCTAAAAATGCTTAGAAATATATTTTCAGCAGCCTTAGAAAATGAGGAGACTTCTGTAACCTGCTATAAAGAGTTACAATATATGTGTGTGTGTGTGTGTGTGTGTGTGTGTGTGTGTGTGTGTGTGTGTGTGAATGAAAGAATCAGAGAAGAAAATGCGTTTGTGTTTATTTTGCGTTTTTGATTTTCCATTTCATGCTAATTTTCCTCCCACCAATATCCCGACGTTTAACTGATTCAGCTTAAGCAGGAGAGTAACTCTAGCTTGGGATTAAGAAATTCAAATCGATGATGAATTGTGAGAGATGATTTATTATTAAGGGAAGGAAGATTTTCTTCTTCCTTTCCAGTTGTGAACTAATACCAACTCAGAATGTCTCCAACATACGGGGGAGGAACTGAACTGTCTGGCTTCAGAGTGAGAGTTGAAGGGGCAACTTCCTCTGAGACAGAAGTGCTGGCAGAAGCCATTGTTCTGTTGTTGAGCCCTCCCCCAATCCAGCATGCAGACACAGGTGAGTATCAAGTCTGATTCTCATAAACGTGGTTAACACTGTTTGTCTATGCTGGTGGTTCCTTGAGACCCTGTCTCACCTAACATGAGAGCCCATCTAAGCCACATTCAGTAGCTTTTTCATACAAATGGCTGTCTTAGCTCTTGCTATACAGTCTTTTCTAAAATCTCTCAAAGATTTACAAACCTCAAACAAGGAGCATCTGGCCTTGGCATGCCCAGTACATCTTGCTAAGCAGCCCCAAACTCAACACAAGTGGCAGCCAGCCTCAGTTTGTAGCTTAGCCTCTCCCAGGCACCTCCAAGCCCAGCACAAGAGAAAACTATCTGCAGATCACTTTGTAGTATATACCAAGTGGCCCTGGGCAGGACATAGGCAGCAGTTGAACTTGGACTACAGCAGAGCCATTCTCAAGAAGATGAAGAAACAAAATGCTCAGTGGCAAGCTTCAGACTGTACTAGAACACTACCCAATCACCTCCACAAATGACACACACAAAGGACACCTGAGGCAGGCACCAGAACCCTGCTAAAGCAAATTCTGCTCTGTCAGTCAGCCGTGGAACAACAGCTGTACACTGTAGTTAGAGCTAGTCCTCACGACCAATCAGACTGAGGATCAGTCCCACCCAGTGACATATGCAAACATCAACCAAGGCTCAACTACGAGAGCTTACACAACCCACACAAGGAACACACCTGGAACACCCAGCTCAGGTGACTAGGGAGACTGTGCCTTGGGCCCTACAGGACACTTACTACTTAAGGCCACTCTGTTAAGACTGGGAGACATAGTAGCAATACCTAATACATAAAAAAAAAAAAAAAACAGAAGGAGGCAATCAAAATGGGGAGACAAAGAAACATTTCCCAAATGAAAGAATTAAACAAAGCTCCAGAAAAAGAACTAAACAAAGTGAACACAAGCAATCTGCCAGATGTAGAGTTCAAAACACTGGTTATAACGATGTTCAGTCTCAGTGAGAACTTCAACAAAGTGATTAGGAAACAAAAATTGAGATAGAAAACATAAAAAGAACCAATTGGCAATGAAGAATACAATAACTGAATTGAAGAATACATTAGAGGAAATAAATGATATATCAGATGAAGCAGAAGATCAAATAAGCAATTTGGATGATAAGGCAGCAGAAAATAATTGCAATAGCAAAAAGAAAAAAAAAAAATCTCCCCCCCACCAAAAAAAATGAGGATAGTTTAAGGAGTCTCTGGGACAACATCAAACAAACCAATATTCACATCATAGGGGCACCAGAAGGGGAAGAAAAAAAACAAGAAATTGAAAAATTATTTTAAAAAATAATGACAGAAAACTAACCTGGTGAAGGAAGTAGACATATAATCCCAGGAAGATCAGAGAGTTCCAAAGAAGATGAAACCAATGAGGCCCACACCAGGACACATCATAATTTAAGTGTCAAAAGTTAAAGACAAAGGGAGAATCTTAAAAGCAGTAAGAGAAAAGCAGTTAGTCACTTAAAAGATTGCTCTCAAAAGACTGGCAGCTGAGTTCTCAACAGAAACTTTGAAGGCCAGAAGGGATTGGCACAAAATATTCAAAGTGATGAAAAGCAAGGACCTACAACCAAAGTTCTCTATCCAGCAAAGCTATCATTTAGAATTGCAGGTCAGATAGAGCATCCCAGATTAAAAAAAAAAAAAAAAAAAAAAAAGCTAAAGGAGTTCATCATCGCCAAACCAGTATTGTAAAAAATGTTAGAGGAGCTTCTTTACTAAGGAGAAGAAAATATTAGCAATATGAATAAGAAAATCTCAATCAGTACGTATCTATCAACAATTATTTTAAATGTCAATGAATTAAATGCTTCAATCAAAAGATAAAGTGGCTGAATAAAAAAGAAAATAAGATCTTTATGTGTGCTGCCTACAAAAAACCTCACTTCAGAATGACATACACAGACTGAAAGTAAAGGGGTGAAAAAGATATTTCATGGAAATAAAAATTAAAAAAAAAAAGCTGGGGTAGCAATACTTATTGCAGACAAAATAGACTTTAAAACAAACACTATAATATGAGACAAAGAATGACCCAGTAACCCAACTGCTGGATATTTATCCAGTGCAACTCAAAACAGTACTTCAAAGGGACTTGTGAATCCATATGCTCGTTGCAGCATTACTTACAATAGCCAAGATATGAAGGTGATCTGGGTGTCCAATGGAAGAATGGATAAAGAAGAGATGGTACTTAAATACAATAGAATATAACTCAGCTATAAAAAAGAATTAAATCTTGTCATCTGCAACAACATAGATGGACCTTGAGAGTACTGTGCTGAATGGAGTAAGTCAGGCAGAGAAAGAAAATACCAAATACCATATGATTTCACTTATATGTGGAATCTAAATAACAAAAAAAGTGAACAAATCAGAAACAAACATAGATACAGAGAACATTTTGATGGCTGCTAGATGAGAGGGGAGTTGATGGGTAAGTGAAAAAGGGGAAGGAAATAAAAAGTAAAAATTGTAGTTACAAAATGTTCATGAGGATGTAAAGTACAGCATAAGAAATATAGTCAGTAATATTGTATTCACTATCTATGGTGTTAGATGGGTACTAGATTTATTGGGGTGATTATTTCATAACTTACATAAGTATCTAATCACTATGCTGAACATCTGAAAAATAATATTATATGCCAAAAGTAATTGAAAAATAAAAGATTATTAAAAAATGAACAATTGAGGTAGTGATGTTTAAATGAGATTTTTTAAAAAAAAGAAATACCTACAGTGCTGAGTTCTCAATCTCTTTCTCCACCCTATACTCGTCAAAATTATACAGCTGATTTTGAAAAAAGTTAAATCAGAATAAAATAATTTTACTATCTATATCAGCTATCTACAATTTTAGGGTAAACATCATTATGGATAATTTTCCAAGTAAATATTTCTGCAGTGTTTTCTGTGCTTTCCTTAACCACTTAATTGGAATAGAATGAACATAATTTAACCTTTGCTAGTGAGTCAATATAAATTATGAGTCAATAATGGTGCTTGGTTATAATATAGTGATCCTCTAAGTAGGCAAGATTAAATAGGTTCAACAAAATGGCTTTGCTTAAGTTTTTCATGCTACTTGATTATTAGTAGTCATTTCCCATTGATCTCAATGTGCCTATGCCTATCTGTTGGCTTGTCTGTAGCTTCCTATTTCCCTCCTTTACTATAGACTTCTGAGAAACTGCAGAGCCAAATGAGATAATACATGTTTAAAATAAGATTAAATAGACTTGAGAAAGGGCCCAAAGAGTTGTTATGTGACTAAAATGCATTAAAATATAAACATGGTGAGCTCCCATTTAGTTGTTATGAATATGTCTACCATCGCACTCTCTGGTGAAATAACCATGTAACAAGACAGTAATTTCTGATTCAACTCAAATGTTTAAACCAGTTGCAAACAGGGATGATGGTTCACAGTGAATAAAAATCGTCTATTGTATAAAGGATCCATTTTTGATCCTCTGAGTATGTACACAGGCTTATCTGCATCTGTGAACTATTTATTCAAAAAATAAGTATACAGTAATTGAAAAGTTACTCTATACCTAACTTAACCCCTCTTTACTTTTATTTATTCAATGTGGTTTCAATTTAGCTTTTAGCTACAGAGCTGAATTAACAGAAATTAATTAGAGCCATTGGCTTCAGAAGTGGAATATTTATGCATTTATTTATTCATTGAAATATTTATTTATTAGGTCATAAATGTTGAGTACTGCTTTAGTTTTTGAAAATATAAAATGGCAAGATAATGTGCATACAAGCAGAGGATCAGTACATGACAGAAAAGCCAGGACAGATTTCTTCTCAAAATGACGTCTTAAGTCTGTACTTGGAAGCATTACTTCTGTTCTTTTTCCATTTCTTTTTTCCTCTGCCAGCATAATGATTTATATGTCACTCTGTCCTATTTTTATACATAAATACCCACCTCCACTTATACCAGAGCCTGGGAACACCTTTTTACTTTTAAACAAATATAATACAGAAAACATGAAAAAAGATAATAACATCTCTTTGGTCTAGAAATTGAACAGAAATATAAAGCCATGAGAAGGGCAGAGATTATGATCTTGATGAATTTAAAGTCCACAAGCAGAGAATTTGGCTCCCGAAGAGTAAGAGACTAAACATATTCCACATGAGAGAGATAGACCTATGTCACTGATGAGGTGCATTGACACTAAAAAGAGGATGGAAAAGAAATCTACTGTAATGATCCCCTGGATCTATATAGCTTAATTAAAATTCCAGTTTAGAGAAGTAGGAGGGTACAGATAAAGTCTGTAGAAATAAACCAAACCACCAGCTAGTGAGGAAACAAGAGTTGTGATATCTAATGTATCACTTGGAGAGAAAACTCATTAGAACCTCAGGGGTCTCAGTGGAGTCAATCGCATAGTTAATTAGGGCAAGAGAGGCAGAACTTCTTATTCAAATGAGATTGCAATCCAAATCTTCTAAGAAAAATGCTCTATCCCAATCAATAATCAAAATTATTGTTTTAAAGGAAAGATCGATCCAGATAAGACAATGTTCAGTTGGCACAATCTAAGAATAAACTAGTGAACAGGGTGAGAATTTCACCAGACTCCTCATTCAATTCGCTAGTTTTCTAGTCAGATAAAGAGATAAAAGAGGAAGGGTTTTAGAAGATAAAGAGCTCCAAAATTTCTGATAATTGAGAAAATTATAGAGAATTCATATTTACAGATATGATAGCTGAATGTTTTCTGCAACTTAAATATGAGTTCTCAAGTTGAAAGGACACTTAAAGTACCAAGCAAAATGATATTAAATTCACACCAAGACCCATAACATTGAAGCTGTAGACTATCAAGGAGAAAACACTACTAGAGAGAGAGAAAAAAAAACTCAAATAGGCTCCAACTAACTTTATCAGCAAAAATAGCTACTGGAACATAATGGAACAATAGCTTCAAAGTGCTAGAAAAAAATAACCATTAGCAGAGAATTTTGCATCAGCCAAATGAATATTCAAAAGTGTGAGCACATCAGAATATTTTCTGACTTAAGATGACAGAAACAATTTACCACCCACATACCCTCACTGAAAGAACCACTAAAGCATTCATTTGGCAAGACTGAAAAATAAACAAACAAGAAAATAAGAGTGTCAGGTATGAGCAATGACGAGAAAATGGGCTAAAACTACACTGAGACAATTTTTTTGTTTTATAAGGAAATTTCTCGAAGTGCCTAATACAGTAGTCACTAAACTCATTATTTTATATGGCAATCATAGATGGAATAAACCAGTTTTTCAGTCTCATATAAAAACCACCAAATATGGGTAAGTTCTTTTTAAACTTAGCAAATCAGCCTCAGTTATAAAAATCTTCAAAGGTATACCTTAAAGAGAGTAAAATCATCTATTTGTTCATGTTAAAAGAGGTCATATGCATATTAGTTTGGATTACATAAAACCAAACAAAAAGGAACAAACAAAACAAAAACAACAGCAGCAACAACAAATGCTATTGATTTCATATGCATTTAGGCTTCATTTTTCAATAGTAAAAATAGTTGCATAAAACAAAACTATTGTTTTTGAAACCTCTACATAGTTTCTATCATAAATTACGTTACAGCCTTGGATAGCAGAGGTGGAGCTAATTGGATAGGCTTTACTTTTTTCACAATGTTCATAAACTCTGTTACGTTTTGTTTGCTCATTTATTTTATTTATTCACTTTCATAAAAATTATGATGAATTGCTCCTGTATTTCAGGCACTGTGTTAAGCTCTAGGGATTTATTAGCAATCAAGACATACTCCTTACCTTCAAAGAGGTTTTTTAGTGTAAGAAACAAACTTTTGAGTGAATCATATGAAATAGCTGTATTTGTAGTTCAAAATTTGTTGAATATCAGCAATTTCATATGTTTAACGCATAGGTGATTTTAATCCAGAGTAATAAATCTGTAGCAAGCAGTAGTATATGCTGCCACTATGAGCTCATATGTGGGATACTAGGTTATCCAGGAAGGCTTCATAGAAGAAATGCAGTCTAAGCTTAGGTTTGTTGGGAGAGTAAAGATTGGATCAAGAGGAAATAGTGTTCTAGGTAGAGAAGTTAACCTGTCAATGAAAGATTGTTACACATTAATCTGCTTTAGCATGCATGTGAAGTTTGGAGATTCACCTGTTAATAATGATTAATCACCTTAGGGTATGTAGAATAATGGTGAAGTGCTTCATTTTTTTTAAAGTTTCTATTTATTAACTATATGAAATAAGAGTTAAGAAAAAGAATAAGGGAGGGAGGGAAGGAGAAGAGCATAATCTCTGATGTAAGACCAAGCTGTGAATTTCAGGTCCACCCCTTTTAGGCTTGTAATGTTGAGCAATTTACTTAACCTATCTGAATCTTAGCTCACTAACTTTAAAAAGGCAAAGATAATTGGAACCCTTGTGCATTGTTGATGGAAATGTAAAACTATGAAGCTCCTGTGGAAAATAGTACAGAGGTTCCTCAAAAAATAAAAAATAGGAGTAACATCAAAAGCATGGCAGAGTGAGAGATGTTCCTGGATCTCTCCCCTTGAAATAATAAGCTGAACATCTAAAACTCAATGAATAACTCAATCTGTACACAAGTGTGTCTGAGCCAGTGATCTGTGCATAATTGCTACCAGAGGTCAGAACCATGAGAGTCCTGAGATAGATTGGGAGGAATAAAGAAGCTGCCTCTCATAGCCAGAGGTCCCTGTAGAAGGAGGGGTGGGGGGAATAGGTACAGTGGGTTCCCTGAGAGATCTGTTAGCTCCATGCAGTGGCAAGAGCTCAGGAATCAGAGCAGAAAGCAAATGGGGAATGACAGAGAAGCTGATTATTACCAGCTTGGTTGCAATACATGAGGCTAAGCCACAAGAACTCATCCTCCAACCCAGAGAGGAACCAGAGGGGAACCCCTCAAAAAAAAATAACCCAGAAATACAAGGAAAAGAAAGCAATGAAAACACTGAGCTACCAGAAAGCAAAAGATAAAATGGTTATAGGAAAATCTCACATTTCAATAATCACCCTAAAAGTAAATGGACTGAACTCACCAATAAAAAGGCACAGAGTTGCAGAACGGATCAAAAAACAAAACCCAACCGTATGCTGCCTCCATGAGACACATTTTAGCTCCAAAAACAAATATAAACTCAAAATGAAAGGGTGGAAAATGATATTTTTCAAGCAAATGGCAGTCAGAAAAAAGCAGGAGTAGTGGTACTAATATTGGAAGAAACAAACTTCAAAATTAAAAAGGTAAAGAAAGATTCTGAGGGACACTTCACAATGATAGAATCATGCACCAAGAAGACATAACACTTATTAATAACATCTATGCTCCCAATTACGGAGTCCCGAAATATGTGAAATATGTGAAGCAATTACTAACAGAACTAAAGGGAGAAACACACCAATAGTAGGGGACCTAAATACCCTACTGTTGGATATGGACAGATCATCCAAACAGAAAATCAACAAGGAAATAACATTATTAAATGATACATTAGTCCAGCTAGACATTTACAGAGCCTTCCATCCCAAAACAGCTGCTTATACGTTCTTCTCTAGTGCACATGGAACATTCTCAAGGATTGATAATATACGGGGACACAGTTAGCCTCAAAAAATATAAGAGGATTAAAATCATACCAATCATATTCTCTAAAAATAATGCTTTGAAGCTGGAGATCAACAGTAAAAAGAAAGCAGGAATAACTATAAATACATGAAAATTAAACAACGTGCTACTAAAGAATAACTGGGTCAGAGAGGAAATAAAAAGAGAGATCAAGAGATACATAGAAACAAATGATAATGCTAGTACAACATATCAAAACTTTTGTGACATGGCAAAAGTGGTAATGATAGGAAAGTTCATATCATTATAGGCCTATCTCAAAAAACAAGAACAAGCCCAAATAAACAACCTAACACTTCATCTTTAAAAACTAGAAAAGGAAGAACAAATGAAGCCTAAAATCAGAAATAGAAAAGAAATAATTAAGATTAGAGCAGAATTAAATGAAATTGAAAACAAAACAAAACAAAACACAATAGAAAAAGTAAATGCAACAAAGAGCTGGTTCTTTGAGAAATTTAATGAAATTGACAAACCCCTGGCCAAATTCACTAAAGAAAAAAGAGAAAGGACACAAACAAAATCAGGGATGAAAGAGGTAAAATTACAACAGATACAGCAGAAATGCAAAGGATCATACAAGAATACTATGAAAGAGTATATAACACCAAATTTAATAACCTAGAAGAAATAAACAAATACTTAGAAATATGTAATCTTCCTAGACTGAATCAAGAAGAATTGGAAAATTTAAATAGACCAATCAGTAGTATGGAAATTGAAACAATCATCAAAAACCTACGAAAGTAAGTCCAAGATCAGGTGGCTTCACCAGGGACTTCTACCAAACATTCAAAGCAGATTTAATACCTATACTCCTCAAACTCTCCCAAAATATTTAAGAGGAGGCAATACTTTTTTATTCATTTTATTAGGCCAACATTATCCTATACTAAAATCTGATAAAGATAATGCAAAATAGAAAACTACAGACCAATATCTCTCATGAACTCAGAAGCAAAAATCCTAAATAAGGTACTAGCAAACTGAATTCAGCAACATATTAAAAGATTATATGCCACAATCAAGTGGGCTTAATCCCAGGGGCACAGGAATGGTTCAGCATAAGCAAATCAATTAATGTGATGCACCACATAAACATATTAAAAAAATAAGAATCATATGATCATATTAATAGATGCAGAAAAAACCTTCAAGAAGATACAGCATCCATTTATGATCAAAACACTTGACAAAATTGATATAGTAGGAAAGTACCTTAACATAATAAAGGCCATATATGACAAACCCTCAGCCAACGTTATGACAAAAAAACGAAAAACCTTCTCTCTAAGGTCAGGAACAAGGTGAGGCTGTCCACTATTGCCACTGCTATTCAGTATAACCTTGGAGGTCCTAGCAAGTACAATCAGGCAAGATGAAGATATAAAAGGCATCCAAATAGAAAAGGAAGAAGTCAAATCATCATTATTGCAGATGACATGATTCTCTATATAGCACACCCTAAAGACTCCAAAAGAACACTATTAAAAACAATAAGCAAATACTGTAAAGTTTCTAGATACAAAATCAACTTTCAAAATCTATAATGTTCCTATACTCTAATAATGAATTGTTAGAAAAAAGAAGTGGAAAAAATAATTCCTTTTACAATTAAAAAAAAAAACAATAAAATAGCTAGTTATAGATTTAACAAAACATGTGAAGGACCTATATAATGAAAACTATAAGACCCTATTAAAAGAAATAGAAGAAGATACAAAGAAATGGAAAGACATTCCAATGGAAGAATCAACATAGTTAAAATGACCTTATTACCTACAGCATTATACAGATTTAATGCAATTCCCATCAAAAGTTCATCAGTGTTCTTTAAAGAAATAGAACAAAAAAGCATAAGATTTGTATGGAAGCAAAAAAAAAAAACAACCCTCTGAATCACCAAAGCCATCCTGAAAAAAAAGAATGAGGCTGAATGAGGCATCACTCTGCCCAACTTTAAGTTATACTGCAAAGCAATACTAATCAAAATGGCATGGAATTGGCAGAAAAACATATACTCGGACCAGTGGAACAGAATTGAGAGTCCAGAAGTAAACCCATATTTATATGGGCAAATAATTTTCAACAGAAGAGCCAAAAGCATACATTGGAGAAAGGAAAGTTTCTTCAATAAATGGTGCTGGAAAAACTGGAAACCCACCTGCAAAAGAATGAGACTAGACTGTTGTCTATTACCACATACCAAAATTAACTCAAAATAGGTTAAAGACCTAAAAATATGACCTGGAAATTGCATAGATGAAAACATAGGAGCCAAACTCATGGACCTTGGACTTAAAGAAGATTTTGTAAATTTGACCTCAAAAGCAAGGGAAATAAAAACAAAAATAAATGAATGGGACTATATCAAACATATAAGCTTCTGCACAGCAAAAGAAATTGTCAACAAGGTAAAGAGATGACCATCCAAATGGGAAAATATATCTGCAAGCAACACCTCTGAAAAAGGCCTAGTATCCAAAATGTACAAGAACTCATACAACTCAATTACAACAAAAAAAAAACAAATAATCCAATTAAAACACGGGCAGAGGATCCGAACAGACACTTCTCCCAAGAAGACATGCAAATGGCCAACAAATATATGAAAGGATGCTCAACATTGTTAACCATTAGGGAAATGCAAATCAAAACCATAATGAGATACCATCTCAAGCCTGTTAGAATAGCAGCTGTCAGCAGGGAAGTAATATCAAGTGTTAGAAAGGATGCAGAGAAAAAGGAACCCTTATACACTGGTGGTGGGATTGCAGCCACTATAGAAAACAGTAGGGAGGTTCCTCGAAAAACTAAGAATTGATCTACCATATGATCCAGCAATTCCTCTACTGGGTACTTACCCCAAAGACTTAAAAACATATATCCGAAAAGATATTTGCACACTGATGTTCATAGCAGAATTATTCACAGTGGCCAAGGCATGGAAGCAACTAAAGTGTCCTACAATAGATGATTAAATAAAGAAGAGGTGGTACATATATACAATGGAATATTACTCAGCCATAAGAAAAGATGAAATACTGTTATTTTTGACAACATGGATGGTCCTTGAGATAATCATGCTAAGTAAAATAAGCCAGTCAGAAAATTGAAAATCACATGGTATCACTTATATGTGGGATATAAACCTAAAAGCAACAAAGGAACAGGACAAATAAACAGAGACTCACGGACATGGACAATAGACTAGCAGTTACCAGAGGGTGTGGAGGAGGGGAGTGGTAGATGAGGTAAAGTATATGGTGACAGAAAGTAATCTAATTATGGGCGGTGAACATACAATATAAAATACATATGGCTTACTGATAAAAAATAATGTAAAATGTTTAAAAAATTAAAAATAGAACTGCTATATGATCTAGCAAGTCTACTTCTGGTTATTTATCCAAATCAATTAAAATGAGGATTGGAGAAATATTTTCACTGTTCTGTTCACTGCTCATCGCAGCATTATTCACAAGTCAAGATGTGAAAACAACCTAAATATCATCAAAGAATGAATGGATAAATAATATGGTATATGTACTCAATGGAATGTTAGTCAGCCTTTAAAAAGAAGGAAATTCTGCCTTCTGCGACAACATGGATGAACCTAGAGGATTTTGCTAGGGAAATAAACCAGCCGCAGAAGGGCAAATATTGCATTATTCCATTTATGTGAGGTAGATAAAAGATCCAAACACACAAAAGCAGGGAGTAGAATGGTGATTGCCAGGGGCTAAGTGGAGTGGGAAATGGGAGTTTCTATTCAACTGGTACAACATTGTGCCTACAGCAACAATATTGTATTGTGTACTTCAAAATTTGTTAGTGGATCTCATATTAAATGATCTTACTATAATAAAAAGGAAATAATAATAGATACTATATTATTGTGATAACTAAAAACAGATGATAATGCAAAACAGAACCTTGGCTAACACAGTTCAATAAGTTCTCAATACACACAATTAGTAATATAAATGTGTTTACTGTTAAGAGAGATAGTCAATAAACAACCATGATATTTGGGTCTTAACACTTTTACAAAAAAAAAATAATACAAAATAAACAAAAGTATAAATAAAATATATCCAGGTGCAATATTAAATTATATGTAAGGTTGGAAGCATGCTTCTTTTATTTTATTTTTTTTAGTTAAAACTGTGTAAGCAGTCTTCAAAAATCAAGTTATAAATGGGTAGACAGTGAAATATCTTCCACCCTTAATTCCTATCTACTCAGTCTCACGCACTCTCCTCCCCTCAAAGCAGGTAACCACTGTTATATAAAACAGTGGTTTTATATATAAAATAGAAAAAATATAAATATAAAAATATAAAAAAATGAATATTTTATTTTTTGTGTTTTGCATAAGTGGTGCCATGCTGTACATTCTTTTCAGTGACTATATGCTAGATATCTTTATATAATCTTTATATATTGTATATAGAGTCTTCTAATTCTTATTATATACCTGAGTAGTATTCCCAATATACAAATGTAATATAATTTAATAGGTTGAAAATTGCTAATAATGACTTTTAGATCTATGAAAACAATAATTTTATATATTTGTCATATATTTAACTAACTCCCTAGTGAAGGATATTTGACATTTTACAAATAAAGTTTTATTAGAACTCAGCCACATGCATTCATTACATGTTGTCTATAATGCTTTTGTGCAGCAAAGTTGAGTAGATGCAACACAGACCATATGGCCTGGAAAGCAGAAAATATTTAATATCTGGATAAAAACTTTAAATCCTTATTGTAAATAATTTGTTTTCTATTTTAAATCATAATGGCATCATATAGAATTGGCCTCATGTAATTTGTAAAGTTCATCTTCTGTTAATGAAGACAATTGTTAACTGTCTCTCTTTATATAGTCATGAAAACTTGAAATTGAAAATTAGTTTGGAAAAAGACCATTAATATTAGTGAAAAGTTTGTCAATATTTTGTCTTTGGGCTCAGTGTTCTTAAATTATTAGCAACTTGAGAATGAATAGGTTTTCAGCAGATTTGTATTTTCTGGTTCTCATGTGGCCAGAAATATCACAATTGCAAAGATGGTAGGTAGTAAATGTCAAAAAAATACTAGATATTCTTCATCAACATTCTACAACATTCAAACTCAGTGCTTAATTTTTTATTTAACGTTTACTTTCTTTTGGTTCGTTGTTACTAAAAGTTTATTGAAAAAAAATAGTACACTGGTGGTGGGATTGCAGCCACTATAGAATATATTATATTATATCTCAATAATATAAATGGATTTAGATTCACACCATATGGTAAAGCAGCAGCATTCAGATTGTTCTTTTCTCTGTGGCATAACTATTTAGCTTCCATTTCACATGCAGATTTCACTTACATCTACTCTTTAATTTTCCTTGTTTCTCACCTCACCCACAATTGGGTATCCTTACAACTAACTGTTGCATCTCACAGTCATCTACACAAATGGTTAGATCCCAAAGTGTCCACAGGTGGCGGTATACACCACTTTCCCCAAGACTGAGATCTTAAGGAGTTAGTTGGCCCTAGCTGCTCTTTTCCTAATGTTCTTTTTTATTCATGGGCATGCTGTCCTTGAAAGGAAAGTGTTAGTTATTTGGAGTCTAAAAGGCTGGAGAAGTGAGAAGTAAATTTACATATGTTAAACAAGACTTATGTTCACTGCAGTGCTGATGATGTTCAGATTCTCCCCCAATCATCACAAGGGTGGACTTTACAGAGCTGCTATGAGGATTCTAGGCTGATTTTATTGACTGCTCTAGTGCTGAGAGAGTTCAGTTCTTTTTGTTCCAGCTAACAATGCAGGCTCCAAGAGGCAGCCAGCTTGTGCCAGGTGTGTGAGAGCACAGAGCTCCACAGTGCTGCTTCACCACCCTCAGTCTGTGTATCAATAGACCTCTTGGAGAATGTTGCTCAAATGGGAGAATTCTTTTATTCAGTCATCAAATTTATCTTGAAAATTGAGGAGAGAGCAGTGAAGAAGACAAAGGTAGAACATTTTAATGCAGTGAGTAATTCAGAGAAGAATGAAGAAGTCTTTGCTCTTTTACACGATGGGAAAGGCATGTGTATTATTAGTCAAGTCAAAGGAGTATTAAAAATGTCATTTATATTCACATCTCTTTAAAACACTGAGTTGGACAAATAAAATATCTATACTGGCCAAATTCTACTTAGAGCCTATAGGTCAATGACCTCTGAATTCAATCCTTTATTCTACAAATGAAGAAATAGATGCCAATAAAATTAAGTGACATGTCCAAGGGATATGACTAATCAGGGACTGTGCTAACATCAGGAGGTATGCATTCTTCCTGTAAATGACTGCAAATTTAATGCTAACTTCTTATAACAGCCATGTGCAGTAACCCTGGCATTTATAAATGTTTCCAAATATGTTTTAATGCATTTATACTTCCTGAATGGAGCAAGCCTCTCTTTGACTAATATATTCAATAAATTAAACCCACTCTTTGTAAATTATTATATTAATCCCAAATTGGCAAGAAACTATAGCCCTTCTGAATAGCACATCTAGCCAAGGCTTAAAAGAAAGGTCATGTGGATTTTTTCAAAAGCATCTTGGTCCCATTCTTGCAAACTCGGCTTTTCTAAACATACCTCCACAAAGATAGCACACTAATTATGCAAATGAATGCAATGTTTTTTCTAGGTCACAGCGGGCCTACTTCTACATAGAATGCACCGACAGGACTATCAGGGGGTTTTTGTTGCCAGAATGTAAATGGCTTCTACTGACCAAACTTGAACAGAGATGTAAGATATTATGTAACTCTTATCTTCCAATTCACTTAAGAGCCATGGTCTGAGAAAGTATTCTTCCACTCCAGAAATAATGGTCATGTTGGCTTCCAGATGAAATGAGTTAGAAAGTTATTAGCTAAAATTTATTCCTGCTATTTTATTATTAACTCTGCACAATCTTATAAACTTTTTGGGTCTCAGATGCCTTATCTAAATAATTGTTTATTTTTAAATAGGGATAGGAGGCAGGTATTTAACTATGGTATCTAATACTTTGTTAACATATCTAGAGAGACCTTGATCAAATATACTAGCTGTTTGGTTTCCTCAGAAGCAAAACAGACACCAGCATTGCTATTATTTAAGATTTATTATAAAATGTTAAGAAAATATATTAAATTCTGATATAAAGCTTTCACTATTCCATAATTTCTCTTCTACAGTGGGTCAAAATATAGCCTCTATCTACATGGGTTTCCATGTTTACTGAATTTCTCACCATAACAGGAATTCGCACGAACAGTAGTTATCTCTGTCAACTGTAAAGGAATACACAGTTTTGATGTGGTAGAACAAGCACTGGACATGGACTAAGAACAAGCAGGAACCAGTGCTTGTTGTGCTACTTACACCTGTGGGACCTGGACATGCTCTCAACTTCACCGAGCTTCAGTTACCTCCATAAAAAATCAAGTAAGCATAATTCCGTAAGAGAGTTCTATGAAACAAAAGGTTTTGTATCAAAAACGACAACAACAACAACAACAAAAAGGCAAGCATTATTGTTAGGGTGTCAGTATAGTAGTTGAAGAGCACTGAAGTCAACATTAACATATCTTGTTGCTCTTTCTTTCTGGACTTACCTCTTGTATTCCTGTAAGAAATTTTTAGAAGAAAAAAATGGTTTTCATTTTGGAGAAACTTGCATTTAAGGCACAATAAAGATATACATACTGTTTCTAGGCAGTAATATCACCTTTCATTTTGCATGACATTTTAACATTTATTGCACTTTTTCAGTTATTACATTTAATGTTTACTTAATGTTCAGGAAAAGTGCTGTTTATTACTCTTTTGTGCTTGTGGCTAGACAATTATGACTGCAAAACTTCCATATATACTTTTCTGTGGAGGTTATTCATCAAATCTGTCTGCTGGCCTCCTTTGGTACACCTGAAATCTTTGAGTGAACATCTACGGAATTCCCTCTAGATGTTTACAAATCTGCTCTTTGATTTTTCAGGTTGCACAGTTTAGTAATATAAACATGGTTGTTGGTGATAGATTGATTTCAAAATTCAGTTCTACAAAGCTGTGTGACCATAAGCAAGACAACTTGCTTCCTGCACTCTCAGTTTCCCAACTGTATGGGGTGATTATTTACTCCACTGCATATGACTGCTATGGGGATGAAATGAAATCCTGGTGTAAACTGAGCTTGTATTCAATGCCCAGCTTAAAGTAGGAATTTAATAACTGTTCACTCCCTTTTCCCTATTTCTTTCCTTATTCCTTTTTTTAGTTGACTCAGTATTTTCCTGATCTTCTTAATGCCATTGCTTCCAGAAATGATTGTTCTCTGGAAAAAATTTTCATCCTCATTTTGCCTATATAAGACTTCTGTATTTATTTAGTGGGAGGACTCAGGCTGCATCTAAGATGAGAAATATGGTGGAAGAGCATTGGGCTAAACATCAGAACTCTGCCCCACCCCTGGCTCTATGTGAGGTAGTTTGTTACCTCAGATAACACAGTTACATAAAATATTTTTGAAAAGTTTGCAAATTTAAAGTGGAAAAATGTAATTGTGATTATAGTTTGTTAATCTGAAACACGTTCTAGACAATCAAAGAACCTTTTCTTTTCAAATACCATAACAAGGCAGGCAGGCAACTCCGTAGTCTACTTTCTAATCTAATAATCTGGGAATTTTTCTCCTGTGTAATAAAAGTCTCCCAAATCTCACAGCAGTGTAAATTTTTGGTGAGAGTAATGAGTAATGAGGAACTAATTCAGGATGCTTCAGGATTCCTACTTAAGGGGTATGCATGGTTGGATTTGGTAGTTCACTCTCCCTCAAGGTTTGTTACTGCCCTGGTATACTGTAAAAAAACATCTTTTTCATCTCCAAAGTAGTTTACAAATAAATGAAACTTTGTCAAGGTATTTTGATTTCTAACTATAAAAGTGGTGCATTTCCTCAGAAACAAAGTACTAGAACCAAAATAAAACCAAAGAATTCACATCTCTGAGTCAGATGTGCAGACATCAGGGTCTCCACATATCGAGTTAATCACTAGACTCTCCCCACTTATATGACAATAACAGTTTTAACCTATGCCTGAAATATGAGAAGTCTAACAATAGCAGCATATAAAAGCAGGAAAACAACAGACTCTTGTTCAGATAGGATGTGGCAATTTTCCATTCAAGGTGAATCACTGACAAATCTCTACAAGGGAGAAATTCTTCAATGTATTGTGTGAGGCTAAGCCCATCACCATTCAATAAAGATTGAACTTTGGTTTATTTTTCATTTCAAAGTGTGTGTTTGTATGTGTTGTTTTCACTACTTCCCACTCATTTTCCCATCTGTGAACTCTTTTTTACCCGAAAGGTTTTTGACAGAACAAAGGTGTCAAAAGAAATTCAGGCAGGCAGACACAATGTTAGCTGAACACATAATGGGAGTTAGCAATATGTCTTAGGATATGAGATTTTTGTTATTAAATCCCAGAAACTTACTTCAACTGAGAAAAATAAGGATAGGATAAAGTAAAAGAATAAAAATAGGATTACAAGGTTAATAAGTTATATAATTCCTTAATTAGAGACACCTTTAATTGTCACTTGGAACTTGAGTTCATTGAAAATACTTATATTCACAGGTCATCTCTAAGCCAAAGGACATGGGATATGAACACAGCAGGTACCTCTGTGCCTTAAGGCCTACTGATGCCATTTAAAAAAATAAACATTTCGTGTATTCATTCAACAGATATTGATTAAATACATACTATGTGCCAGGTATCCATAAAAAAGAGACTCTATTAGACTATGGTATGATAAAAATATTCATATTTCCACTGGATTCTTTTCTTTTGAGGTGGGATTACCTTTCCAGATAGTTCTACTCGATGAATTCCTAATAATCCTGCTTTTTACCATTTCTTATAGATAACAAACAAACAAACAAAATACAAAAAAACCCCAGAGAAACAGGAATTAGGCAGTAATGATGGGCAAGAGATGCTTTCTAGACTAATGGGGAGAGGCTTCAGAATGTGACTCAGGGTGCATGAGGAAAATGATAACGGGAATGCATTTTTAACAACATCATGTCAAAGATATGTTAAGAAGGGTAAGTCAAATCTCATATAACCCTGGTTAAGATTTTTGGGAAGGTTATTTAATTCTCACAGTGCTATCTTTTCTGTTTAACTTTTGTTTGTTTTTCTCTACTTTTAGAAAAACTAAGTAATAGGTTAGGAAATTTCCAACATGCTTTTTTTCTCTACCCACTAGGTCAAAAATCACCCTTCCCTTTAGCCAGTAGCAGAGATTAGGCTACACAATTTACAATATGTAAAAAAGACATTGGTACAAGACAATATCTGAGGGAAGGGAGTTGAGATTTTATAGAACTATAAGGTCATGGAGAAAGGAAGAATGGGAGATTAGAGAATATTGACAGAAGCAAAGTTCTTATTCAAGAGATGGACTTTGGGAAGAAAAAATGGGGTGTGTAAATTAGAAAAGGAGGCAGTACTCATATGAGGGACTTTAGAGCCTATGGACTGTGTGATTAACCCCCAAAAACCTGGCAGTGAAGCTCTTTTGTGTAGGATACAACCATATTGATTAAAAATTAGTAAAGAATAGTTTTTAAAAAGGTAAAATAGCTTCCCTACAAATATAAAATGAATACATATTAAAGAATTTAACTAATTTACAAATGAAAGAAGCAATAAGATAAGGTACCAAAGAAAATGTGTAGAACTCAGATACACATGAAGGGAGGGACAGGGAGAGATGGAAGGAGAGAGGGACGAGAGAAGAAAGCTGGGGGAGAGAGACAGAGTCAGAAATGTTGAAATAAATTTGTTAATAGAAGCAAAACTGTCTAATATCCTACTGGGCAATAAACTGTAATGTTTGTGTGACTGTTTCAACCAGGAGAAATTCAATTTTATCTTTACTGGATAAAATTCATTTGCATAGATATGAATAGGAATCATTTGCATTGCCATGGAGAGGAATCACTTGCAACTTCTATGATTTAATTTCTAGACCCACAGAACATACAATAGTCTAGTCAGTAGAAAATTAATCAAAATTGCAGAGAATACTTGGAGTCCACTGGACAATAACCAGTATGCTACAGAAAGGTAACTTAATGATATCTTTTGCCCTTTTCAAGTTTACACTTTTTCTTAAAACTTAGACTAGGGGACAATTGTTTTTTCAATCCCATGTGTCTGTATAGTTATGACACAAATAAAAAATTACTTAGATCTTCATAAAGTTTTATAATCTATCTTTACTTTCAGAAAAGTAGCCAATAAGTTATCTAGAACAGGGAAGGGAAAGACCCCCCATTCTCCAATCATCAGCAAGAATGAATGTTTATTCAAAAAAAATATTTTTATTTCCTTAACTTTCCCCCTTTCTAGATAATTATCACCATATCCTTTGGGACAAAATAAAATATCCTTTTGCACAATATTGTGATGCAAAGAACAGATTTTTCTGTATGATCTAATAGAGCATTATTTGAATGCACTCGTCATTATCTGAACACAAACTAGTCTATTCAAGATTAAAGCATCCTGACTGCTTTTTTAAATGAGATGTTTGGGCCCTAGAGATTTATAATTTTCCATCTGCCCACCTGAAGACACACTGTTCCTATGATTTTTAGTATGGTACAGTATGAAGCAGGTCTCAGGGTAGGAGGCAACCTGGCTGGGCACAAATGTCCTGAACAATATCACAGGGGGAGAGAGACTACCAAGAGAGACAGCTGGGCCAGACTTACAAGGAAGTACTTTTCAGTACAGCAGTTAGCCACAGAGAGTGGATTAGGCAGTCCAAAACTTTATTTAAAAAAGAACAGGCAGAGCTATGATGAAATTCAGAAAATAATCGGTATTAGGAGGTATAGTTCAATAACCAGCAAGTACTGGAAAAGGTTTCACTCAGAAATCAGACAACAGCAGTCAGAATCTGTTGATCCAGGTAACAGAATCCAGTTTACTTATTTTAGAGAAAGCGCTAAGCAGTCACCAAGGCTAAAGACATGAAAAAGCAACATTGGTGTAAATCTAGACTTCGGACGGTGTAGTTTTTTGGAAGAATGGTTTCTCTTTGCCACAGTCTATCAAAGTATAGTGGTTTAAGGCAAATTAGGGGATTAAGAAGGGATTCCTTAATTTGGTAGGGAAGTATGCTGGAATTACCGATGGTCCTAAGAGTGGTACTGAGAGCTGGGTTAAGACAGTTTAAAATCTGGAGTTAGAATGATTCTGGGATGGAAATAAGAATAGACTCACAATTAGAAAATTCTGAAGGTAATGACACAGACACAAATCTGGAACTAGATAACAACTACCATTATTTTATTCTTTCACCTTGAGCAAAACTTAAAATTATGTCTTGTTGACCATCTTATCTAATATCTTGGGCTGCGTTTAATTGGCTATTGGTAAAGAAACACCAGTACATGCAAGCTTATATTCATTTTACAATGTCTATAACTATTAATTAGTTATACCATTTCCTTTATAAGATCCTCTTCTTACAGACTTGTTAACTAAATTGACATATTTTACATATTTTTCATATTTTCATCTTCCAAGCTTTACAATTTTATAAATTTTTTCCACCTAGTCTTATAATTATTTCGTGACTTTTGAAGTTAATGATCTTTTATCTGGACTTTCTGTTGATTTAAGCCTAATTTTTAATAAGTCTTTATTATTTCTATTTTGTGACACCTTGCTTCCTGAAACTTTTATATTATCTATTTCTCTCAACCACTGTATGCTAGATGTCACTCACTGATTCTACCAGCCCACTAGACCTCATTATTAAATATTTAGGAATCTTGTGAGTGGGTCATTAAATTGGCCATGGTGGGAATCTTTATACCAGGGAAATTCATAGTTTTTGCAGCTGAAATGTCCACTTTATAGATGAGGAAAATGAGGTACAGAGAGGTTCATTAATTTTCCCAAGATCAAAATGCTAATAAGTTGTGGCAATAGCACTAGGATATAGGTGTTCTCTGTTCTAATCCATCACATGGGCATTTGGAGATTCTTAGTATAAAGACAATAATGAAATGGAATTATATAACTCGGTTCCTCTTGTCTCATTTATTCCAATATAATGTGTGTAGATAAAAATTTTTTAAAAATAAAGTGGCACAATGATTAGTATTTTAATTAAAGATAGAATATATAACTATAAGAGGACTTAGATACTTCTGTTCCTGAAACAGGGTTAAAATTGTAATACCCACCTCTTCATAAAGATTGCTTTCTCCTAGAAATTACAACTGTGTTTTATATAGCTGGTACAAGCTCAATTATGGTTATGAAACTTAATAAGTTAATGTCTCCCAATAAATAAAAATGATAAATATATTTTTGTAAATTTCAATATTAAGATAGTGGTAGATAAGTTATACTAAATGCCAAGAAATGTATAAAGACTTAAAAATATACAAAGCAAACTAGAAATATCTTTCTATTATTAACTGATGTCTATTACTAGAGAACTGAACTAGTTAATTCCACGCCACTACCAAAATTCACAAACATTCACCCCTAAATTACAATGTACCTGACCTATACCCCTTGCTTTATAGAGCCACATGTTTCCTCAAGGAATTAGCTACTTGTTCTTTTCATGGAAAGTTGTTGCTATCATTCCTACAGAGCCCACTCTTGGCAGCATTTCTCTCTCTCTCTTTTTTTTTTTTAAATAAAATCTCAGCAGGAAACCATATTATTTATTCTATGACTAAACTGACCAGAAGTCCCTAAAGATAAGAGCTCACATATCAGGTTTCTTTTCCCTGTTGACTTCTTTGTACCCCTGAAAGCTTCTTTCTAATAGAACCATCCATTTAGTCCATTCTGTCAACTAACTTCTGTGTCATTTAAAAACTGTCCATTAGCATTGAAAGCAAAACCTTATTTATCGATGGGGTTAGAAACAGTAGTTGAATATTGAGAGATCTTCCAACTCTCTCAGTACCTTCATTGAATTGTAAATCAAAGTTCATTGATCAGTATCTGAACTTCTCTTCCACTGCTACAATTTTAGTTGAAATGTTTATCATATTGTTTGCATCAACAATAACAATCTCTAAGTTCTCTTTGCATCTCTTGTTCTGCTTCCTTCATTATATTTTAATTGTTTTTACAGTTATTGTTTCAAAATATGAATCATATCACATTCAATCTATAAATAATAATTTTTGTGTTACTTAGATCAAAATTTATATCTTTTAAATGTTGGTCCAAAGATAACCTATTGCTGAAATGATTTTGTTATTATTAATAATGTTCTGGCTATAAAAGTAGAAAAGCAAAAATACATAAAATATTAAAAAATATTTCAAATTCTATATTTTAGAGATAACTATTATTAACATATTATATATACTTTTAAGGTATACATTGTTTTCTTGGTTATGAAGTTTGGTAATGTCATAAAACAGCTGAGCCCAGCATGATGGTTGAGATGTCTGGTCTCCACGTAGATGAGGCAAATGCTCATCGCCTTATTAAGAATAAAATAGAATTTGGTTTCCTTTTTTATCTTCTTATTTTGGTAAGAATGGCAACCTCTTTAAAATATTAACTCCAAATTCATTCACATTTAAATAAGGCAACTTATAATTTTAATTATCATTTATTCACTTAAGCATTAATTCATACTTTGTATCTATAGCACCTAATAGTTTATAAAATAGAATAGGCTGGGTTCTTGCCCTCGGGTAGTATATAATCCAAAAGAGGAGTTGTGACAGGTACACAAATTCCTTTAAAACAAATTAGAATGATACCGGGGTAATTAGAAACAAAGTGACCATGTGTTTCTGAAGCACAGACTGGTTTCTTCTAGGGTCATGGGAACTTCGTGGATGGGTAGTGGTTCAGTTGAGTTTTGAAATGTAGGTGTACATGTGGATGAAGTACTGGAACAAGACTAGAGAAAAGAAAGTTGGGAGTATGTTTAGAGAGATGTAATATAAAGCTGGAGGATGGATCATGTTTGACAGAAAGAACTTTTGATTCAAGGAGTTAGTAGTCTTGCATTACTTAATAGAGTGGGGGCATCCTTTAGTGCTTCAATTCAGGAAAATGACAAAATTATATTCTGTGTTAGGAAGACACATTCAGCAGCAGGCTGTGAGATTGGTAGGAGAGGGAAGAGCTACTTCAGAGTGCTAGTTAGAACAAGACGGGTCTGAATTGGAATAGTGGTTGTAAAGCCTTGAAGAAAAAGGAGAATTTAGGAAACAATGAAGACTGAAAGTGACCGGACTCACTGGCTGAATGTGATGTGATAAATGAGAAAGATAGAGAAGGCATTAAAAATATCACCAGCATCTCAATCTAGGATAACCTGAAGAATTAAAAAAAAAAGAAAAAGAAAAAGAAAGGAAAAGAGAAATAAAAGGAGAGAAAGAATGAGAGAAAGAAAGGGAAAGAGAGGAGAATTTAGATGGAAGATGACCGGTTTCAGGTATGAGGATTTTAAATGTTAATCAACTCAATATATATGCTTCAGTATCAGGTTCAACTTAATTTTACTTTCAGAACTTATAAAAATTATTATTATTACTTTGACTCAACTATTTCTTCTTGAAAATAGAATTTACACCATTTGCTTATGTTAGGATAAGTTCCCTTTTCTACTTTCTGTTCTTACCTCTAAGATAGTTACATCCTATAATCATGTCTTCTTTTTTTTAAGAGTACATGTGGTTGGTTCTCACAATTCCTTTCCCTGTATACTGCCCTGTAATTTTTGTATTGTTTGACTGGCCTTACAGATCTGGTTAATTTTGTATCACCTCATACCATGACCTTGCTGAACTATGCTGTCTGTGTGTGCTGGAAGGGCAGGATACTCACCTTAGAGCAGCATGCTTAAAATGAAATATTCTGCATCATACTTCGTAGAAGTGGACATTAGGTATACTTTAGTTCTCTGAAATTATTTGGTTTGAAAATCAAAACTCAAAAAACTTGGGTAAGCTGCCATTTTCTGTTGTCACTGAGTAATAGATAATTTAAGATTTGGCAAAACATATCAGCATATTTACTATGGTATGCCAAAATGACTCCGTTCCCTCTTCTTATTTAAAGGAATTTTCTCAAAGTAAAAATGTTGTTTTGCAATCCAGTGATAATTCCAAACTGAATTATAATTGTCTTTGCCCTATAGTATAGATACAAAATACAAAATTATGTTTCACAATAGAGTCCTGATTTTAATATTGTCCCTCTGCACTTTCTGGTAACTATACTAATGACCAAGGGTAGTGCCAGCTTAAAATTTATATACAGATAGTCCTGACTTAAATTTTTCAACTTTATGATGGTATGAAAGTGATAAGCACTCAGTAGAAACCATGCTTTGAATTTTGATCTTTTCCCAGGCTATAAGTACATACATAGTACTGCATAATTTACATGGTGTTTACATGATGCCACATTTACTTGCAAGGTTTTTTGCCCTTAATATTACCATCAGTAATAACTGAAGGATTTCTTTCTTTCAAGGAATAATGGCAACAGGCACTGATATATCTCAATTTGCTTATTCTTCAGAGACTAAGTATTTGAAAACCCATAGGACTGAGCGGTATGGTGACATTTTAACTTTCATACTTGCTGTATATAATTCTGAATTCTCCATTCTAAAATGCTTCTTTTCCCAAACCAGTGATTTCTTAATAATGTGCTCTTGATTACATCCTCCCTCTTTACAACAGTAATGCTTAAATATCTGTCTCCTTACTGTGCCATGCCCTCTAATCCATGTACTGTTTTTAATGCTTGGCTGGTAACTGCAACCCCACTGAGACAAGGCTGTCTACACCATGAGAAAGGCAGGACGCCTGCTGTACAGAAGTCTGCATCAGATGAAAGAGCAGAGAGGATGCTTCATGCTTGTGGGAATTTCTCAGCAAGTAATTCTGAAACATTTGGAATCAAGAGAAATTTTGCTGGTTTCTGGTTTCTTAATCATAGAAAAAAAGAGGGGAAAAAGAAATCAGAACAGTATTTCCTTACTTTCTGTAAGCATTGATATCGAAAAAATAAAAAAGGAAATTTTAAAGAAGCAAAAAACTGCTTTATGTTGCTCATATTAAAATAAAAAGAAAAAATTCTTTGAAAGTAGTGTATGACCTACTTTGACTCCAATTTTTGATTGTTATTTTGTTTTCGTTGTTAATCATGACTCAAAGATCCCAGTTGTCAAACTCAGTAAAAATAAGCCTACATATTTCTAGGTGACAAATACCTTTCTAGATAAAAATGTTGAAAAAAAGTGTTTGTCTTTTTTTTTAAATTATTAAACCTGAAGCACAATTTATATCTATTTTTATTCTTCTAAGTACCATATTATTTATTTCCTAAGATTTTTAACTCACAAAATAGCTATTTTCAGTGGGTAGAAACATAAATGATAGAGAACTTACAAACTTTGGTAATTTTTCTGAATTCATGACTAGATTAATTGATTTACAAACCCCTGACTCAATATTAAAGTCCGTGTTCAGTGTGACTGACAAATAAAATCAGAAGTATAAAATTGGGTGTGATGCTCTTTAAGAGAGGGCACGTAAAAGACACAAAAAACTATAGCTTCCACAGCCCATCATACACTACTGTGAAATTTGGTTCTGTTCATCTCTTTGCATTGGTTGCTAGAAATGCTGTAGACATATATTTGGTAACTGTACTAATAGTTATGATTTTTGTGTATTTTGTGTACTAACCTATTCATGATTTATTCTTTTATCTTTTCTTAGCTAATTTTAAATTGCGTTTAACTTATATTGTTTACATTTGTCTTTAAATCTACTTTGGATTTAGATATGGAATAAAATTAAATATGTATTTACTTACAAAGACAAATTTTACATAATATATATTTCAATAATTATAAACAATGCTCTACAAATAATACTTTGCTTAAAATCAGTATTATGTGTGTACATTTATTAACATTTCTCAGTTTTTCTGTAAAGTAACCACAAAGGATTTTAGATATTGAGGTTCTATGGTAGCATTAGAATTTAATTCCAAGCCTGGTCAAAGACCCTTATAATTTTCCAGTCTCTTTCTACTGGACATAGGACTTTTATAGCCGAAGTGAAAATCAGCTACACCAAAGGGAAATGTTTCATTAAATATTTCAGTACCTGAAGCAATTAAATTTGCTTTCTATCTCTCTCTCTCTTTTTCCATCTCTTTAGCATCTTCCCAGACAGTTCAGTAACATTACTGAGCACCCCCATATTATACTGTATATATACCTTGATCTTAATGTGTGCCTGAAAATATTCATTTCTGTCATTGCTTTTTAAAAAATACTTTGGAACATGGGGCTCAGGTATTAACATAATTTACCTTCAAGAAGTTTGGTTTTATGTCTTGGATAAATTCCCAATTTTAGAATTTAGACTTTTATTCTCAAGTCTTCATTGCCTGCAAGTAGCCTAAATATCCAAAACTTTCTCTCAATGTATGTCCAATCAGCAGTAACAAGGACATGGTCAGTGAATTTCCCTATTACATATTAGGCTTCTATTTTGTGCTTATTTGGAATAATAAGAAAGAAATACTGTGCTAAGTCTAAAGTTTTTAATATTTGTAGTACCTAATCTGTCTCTATTGCTGAAATTTGCTGGAAAACATCAGAGACAATATATTTCATGTGTTTAAGAAACAGACATTTAAATTCACCATTAAAATAAACATACTAAGGAGAATGTTTTGTTTTTGACTGAATATTTGCCTACATTTTCCATTTCATTTGGAAAACTACTAGAAATATGCCTTCCTGATTCACAGGAGAGAGAAAATCAGCTGATAAACTAATATGACCTATTTGGAAGTTTATTATTTCTTGAATCTCTTTTTAATCTCTTTCAATCGCAATTCGTCTCAACATCTGTGCTATTTTTGGCTCAATGTTTTAAGTTGTATACTCCCCCTATAGCTGCTCTCTAGAAGACTTCTACAGATTACCACTTTCATTGCCTTGTGACCTTTTTTAGACTCTAATACCTAATAATCTTATAAATTCAATCAAACCAATTGTATTAATATGTGACCACATTTGTTATTTCATTCTCAAAGAGATACCATATTTGTAGTTGTTTCAAGTCTTCAATCTCTAAATTTGAAGGAGGGGCTAATCAATGATAAGAATTTCTGGCACTGTGTATTTGTTCAGAGAGCCCAGGAACACTTCTCATATCAATATCAGTTACCTGTCATCTCTATTTTTAGCAAGACCCCTTTTGGAGAAAGACCTCCTTTTCTCTGTTGCTATATTCCAACCACATCAGTGTCTCAGTCCTAACTGCAAGCAGTTCAGGTCCTGGACATACTTGTTACATACACTCTTTTTGTAGCTGTCTGCTTAGTGAGTAAGGTAGAGAGAGAGGGAAAGAGGGTATTGTGTGTGTGTGTGTGTGTGTGTGTGTATACGCATGCTCCTGTGCCTCAAAAGTAAGTTTTTCTCTTCATTCCACTTGGCTCCTCAACATAACAAGTCTTTAATACTTTAAGGTTTGATACTCTAAGATCTCTGAGAAAAGAATAATTATGCTTGCAGCTGCTTGAACCATTCAGATTCAACAAAACACCATTTTGTAAAATGATGACATCTGTTCAGCACATGATTGGATAATATTGACACTTGCAATCTTTTTGGTTGCTATGGCAATTTGGGTAGGGTTACTAGTTGGCAAGTGAATCTAGCTTCTACCCAAATAGGAGTCTCGGCTTTCCTGGGCACACAGACCTTCCAATGACACTACAGACATGGGGTCAAAGAGTAAAGGACAAATAGAATCCTAAGTCAGTAGCACTAAGCCCAAGACAAGAGCTGAAAATATACAATGGCCTTGAATGTACTTAAGGAAATAATAATTTTGGTCCTGGTAACTTTAAATAGTTAATAAAAAATGCCAAAATGCTTAAATCTTGTAACCTACCAAAAGGTAAGCTACATTCTGGGAAAATTACTTTCAGCGTGATATCATGTATGCTCAATTAATTTAAACATAAAATTTTGAAATGTGGTGCCAAGGCTAATTCCAACTGATGTAATTTTTCCAGATTAAGTTTCAATGAATATAACATTTCAAAGAAAATTATATTGTGATATTAAAAGAAAAGCCCTATTACAAAGGCAGATCACAGCTTCTTTTGCAATAAAAGGAATAAAAACGAATACTGATTAGTAGGAATGAGTAAAGTTCCCCCTGTGTTAAAGCATAAGATACAGGAGGTTAATTTTTACCCACCGGGTTCTAAAATTGCTCACATAAATTTTCTCATTTATTCATGTAAACTAGGTTGCATGTTGTGTGAGAAAAAAGTAAGGATTCAGTAAGGAAAAATGCACATTAAATTTACGGCTGCAATTTTTAAGTTTAAAACGAAGTTGTCTGAACATTTGGCCTTGAAGCTGCTCTCCAGTGATTTCAAACATAAAAAAAAAACATGGAGGGGCGTGAAGGTGAACTCCATATCAACATTCCTTTGGTGTGTACCTGACATTGGGCCTGGACAGCTCAGTGAATTCTACATGTTTCTTATTGGACTTTGTCTAATTGTGTGGTGAAATCACTGCAGCAGGATCACCCGAGCTACTCTTCAAAAATGCAGACTCCAGACCTTACCTCATATACTCTAGGTCAAAATCTCTTGTGGATGGAACTTGAGAAAATGCATTTTTAATAAGCTGCCAAGGGGATTCTAATACACACTCAAGTTTGAAGACCACTTCCTGTGGAATATTTGTGAGAAACACTCTACTATATACATTTTTATAAAATACAAATAGTTTCTTAGGATTAATAAATATGATGATGGAATTTCTTGAGAACTAGGAATTATGTCCACTATTTGAGTGTAAGCTGCATCAGCTGTGAGAGTAGTCAAACAGCATGAACTTTTCATCTCAGTCATTCTCTTTCCCCAGTTTTAACTTAATCCCATCTCCCATTGGTCCAGCCCTACTTGCCATCCCATGCCTGACAACCAAGCTTCTCTAATTGGTACTATCAGTAAGATCTAAGGCTTTCAAATTTGTTAAATTTGTCACTGCTGTGTTTCTTTTATTTTTATGTATTCAAGCATTATAGTAAAGTTCAAATTTGTTTCACATTTGATCACAATGTCTTATGAGCATTCAATCAAGCATATTTGCTTATGTACCTATCTGGAAAGATCCACTAGGGCTGGTAATGGGGGCTGTCTCTTATGATTAGATTACTGGAAAATAATTTATACTTTTAAAATGTTTTTATATATGTAATTTTTACATGTGCATATTTCCTATTCTAATATGAATCAAATTAATTTTAACATATAATAAAAATCAGCTCTATATTTATATCTTACATAATAGTAAACTCTTTAATAAATTAGTCCCTTGAATTTTCTAACTCCAGTAAGCCTGTATACCAAATAGAAATTCATAAATGCTGTTAAATGAGAGTTTTGAAACAAACAAGAATAATCTTAAATTGCTGGTTTATAATTTTAAAAAAATGTACTATTTTGAGACTTAATGTGTTTCCTACAAAGTGCTACATTGGTTTTCACAATAATACCATTAGATTAGATTTCTTTCAGGACCACTAAAATACTTCACTTCAGATATATTTCCAAGGAGATAAAATATCTGGAAGATAGATTGCTGAAGATATTTTAAAATCTAAATCCTAATTAATAAATACTCTAAGACTTAGAGCAGTCCCCAACATTTTTGGCACCAGGGACTGATGCTCCTGTAGAATCTAATGCCTGATGATGATCTAAGGTGGAACTGAGGCTATGATGCTAGTGCTGGGAAGAGGTTGCAAATACAGATGAAGCTTTGCTTCTTGGCCCATCACTCACCTCTTGCTGGGCAGCCTGCATCCTAACAGGCTTCAGACAGGTACTGGTCCCCGGCCCTTCGGGTAGGGACCCCTCCTCTAAGTGGTTGCAATACCTGGGGCAAGGATTGAGTCACAGACTGTTCCATACTAGCTATCATGCTTCAGAAAGTTCATGTTTTGCTTCTGCACTAAAAATGGTGCCTTTAAAAAACAAATATAATATAGGAATGGTTGCAAAATGCCTTCTTGTGTCAGTTCAATATTGTACAGTGTCCTTATTCATCTGGCTGTCATTTAGCTGACAGAAGTTTTCTTCTTTAAATTTTTAAAAAGTTGCATAAATTTTTTAAAAGTTGTTTTTTTGGCTTAGTCATTGTAAATAATAAATATGAGCATTCAATGACAAAAAAAAGGCCTAATGTCTGACAAGCATCCAGCCATCTATCATCAAACCAAAGTGCACAGACTTAAAATGTTCAAAATGTTGAAGAGGATCTGTATAGGACATTAAGTGTAGATTTAGGTTTCTGATTATTCTAGTCCCTGATTTTTCCTTCTTTGAAATTTTACAGTAAATTCATATCTAAATGATATAATATAGTATCTAATAAATACTTAAATATTATTTTTATAAATATATAAATACAGAATTTAAAATATCAATATATATTTAAAATATAAATATATAGGCTTATATTCCAAATATATATTTTTACACACACTATATATTTTTAAACTGTTTTATATATTTGTCTCATTTTCATTATTAAGCATTAAAGTCCCTGAGGACAGAAATCATACCTCATACTTCTTTGCTATTCTCCACAGTTGGAGCACGCTGTATGGCAAAGGGAACATGAAAAACACATTGCCTAAGAGAATGTGCCATTATATATTATGATGGTCAATTGCCCTCCAAAGTCCATTTACCAATAGAGATTTATCAACCAATGGAGTATAAACCTCAAACTCTCTGCCTCCTCATTTCCCTGAACTGAGCCATTTTCTGCCAAGACCTTTCACCAGTTCTTTAAAAGTTATTCACATTTAAGTGGCTGGTTGCCTTGGCAATGCTTTTAAAATTTTGCCTTTCTTGAGGCAGATCAAATTCTTAGATAGAATATATTTTAAGTAAGTTCAAAATTAATTATTTATGCTCACCATCTTTTTCAATAAAAATATGATTACACTCTTAT
Source organism: Cynopterus sphinx (assembly GCA_030015415.1). Lineage (NCBI taxonomy): Eukaryota > Metazoa > Chordata > Mammalia > Chiroptera > Pteropodidae > Cynopterus > Cynopterus sphinx. The sequence continues at coordinate 48,805,132 of CM057379.1, read as the reverse complement.
GTATATTCAAATAAAGACTTACGGACAGTATAAAGATTTAATTTAAAGAAACAGAAGTTTGCTGATATTTCAATTACTTAAATCCAAATGTACCATTCAGGCTGAGCAATTCTAATTGTATTTCAAGAATAGAGTTAATTATTTTATAAAGTAAAAAAGTTCAGTCTCCTAAATAAGTTACTATTGTTAATAATGGAGAAACTGAGATATGCATGATTGAGATATGTTGCACAAAATCACCCAGCAACTTGAGGATTTCTTGAACTCAAAGATAAGAAATAAAACACAGAGAAAAGAGGCCTCTGTGTAATGTAAAAAGCCAGGAGATGATGAATTGAGTCAGCAATAGAGTGACACAGGTTCTACAGGCCCTGACTTTTGCTCCTGTGAGCAATTTCTTGGAATTGTCACTGAGATATTATAACTGACAGGCTTATAAAATAAAGTAACTTTAGTCCAAATAACTGAGGAATACAATAATATTTTAACATAGTTTGGAGAAAATTATTCAGCCAAATAAATTACTTGGCATTTATTAGAGAAAAGAAGCTTCTCCAAAGCTCCTATGGGGTTGAATTGTACCATTCTTGACCCAGTCACTATGGCATAAACACAGCCTACATTTTATGCTGTCCTAATACTACTTTAAAATTATAACTGAATTACTTAAATGTCTTCTACCACTGTGCCAAAAGGAGAACCAGGGGACTTCTAAAAAAAACTTGTAAAGACTGGGGTGCCATAATAATTTCTATTCCAATTTAGGCAGCATATAAACTGCATAGTTGCCACAGCCAGCTTTTTTCCACTGACCTTTAAGAAAATTTCATTTATATAAGAAAGGTGTGCAAAATTTTCAGTGTGGGGAAATAGAAATATACATATATAAGGTTCTATAATCCAAGTATATGCTTTCAGGCCCATGACATAAATTTCATCTAAGCCTTCCACACCCATTTTATCGGCTTTAATCATAGATCAAAATACAAAGTATATATCTTAGAATTATTTAGAGAACACCTGCATATTCAGGAAAAAAATACAAGCAAGGTTAAAAGGGAATAATACCATTATTGAAAAGTTGCCATCAGAAAACAAATTTCACTGCATCTGCTAAAAAAAAGAAGCAAAGAAGCATAGCGTCAATTTATTCATCATTTTTTTGTACTTATTCAGATACAAAGGAAGAGGCCTCTCCTCTCCACTTCCATGGGGTGACCTTCTCCTTTTCACCCTATACCTCTCTTTTTGCTAAGATTCAACAGCTGCACCATGCCCTTTTGCACCCTGTGTTTTGTTTAAATGAACATTTCTTGAAATGTCAAAGCATACCACCACCAACCTCTTAGAGCTGAGGCTCTGAGAATTCTTGGTGTGAAGCTGCTAAGTTCTACAGATAATTATTTGAGGTATATATGCATTGTGATATGGTGTGCATATTTGCATGTATAAAAACACTTGAATGTTTTGCATTAAATTCCAAAAAACTTTTTCAACTAAAAATACAGCCTATTAAAGTATCTTCAAGAATCTGCATTTGACGATCATCAGGGTTTCTCTCCATTGCATTTTTAAATATGTGTGAATTAGGATTATTAGTTATTAACAGTGGTATTAACTTCTTCCTTTAAAAACATTTTGATTGAACAAAAGTGAAAACCTTAACAAGCGTAATACCTCTGAGCTTTATAAAGACTGGTAACTCTCAAGAGCATAGTAAAACCAAAATAATCTGTCAGATAACTCAAGCCCTGTACCAGTCTCTAAGGTTAACCTGACATTTAGCACCCCTTTGGAGTTACAAAACATCATGTCACAACTGACTTTGTGAGCATCTTTCTGAGTAATTTTGGTTCAGGTGCTATGCTTAATTATAAAGATGAGTGACATTTCATTTTTAAAAAATTTAAAATAATTTAAAAATTTTTAACAAATAACTCCCTTATTAGTTTGCTAGTCTCGACAATTTGAAGGTCTTGCGGATTTTCCCAGAGCAAATCTGCTCTAGGTGATGACGTTTAAAACTATTCAAAAGTAACAAAACCTATAGAGGGCAATTGGCATTATCACCCTTTGACCCAGTAATCCCTGGGTCAGAAAATCCTGAGAATTTATGCTACAGAAATACTAGCACATGTGAGAAATGATATAACTGCACATTATTCACTCTCATATTGTTAAATAATTTCAATGATGGGAATTAATAGATTTGTTCAAACTTAGTAAAGTGACTAAATTATGATAGAATGATAAAATGAAATATGATACAACTTTTAAAATGAGAAAATTCTCTCTATATGGATATGGGAACATTGTCAAAATATACTGTTAAATGAAACAAAGGTGCAGAACAGTGTGCATGTAAAACTACCTTTTGTATAATAAGACAATATATTTACAGTTGTTATATATGCATAAAGATGTTAAGAATTTAATAATTATTAATTACTTGTTAGAGGGGAAGGGTTGCTTGAAAGATGTAGACTGGGGAAACTTTTCACCATATTTATTTTTATAGTTTGTGATTTTTGAACCAAAAATCATTTCCTACTCAAAAATGTACAAATCTGAAGCAATAAAAATAATTTTAAAAATAAAATAAATCATTCTAGTATGACAGGACATACTAGGGTGATTGAAAACCCTCTTTCACTGCCCAGTGCCTATTTCCCTAAATATGGATTGACTTTTTCTCTAATGATTTCTTCATTCCTCTCAATCTATCACAATTACATTCAGCTAAAGATGAACATGCTTACCTTCCCATTTTCTGCAAATCATACTTCTAAAGTCTTGACAGTCGACTTACTTATCTTTATGAATACCTATGAATGCCATACTATTTTATTCTCCTACTTTGATGTCACCAATAGTGTATTTACCTTCACTGAGTTTTAATATTTTAGCAACTATATATAAAGCAAAAACAACGAGTCTACCACTGAGCAACAAAAGAAGATGAAGGTGTGATCCACAGGAAGGTTACAATCCAGCCACCTTGCCTCTATCTTTAACCAATAAAGTGTCTCTCTTTAACACTGATTGAAACCCAGTTCTGTATCAAGTACAAACTTTCCAGTTTCATTTCTTAAACTTCAAGTTCCTTTTACCTGCATGAGTTCCCCTTCTTGACAGTAACCCCAGCTATCGTTTATAGATCTAATTCTCTGTGCCCATCTTGGGATTTAATTCTTTATAAATATATAAAGTACCAGTTTCACTGAGTGTAAAGTTAGTGAGCCAAAAATGTAACTTTATTTCTTCAATGAGTGAACTTTTATTTTAAAATCGATTCCACTGGTGGCGGAGACAGAATCCTAACTTCAGAAGGAAATAAATTCATTCAGAATTTTCTTCCACTCTGTATCTTAGAAGTTCTACGTATTGCTGTAGAGAGGAGGTAACAATGCAGATACTCATGCAGTATGCAGTCTTTAGTAAGAAAAATATTTTGACCTCAGCCATCACCCATCCAGGTTGATCTCTCCTGAGCTGTTGTTCATTGTCTCATCTGACTGCGATAACTGTCCTCCTTCCTCACTGACCTTTCTTGGTCCTACTTGATTCACTAACACCTGCTCTTCCATCCTCCCCATGATTTCAGCAGCCCTCCAGACCCAGTACTGCCAAAGTCCCTTCCAATGTTGATCATAATGAAAAACAGTCACCTGCTCCACATGCCCCTCAGGATTGGATGTTTTCTAGTCTAAGTCCTTTGTCTACAAACAGCACAGAATCAGTTCTACTTTGCTTCTCTCACACCATGTTCATGTCCCCTCTAACCTGAGATGACCAAATATATCTGGAGAAACTCTGGATTCCTCTGAATGGCAAAAGTAGTATATGCTTCCTTACTAAATATTCTCAGAACTTCTTTCTCATTTATATTGGTAACCCCCTTCCCAGCTCGCTCTTCTTTTCTCCTAGCCCAGAGTATGCTTTAGCCCCTGTGGCAGTAAAACTACTCAGCAGCTATTCCTTCAAATCTCTTTGCTGCTCAAATAACAAGAACTAGCTATTTTATTTCAACATTGTGCTAAGTGCTCCACAAAAAGGAAAACACATCAATTAATATACATCAGAATTTTACCCCTGATGCACAAATATTAACTCATTTACTATTTATAGAAGCTCTATACATGAAAGTATGATAAATTTTATCTTCTAGAAACTGAGGCTTGGTTGTTTTCTCAAGGTCATGAAGGTAGTAGGTGAACAGAGTTGGAACTGAACCCAAACCTGTTTCCAGAGCTTATGCTTTAACCATAACGTTTTTTAGAAACAAAACAAGACAAACAAAAAAAAACTCCTTTTTCTTCTTAGCTTTTCCTGAAATGTCATGCTTTTATTTTTTCTTATATTTAAAAATTTTTTTTAATTACAGTTGACATTCGATATTACTTTATATTAGTTTCAAGTGTATAGCACAGTAGTATGGTGGTTAGATATTTATATAATTTACAAAGTGATCCCCAGATTAGTTTCTACCTGGCACTACACAGTTGTTGCAATATTACTAACGATATTCCCTATGTTCTTTATATCCTCATGACTATTTTGTAACTACTAATTTGTGTTTCTTAATAGCTTCATCTTTTTCATCCAGTCCCCCAATCCACCTCCCATCTGGCATCACTTGTTTGTTCTATGTAGCTAGGAGTCTCCTCCCGTTTCATTTGTTTGTTTGTTTTGTCCTTTAGATTTCACATACTAGTGAGAGCATATGGCATTTATCTTTCTCTGGGTTATTTCACTTAGCATAATGCCCTCTATGTCCATCTATGGTGTCATAAATGGTAAGATTTTACTTTTTATGGCTGAGTAATATTCCACTAGATGGACATACCACCTCTTGTTTATCTAATCATCTATTGATGGGCACTTGGTTGCTTCCATATCTTAGCTATTGTAAATAGCACTACCAGCACTACAGTAAACATACAGGTGCATATATCTTTTCGAACTGAGTTTTGGATTTACACACACACACACACACACACACACACACACACACACACACCAAGAAGTGAAATTACAGGGTCATATGGTAGTTCTGTTTTTAATTTTTTGAGGAATCTCCAAACTGGTTTCCATAGTGGCTGTACCAGTTTGCAGTCCCACTAACAGTGCATAAGCATTCTCTTTTCTCCACATTCTCACAAACCCTTGTTTTTTGATTTACTGATGATAGCCATTCTGACAGGTATGAAGTGATATCTCATTGTGGTCTTAATTTTCACTTCACTAATGATTAGTGATGTTGAGCACCTTTTCATATGTCTATTGTCCATCTGCATGTCTTCTTGGAGAAATGTCTAACAAGTCTGCCCAGTTTTTAATTTTTTTTTTTGGTGTTGAATAATATGAGTTCTTTATAAATTTTGGATAGTAACCCCTTCTTGGATGTATCATTGGTGAATATCTTTTCCCATTCAGCAAGCTGTCTTCTCATTTTGTTGATGGTTTCCTTTGCTATGTAAAAGTTTTTAGTTTACTGTAATCTTATTTATTTTTTCTTTTGTTTCCCTTGCCCAAAGAGATATATCAGAAAAAATATTACCAACAGTAATGTCAGAGTTTATTGCTTATATTTTCTTCTAGAAGTTTTATGATTTCAAGTATTTATGTCTTTAATCCATTTTGAGTTTATTGTTGTATATGGTATAAGAAGGTGGTCCAGTTTCATTTTTTGTTGTTTTACATTTATCTGCCTGATTTCTTGCTTAAATGATTTTGCACTCATTTAGTGAGAAGAAAACATCCTGACTTGTTTCCATATTTGGTCATTAAGCATCTCCCTTTTTTGGTTTCTTTATTATGGTATACAAATTTCATAGCTTTTTAATTCAGTCAGATACAAATCAATACTATTAGTTTTCAAATCTGTGTTACTGTTCCTTCTTTTACATTCAGTGTTTTATCTCCAGATTCTATTTTGCTCAACTTTGGGTCTTTTAGGTTTTTTAAAGCAAAGCTTTAAAAGAGATGTATACTTTTTACGCTCTCCTCAAGTATGATTTCATGCTTAGATTGTCCCAAGGCACTGGTGTGAATTTTGTTCTCATTCCCTTTGTCAAAGAGTCCTGACTCAAGTTGCTGTCCAATGTTCCAGCACATTTTAGGTGAGTTTTCACTGCTCATTCTTGTTCTGCCAACCCTAAGAATTTCCTTCAGAGTTGCAAAGACATAGCATGTGGGCACAGCTTCACTTGCATAGTTCAGAAAGTATTTCTAGTGATTTTGACCCTCATGCTGACAGGTCAGGATCACCCAAAGCAGAATGGTTTCTTCCTACCTACCCCATACACCTCACCATGGCTTTGGAAGGGGAGAAAATGTAGGAAGAATAAAAAAGGAGAAATTGGGGAGGGGGTTCAAGAGAAAGAAGGGAGGAAAGAAAGACAGGAAAGAGGAAAGAAAACAAAAGGAAAAAGGTTGAACGTAGAGAAAAGTGGCTTGGAAAGCAGATGACCCCAGTTGAGTGTGAAAACAAGGGGGGTAGAATCAAATCTTTCTATGGGAACACAAATGCTAGAACACTATGGGGTGTTCTGATAGGTATATTTTCATAACTCCTAAAAAAGTACATTGCAACTACACTCCCAACAGGTACATACAATAGTGTCTAGGTGACTGACGAATGATTTGAGAGGTATTGGGGCAAACAATTTATGGCTCTGAGTTCAGGGTTGTTCTTCAAGAGAAAGGTATAGTTAATTTCTGGGGATCTAGAAATTAATTTCAGATATCTTGAGTTGAAGAAAACCTTAGGTGGAGGTATTTCAGGTAATGACCACAGTCCTATTTAGAGCCAGACTGTCATGGAATTTATGCGTTGCAGTTGAGTTCAAATCAACATATATTTATGTGCACATACTAGGTGTCAGTTGCTATTCAGGGTCTTGGGGATGCAATAGTGCATTACACATGGTCTTGGCCCTCATGGAACCTAAATACTGATGGTATAGAGGGCTCATTTATAATATTTACCTTAGATTAAAAAAATTGAGATGGTGGCACATAAAATTTTAGATTCTGAAGTTAACTAATGCATTCTGTTTATAGTTGCATTAATGGCAATTTACCACTTGCATGGCAGACTTTGGCTATTCATTCTGTCCTCTTTATCTCAGTTCATCCTTGAGTAACTCCTCTATACTAAACACTGTGTGGAATATTATAATGTATCTAAATTTTCCCAACCATTAGAATCACCTTTGTAGAAAAAAAATTGGATTCTCTTTATTTAGTGAGGCTAGAGTATACCACAGAAATATTTATTTTTACTACTCACTGCAGGAGATTCTTATAAACAAAGAAGTTTGGGACATCTTGTTCTAAAAATACAGAAATTAAGTAGATATGAAGTCTACTCTAAAAAGTTTTATATTCTCTCAAACTTCTTTGATTAGATTTTCCTCTAACTTTTTGAAGGACTAATTCAGACATCTTTAATACTTATTTCATGTAGCAGATGATGAGAGAAAAACAAATGGTCTTCCATAGACTTTAAGCTTCACTAGGGTGGGGTTGGGCATCTTTAGTTTCTCACTGTATCCCTAGTAGGTTGTGCAGTGTCTACAATGCTGCCAGTGATGGGGACCTCTTCTCACTCCCATGAAGCCAAATTTACAAGTTCAATATAATGATGGTGTAAGTAGATACCAGGTTATCCTCCCCTCCTCCTCCCAGCTTTTCTGGGCAACAACCCCTGCACCCACCCCAAACCTCCTATTCCTCTCCCCTCCCACTCACCATCTCTGCCCCTTCTTAAAGAACATGTACATAAGTATTTCTAACAGGTCCTGTGGAACTCTTCTGCATAAGTACTGCCAATGTGTTTCCATATCAGCAACATGGGCATTAACTGGGAGCTTATTAGAAATGTAGAGTATCTATACACCCCAGACCAATTGAATCAGAATCTGTATTTAACAAGATCCCAGCATGATGCACATGTATATTAAAATTTGAAAAACACTGGTCCAGGGTTCATATCAAATGCACATTAAACATACATTTTACTTCCTCTAAAGATGTAATAGCAAGGGAATAAATTATATTTTAGAGAAAGAGAAGATTGTTGAATTCTTTGGGGGAGACTGATAAAAGAATTTTATTTCCAAGATATCATTACATTATTCTTGGAATTTTTTTATTTTTCCTTGTATCTAATTTGTCCAATATTAACTTTTAAGTTCTAGAAAGATTTTTTTATTGCATTATTACTTTAAACTAGTGTGATTTTGGCAGATAAAATTGCAGTATACGGCATTTTGAGGATTAATGACAAAACTGGAGGAATGGCTGACTTGAGACAAGGCTGCAAGCAATTTGTCCAAGTTATTAATTCTTAACACATGCCTTATATTGAAGTTGCCATTGTTCCATCTACAGAGCACCGAGAAAAGAAAGAAAGAAACGATTCTATAGATCTTTTCTCATGCTCTAGGCAGTTTCATTTTGTTGCTTGTTAATGTTTTCTGGAGGCCCTCATAGAGAACCGTTGCTTTGTTCATTAACCTTTCAAATTACTTAATGTTTGCTGCAAACTGTGCAACACGATCTATTGTTGTTACCTCAATATGTTATTTAGTTCACTCTGCCACCCCTACCTCACATAGGATATACTGTCAGTTCCAAACTCTATGGAAATACTACACCCAGGCACTATTATTCTGACTTCCATGAATTCTACTCAACCACTATCCTGGCCTCCTGAGAATCAGAAGTGTCAAACTTCTTATATAGATTTGTGGGGCGGCGGGGAGGGGTTGGGGGAGGCAGAGTTTTGGTTTGGTACTAAGTGATCTGCAGACTCAGCAGAAAATCAACTGTACTTCAAACAAACACTCATTCTGCAGTTTCAAATATTACAGTTTGATTATGTCCTGTCAAGAAAAATCTTATAACATATGAACCTTAAGAATAAGCTTAAGAAATCATTTTACATTTATAGAGTCATGGGAAACAATTTCCCTCAAAACAATTGCCGACCTGTCTGCTAAACCTTCTACCTGAAGATGGTGGTTAGTTCTAGGCTTAACTGGATAATATGTTGTTCTATCAAAAATTTTAAAAACAAAAGAAAGTAATACTTAAGGTCTTACCTTCTACACATCAGGATTTGCTTTATATTTTAAATAAAATAGGATACCCTAAATAAAGCTATCTGCCCCCATGTGCAATAAAAAATGTATTTGAATTTTCTCATTACATTTTTTGTATTTCAAGAAAGAAAATATCCTGTCTACAAGTTCATATGTAAATCATTCCTTTATTCAAAATACAGATCCTAAAACACAAATTGTCATTTTTCATAATGTAAATATAAACGGAAACTTAATTCAGTTTGTTCATCATTCTTCCTAACTATAAAATGGATATACAGTTCACCTTGAATGAATAGAAAGTGATTATTTTAAAAACAATTTAAAAACTGGATTTCATGATCAAAGATTTGGGTAAAAGTACTCTAGGGAGCAAAAAAACATGCTTAAGTGTATGTGCATCTTCTTTTGCTGCACAGTCTAAATCCCTCAAGTACCACTGAAAACCTTTTGTGTTGAGCTTTATGGTAAGAGATGGCAGCATCAACCTGTACATAACTGTCTTTGACCTGAACTAGATCATAAGAAGACTGTATTTGTAGATTGAGGCATGAGTCTTAATTTTTAAATTTTCACATGATTCATTCAATTTTAAAGGGATAAAATGAAATGCAATATGTGACATGCATTATAGATTATATGAAGACTTAATGGAAAGTATATGCGTTGGTCATCTAGAAGATTTGTGGGAATTAACCTTATATCCATTTAAGAAAGATGGTGAATAGTGACAAAAAAATGCACTAGAGCAGCTTCAGGTACAGAACATCTATTATGCATTTAAAACACTGCTCCAAACAACCTTAAAAAGCCTTTGATTTGTGTGTACTTTTTACAAGTTCAATAGATTTCTTCAATATTTATTATAGGCTGACATCCAGAGATATTGATCCAAACATATTTCATCACTAAAAGAAGCTGATGTATTTAAGCATCCAGAGATTTTGTTTTTAGTGCATTTTTATCTATGAGTCATCTCCTCAAGACCAGTAACTGTTAGGACTATGTGAGGCAGCAATTTCTTGACACTTATTTAAAGCATAGGGTAAGAATATTAGATTCTGATTTAATTGACTTTTATCTCACAGTCATCAACTCTTATGGACTCCTACAAATCTTAGTCTTGTAAGTGACCTGAAACCATGAGTATATTAGAGCGAATATTTCAGGCAATGCATATTTTCACCAAACTAACTCTTGTTTGAATAAATTGCCTAGTCAAGTTAAACTGTTTCACTAATGAAGTCATAGATTTGTTTCATTAATATAACTCAAATGAGCAATAAATTTACCTAGGTCATCAATTTAAGTCTTATGACCTTTTTCACATTTAAATTTTTCTTCCAAATAGTCATTTAGAGTCTTATGGTTTAAAATATGGGCTGGAATTTGGGAGTGATCAAGATCTGAGAAAAAACATGCTAAGCGTGGCAAGATGATGTAACATTCAGGTTTCTGATATTTTGTGTTAACCAACACTGTAACAACTTTCCCTGTAATACAATAATTTAACTGCTTCATTTGAGGAATCACTAGTGATTACTGGTCATTTAGGCAAAACATATAAAATATTAGACAAGAGAATGAAAACAAAGAAACCAAATCAGAACCTTAACATAATAAAGTAAAAAAATAAAAATCTAAATTTACCAATTACTTTTTTCATGCCAGTTTTCCAAACAGTTAATGTGGATGTTTTGATGCACTGGATGATATGTTGTGTATCAGCAACATAATTGGGCCAGTTGCAGTATGGAGGATGAGATGGTGGTAACTAAGAAGAAAATAGGTGAGGTGGGTGAGAAGGTGACTGATATGTGATTTTGTGCTTGTGAATATCTTCAATAACACATCTAGGTAACATTCTTGACAAATTAGGAAGAAAAATCACATCATCAAATTTTAATTTACTCATCATCAATCAAGAAGAGATTCTTAGATAGAAAAAGACTAAAACTAAGGTCTCTTGCCTTTAATTTGCTTAGCTTTGTAATCAAGAACTCAAAATATGTACACAAAACAGGATGGAACATTTGACTACATTGGGCAAGAATAAATAGATTAAAACAACTAGTTACTAATTTTTCTGTATTATCTCCAAAAACTGATGACAGCAGTAAAATAATCTTCTTTGGCCCATGATACTGCAGAAAAATACTTTGAATACATTTGGTTTCAAAAGAGTATTTGGATGTTGGATACAGCATATAGTTATTTAGTTCCTAATATGTCAAGCACTCCTTTAAGTGCTTTATCATATATAAGACAGATCTAGTCTCTGTCTTTGTTCTTAGCTGACAATTAATAAGCCTTCAATAACAGAATTCTTATAACAAGAAAGACAAAATATCCAAATCAAAGTTCTTTATTTGGAATATTGTTTAGTTTGGAGGCCTTTGTTGATGCATCCATTAAATAGTTATTAAACTCCAAGTATTTGCTGGTTACTTTTATGAATGCTTAGCAAGCCACCAGTGGAGAATTAGAATCCCTGATGTTATGTAACTTGATCATAGTAAGGTATAAGGAGAATAAATAAGTAAACAAATTGATAAAAAATATAAAATTCTAAAAATTGTTAATTAATGCTATGAAGGAAATAGAACAAGTAAGCAAAGTAAAATGAATATAAAGTATTTTAATTTGGTACCAGGAGGACACCACTGGAAGTTGGTGACCTAGTTTACAGAGAAAACACTGCACTTGTAATGAGTTTGAACTCTCAAGAAATATGCAAGCTATGGAGTCACAAAATTACTTTTGACACATAAGGTAAATCTACAAACACAAATGTAGATGATGAAACTTAATAGCTCTGTAGAGAATACTGGAGAGGTCAAACTCTCCTTTAATGAACCATGGAACTTAAAGATACATATTAAAATGATGTCAAGATTAGAATGTAGCAAGAGGAGTAAGAAAATTCAATGATCAGGTTAATACTCTAGTTTTGCTACAGGTTCCACTATTTTACAAACCTCTACTCTATATGTGATGAATAATATTATAGGTCAAACGATGTCAGACAGATCATAGAGACAAAAAAAATTAAGACATGGTCAAACTCTGAGCAGTGTTATATAAAAGAATATTGAATGGTATTTTCTCCCTCAAAGAAATCCTTATCAGTTTTTTTAATCAACAAAGTAAATTTTAGTCTCTCACAGAAATATTTTCTTCACTTATTAATTTACAATATAAGAGATACTTTATTCAAAGCATTATTTGTTCATTTAATCATTTATTGAGCATATATTATAGTTTTTCCTAAACCTAACTTGGGAAATAGTAAGCTGTCTTACATTTGATTAGTCCAAAGGATTACAACATGGCAAAACTATCCCTGTATCACTTATTATAGACCTTCTCTGTTGCTATGGATTCTTACAGGGGTGTAAGTGATACAGGGCTTCCAGTTACTCACAGAGAGGCACTACAGAGTTGTGCTGAGTAGTTGGCTGCTTTATTACATTTTATAGAAACTGGCTAAAACCATTTGCATATATAGATAAAATACCTATCATACAAATGCTAATAGAGGGTTGTTTGATTTATATACATTCAATATAAGATCATTTTATTCACTACACATGCAACATTGAGATATTTAAAGAAATAAACAAACAATATTTTGATAAATAAGATAATAAGATATGAATAAATGTTAAAAAAAACACAAAATTTAACTGAGTAAATTTGAAGATCTAATTGGTTTAAGACATTCATAAATCAGACAGCATCCCATCCAGCCACTACAAGGGTGCTCCAAGGGGTTGTGAAAATGGAAGATTTTTATAGGGAGAAAGGTAGGGCGCAAGGGAGCTATTAACAAAGTAAAAGGGGTTGTTCGGGGACCTGGACATATTTTCTTTGGGAGAAAATAATGGGAAAGGGTTTTATCACACAGATTGCCTGTTTTTTTTTTTTTTGTTTTTTTTTTTTAATGGGAGAGAAGGAGAGGGCTCCTGCGACAGATTACCTTACTGGTGCTTGACCAGAAAATTCCAGATTGGTTGATTAAGATTCCGTGTCTGGGAGAGGCTGAAATTAGCATTAACTCTAGATTTGGTATCATTGGCTTTTAGCAAAGCGATGCCATTTCAGGCCTGCAGTTTTCTCTTGAACCAAAAGGAAATCTCTTGCTATAGTTGGTTAAAGCCTTACTTAAAATTCATGTCTAGGATTTATTTCCATAACTAAAAACATTGTGAATGAGAGAAAGGAGACAGCAGAAAAATTAATTTTAAATTAAAAAAAAAGTCAGATATAAGAGGAAACATTACCAGAGTCACTTATCTTAAAGGTGAAAAAGCTGATGTTATTGTAATATAATGTAATATAATAAAGTAATATTATAATATAAATATGTACATAGCTACTAGATAAAGGATATTAGGCAGATATTTTCTATAGCCCTAGAGTAGAGTAGGATAAAGAAAAGAGAAAAAACAAATTAGCAAAAAAGAATGAAATTTGTTTTGTATTTAAGCATTTAGTCAAATGTTTGTAAAATGTTCTCCTCCCAAAGGATCTTTAAAAATGAACAAGTTTAAGGAATTTGTAGAATGTCTTTCCCCAATGACTTAAGCATGCTATATAATGTGCTACTCCTATCCTAGGGGTAATTCTGAAGGATTTTTACTTGAAATCCAGAGATCTGACTTACTAGCCTTAAAATTACAATTATTTTTTAAAATTGAATTTGAACTATGTGCCAACCATTTTTCTAAAGCTTTACATTCTAAGATCACAGCAACACTACCAATTAGGTGTCATTAAACCTGTTTACTAATGAATTAAGTTGGGCATGGGAGTCCAAGCACTTTCCAAGGCCACTCAGAGGCTGAAGAGTCCAATCAGAAAGGCACTGAACACCATCCCTTTGCAACGATCTCTGTAGAACTTTGGGCTTGTACACATGCCTATCCTTTGGGCCACACGTGGTGTCACATATGCAGGTCATCAGAATGAGGCATTGTAATTGTCTTTAAAGTAAGAATATCTAGAAAGTAAAGTTGCACTGACCTGCTAAAGTTTCTGAGTCACTATTCAAATTGTATCAATAACTTTTTCAAAAGTATAACCTTTATTTAGGATGAGTAGGCAGTGAAATATGTATGCTGATAAAGTTACTTGCAAATGCTGAAGCACTAAGCACAGAGAATTTCAATTACTCTGTCCCAATAGAGGCTAACAACAGTTGAATCATTAAGAAAGGGTTTATACAACTACAAGTAATAAAATACTGTTTTCTTTCTGAGACTGAGGTCTCTAAGGCAAATTCCAACTTAGTCATAGAAAATAAATGAGGTAAATAAGATAAAACTTAGTAAAGGTGGTTATAGTTTCAAATATTAAAGAACTTGAAATATCTAAGAAGGTACATTTGAAATTAATGGTGCATAAGGATGAGATTTTTAAATGTCAGTCTTGTAAGGAATGTGAGTGGTATGAGATAATGAAAGTTTATTCAACTTTAGAAATGTACGGGCTTAAAATGGTGTTGCTCTTACTAAATAATCTTTTACCTTCGTGAAAATGTATTAATCAATAGTTGATAGAAAAAACATTTTTATGCAGATAAGTGAGTTGGGGGGTCAAAGGAAAGCATTTAAAATTACATTAATTTCAGCAAATATTTATGATATTGTTTTATTCTCAATTAATACTGGCTATTGAAATGTGCTCAAAGTTGAAACCTTCAAAAATGTTCCAGTACATTTTAATAGTCTCACCATATTTTTTTTCATTTCTTCATTAATACACTCTATGTTCCTTACTTTCCAAGATACATTTAGTTTGCTTAACTCTCTTTTAAGCAAAAAAAGAGTGTTTTCAATATTATGTTAGACTCATTCAATTCATTGAAATAATGAATGTCTCATCTCAGGAAAGAGAACATTAGTCCTCCATAGTATAACACCCGAGTCCCACACAGCAACTATGGGTTAATGATCATGTGGGTTTGAAGCAAAAGCTAGATGCTCAGTGCATTAGCCAGTTAAGGCTACTACACCACTCTAAGATTCTACCTGCTGCAAAAAGCAGGTTTTCATAGGTATCTGGAATTTCTCAAAGTTCTTAAATAATTTTCCCCCATTTTTTTCTTTAGTTTCTGACTTACGAAGTCATCTTACAGTTAACGGTGCAGTCCTGTGTTATCTAACTAGAGATACAATCACTGGCATTGATGTGGAAATATTTCTAGAAGTTTGCTGGCCTCTATTATGTCTGGGTTCATATTTACATTTGTGAGTATTTGCATATGTCATGGTATTCAGGCATCAATGTATGTTTTTAAATGGGAAAAAATTGTTAGAACCCAGAATGTTTGTCTTACATGGCAACAACTAAACTGTAGGTATTTATCTGTAACTGTACTATACCAGTGTTATTACATCCACACATACTCTCACATACACATATTTAAGGTAAGTACAAAAATCCCTCCATACTCTTTTCCCTATAGCTCTCACAGTTCTTAGGCATCTAGCAAATACTTACACTGCCTTTAAGAGACCCACAACCTTCTGTTCCAGACATTTCCCATGCTACTATCCTCTTCCCAAAATTCACCACAATGTACCAGCACCACGACCACAGTCACACATATGCATGCACACACATACACACCACACCTTCCTATTGAAGCTACGCCCCTTGCTCTGAAATGACTTCTCACACACATCGACCCTCCAAGACAAAATCCGACTTCTTTACAATATTTCTCGGGTCAGCAAGCCACTGAAATGAACTAATTCCTGCTAAAGTGCTAAAGATTTAATTGCTTTTAAGGGGAATATTGGCACTTTAAAAGCATCTTTTAAATAGCTGTATTATGTTTTAAGGAGTGAATCTTTACTAGTAGCATCTCAGATGAAGGAACACATTACAAAACAGATATTTGGTGTAGAGGAATAGTATCTTCCAATGACAGTGAAATAATTCCTCTATAGACTGGTAACATAGTGTATGTGTATGCACATGTATATATATTTTTTCAGATGCCTAGCCTAGGGAGGACAACACAGTGAGAGGGAGATATTTTAAGGGACTGAGATCTAAACTTAATTATGCTACTAACATTTGACATCTCCAGCATATCACCTAAACTATCTCAATATCAACTTCTCTTTGTATAAAATGAGTTGTTCAGCATTAAATATTTGATTCTACAATGTTATGTTCTTAGAACTGAGTTTATCCAGTATTTTTAAGGTGAAACAGGATATGAGAGAAAAAATACACATTTGTATGGGAGGAAAGAAATTTCTAAAATAAGAATGAGAATTAAGCTACTTTTATAAATGAAGGACAAATCAAAATGTATGTACCTTCACAGAATCCCTCAATTGTGTTCCATAGGAAAAAAGCTAGATGAGTCTATTAATGTATTAATAGGAGCTTTAAGAATGAAATCAGAGTAGTCCAAGCTCTACTGATTCTCAATCTAATTTAATATTGCCCACAAGTAAATCTATTTCCTAAACAGATGGCCCTTAAAATAACTTGTCAATTAATCTTGAAGGGCAAACAGCTTTGCAGCTCACAGAAAGAAGTATCTTATTTAAGGATATTTAATTGAGATTATATTCAGATGAGAGGGATAATACTTTATAATAATTTGTCATCATTCCTATGTTGCATACCCAGTTCAGATTTTGAATCAAAGAAATGCTTAAATGAATAACTGAGAATCCATGTTAATCAACACAAAGTCATTGTAAAAATGCAAAGTATCCCTCCACCTTCCAACACCTAAATATAATTTTCTAACTTTTAAAACAAAGGAAGTATAGGAATTAAACAAAATTCTTCATTTGAAAAACATGAGCTTTTTAGACAAATGACTTGGTACAGAGACCACATTACAAAAAAAAAGAGGGAGAACAGAGATTTTAATTAATTTCTATGAAAAAGACTTCAGTGTGGAAGAATCAGGTGAGAAGTAATTCTGTTTCTCTGCTGAGTTTTCCAAGACCAAAAGAAAATTTGAAGACAAAATCCTTTAAAGGAGGGTGAAAAACAGGTTGTAATCTTTTTTCAGGGCAAAGGCAAGATGCAGTGACAGACTGTACTCAAAGTGGATGAGAAAATTAAAGTTTTCGGGGCTATCAATATGACAAATTTCTAGCAGGGAATTCAATTGAACTAAATCCTCACGATAAGAAGAAATTGAAAATACCTCATTCCCCAATCTTAACTCTTTGCAAGGTCCATCCTAGGCCAACTTATAAATCACTTTCCTCTGATTCTCTTCTATCTCTCCTTTCAATGCTTTATATAGGTTTATTTATCTTCGATGGTCCTGTTCTATGTGTTATAGTCTTAGTATACCCAAGATTATTGAAGATCTTGAAGACCACCAACATTGAGAAAGAGATGTTCAGGAAAGAGACCAGTTATTATAGTAATTATCATTTATGGATGCTTGATTCCTGGCACTGTACCAAGTGTATTGCATAATTTTTAATATTCTTATAAAAATATAAGCATATTTCCATTTTAAAGAGAACTCAGATGCGAAAAAGTCTGGCCTCTCTTTCCCCAGTATGCCATTAGGAAATGTTAAAGTTGGAATAGGAATTAATGCCTTTCTTCCTCCAGAACCCCTATCTCCTGTATTGTGCTTCCTGAGCAATCCCCTAAACTTTTTTTTTCTGTACTCTACCTCAGAACTTGTTATCTCTTCTATTAGATAAAGCCAGCCTTCTCCAACTCAAGATTAATTGTTCACTCCACCCATCTACTACTACCCAGGGCTAGGGGAAAGATGAAAGCAGAAGAAGGCAAATAAGTAGAAGGTGTTATTCCATTGCTCAAAGATCTACTACTCTTTCTACTTCTTATGGTATCAATTTTAAATTATGAAACTACCCCAAGCCTCGAGACCTCCAGCCTGGCCCCCATTTATTCATCCAATCTATTTGGAGTCTCCACTTGGGCTAGTTTTTTTATGCTCCTCCACCTCTCATGGAATGTTTAGTTGTATAGTCAAAACTCATACTACTCCCTTTCTTCAAACTTTTCTTTGTTCTGGTCTTGCTTTTTAATAGATTCTACTCAATCTTTAGGGCCAACTCTAGCTCCAGTCCTCCCTGACCTTTGCCAAGTCTTCTAGATTGTCCTGACCTGACTTTAGTTATCTAATGAAAAGTTCTTGGATGCTGTGCTACTTTTCATATCTTTTTAAATCATTTCACATGGTATCTTCCCAGTGAAATAGCAAGTAAGTGAATAAAATATTTTATCAGTTGTTCTCAATAAATACCTATTATGTGAATGGTTATTTAAGAGTGAGATATATCTCCAACACCATGGAGTGAAAGATGCTCCTCCCCTCCAAAAAAAAAAAAAATTACTCTCCAGCTATGCCATCTTAGACTTTAACTATGTCAGAGTCAGTGATATTTTTATCAATAAGCCTTTCCCAGTCAAATTATAGGACCTTGTGTTTGCATGGGGTGAGCTTAATAGAAAATTCTGGAAAAAATTACTGGGATATTTTCAATGAGTGCAATCTTCTAAATTTTCACGGTATTACCCCTATCTATTGTCAAGTTATTGCAAGTTTCTTAATTATATCTAAACACACATTGCTTTCTTGGGTTTAGGAACCTCAAGTCAAGAGGAAAGAAAACTTTTTTCTTTTAATTTTTTTTTTTAATTTTACTGTGCTCTTGTATATCTTTAGTAAATAGATCACTTCAGAAGATACTCCAAAGAACACCACAGTTAATGTCAGCTCTGGAACTTTGCAGAACTAGCAAAGTCTGCAGCTGAACATCCTTCTTTAGAAGAGAGTTTAACTGAAGAAGTGTAATGAATCACTGCTTCAGGTCCAGCTTAGATTCATATAATGAGTGTAAACATATTAGCACATGTTGGGCTATCCCTACTGCTATTGTGTATTTTTCACTTTCTCTTTATATCAGAGAAAGTATTTTACCTCATGTCCTGTTCCACAAAGAGAAAGAAACTGCCACAAGCCTCTTAAGTAATTGTTAAATTACCAAAGGCTTCAGAAAAGTCTGGATTAAAATGAAGATGGTGATTTTGTATTTTCCTTTCTACTTTCAGTATTCTCATATGCTTAAATAACCAACTTTGTACCTATCGCAATGACAGGGTCACCTTAACCCCCGTCTGATTCAGGCTCAGTACCTAACCTTTGACTTGTTTTCAAAATTTCAGAGAACATCACAGTGAGGCATGGGAAGAAGAAAATTAAAGTTTCTGATTAAATCTAAAAGGATTGTGAAATGCTGATACATTAAGGCTTCAATTCACAAGTTTTATTTCAAGATACTTGTTTAATTCATCTTGCTCTTCCAGGTCTTTTCCTAGTGAATTTCTAATAATCACCTTCTCTAAACTGGGGTATAATTGTCATCTTGAGAAAATATTTACTTGTGACCCGAACATTATAGATATTGCTTTATACTATATAATACTGGGACATCTATAAACTGAGTAGAGCCTCTTCTAGACACAGGATTTTTGTTAGTGTTCTGAAGAAAAAAGTTGTTTAGATCAAGACACTAAATTATTTAAAAAGATTTTTCTAAGACCATTAAAATGAAAGTCACACATTCAATTTTAGAGTTTTTGAAAATATAAATTTTTCTTTCATGAGTCAAAAGTCATTATTGATAACATAGCCAATCTATTCATTGAATGGGTTAAAAATATTTTCTCTTGCTAAGAAATGTACTCATTCCCCCAGCTTAAAGAGCGGAGTAATTTATATCTTTCACTCTTACTTTCAGGACATAGGTCATAGGATGATTAGATTAAATATGAAGTCATAAGTTTTGTCAAACTCTATTTTCAAATACCCACCAAGCAGAACACCTAAAATCAAATTCTAAATGGCATTTGTGAAGAAGGAGTAAATTTTCTCTCTTCCTTGGCATAATTAAGGTACATGGATAGCTTTTTATAGTACTTTTCCAAAGCTTTAAATGAACATGTCCACTCTTTGAATATTCCCTTTAGTTAAATATATGACTGTTATTAAAAACAGATTCTAATCCTTACACCTTTATTACTTATATGTCCACATGAAGCAGCTGATAGATGAGTCCATATACTGTCCTCATAAAATCTTTCCTGAGAACATTTCTATTTAATTCCCAAATGTTATAACACTAGAAAAGATCATTGAAGTAAAAAGTTATCAATATAACAAAATTTTCTGTACTATTATAGAACTTTAAAAAAGACTTTATTTTGATCCAATTTATTCCAAATTAATATAAATGCATGAAGGTGTTAAAAGTACTTGGGAGAAGTATCCAAGATTAAATGAATCTTTAACAATTTGTATTTATATTATATCCAATGTGCTACTTAAATTATTTTATCGGTTATCTTATTTTTTCATTAATCCTCTTTTGAATTAATCTTAATTTTTTTATAGTATTGTAAATTTAATGTCTGAATCATTGGTTGAACTTTATATTACAGAGGGTCATTTTAAAATTAGACCATGTCTATTTCAATAGGATGTCACTGCACAACTTTGTTGGTTATTGTGATATTCAACAGACGTAATAAATTGGATCACATCAAAGAGGGGGCCCAGTTACTAAAATATATCAAAGAATTCATATTCCGCCTTGACAACAATCCCATTTCACAGATCTTTCTAACATCATTGTATAGCAAGATGTTTAAAGAATGTTCTTCTGAGCTTTGTGACCAAGAATAACTGGTTTAATACTTAAATGCTGAATAGAAAGCAAATTTGTTTTTCCTTCCAGTGGGAGTTGAGAGAAAAGCCATCTAGCATGAGTAAATATTGGGATGCCCAGTGTGCTTGTTTGGGGCAAAGACACCTAGGAAGGCACTTTAATGAGGTCAGGGTATAAAGGAAATATGGGCTGGTGACCTCTAACAAAATGACTAATGTTCTATTTTCATAGAAGTTTGAAATCTTTGTGTATATGCACTGACCTTCCAAAAACAGAGTTAAAAATTGCTTATTTTCCCCAGGGATATTTTTTAATAACTAGAAGTATCTTTTTCACTTTTGATCTAAATTGGTGTGACTTTTTATTAACATTAAATATTTTACTATAAAGTTAGAGCAAAAAGTCTTCCAACGTCTGTTCTCCATACTCATGGATCACATATTCCCCATACACTGAAAGTAGAACTAACTGCAAAACTCCAGGATCAACATTAACTGTAGATGAGTCCGTATCTATTTGGTCACTTTGGGCTTCTATAATACAAATCTATAGATTGTGTGGCTTATAAACAACAAACATTTTATTTCTCACAGTTCTGGTAAGTCCAAAATCAAGGCACTGGAAGATTTGGTGTCTAGTGAGGGCCCACTTCCTGGTCTTAGAGGGATATGTCTTCAAGTGCAAGAAGGGACAAACAAACTCACCGGGGTCTCTTTTATAAGAACATTAGTTGTATTAATCAGGCCTTTGTCCTCATGACCTAATCACCCACCAAAGGTCCCACCTCCAAATCCTATAATATTGGAAGTTAGAAATTAACATTAATTCCTTGGGAGGCAAAAATGTTCAGTCTATAGCATGGTATAATTTTAAGGACCCAGAGATTTATCCATTACCTTACCCATATATTTCTGCTTTTTAATATTAAGATGCATCTTTGGCAGAAGATAAAATTCTTTAATTCTGTCATTAGAGATATGTAAATCAGATACCTCTGGGAGTATAAACACATTTACCTATATCCATACTATGGTGAAAATAGCTGAAAGCACATTTCTTAAGAAGGTAGATTTTCCAACTGAGAAAATGAGGGTAGTGAGTACTTGAAGTGAAGCAGTGATCTTACAAACGGAAGGGAGAAAATATAGAAAAGCAACATTGAATATAAGATTTATGTGGCATGAACAGGTTTAAACATAACATATATATTATAGAGTTATGTTCCCCTTAACCACAGTGATACATTCTGAAAAAAGGGTTGTTAGGTGACTTAGTCATTATAAGGGCATAATAAAGTATACTTACAGAAACCTAGATGGTATAGCCTACTACACACTTAGTGTTTATGATATAGCCTATTGCTCCTAGGCTATAAGGCTTAGTGCATGCTACTGTACAAAACAACACAAGATTAAATCAAACATAAGAGAAAATGATGCAACCAAGAGATGTGGTAAACATAAGATGTATGAGGCTGCTGCCAGCCTAACCCAGCATACAGTTTTACAGCAAACTTTTAAAAATATATGCTATGTAGAAAGAGTAAATGCTAAAATAATGATAAAAGTTTAGTAAATATCTAAACCAGTAACGTAGTCATTTATTATCAAGCATTACGTACTGTACATAATTGTATGTGCTATAATTTTATAGGACTTATACCACAGGTTTGTTTGCACCAGCATCACCATGAACACTTGAGTGATGCATCGTGCTATAACAATATGATAGCTATGGTGTCACTAGGTAATAAGAATTTTTCAGTTCCATAATGATCTTATGTATTTGTTGTCCACTATTGTATTTGTTGTCCACTATTGACCTAAGTGACATTATGCTGCACATGACTGTACTCAGTATCTTTAGCCCTTCCAGAACTGGCATAACTCTATGTTCTACGAGATAGAACAAGAAATATCTTGAATTAAGTGCATTTTGAAGAACTTTTTTGAATTAGGCACCACTGATGTCACAGAAGCAAAAGCACACTTTGTTCTGTCTTCTGATCTTGAAGATTTTAAAATACTGTTAGGAGAGACCTGAATGATTCATATAGTAAAATTAAATAATAGAATATTAGATCACTCTGCTCTATGTGTAGAACAGTTATTAGCTTTCTGCCTTCATTAACTCTTGCTTAACTGACTCTGAATCTTTTTAAAGCAGTTTCAGATGCCTAATTTTCCAAATGAGCCATTGTGGATGAAATGTGAAAATACTGAACAAAATTATGAGCTGATAAAACTCATGACTTCTAATGGCTTTGGATATTAGTGATGGCTATGTAAAAATTTCCACTATTCAAAAGGCTGTTGTTGGGATATCTGAACATGTAAGCAGTACTAGTTTCATGGTTTGTAAAAACATATCAATTATGACCATTAAATTTTTTCAGGTAAATATATATCAGTAGTGTTTAAATACAGAAACCTGCATTACTTTGTACATTTAA
The DNA here is from genome assembly GCA_030015415.1 of Cynopterus sphinx. Lineage (NCBI taxonomy): Eukaryota > Metazoa > Chordata > Mammalia > Chiroptera > Pteropodidae > Cynopterus > Cynopterus sphinx. The sequence goes on along the minus strand of CM057379.1, from coordinate 48,781,874 downwards.
AAAGTTCTCCATATTCTTTAAGCAATATATCCAAGGTAAAAAATAATAGTTTTCTTCTCTTTTCTAAAACTAACAATACAACTGCATCTTTATTCAAAGTGACCCTTATTGGTTAACGCTGGCCCAAATTTGGCTACAAAATTTTTGGTGAGATTATATCTCAAACTTTCACCTTAACACTTAATATCACTGTACTCCTTGAAAATGGCTATCCTCTTGGCTTCCAGACTAGCCAATAATTATGACACTTATAACCACTAGTTACAAAGCACTTTTCATGGGCCAATGTACTAATTATATATTTTTAACCATGCATGTTTCATAACAGTATTCGAGGTCAATACTATTACTACGCTATTTAATAGACCAGGATAATGGAACTCATTTAAGAGCTGACTATTATTGTTAAACTGGTAAGTGGTAACAAGATTTAATGTTATTCTTTCTGATTCTAGAGGTCAAGTTCTTGATTATTTCTTTCTATAATCTCTCTTAATAGCATTGTAGACTTGGATTTTTGACTCCTGCTGTTACTATCTTATCTACAGTATTTTCACTGTTTTATTATTGTTTCCCAATTATCTATGAATTTGCTTTATTTTCTATGCCTTGTATATCTTAGCACATTAACTCCAGTCTATGTTTCTAACACTTCCTGAGTATCTCTTCTTCTTCTTTTTTCTTCCTCCTTCTTCCTCCTTCTTCTTCATTCATCTTCCTTCTTCTTCCTCATCTTCTTCTTCTTCTTCTTCTTTTTTTTTTTGGTACTATGAAACACAATGGGAATATATTAAGCTGCACTAAACAGAGCTAGATCCAAAGTCAGGGATTCTAAGTCATTGTTCTGGATTCCTTATTAACTATCTAGCTGTGATAATGCCACTTAAAATCTCTGAATTTAAATCTCTTTGACTATAAAGAAATGATATTTAACTCCACAATTTGAAAGGCTATTTCCAATTTTAAAATTTCATATTTTTTTTGTACCAAATACTTTTCTTCTAAAACATACTCTATTTCCAACTATTTCCAACTATTACTCCTAATGATAATTCCACTCATTTCTATAGCATCATTTTGGAACTTCATCTATCTCCTTATTCTAAAATTTCTATACAGAGTCATAAAGTTTAATATTTCTCTGTTCATGTGTGTTTATTTTGTCTCAAACATAAAGTCTCATTTCTCAGTCTCATGATCTAACTGGAGGACTTGGTAAACATTATGAGCCGAATTCTTTGATACAATGATACACCAGAAAATACTAGCTTTTTTAATTTTTTAAGACTGTAGATGTAATTAAAGGATCAGAATTTAATAAAACTGCAATGGGAGTAATAGGCTATGTGTCTGTATACTAGGATGGCTGAAGATTAATTTTTGAGGTTTAAAAACAGAAGTAGATAGATTTTCCTTTTCCTTTTTTTCTTTAAGTACATAGGAAATAGGACACACGGACAATAGGAAAAGTGAAAAACCAAATGCTGAGGTGAGTCCCCCTGAGACCCAATGGAAAGAAAAGATGTTCCCTGATGAATAGGAGAGCTAGGAGTAGAAGTTATAGATTCCATGACTCCAGATAGAGTTTAAAAGGGGAGGGGCAGAGAAGGAGGAGGGTTGTGTAAAATGTTTCCAATACCCTATGGGTATCCAGCCCTCCTGTTTATGGGGTCATCCTAAATACAATCTTAATTCTTAAGTGATTGGCCTGGCATTCAGCAGTCAGGCAGCTGAGATACATGTATCTCATTAATCCTTTTAACAGACAACACAGAAGCCTATTAGACTCTAATATTTCAAGGGTAGTATTTATAACTAAATTTAAATTGCTATATCATAGTCAAGTTGTATCAACAAGCCATATATGTAAGAACTACAGACTGATTTTCTTTAAGGACATTGGAGATCAAAGAAAGTCTCATTACAAAGTGGTGTTTACTTAGGGAGTTTCAGGCACCATAATGGGGATTATGAGAGACTCTTAGGAAGACAGTCTATGTGACTTTTTCACAGTAAATTCAGAAATGTTTGCCCTGATAATTTTAACCTTATCAACAGATTTGAGTTGCTTGCATGACTGGATTCATTGTGTTAAAATGTTTGAACAAACTGCAGAGACAGACAGACAGACAAGGAGGAAGGGATGGAGGGTTGGAGGAGGATGTGGGGGAGGGAGAGAGAGAGGGGAAAGTTGTGGTTAAATTTTTCAGTCATTTTCTTGATGATATACACAAATATTGCAAGCCATTTGAAAAGTCATTTGAACCTACAGTTGGGCCTAAATCAGAGAGAAATTTGGTAAAGAAACCAAGATGCAAAAATTTTAAAACCATGTTTGCAAAAGGTATAAGTGACCCCCCCCCAAAAAAAACACCTCTTTTTAGGTTAAGCAATTATATAATCCTCCCCCACCAATATTGGGGGTTGGGGGGGGGTGGGCGGGAGACAAGCAGGTCCATTTATTTGTTCAGGAAACTGAGATTACTTGGTTCAAAGTGTTACAAACTCCTGACTACATTCCACTGAAGGACAATTTACCTGAAGTGCTAGCAGTGTTACATAGTAATCAACAACAAACTTTCTTGGCATTAGTGAATTACTACTACACAGCATTAATTTCATGCTTGTCTTCTCTGCTAAACTGTGAATGGTTATAAAGAGTTAGAAACCAGAGGAGTTAGAATAGGTCAGAAAGCTCCTTGAAGAAAAAAATAAAAAAAGAAATGAATAATTGAATGTGTTTAATGTAATTAAGTAACATTTTTTTTACAACAGTGTTTGCAAATATTATGATTTCATCTGAGGTCTTATCTGTAGGAACAAAAACTATTATATTCTACTATAAAGACAAAATTTATCTTAAAAATGATTTTAAAATGACTGGATAAGATGGCTTGAGTTAAGTTGAACTGGGCAGGCTTAGGAATGTATTAAAACTAATTTCAGATGTTAATTCCTCAAAGTTTTAAAAATTATTTTCTACGAAACTGGTTAAAACTGGGGAACATAAAAACTACAGCAAGACACACACTCATAAATTCTGGGTTTCATTTTAAAAATCAGTTCTTTTGGTTCTTTTTCTTTTCTCCTGATTCTACTTGTCTATCCATAATGACCTTTCCTAGTTTTTCATTTAGATTCATTAGTTTAGTTCATAATGTAGCATTGATGGTCCAGAAAGTTTATTATGCTCTAATAAATAGCTCACGGAGATGCCAGCACTTTTCTGAAGTCACTTAGCTGCATGTCCTTGGGGATATTGCTTTTTTTCCCCCCACTTCCCATGTGTAAACAGAAAAACTAGCAGAATGGCATCATTTTTGAATATATTCTCTATTTTCCAGTAAAGTCACCTTGTCCTCAACTCCTGACAGGACTCCAAGACACACTTCATAATCTTTATGGGAAGAGTTGAGCTATAAATACCTGAAGATAGAACACCATGATGTGTGCGTGTGTGTGTGTGTGTGTGTGTGTGTGTGCGTGCGCGCGCATGTGCATGCTCTTAATATTCTTGATCTCACATCTCTATGCTTAACTTCCCAGCTCCCTAGATAAAAGAAAAAAGGGATTGGGGCACATCCTTATAACTGAATCAAATGATGACAATTCAGGTATGTCAAGGTTGTGTGTTTGAGACAATGGGTACAATTCTGGTCATTGTATCCTATAAATATGTACATAAAATCAAATTTGGAAAAAGCACATAATTCGTTTTGTCTTCTTTTGTAGAATAAGTAGAGAAATTCAGGAGGGAGTGGGAATTTTAGAACTCTGGCCTGGTTCAAGCATAGGTTTACCAAATGTCTGGTATTAAACTGAGTTGTGTGATGTTTGAAACTTGCATTTGGAAAACATCATGATAAATAAAGTTCTACATTGATTCTTTAAAAAAGTGAAAAAAAAATGGATAAAAGCCCACAGAGTCAGTAAGATATAATTTTGTTTACCAGTGTATATTCTATATAATGCTGACAAATTTTCACCAATTGAACAATTTACTGAAACAATCTGATAAATATATCAGGGCCAAGAAAGTGACTCATAAAAAGTTCCTTATGCTTCCGTAAACTAGAATTTGTATACAGCAGAAGGGAACATCGAGACTGGTCAAGGTTGGCAGTTAGAAAGGGAAGTCTGAGAAAAAACTTATGCCAGGAGCAGAGATGGACGGTAGAATATAGTCTGATAATCGGAGTTCCAGGAAGAGCAGGGGAGCTGATTGGAGGGAGGGTGATTCAAGGTTATTACCAAGACTGTTACTTACAGGTCTCCTGCGTTACCTACAGCAAGGAGCCTGGGAGGTCTGGCTGAGCAGAGATGACCAGGGATCATATTGAGACCTGAGATAATTTGGTCATACACAATGGCTCTTAGGTTCTGTTTGGTGGCTCTGCCCCAAAGAAGTTTCAAATGAAGGTTAATTATTCTCCTTACTAGCTCTCAAACAGAAAACTGCCACATGTCCATATATTAACTAAATTTTATTGGTAAGTGAACTTAAACATAACCAGTTTTAAATCTTCTAGGAACTCCCAGCACTTGCTTTTTATGTGTTTCAATCATCACTGCACATGATAAGTTGACTTGAGGAAAACTCCAAGACTATAGATACAAAATTCTCTCAGCCTTAAAGCCAGCCTCAGGCAAACAAAGTACTCCAATGTTCATTGTAAAATACAGAACAACTTAGAGATTTAGTCTAGGTCTTCAAATCTAAGATTTAAAAATGTACAACTTTCCTGGATTCTTATACTTTGTATGGGGTGGGTTGGAGAAGATCTCTAAAAGATGTTTTTAGTCATGTACCTCAAATTTCTTTAACAAAAAAATCCCATTTTAATATTTTATGCTAGTTAAAAGTCACTTTATATCCAATGCAAACCCATATTTGACAGTTTGATAATTACCAAAGACTTGATTGTTAATTAAGATTATGAAAACAAAGCACTTGTAGTAGGTACCATTAAAGTTCCCTAATCAGAATTCCAACAAACCATTCCACATTTAGTTTACTCTAAATATCACACACATAATAACACACTGAAGTATGTTAAAGAATGTTATAGACATGTAACAGATAAGTTAAACAAAAATCACCTAAAAATATCAGTTAATCTTTCCTACGTGTATTAGTCTAAACTCTTAAAAAAAAAACTGTGGAAAGTTCTCACATTTTTAGTATCTTCTATGTAAATTAATAGTTGATTTTTTATGACACAAAGCTTCACAATCTCAGAGATTTCAAGATTTCTGGAAAGCATGTACCTATGTACATTTTTCATAATTTTAAAATACTAATAACTTCTCTTTCATTTAATTACCCAAAATAAAGTCTTTTAATCATTTCTCATATGGAAACTTCTATAATTAGTGAAGTTGATTTATTACAAATTCCCATACTCCATCTCAGAGAGTCATAATTAATTTGGGGGGTAGAATACAGATATTTTCTAAGTTCCCCAGGTGAATCCATTCTGCTGACAAGGCTGAGAAACTCAGTGTTTGTTCAGAAACCTGTTCAGGACATCCATTTATATTCTGAATTTTCAATTATAATGGGTAAAAAGACTAATAGACTTCTTGCTAAAAATCTAGATTCTCAGGCTACAATCACAAAAGTTCTTTCACAAATAGGTCTTGATTATCACTGAGAAATCTGTGTTTTAAAATACATCCACTGTTATTCTGATATAGGAAGTCTAATATCCACAGATTGAAAAAGTTTTCTACAATATTCAGCAAAGAGTACTGTGAGTGACAGTGGCTCAGTATATATTTGTTAAATTGAATATTTAGTGAAAGGGCTCTAATTTTGGTAAATGATTCCATAGGTAATAACAATCTCAAGAGTTTGGCTAGGGCACTGACCAAGTGGCCTCTAAGGATGAAGAGAAGTTCTATGTGATTAAGGGCAAAGCACAAGCTCTTATCTGAGGCAGCAGAGCAGGCCACCAAGTGTGCATAGGACCAGGCCAATAAGGGTAGCAGACAACTGATATTTTATGCAACTAGTTTTTATTCCTACTTTAGTGTCTTTCCAAGTGTGGTCCTTGGACCACCATCAGCCCAAGCACTCAGGAACTTGTTAAAGATGCAAATTATCAGACCCATTCCAATGCAACTAAACCAGAATCTTGGGGTGAGGCCTAGAAATCTGTGTTTTAATAAGCCTCTGAGTGATTTTAATGCACATACAAATTAGAGAATCTATGCCCTATTCTTCTGATATAAAATTTTTTTTTGATATAAGCTCCCCGATTTTCTTGTAAGAAACAATCCTTCTGGCAAACTCAGTCTAGGTCTTTTAAATGTGATGATCCTACCTCATCCTTAATCTCAGAGGTGGAATCGTAAACCAGTATGTCCAAAGAGGCTCAATTTCAAATCTCAGCACTACAGAAAGAGAAGCAGGAACTTCTATCATCAGTAAAGGGGCTAAAAAATAAAGACCAACACTTAGGAAAGCAGAGGCAATTGATAGAGTCCTGGTATCATAGCTTGAACGCCTGGACTGAGTAAGCTATGCCTGAAGTTTGCACTCTTGTTACATAAGTTAACAAATTCTGTTTTATTACCTAAATTTGAGCTGGGTTTCTGATACTTGAACTTGGAAGAAATCTAACATAAACAGAATCAATTAGGGAAAGCAGACTCTGAAGACTAAGACACAAAATACAAGTCGCAGAAGGATGTATGTCCAGCCAAAGTATTAAGAGTTCAGGCCAAGTAGATGCTGAATCAGAAAATGGGACTAAGTGAAGGGAGGTCTTGGGGCTGCAGTTACAGTTTGAATACATAAGAACTTAGGTACTTGGGACTCAGGTGTGTCAGGCTGGCTAAGAGCCAGAAATGAGTAACAATAACTATTGTGCCTTCCCATAAAGCTTTCCTGTGTCTGACTATCAGAAACGCAATGCTAGGGAAATGGAACCTTCACCTGATGAAGAATATGGTTTCTCATTTTTTAAATATATTCTTTGCATGGTTGAAACATCACTTCTGTGTTCCCTTGCTTGAGCTAAACTTTAAACTGAATAAAATCAATAAAAGCAATTGACATTTTTGGTACACTAGATGCAATTGCAATCCAATCACACACAATCACAGTAGCCTCCATATTCAGAAGCCTATGGCTATAACTGATCAAAACATGGTTCAGTTTTGTCAGCTGGTTACCATGACTGCTGAAATGGCAGGAGCAAATCTTTTTTAAAAGGAGTCCTTAAAATGACAATAGTCAATAAAAGAAAAGGTTTCAGAAAAAACTATTGGTTTCAATGATGCTCAACAAGAAGCTGCATTTCAAGTTCTTTAGGAACATCCCATGGTCTTCATTGGACAGTTTCACACCTTGGCAGTAACATAGTCTGTAACCACCTGGCTAATTGTTACCCAAGGTCATTACAAAGAGTTCTCTTTTGGAATGGACTTTCCATTTAATAATTGACAAGGGTTTTATGTAGTATATTGTTAAGGATATTATTACTTTAACCATGCGATGTTTATATTCTGATGAATTATTCCAGATATACTGTATTTTCAGGGAAGAATACCACAGCTTTAGGAATGTATAAACTTCTCTTTTGGTCCCTCCTATGTTTCAGTTCATTACTTTTAAAGGCTCTTACAATATACAACACTGAAAAGACAGTTGTACATGACACATTTATAATAACAATAGTTAGTATGATGTACAGAGCATTTACATGAGCCAACATTTTCATAGGCATTATCTCATTTATGTTCATGGCAATTCTGTAGGATATGTACTATCTATCTTCATTTTATAGACAGGAAACTGAGATGAGGAAAGGCTAAGTAACTTGCCCACATATGTAGTCAGGTAGGATTTGAACTCCTGCTGTCTGACATGAGAGCTTATGCTTTTGACTATATTGCTTAATAAAATTGTACAGATCACTAATGCTTTTCTTAATATATAAAATTTTTGTGCACAGAAATGTAATTTGACTGCAAACCACACAAAGCAAGATACCATGGCCTGTTTAACTCATATTGTTTCCTAGTGCTCAGCAAATATAATATAGTGTTTGTCACATAGGTGATCAGTATTTATAATTATTTATAAATAAATAAATGATATGAATGGGAGTACATGCCTATACCAAGTATAGAGCTTATTTTTAAGGACAGACCCAAATGTTACTGCATAATTGTATGCCATATAAGTTTTAATTTTTGGAAGATATGCTTTTATATACATGAAATTTCTATAAAATTCCACTTTGAAATTTGCTAAATAAGCTAATCTATCGATACAACAAAGGCTTATTTTTTCTTCCCTAATAATCTAACCTCTTGAGTACACTGAAAAATTACTGAGTTTTAACTTGGAAATTTTTTAGCCTGAACTTCTACTCATTATAGAAATATTACTTATAGTATTCTTCTGGTTTTTGAAATTAACTTTCAGTTACATTTGACATGCAATATTGTATTAGTTTCAGGTGGACAACATAGTGATTAGACATTTATATATGAGTGATAGAGTACCCTTTGGCCTCTATAGAACATTTAAAATGACACGAGTCTATTACAACATAAGGCAATTCAGTCCATTTTTTAGCAACATTAATTGCTTAGAAACTTTTCTTATAGTTGGTTGAAATCTCCATCTTTGCAACTTCTTCCTATTGTTCTCAGTTTTATCCACTAGAGATACTCAGATTGACTGGCTGGAGAGATGTCTATATGACAGTCCTCCAAATCATAGAAGGCTGCCCTTTGAGGCTTTAGTGCTCCCTGCTAAAAATCCCTAGTTCCTTCAAACATTTCACATGCTGCATGGTTTTAGCATTCTAAGAGCAAGTTTGCCTTTAAAAATCATTCTCTGACAGAGGCAGATTTAGTATGAAGTTAAGAGCTTTGAGGTTCCACTTACACATGACCTTGCACAGCCTCAGGAAGGCACTGAGCAATGTGTTTACATGGCAATGTGTTTTGTAAAACTTGCCAAAGTAAGATATTTAAACCTCAGTAGGTTAAGACTGCTCTGATTTTTCAGACTTTTAGTGGGAATGCTGAGTGGCTTTAGATTGACCACAGGCATTTCTGTATTTGGCTAGTTGGCGATATCTTTCAGTGGGTTAGTGGGATATATTTGTGTTTGCAGTCACTTCTGTTACCATTAAGCTATCACTAGATGTCCCAGAGCAAGAATGGCTCGCAAGAATCTTTCTGTATATGCTTTGCCAAGTCCTGGCATACTAACTTGAAGATGAGTTAAAGACAACCTGGTTAGTGAATATAATTAATTCAAAGTGCATTTAAAATTAATGCATAAGGAAACTTGTAATGATCAGAAATCGTACAGCTTAGATATAGAAGAAACTAAAGTCCAGTTTCCTAAAGCTGACAATAGCCCTAAACATTTATATTATATTACCAAAGAATTGTGAGGCTAGAAAAAGGTTTCTAAGCAATCAATAATAAAAACATATTTCAGTCAACCATGCTAGAAGACTAAATCATCTCTTTCTCTGGAAAATAAATCATACAATTGCCATTACATATAGAGATAATCTAAGGCTCTGGTGTCACCACATATTTTTAGTTTTGTGAAATTTGTGGCACTTATCAGCTTTTCATTATTTTGTGATCTCTTTCTTCATTCTAACTAATTATTTTTTATATTTAGTTTGTACTTTTAATTTTGTAATGCTTAAGAGGGCCCCCAAATTGTATAAGTTTTAGGCTCTACAAATCCTAGATCCTGAACCCACCTATTTTTCAAACTCAGTGAAATCTGAACAGAAAAATTATAATGGGACTTTCATCTCCTTTGATCTAAGACTCTACTTTTACTGAATCAGGCTGGATTCTATTAGACTTTCTGGCAGTCTTGCCACACTGATCACTGAATTGCTGAATCAGAATCTTGGGGTTTAATGTAATCTGAAAGGTCATCTAAACCAAACACTCATCCTACGCTCAAATCCCCTGTTGATACCCCTGCCAGGCAGTTAGCTCATGGTTGAATGCTTCCTGTGACAGGAAACTCATTAGGTCTTGCAGAACCCATTACATCTTTGAACAACTCAAAATATCAAAAGTATTGAACAATGCCTCTTGTTAGAATTGCTGTAAAATTAAATATCTTTCTCTATTTTTTTGGATAAACTGCCTTTATCTAAATCTTATTTTTAAACAGCTTTTAAGACATAATTCACTTATACAATTTATCACTTAAAGTGTACAATATTTTTTAGCAAAATCATAGGGTTGTACAACTATTGCTACTATATAATTTTAGATCATCTTTATACTCTTGCAAGAACCTATGTACCCATTCTCAGTCAATCCACAGTATTACCTGTTCTCCTAGTAAGCCCTAAGAAAGCACTAATCTATTTTCTATTGCTATTAATTTGTCTATTCTAGAAATTTCATACACATAGAATCATATAATATGTAATCTTTTGTAGACTAGCTCCTTTCATTTAACATAATATTTACAAGGCCCACTCTGCATTTTTAAACATTTTTTGATAAACTTAAATGTAGAACTTAAAACTCATCCTCATTTAACGTCATCTTATTACTTATGGCTAGTGTTCTAACCTGTCAAAAATAACTAACATTCCAACATATCCTTCAGATAGTTATTCTCTTCCTAATGGCCTATTCTGTGGCTGCCTGGTCACTCATGAGGTAAAAGAAAATTAAAGTTATGGTAATTATCATTTATAGATCACTTAATGGAAACCAAGTGTTTATTTATTAGTATCATTATTTATATAATAATAATAATATAAGGTAATGGTATCTCCATCTTATTAAAAACAAAAACAAAAACTGATGCTTAAACCAGGTAAGAAACTTGACTAAGTTCATTCAGCCAGGAAGCTGCAGTATTGGAATTCAAATCCAGGTCTGTCTGGCTCTGAAACCCATACTTTAAACGAGTAGACTCTATGAACTCTCATGACAATCTTTAGTTCCCAGTAATAATTTCCAGAAACATTACTATATACCATTCTCTATATGTATATTGCTTCATGTCAGTATAGTTCTCTAAACAAAATAAAGTGGATACTATCTTCAATAAACAGTTAAAGAACCTTAAGTTCAAAAGGGATATGGGTAATCTGTCCAAGTTTACTTAGCTAATGAGTGATTGAGCCGGTATTTGCATCCAAGTGAACCTAATGTCAAAGGCTTTGCCTCTCCCCCAAGTTACTCCACCACTTTGGTGGTAGAGCAGGTCAATTCTCTAGTAATGTTCTGGGGAGGATCAGTATTTAAGTCATCTAGAGTCATCATTCTGGTACTGCGGTTGATCTCTCGAGGGTTAAAGTTAATAATAGCTATCAGCATTGATGTGTGAGTATATATACACATGTTATCTAAACAAGTATAACGTGTATATGTATACATGACATGTGTATTATGTGTATTTGCCCATTTGTGCACATATACATATGTGCACACATATATATCTATCTTCAGACATATATCTGAATATATATGAATATATACATGTGTGTATGTGTATATGGAATCTAACTTAGTCATTTGGCTTAAAACTGAGTAATAGTAAATTATCACTCTAACAGATTTCTATTTCAAATATGCCAGTTTTATGATGAAAACTTCAGCATATTACTGCTCAACCTGTTTCCCTGCTTCAGACTGAGAAGTTATTCATTTTTAAAAGTACATCTCTAGAAAGCCCTTTGGATGGGAATGTGGGACTTGGAAAATGTCATATTATGGATTCCCTGTTATGGTCTTTTGTCTACTTGTCCATTTCAATACAAAAGTCCAATATGAAATAGAAAATAAGGGCAATATGATGCCTGAGGTACATAGGTTATGAAGTAGGAGTTGGTTAAGGTTGTCAATTAGTCCCTTTGAGCACAGGATAAATGTGTATTTATGTCATCTACAAAGGTTGTAATATGACTTTATCTTTTTAATGGTGAAAATCATAAATTATATAATTACAGTACAGAAAAAATATTCATAGTCTACAAATTGTCAACTATTCTTATGATGATCATTAAAATTAGTGATAATCGCACTTTGGTATTGTTCATTTTAAATGAGATTTAAAAATTATCTTAGGAAAATTACCAATTATCTTTGGAGCATGAGTATTAGGGGAAATTTTTAAGAAGCATTGTTTTAATCTCCACACAATTTTATAAAATAATTTTTGACACCATTATTTTGCCAAATAATTATTTGGCATCTTTGGAATTTTTGAAATACAGTAATTGTCACCAATATGGCCATTGCCTCTGTTGTCAGGTGTTCTAGTTCTGGTGGTCTAATAGATGGACAGATTTGATTGTGAACTCCAGTCATAACAGAATGCTTTGGTTTATTTGGTTTCATTTTAAATTATGATAACAGACAAACTTCATCTCACTTATGACAACTTTCCTTACCCATCTCAACTGCTTGTTTCCTCTATCTGAGTCAGACTCTCAAATCAGAAGTTTTAGACTTAAAGCTTGTTAGGCTTACTTACAAAGAAGTTAGCTGCAATCTCTTAACTCTTCAACATCTAAACAGCTTGTCTTTAGCCCCCAATTCATGATCTCATGAGAAGAAAAATCTTTCCCTTCTTTTTGGTGAGTTTGGCATGACTTTCCTGTTCCTGTCTCTGTACCTCATGCTTCGTTCCATCTATTCTAATACGGATAATTGTTACATGTGAATACTCACTTTAAGCATTTCATGATTTTAGTAGCTCTGCTTAAAAATTTGACTATTAAGGAAATGACCACATCATGAAGTGCACTATTTGCATTGTTATCTCTCAAGCTCCAAACCTTTGTCCTCTCAGTTTCTCTCAGTATTTTGCCTTTCCAGAATAACTAACAAAGTCTTCCATTTTCTCAGGCAAAACATGTTTTTTCCTCTTAAATTCAGGCTTTTTCCCTAACTTAAGCTTCTTAAGGAACCTTTTTGAATAGTGAAAACTCTTAAAGGGAAATCTGGCAGTACAATTTCCTACATACCATATATTATCATCTGCCCTATTCATTGCAAATGCTACTTTCCTGCTGTGTCATTTCCCAGGAAAAACCTTGGTGATAAGATGGATCCAATATTTACAACACACCCAGAATATAACCACATATATATTTTTAACAGCTTCTCTTGCAATCACTCTGGTCCCAGTCACCACCATTTCCCACCTGGATTATTCCCATAAGTAGTCTCCCTGCTTGCACTCTTGACCCCATACTAACACGACAGCTAGAGGAACCTGTTAAAAGATGTTTTCTCAGCTTAAAATCTTGAAACATACAATGACTTTATTTTTATGCACAGTAAAAGCCTAAATCCTTTCAATTGCCTTACCCTTCTCTGGCTTCTTCTATTCTCCCAACTCTTCCTTGGCACACTTCCTCCCCCTTGTATTTAAACTTACTGTTACTTTTGTTTTGCTTTATTTTCTTGAAGTGACTTTTCTCCTGGTAGAGGCTTACCCTGGTCATTTTATTTAAAATCGCTCACCCTTACCTCATGATCTTTCTTTATGATTTTTCTTCCCTAGTTTGTTTTTGTAGCAATTTTGAACTTTTTATTATCCCCATAATTTTCCTATCTTCCCACCTCCTCACACACACTCCCATTCGTGCCCAGTATAAAAGCTTAATGAGACAAGGTTTGTCTTTAATTTATATATTTTCAGAATCTACTATGGTTCTTGGCTCTTAACAACCAATAAATATTTTTTAGATAATAAAAATCAATGAACAAGTTACTGGCATATTTCATATTTATATTGGGATCTGTGTCTAGCTCAGTACGTTAATCAATGGTCTTTAAAATTTGATTAGGTATATCATTCAACTACTCTAGGGACACATCAGTGAATAGACACTTAACATGTACACTTATAAATAAGTGAACAATTTTTTTTGTAAGATGATAAGTGCTTTAAAGGGAAGAAATGGGGTACAGTGATAGAGAATAGCTAGAAAAATCCAACTTAAGTGACTGGCCTTTGTAAGGAGGTGTCAAACCAAAATGTGCAGAATGAGTTTGCTAAGTAGGGAATCCAAATATCCTGGAGTATGAAAGAACATCTGAGGGATTGAGGAGCCCACTGAGGGTAAGAAAGAAAGTGGATAATGAGATGGGCAATGATCATGAAGGGCCTTATAGATTATCAAGAGAAGTTTAGCATTTGTTTAGAATGATCACTTTGTCTTCCTGAATAAAGAATAAGTTTAAGGACAAGAGTGTCTTAGATAATATGAATAACTATTCAAAAGAGACAAGCTGACAGTTTTTATAAAATATAATGAAACAAAAAGGCATCCATAGAGCAAAATTCAGAATTTAAATAGCAAAAGGGAATCAGATTCTTTCGCTACTAATACTTCCCTATATTCTTCCAACATTCTGTTAGAATATCTTAGTTTTAATGAAAAACAAAATCAGATGCATGCACATACACATAAATCTGAAAGAAAAAAGAGAAGAAAAGTTCCAAAATAAAGTGTAGAGCTTGCATGCTTTACCATATTTTTAAAGTAATTAATTTGTTACTGAGGTTTTTAAAACACAAATTACCACTGGTAATAAATTGAAGTCATATTTATTCTGCGAGATTACCTAAATAAAAGAGTAGACACAAATAATATGAATATTCTTTATAGTTTTCCACTAGTAAAAAATCCTCACAAACACCACTAGTAGCACATAACAGAAATTTAGCAGCGGTGGACAAACTATTATTAGCTCATAATCAAAGATAATTATGTTAGTAAAATTAAGAGGGGGAATTGAGTCTAAAGTAATTTAACATGTTCCTTCTATCTTTTGTAAAAAATAAGTTATATACTTTCTTCTATAATATAAATATCCTCTGTCTATAGTGTTGGCTTAATTTCTTTGAAAATCTGTTAGAAAATTCTAGAATTAAATGTAGATCAAGGTTTAGGTTTTATTAGTATGTTGAAATTGAACACTGTAGGAAGAGACCAGCAGAGTAGCTGATGGAATTAATACATATGCAATTTTATGTTGCCTAGTAACAAATTGTGTGTATGAGTCTTTTGCCTTCTGGAAACTATTTTCAAGGTTGGTATAAGTCTGTGGAATGTTTTATGAAATCACTAAATAGTTTCCTAGACCTATAATGACTACTTCAAAATGTCTACAATTATATTTTCTGCTTGTTAAAAATGACTTAGTTTTTTTTTAATGTCAAATTATACCCTTTCTACAAAAGCAGTTGTTTTTCAAAATTTTCTCAGAAGTTCTTCTAAGCCTTTCTACAAATCAAGTCTTTTTGATAATATCCTGGCTTTCTTGATATGCAAAATATTTGAAAATAACTAAATGTTACTAAAGATACTAAACCAATAACGAGCATTGGCTGAATTTAATGCTTTCGAACCCACATTTCTCTCTCTGCCCCTAAAACAATAGAATTCTCACAATCTCAATCTCTACCTTAAATGGTCTTAGGGAAGAAAATATTTACTTTTTTATTTATTTCTCATATATATAATGCTTTTTATTTGTATTAATTCTAACAGCCCTATATAATTTCTTTTAAATGGTTTTGGAGGGAAACATACAAGTTTCAAAATTATTCATTGCCACTAAAGGCAACCTAATGGTTTGTGATTTCCTTTATGTGGATATTGGTTTTAGTTATTGGTTTCCCGAGACACAGCAAAGCCTTTTCTCATGTGGAAATAATGCTTGGAAAACAACTACACGTCCATGTGAGCAATGAGGTCATACCAGCCTACAGTGGGTTATCTGAACGTCTTCCTGGTCCCAAGCTGAACACGGTCCAGGGGAAGACTATATTCCACATAAACTACCATGCACACCCTCAGAACGAACTGAAGGGGGCAATATTTACCAAGAAAATTTGGCAGGCAGTACTTAGGAAATAAACATGGGGACTTTGAACATTATTTGAGACACAAATCGTTTTTATTTGCCAGCTGCTACTACCATTACACACACAATACACAATGAACTACTAACAGAAATGAATTTCAGATAGCACAGATCATAGTATGGATTATATTCATATATTATAATAATAGCAAGATTTTGTTCAAAAAAGTACACTCTAATAGGTCTGTCACAAGTTCAGCAAACAATTTTTTTTTATTTGATCAAATGCAGACTTGCAAAGTACCTCATGTGATGAACTTTGATTGTTCTCATATGCCAAAAATGATTTCTCCTTTCAATTAGGTTAATGTGGATAGTTAGTATAGGTAAATTAGGCTCTGTGGTGCCCCTCCTTCCAAGAGCTTTTTGTTTGTTTGTTTCAGGTTTCTTCTATTCCTTAATAGGAAAATTCTTGCAATAAAATCTTAAACTTGTGCTACAAAAAGTAGGCATTAATTTATGTCTAAATGACATTTGAAAACAAACATCAAATGTAGGTTATTATTTAGAAATAAATATATGTGAATAAATATGAATGTGAGTGTGTATGCATTTAACTTATAGAGTGATAAACTAACATCTGTACAGGGAATTTTGGTTACCCTGACAAAAATAAGACAAACTAAACATATTATAAGTATATATATGCTCACTTTATAACAGTAACCACACCAACCTAGTTTGCCTGTTCCAGAATGTTTGTGATTCTTCAAACACTTCTCTCTCCCCAGATAACTCTAGTCTTCCATGTCTACTATGGGACTATTCATTTTACTCCCCAATCTAAAAGAAAACCTTTGGGAAAATTTGGGTTGAGAGTATAGTATAAATTAGGTATTATCTGAAATAGAGTTTAGGGAGGTTAATATAGATACATATATTTATGGGGGATACTCAATAGCTGTATGTCGTATGTACATAAAATTCTATATAGACAATTCTATATAAATGCAATAATATAAACACACATTATCACTACTGCGAAATAAATTAAGCTCTCTCCATAGCTTAAAATGAGAAGGTTGGATTAAATTAGCATTGGAAAGAGTTTACTTCCTAATCTAATACAATCACTTCAGAGACCAGGAATGCAGATTGGATTGTCCAAGGACAAAGAGCTAAAAGAGTCTAGATTAGAAACCAGGTTTGCAGAAACCTGTCCCATGCTTTCTCCACCAGAAATGCAATGCATTGCTCCTAGAATAAAAGCTGTCCCATGATATTTGCTGTCTATAAGTCAAGCCCAACTGTTCAAGGATCATATTAATAATAAAGACACATAAAAAAAAGGTGTTTACTGAGCCATAGTTTCCATGTATACAAGTAATGAAGTGTCTTCTACTGATCAGGAAGGAATGCAGAAAAAACAATGGGATGAAGGCAAGAAGTATGGGATGGGGGTGCAGACTTTCATTAAGGACAATGTAAAAACATAGATGTGGAGTGGGTGGGCAGGGGGCTGGAGACAGGGAGCTGGATCCTTGTTTGCTGAAATCAAAACAAAACACGTTTAGTGTAGGTTACCAGAAACTCACTTTCCTTCTGCCTCCCTTTAGTATGTTCTTTTGAGAAATCTTGATTTCCTTTCCCCTTTCCTTTCTCTCTTCCTATACCTGCTCTTTATTCCCTTTCAGCCCAACATGTGTTCATTTTTATTACTTAATTTTATTTAATCACTCAATGTTGAAATTATGTTTATACTGATTTCACTTTATTTTTATTTTTTAATTAGGAAATGGTTTTAGAATTGGCATAGTCCTGAGTTGGATCTGAATTGAAAAATTAAATTGTATTATATTGTAAAAGAATTTACCTTAAAATGAAGAGCCTCCTACAACTACAAATTTAGAGGTTTGCATAACATTACTGAGACATTTTTATTCAAGTATTTATAAAAAGACACAATTATCAGTTATATAAACCATCTGTTTATTATTTGAGGGGCAAGTCTAAGACACATCTTTTCTTTCCAGCATGATTTTCCAATAAATAATTTGCCATGATGATCTCGTTCTGCCCCTGGAGCTCTATAAGTCGGCTCAATGATCTTATGTTAATCCACATAACATTACAAGAGGGATCACGTTGGTTGCATATTAGCAATGGTCAAATCTACAAAATTTCTTATGATTATTCCTCTGCACATGTTGATTTCAAAGATGGTGGTAAAGTATCAACCCCAGGCTCAATTCAAAACTATGAATATGTGTTGCTTTGGGCTTAGGGGCAATCTTTTTTATAACACACAGAAAAGAAGACTGCGTCTTGGAGAATGCACACATTTCAAAGAGCTGATGTTCTTCTCCAAATATGACGAATGCAAAAACGATTTGCATTTGTATATGGTTAGAAGCCTTTCCATACTATACATTAATGGAGTTCTTTCGTTTACTGCTCCCCTTGATTTTTATAACTCTAACTCTGAGACTCCTTTACAAAAGCAGCTTTTCTTCTTCACATATTATCTGCTGTTAAGGCTGCTCTTTCCACTGCTCTGTTTGTCCAGCCATTCTAATGCTGCACAATAGTTAAAATAAACAGATTTTTAGTTCCCTCTCACCCCTGCTTATTCATCACCATGAGAATAAAATTCTCTATAACGACTCCTTTCCAGATACATACTGTTTCTGTCAGACACTCAAAAGATTACACACACACACACACACACACATTACTGTTATAAAGTCATTATTGATTTGTAAAATGATCAGAGGGAATTTTCTTGGATTTTATTATTTTATTTTATTTTATTTTTGGTCTTCTTAAATGAGGTTCATGAATTTAAGAAGCTTTCCACAACAGAGCATGTCAGGTTATACTGATCATCTGTGAGTCTTTGGACTCATAATGTCAGCAGATACATAGCAAACCAACAAAGCAAGCAGAAGAACAATTCATTCTGACTACAAAAAAGTGTTGAATTATTGCAGATTATTATAACCATAGTACACGTATTCATGTGGGTATTTTCATGCAACCCCTCCCTCACAATCACTCTCAACAAAATTATAAAATTCATGAGTAATGAAAGTATCTTTTCCTTTTCATAGAATTCTTTATATTCATTTGTCATGTATCACTTCTGTGTGAAACACTTTTAAGGTCTAGAGAAACTGAAAACTGAGGGAGAGAGAATGATCTGGAAAAAACGATGAGTAAGTTTTAAATTAGATAAAATTGGAAGGTCTTTGGAAGAAAGGAAAAAATAGGATTTGTATTTACTGGAATCTAACCACAGTGGTCTGGCTGCTTGAAACTAAGTTTTGAATTATTAATTCTAAAAAATATTTTCGACAAATGTGCTTAATAAGAGTAGAAGTAAATGAATATAAGTAGTACAGCAGGTCCTTGAATAATTTAATTTTGTTCAGTGTCATTTCATTCTAACATTGATGAAATGCCATAGGAACTTTACTTTTTTTAATATAAATTAGCCTATGCTAAAACTGATTTTGTTATTTGTTATTTTGCTTAAAGTTGCAGAACCTATTGATAATGGTAAGTGGGGACTTAACTGTAGTCTTTAGTCAAAATATATACATATCTCGGTTCCTTATTACCTTGACTGTGGCAATGTCCTTTAAAAATGGGAGTGTATATAAAGAAAGAAAGCACAAAGTTAAAAAAGCACAAAAAATTACATAAGCACTAGAAGTTAAAATAACTGTAGTTAGTTCCTGTGAATTAGTATAAGAATATATACTGTACTGATGCCACTTCCATGTTTCATATACAGGTATCTTCCACTTTCTGAAAGTTCACATTAAACCACTTTGCTTTTTAAAAAAGACCCACATTAAGGCTTTTTTTCATAAAGGTGA
Organism: Cynopterus sphinx; assembly: GCA_030015415.1. Lineage (NCBI taxonomy): Eukaryota > Metazoa > Chordata > Mammalia > Chiroptera > Pteropodidae > Cynopterus > Cynopterus sphinx. The sequence continues at coordinate 48,762,147 of CM057379.1, read as the reverse complement.
AAATCCTCTTCATATTTCTTTCAGTTAGCAACAACAAGTACTAAAATGACATTCAGAAAGGGGGGAATACTCTTTGCTTTATGTCATTTTGGCTTATGAAAGGTTTCATAGGAGTGCTCTACTTTCAGATAGAGAAATCCTTATATTGCTGAAGGAAAGGGTGGCACGCACAGACTTTATAGTCTCTGATTTTTTTTTTTTTTTTGACCAGTTACCGCTGACTTCTTACATGCCCAAAATGAACCAGGTGAAGCCAGTGTTGCTGTCAACATCTGGCCTGTTAGACAACTATGATGATTTTTAGCAGAATCACTCCTTTGGAAAGACTTAGCTAAAAACCTTTTTATTTATAAAACTCTTTCAGCTAATATGTGTTTCAGGGTTCTTAAAAGTCATCTTAGAAAAGAAAAAATAATGAATATCACTTTTTATTAATTAATGTGGCTATAAAAGATATTTGGCAAAAAACATTTGCCAAACCCTACTCTAGATTGACTAGAACAAAAAAAAGCTAACACTCCTTCGTTAACCAATTAACTGATATTTCTATTCATCCTTATTACTGTATCTCTAACACACATACATACATATATAAATATATATACATATATATTTATTTTGCTTTTTAAATTATGTAAACTTTGATGCAGAAATCTAAAACCAACCTAGAAACTGCATGGGACCTACATGTGTTTTTAGACTGTACTTCTCAGCAATCCTCTGAAAGACAGCAGACCTGACATCTCCTTTCCATACGTAGTCCTCAGTCTCAGGCTGGGCCTGAATCAACCCATCACCAGGGAATGTGTGGCTCACGTCCTGGTTTTTACTTCCAGAGTCTATCCATCTGGTTATAGGGGTTCACGTATGACTAAAAATAATAATGAGCCATCCATAATGGGACTAAAATCAACTCTTGCTTAAGGATGAAGACTGAAGTACTGATATGCAAACTAGCTTTGTGAGAACTGTAAAGTCTGGCCACTAAAGAATGATGTATCCTTTTCCATTTAATGAGAGGTCAAGTCTTATTAAGAGAAAACATTTTATTGCCTCAACTATACTGATAATAATAAATCATAGTACAAAATAACTCTTTGCTAACATTCCATTTTACTTTTCTTGGAGAATATTAGTTTTGAATTCATATTTTGTGTGATACTCTTTCCTTGTCAATTAAACTAAAGTTGCCTTTGTACAAATTCCACGGAGACTTAAAACTACTCATATACATCTGCTCCACATTCACACATTTCTGTTGAAATTAAGGAAGTAATCTGACCTGATAATGAGTAACTAGTCTGCCCTGGAAGAGAAAGTATGAACAGTTTGACACAGTGAGCAAAAATAAGATTTCATTTACATAGCAGGACTCATAAAAAATTAGGGAGTAGGAGAACATGGCTTAGCAAAAGATTTTATTTTGACAATAGCCATCATTTGTATCTTACAGTTTTTGAATCTTAGTCTTTATAATGGTGATAAATACATCTTTGCTTTAAGTTACCCATTAGATTGGAAGACAGAATGGGAAAAAAAACACAAATTCCATTCTACTAGGTGGTTTTAAGCTAAATATTGTTGCAGGCTAGAAATACAAAAAGAATCATATTAAATCACATCATAAATGACCCATGTAGAGCAGTTTATTTTTCATTAGAAAGGTGAGAAGGTGTAGGACCAAATAAATCAAAATGAACAAGGCATTAACTGTTCCTCCCATGATATCATCTTAAATATGGAAGTAAGGAAGGAAACACAATTTAAAAAATGTTTCATTGGTGAACTCATTTATATATATATATATATATATATATATATATATATATATATGTATATTTAGAAAGAAAAATGTCTTCATGCCTCTGGGAAATAGCAAGCCTATTATTTTATGTGAAAAGTAAAATTTAAAAAAAACAAAGATAGATTTATGAAGCAAGTCCAGGAAATACACTAGTAATTTACTTAAATAATAAGAGTGCAAGAAAATATTTTAACTTTTTAAAATAACTTCTTAATAACATTGTACAGTGACAGATGGTTACTAGACTTATTGTTGTACTCACAGTGTAAAGTATATATAAATGTAGAATCACTATGTTGTACACTTGAAACTAATATTGGATGTCAATTATAATTTAATAAAAAATTCCTAAGAAAATGATTATTTCTCATACAAACCCCAATGCTTGCAAAGATTAACATTCAGAAAGCAACACCTTCTACAGTATCTTTTAGATTTATAATGGTATAGATTTCACAGGAATATAATGGCAATTATTACAGTGTATTCTTTAGAATACACATTACTGGAAGCTGACAATAACATCTTAAAAGGCAATGAGATTCTCAGAGTTCAAATATCTCTTCCTTAAGTTTGAATAGGTGATATCACCTAGATAGTAGGTATCATGATACATTGCTTTTTGTAATGTTATAAGCCTATGACTTGGTGCTCTAATAATTTTTTTTCTAAATCTTGTACTAAATAATGAGAACTTATGAGAAGCTTTTGTTTTCTCTATATTAAGCAAAATGATCAGTGTCAAAACTGTATCACAAATAGCAATCAACTCTGCCTCTTTTACTATATGTGTATGTATGTGCATGTGTGTGTGTGTGTATAAAATTACTTCCACTTAAGGAATAACATACTCCCTTTAAGATTTGGCTTAATAAAAATTTCTCTCCCAGATAAGAGTAGATGTATAAGCAGTAAAAAACTGAGCAACCACATTAAAATGTAACATAGCAAATGGGAAAATGTGTGAACTTTAAAGAATTTAGGTCCAGGGTTGATGAGAGCATACCAGATGGAATCAAAACCAAGCAGTTTTTCCTAGTATAACCAAACTGTTGGTTGGCATTTATAGACTCTATGACACTTTTTAAAGAAATTTTGAAAGTGTCTCCAGGTCCTTTCAAGTCCTAATTAGAAATAAAAAGGGTTGTGTTGTCATGTCTTAAAAGAGAAAGTAGACAAAAGTTTGAAACTACTAAATGGTGTCAAAAAAGAGGATTTTACTCTTGAATCATGGCTCATGTCATGATTTTGATGAGCTATAGTTCATAAGTAAAATATTCCTTAGAAGTGAAAAGACTAGGTAATTAAGGAGGCTTGCCGACTATATACAAACATCTGATCATGTCACTTTCTTGGTTAAAATTTTATCAACATTCCCGTTCAAGTTAAAAATTCTTTACTTAGGTAAATATATGGAACTTTCTTTACCACAGCCCCACTCAACATCTTTCAGTCTGCCCCTCATTCTTCTATATCCAGCCCATTGCAAAGCAGACAACAGCACATACACAGGCTGCAGCCATCTGAACTATACTTCTGTGGTCTCCACAGTGTGACATGGTTTTAATTTTGTCTCTGGGCCTTTGTGTATTCTAAGGATAGTATTTATCTCACCTTTTCCTTGTTAACTTCTCATCCTTATTTGAGGAAGTCTTTCCTGAACTATTTCCCCAAGTTTAATCTGGGTTCAGTAGCTTCTTGTTATTTGTTTGCTTTTTTTTTTTTCAAAGAGTATAGAAGTATATGTTATTTTGAGTATTTGAATATAGATTTCTATTACCATAAGCATGTGTTTATGTCAATATATCTACATCATGATAAAAGGGAAAGTATATAGCTAAGAACCTGAGAATTAAGTCACCTGAAAAGATCATTTATCTGATTAAAAAGGTAGAAGACTACATGGGTTATCCTTGTGGAATAATATTATAAAGAACTCAGATTGTATATAAATAATTTTGTAAATATCTTGGAAAACAGGCACTAAAGCAAAATCTATTATTTAAGTGTTTACCTTCTGAAAGCATGTAACCTAGGATATCGTTGTCTTAATTTGAAGAGGGTGTGGGTGTGGTCAACATGTAAACAGACCAACCTATGTTAGAAAACCCAATGAGCTTGGTAAAAATTCAGCTTTCTAACCCACTTCAAACTTCTAAATCAGAATCTCTGAGACTGGCTTCATTAGCCAACACTGAAGCCAGCATGCTTGGTTTAATGATCTGCTATCACTATCTTAAAATTCTTACTGACTTTAGAGCAACAGCCTTCACACTTTTGTTTTACACTGTGCCCAGATAATTATGCAGCTTGTCCTGGGAGTGGGCATCCACTGTAGGTGATTTTGATTCAGATATCTGTAAATAACACTGTGATACACACTGAAAATTGAGAATAATTGAATTTTAAGGTAAAAAAAAGCAAAGAAGAAATGTCACTTTGGGCATATTTATCATCTAGGAAGAAGGGGCTATGAACATAGAGGCAACAGCAGAACCATGGGATAGTAACAATGTCATCTTAGAGTTCATAAAAGCCCAGGAGTGAGACTCAGAAGAAAACCAAACATAATATTTATAGGAAATAACATTTTCAAAGTACTGAGACAGATGGGATTGTACATTTGGTCAGAAGTTCTATGTGCAATATTGCTATAAAAAAAATCAGTGAGTCTAAATTACTATAAGCTTAAGGAGAAATCGCGACCAAATTTATCACTCAGAAACCAAAGATCTTCATGGATGAACATATCCTGAGCTCAGGCATTTAAGGTTAAGAAGATAGAAAAATACCAAAGACCGAAAATCTGAAGTCCACAAGGACCTGGAACATTAATTTAAAGTTCTCAAGACAGAATAACAGGGCTTTTAGATAGATTAAATAAAAGAAGAAAATTAGAGTCAAAATCCAACACTGAAAACCTTATAGAAGAATCCAATGAAATTATTAAGCAATCAATCAATCCTGAGAAATGAAGCTTTCCATGACCCAAATGGAGTCAACAATCTTCCTATAAGAGAGAGTACTAAATTCTAGCACAAATACTGGAGACATTTGTTTAAACCAGTGTCACCATGCTAGGGTAATAGCAACCATAGGGACACAGCATAGAATACAGAGGATTCTATATAAACTTGTAACTCTGTGTTGTTAAAATATGGAAGTGGTACCTTAGGCTGCTTCAGATAAAACAAAACAAATAAAAACAAGCAAATAAACAAAACCCCCCTGTGTTTAGCTAGTGTTCTGTAGCACCAAATAAACATTTCAAGTATTTCACTGAGTTCTCCCAAACACAAATTAATCTCATTAAGTCACCTCAATAATTTGTTTGAACACCTGTGTATAAATTTTTAGGTTCAGCTTCACTGGTTATTAACTGGTCTTGATTCCTGATAAGTAGTATTTCTTGGCTATGTAGCAGAAGTACTCATTTGCTCAAAACAATTCACCTCCCTTAAGAAAAGACTGTAATTTATGACAAAATATATAATGGTAAGCAACAAAGCAGAGAGAGATTTATTTGTATTCTGTTTTGTTTCTCTTTTCTCCATCAAGGAAAATAATTTTCATGCTGGCAAATCTAGAACAAACATCATTAGAAGGGAAAAAGTGCAAGATATGTACAGAGATAATAAGGGAGTACTTTGCAGCTTTAAATTAATTCAAGCTTTTAGGCCCAGATAAATTATGTCCCAAGATATTTAAATGACTTGCAGATGTGATCAAGAAACTACTGTTATTAAACTCTAAGAAACTGTAGAGGAAAAACAAAAATAGGCCCCAAAGGTCTAGGGATGGATAAATTTTCTTTGTAGATGTGTAGATGAGCAAGAGAGGAATTAATTTTTAAAATTATAAACTTAATTCTTGAACAATAGTTAAGTGGTCTGTGAGAACTCCCTCAAATGTAGACAACCTGTCTGTGTTGTTCAATATTGAATCCTCAGAGCCTTAGTAGGTACTTAATATTTACTGAATATTAACTGATCATTTAGAAAGGAAGGTTGTGCTTAAAATCAGCCACTGAGAAAGAAACTTACGCAAGTTGTTTAACTCTCTGAGACTCGTTAAGGTACTAGGTAGAACAGACCAGATTATGCTGTGGAGGCAACCCCAAAATCTTGATGTCTTAAATCAAAATGACTTACGTTTTGTTCACACTTCATGTCTTCCTGATGGGCTGTGGTCTCTGCTCCATGCCATCCTCAGTGCAGGGCTCAAGCAGACAGATTAGGCATCATCTGAAGTGTTGGCAATCATAAAGGCAAAGAGAAGGAGAGAAAACCGTATGAGAATGATAAACCCACTCATACAGCTTCCACCTGGAAGTGATTCACACCTCTGCACATATTTGATTGGTCTAAAAGGTCACATGGTCATGCCTATCTTCAACGGGTGGGGAAGGAAGCATAATCCTACCTTGTTCTCAGGAGAACTAAAAATACATTGTTTAAAATATCAACGGCTCTATAGTTATCCATAAAATGGAAATTGTTATAACTATTATAATATCTGTTATAATGTAATTATAATATAGCTGTTATAATAGCTATCTTGTATTTTTTTTTTACAAGAAATGTCATAGCACTTTGTTTTTTTAAATCAATTTAAATCTAATGCTGAGCCACCAGTACCCAAGCTGCTGAGTAGTAATTTAATGCAAATCCTGGTTTTGGTGGGGTTGAAAGAAGAATAGCATAGTATCTCCTTAAATTTGCACAGGTATCCAAAGAACTTTTATCCAACTTTGAAAGTTGGATTCTCTTCTTTATATCGTGGTCACGGCTAAGAAATAAATTGTCCAATTTTGTTTGAGTCATTAGAAAATGGGCTTTTATTGCTATTTCTGTGCTTAGCTTGGGCACAATTGTTTGGAAGTAGAATGGGATCATTGTGAGGTTAAGCTTCGGCCAATTGTCTAGCCTCCACAACTGCACCTTGCAGCTGCCCCTACTATTCTTTCTCCACGTTACATGGAAATATAATTCTCACCATCATTCACACACATTCTTCCATACTCTGAAGGAATCTTTTATGTTCATAATTCTGTTCAATTCTGTCTACACCCTCCATAACTACCTCTCTTTTCCAAAAACTAGTCTCCCTCCCATCCCACTCTGGAATGAACTGTTTAATCCTTTCAATGGATTTCTGTTTTCAAAACAAGAGGTGGAGAGGGGAGGTTGTGGTTTAACAACTTTTACTTTAATCCTTCAAGACAACAAAAGCCTGGCGGAATCCTTGTTAAGAGGAAGAAATATAGGAGGAACAGAATACAAATTAAGGACTCAACAAATTACATTTAATAATATGTCAAGGTAATATCTTCAATTTGGTAATTAAATGAAAATATGAGTAGAATCAAATATTATAACTGACAGAGTAAGCTTTCAATAAATGACACTTTCTATTATTATTGTGAAATCATGTCTAATTAGCCAGATTTCTGTGTTTAGAACAGTTACTTGGTTAATTGAAGGATAATACAGTGAAAGTGTATGGATTGGGGAAAATAAGCACTGTGTTTGTAGGACATAGTACATGAAATCTTACATCTAATTCTATAACTTCATTTTATAAATTATGATACAGAAAATCTTTTCTTTATTAGTTACAAATTTTACATTGTTCCCTTTGATGAGTATTACTATCCAGTTCTATTCTTGTTTTTTTTATTGTTATTTTATAATTTTAATATTAACAAAAATAAATCAATGGGTACCTATGTGTTTATCATATAATGAATTCTCATCTGAAATTATTTCTAATAATCTAAACATTGAAAATTCTACTAGGCATCCTTTAGTTTTATTTAATTGAAAATCATTTGGCCAGCAAAAGAATACACAAATCTTATATTGCCCCTTGGAGGTTTTTTCATTCCAGGGGTCTTTTACAATTTGGGGCAATGCACTATGGTAGCATTTAAGATGAATGAGAGGTATTTATCTTCCTTTGGCAAGGTACAAACTAGGTAACTGAGAAAGGGGAGATTGAGAAGAATTTGGTAACAGTATATGAAAGAAGACTCTTTCTCAGGTAGTTCAGTTTTAGAAAAGACTACATTAATTCACACACTGTGAGCCCTTGAAAAGGACTCTGTTGAAAGACAACAGCACTATACCAATGGAATTTTTAGAACTTTAAGTCACTTGAGTTTGGTTTGAGCAGACACCCTGGAGTTCTTACAGATTAATTTAAGAGAACCATCTGGCAACATACTTTGAAGTGTATATCCCTCCCAATTGCTTAGGAAGGCTTAGCTCAATTACTATTTGAAGGATTCCATTCTGTTTCTCAAATTTATTATACTAACTCCACAGAGAAACTAGAAATCAAAATTGACCTCAATTTATTATCAAACTAAAGGGTGACAAGCAATTTCAATCTTAATAGTCTGAGAAATAAGGGTCAAAAATCTATAAACTTTCAATCCTGACCATAGCTTTCAACCCTGCACCTCATATCCACTTTCTGACACTTGCTCAAAATGTCGCTGACTCACTATCAGACCCAATAAATAGGAAGAATGATTTTATTGAATTCCTGTTAAATGTAATTATTTTTTTTAATTTTTAATTTTTCTGTGGTTGTTAATAAGCTCCGTGCTTCCATGTATCCAGAGAAAATGGGTAAAATTATCAGTTTTAAGAATCATATAATATTATCCTTGTGATAAGGCCTAAGAGCAATTTCTTCTACTCTTGTAAGCCAGAAAATTATCTAAGTAACAGGAGAGCAAATCAAATTGATTTGATACCAAATCAGTGAGGTTTCTCTCCAGAGTATATCAATTATAAAAAGCTTTTTATACAAAATAAACAATTTTGCTTCCTGAGATTTTTGATCACACAGAATAAAGTATGAGGAGCTGAAGAGTTGTTAATGCTAAACTATAGCTGAAGAAATTACTTTAAAAATAAAAGTTATACAACCCTGAGCTTATAGAAATAAGAAAATCTTGTAGTCCAGGTAAAATGCCATGATACAGCATGAACTTTGTTTTTATTTAGAAATTTAGGCCTCTCTATACCACATTTGCTAGCATTTTCTTTTATTAATTTCTGACCCAGCTTTCCTTTTTATCATCTGACCATGATGAAAAGCAACAGACAAATCATAATAAATAAGAGCAAAATCATATAAAAAAGGGTGAAATGTGAAAGTGGTATATTGAAATGTTCTTGTTTATAAATTAGGACTTCCTGTTTTGAATTTAATACTGTGCTGCTACAGATTTAAGGTTCTGAGGTAAGGGGTATGAGGCTCAAGCAGTTGGAAGAAAATGCGAGAGTTGTAGGCAACTGTGACATAGCCCTTTATTCCAGAAAGGGCACAGCCAACTGTGCAGGGCAGAGGTGACTTTATACACATGTTAAACAACTGTGGCACACTGTCAGAGAACAGAAGCCCGTACATGTGTACTGGGCACATGGTTACGAAAAGGGTTGAAGTCCTGAGTCACTCCTGCCCAGAAGCTGCTAAGGGTGTCAGCAGGGAGCTTGACTACAGCCATCTTTCTTTCTCCTTGCATTCCACCCCTTCAGGGTTCCTCCTTTACACCTATGTAGGCTTGGCAGGTGAGCACTGAAAGAGGGCAGAGCTCTGTACCCACATGCCACAGCAATACAGGGAACAAAAACATGCCACCAGGAGATAGGATCCACCTTCTAGGAGAGCTAAGACCCAGTGCGAGGTGGACGTTAGGCCTGTCCACCACTTCTGCAGAGGATGCCCAGTGAGCCGTCGGACTTCCTCTATTTCTTGGGAGAGACCTGCCACGGCTTGTGAGATGTTGTGCCAGTGGTCTGGGATGTAAATGCAACATTTAGTGTGGAAATGGCACAAGTGCCCCTGTGGGAAGCTGTTAAAATGTCCAAAGCCATACGATTTTGCAATACTGCTTTCGTCATTTAATCTGCTTCATCAGTTACCAGGCTGAAGTCTTTATGAGTGTAATTCAAGGCTTGAGCAGTATGTTCTGCCAAAGCTGTTCAACTACCACATCACCTGCCACAGGCAGAAAGATGGCTATAGGGCACCATGGGGTCTGTTTAGTATGGATATATTGTGTATAATATGCATTCTAATTTGTGGGAGTGTCTGTCACACAGCTGCTGGTAAATATGGGAGGCCCTAAGTACAGTGGCCTAATCAATTCGAGGGAATGTAGGACCATGCAAACAATAGCCCAGTGGCTATGTCCACTGCCATAAGGGCATAAGATGCCCCTTGAGCTTTTGGAAGAGGTCCTATGTAATCTCCTTGCCACATGGTTAATGGGACCTTTCCCCTTGTTACTTGCGCACGTTCCCGTTTCATGCAGTGAAGATGCGGTATATTCTGGCTGCATACTGGACATTTGGCACAGGTATCGGTGACATCTTCCCACTTCAGGGGAAGGTTCCACTGTTGTTTTATTGTCCACATAGTTCTGGCACCCGCGTGCTGCAACCATCTGTGGAGCCAGTGTGCCACGTCAGTGGCAGGAGCTTTTTCTAGCCATTGCACGCGTGAGAGGACATCTGCCTCATCATTTCCTGGAGTCACCAAGAGGATATGACCCATAACATGATAAACAATAAACAGTTACATTTTTTCTTTCCTGTCTCCCAAAGGTCTTGCCACATGGCTTGTCCCCATGAGGGCCTATCCAGTTTTGCCATTTCCATGTAGGCAACCATAATGTCAAGACTTTATACACTGCCCAACTGTCAGTACAAATGGTCAATGGGCTGTCATCACGGGCTATAACCATTCCACAGCCCACAGTTCAGCCCATCGGCTGCTTTGGCCTGTACCTATATCATACCAAATATGATTGGTAGCTGGTTGTACCCTTATACTACCTACTTGGCTCTCTACCCCCTACTGGACCCTACTAGTAACCCACTGGGGTCTTAGTTCATTCCAAACATTCTCATAGGCCCCAGCCATATCCTTCTGTTGTTACATGCACATCCAGCTCAAAGGGTTTACCTAGATCTGTTGCTTGTAGGGCTTGGGCTTGTTGCACCGACTGCTTGGTGGTGGTAAACACTCTCTCTGTTTCATCCCAGTCTCAAGTAGCTCCCTTCTTGATCAGGCCATACAATGGTCATGCTAGCTGTGCTATGTGGGGCACAAACACTTTCCAGTACCCCAAAAGTTCATTATAACTCTGCAATTTCTTAACTGTAGTGGTAGACATGCTTGTATCTTATCAATTATAGCATCAGGCATAACTTTCATCTTATCCAACCAGACAACAGCCAAAAATTTGACAGATAAGCCAGGTTCCTGAAACTTGGCTGCATTTACCACCCAGCCACGTTTTCAGATGCTGCAATAGTGTCAGCACTGCTAGTTCTAGGTCTGTAAGGGAAGCAGATGGTAATGTGATGTCATCGATATAATGAAACAATTCCACTGTTGCCAGTCAGGTCCAGATTGCCAATTCTGGGCTACCAACCCATGGCAAATTGTTGGGCTATGCAAGTAGCCTTGGGGTTGTACCACACAAAAGTCCATTATTAGTCTTGACTTTCTGGAGCTAAATCTATAAAACAAAAGCATTAGCCAAATCCAAGACATAGTGATATGTTCCCAGTCTTATAATCAGTTGATCACTGAGATCATGGTGGATGGGACCAATAGTTTATAATCATCCTCCATGAGCCATCAGGCTTCTTTATTGGCCACATAGAGACATTAAAAGAACTATGGGTGGGTGCACAATCTGAGCTTTCTCCAATTCCTGAATCATAGCCCTGATTTCAGTATGTCCACCAGGAAAGCAATATTGCTTAACATTGACAGTGCACCTTGGTTCTGGCACTTTCTGTGGCAGGTGATAAGCCTGTCCCCACACTACAGTTGTCACCACTTGGACCCCAAAACAGGCACAGGTCTAGGGAATCTGTCTGCATTTCCATAGATGAGACTGCAGTTGGCCCCAATATCCACCAGTGCTAGGGCTCTATATGTTGTATGGGGACCATCATTGGATTGCCAATTCCACGTGCGGACTCTGTTCCCTGCCCATCTGCTTCAAATAGGAACCTTGGCCTTCTCTCTAATCATATACGGTCAAGAGAGATTCCTAGGGTTTCAAAAAGTCCTTCAAGGCTACAGGCCTAGATCTTTCAGTTTCTGCCCACACCTAAATTGCTGCTCAGGTTTCAATTACCACCACAATTCTAGTAACACTGCATTAGGCTGACAGTCTATCTTGTCTTGATCAACTCTGGCAGCTAGCAAATCAGTCCATATTTGTGTTCTGGTAACCCACACAGGACCCTACATAGGGTCTTTTTCTTCTAGGCCCTTGGGGTATTACCACAAGGACACTTTTTCCCTGCCTCATGGTGCCTCCCCTCTATGTCTCCCAGAGTAGCCATTGCTGTAGTCACTTCATATACACTTCTCCCCACACAGAGAGCCAGGATAGCAACTAATGAGCCAAAAGTGATAAAGGGGGTGGTCCCTAACACCTGCCAGTCATAAACTGTTCATCATCTGGTCCCCATGTATTCAAATTAAACATAGCTTGTCACACGGTTTACAAATAATCTGCACTAGTTCAGCATACATTTGCCATGTACTCCCAGGGTCTGGGAGTTCTCTGGCATCATTTCAAACCAATCACACAGTGGCAGTAAGCCATCAAGGTGTGGCTCCCCTGACCTTGAGACTGTTCTGTAGACACTGTTGTAATGAGGGCTATATGGTCATGGATGCCAATTTCTTCATTTTGTCAGGGGAGCATGAGATACTGTCAGCCCCCTAGTCCCAAAGGTGCAGCAACCAAGCCGGCAATGGTTACCAGGTTGCTACTGACGTTATTTTCCCAAATTCCGTAATTCCACAGATGTATACGGGATATCCACAGTGAATTCTGTCACTGTGGGGCTTCCAGCTCGTAACCCACCTGGACCCAGGGGTTTTCCATGCTTTACCTTTTGGTGTATTATGGGCAATACTTGTGGGTGGATTTCTTCAGGGACGTCTTCCTCTACCTCTGAAGGCAAATCCGAGGCTTGACATTTTTGGAGCTCGGCTTACAGTTGTTGCACCCTTGCATCCAAGGCATTTGCTTTTTGCTGAAGCTTCTGTACCTGAGCAGCATCTGCTGGAGCTTCATCCATGTTCTTCTTCAAAGCCATTTAAAGCACCCAGACCGTGCTTTTTCTGGCAGCTACTCTAGGAAGAGGAGCGCCTTCTCAGTGTTAATTGGGGACCCATTAACTGCCTCCTAAGGCTCAGGTGGAGTCCAAATCATTAATACCACTGCCATGAGATATCACATGCTCTGAGGGGGCCACATCTCCCTCCCTACCTTCAGTGGGGCAGATGGCTCCCTTACTTGGGAATGCTGTTCATGACTATGCCAAGTTGCTGCAGATTCAAGGATCTGAGGTAAGTGGCTCAGGCAATTGAAAGAAAACATGGGGAGCTGTAGGCAACTGTGAATTAGCCCTTCATTCTAGCAAGGGCACAGCCAAACTGCTCAGGGCGGAGGTGACTTTTATACACAGGTTAAACTATAGCATACCAGCACATGGTTACATAAAGGGAGATGTGCTGAGTCACTTCCACCCAGAAGCTGTTAGGGGTGTCAGGAGGGAGCCTGACTACAGCCATCTTTCTGTCTCCTCACAAATACCTTAACCAAAACTACTAAATCAGCCATTTTCTCCTACTTGATTTCAGCTCCATACCACCTATTACTGCGTGTTGTTCTTTGTTGTTAGTAGCTATTTATGTAATTTTCTCTACCTCCTGTCCCACTATATAACAGTTTTTCCAGGGCTTGTGGAAGGAACCTTATGAAAAATGAAAGATTTCTTCAAAGCTCTGATTTCATTTTTCTTTTGCCAAATATCTGATGTGGAAAAATTCACTCAAGCCCATTGGTGTATTATACTAAAAACATAGATAGAGTCTGTTAAAGTTAAAACAGGCCCTGGGCACTTGATTTTTGAAGCTCCTATTGTGAAGGAGGAAAAAGAAGACAAAGGAGGGAAAGGAGGCAAAGAAATATCAAAATGCATTAGAAACTATGGCATATTTTCAATATTTCTATTTATCAAAATAACACTTTAAATTAAAAAATGCAACGTGATTTAAAACTTCATTAGGAGATACATTAAAATATATCAATTTGAAGCTCTTTGGGAATATGAGATGTGGGCCCTGGGGCCCTCCTGCCCTTTTAAGCCCATTCTTATCTTTGCCTCCCTTTCCCATATCCTTAATCACCCTTATCCCTACTCTGGCCTGCTTTCTTTTTTTTAATGTAATTTCCCCACCCCTTGTGAATGTTGTTTAATTGATAGAAATGAATTTAAGGGAAATAATAATAACGGTTATTGTGTTGATGTAGGTAATATTTTATGTGGTGTAGTAGTCATTATAAAGCCAACACATGTTCATTATAGAACTTTAAGAAAATATAGACAATTGTAATATGTCATAAAAGAATTTTAAAGCATCAATTAAAATCTTTCTAGAATTTTTTTAAATAAATTTCATATGTATTTTAAATGTTTTTTCTTTTTAAAGAAAATTTCCCCAATATTTTTAAAGGAATAATTGATAAATAAAAATTATATGTACTTATAGTGTACAATGTAATATTTTGATATTCATCTACATTGTGAATTGCTTATATAATTAAATTAATTAATACTTAATTTTTTGTGTGTAGTGAAAATATTAGATATTTACTCTCTAAGAAAATTTTAAGTATACAATACTATTAACTATAGTCACCACGGTGTACATTAGATCTCCAGATCTTATTCTTCTTGTAAAACTGAAACCTTGTTTCCTTTAATTAATATCTTCCTATTGCCCCACCACCGCCCCACCACCCACTGCCAGCCCTGGAAACCACCATTCTCCTCTTTGCTTCTATGACTTTGACTTTTGTAGATTCCACATATAAGTGAAATCATGTAGTATTTGTCTTGCTAAGTCTACTCTATGTTACTTATCATAATGTCCTGCTGGTTCATTCATGTTGTTACAAACTACAGGATTTTCTTACTTTTTAAGGTTAAAATATTCCATTGTGTGTGTGATATACATATATCATACAATGTATATACACACATACATTACATATATATCTCATATTTTTTATCTTCAATGACACTTAATTTGATTCCATATCTTGGCTATTGTGACTAATGCTGCAATGAACATGAAAGTATGGATATATTTCTTTGAGATACTGATTTTATTTACTTCAGATATATATCCAGAAGTAGGATTACTGAATTACATTTATGATAATTTATTTTTTTTTTGAGGAATCTCTATAGCAGCAGCACCATTTTACATTTCCATCAATATTGTACCAAGTTTCCATTTTCTTGGCCAAATTTTTTCCCCTTTATTTTTTGATACTAACAGGTGTGAAGTGATATTGTGGTTTTGATTTCCCTGATAATTAATGATGTTAAACACTTTTTTCATGTACCTGTCGGCCAGTTATATGTATGAATCATAAAGAAATACAAAATCTAAACATACCAATAACAAGCAAAGGACTTAATCATTGATCAAAAGACTCCCAACAAAGAAAAACCTCTTCAAAACACATTTACAGGCCAGCATTACCCTGCTACCAAAGCCAGACAAGGATACTAGAAGAAAGCTACAAACCAATATCCCTGATAAACATAAATGCAAAAATATTCAACAAAATATGTATTAATAAACTGAATTCAATAATACATTAAGGGGATCATACACCATAATCAAGTATGATTTATCCTTGGGTGTGAGGATGCCTCGACATCTACAAACAATACTACATTAACATAATAAAGGATAAATATTTCAATAGGTGCAGAGAAAGCATTAGAAAAAATTCAACATCCTTTCATGATAATAACTTTTAACAAAGTTGGTATAGAAAGAACATACCTCATCATAAGAGAGGCCATATATGACAAGCCCACAACTAACATCATAAAGACAAAACAAGCACAGATGCCCACTCTTGCCACTTCTATTCAACATACTATTGAAAGGCCTAATCACAGCAATTAGGCAAGAAGAATAAATAAAGGGGTACTTAAATCAGAAAAGAAAAAGTCAAAGTATTTCTGTTAGCTGATGACATATTTAATATGTAGAAAATCATAAATACTCCATTAAAAAAACTGTTAGAATTAAGTAAATTCAGTAAACTTTCAGGATAGAAACATAACATAAAAATGAATAGCACTTCTATATACGAACAATAAACTATCTGAGAAAGAAATTAAGTAAACAGTCCTACTTAGGAATAAATTTAATCATGGAGGTAAAAGAGCTGCATGCTTAAAACTATAAAATTTGGTGAAAGAAATTGAAAAGACACAAATGAAAGATATTCCATGCTCATGGATAGGAAGAATTAATATTTTTTAAATGTCTATATTACCTAAAGAAATTTACAAATTCAATTCAATTCCTATAAAATTCCAATAGTATTTTTCAAAGAAATAGGAAAAACAATCCTAAAATTTACATGGAACCACAAGACTGTGAAGAAACAAAGGAATCTTAAGCAAAAAGAACAAAGTTAGAGGCATCACACTACTTGATTTCAAAAGATGCTATAAAGCTTTAGCAATCAAAACAGTTTGGTATTGGCATAAAAAACAGACACATAAATCAATAGAACAGAACAAAGAACCCTGCTACAAAAGCCAGACAAGGACACTAAAAATAAATTACAAACCAATATCTCTGATGAACATGGATGAAAAATACTCAACAAAATATGTATTAGCATACCTTCTATGTATTTACTGTTGACTTATCTTTGACAAAAGTGACAGTAATATACACTGTGAAAAAATAGTCTGTTTAGTAATGGGCTTGGGAAAATTGGATATCTATGTGCAAAAAATGACATTGGACTTTCATCTCACACCATATACAAAAATTAACTTAAAATAGGTAAAGACATAAATGTATAACCTAAAACTATAGAATAACTAGAAGAAACATAAGGAAAAAGTCTCAACATAAAACTGGGCAATGAATTTTTGGATATGACCCCAAAAGCACAGGCAACAAAATCAAAAACAGAGAAATGAAATTGCATCAGAGTAAAAAGCTTCTACACAGCAAAGGGAACAATCAACAGAGTAAAGAAACAACCTACGGGATGGGAGAATATATTAGCAAACCATATATCTGATAAGAAGTTAATATCTAATATATATAAAGTACTCACAACTCAGTAGCAAGAAAACAATTAAGCTGATTAAAAATAGGCAAAGAACCTGAATAGACATTTCTCAAAGGAAGACATACACGTGAAGGAATTCTTCTGAGTCTTTCAAAAGATGGCTCTGTTGTCCTGGTTCTCCTCATGATTCCTGTATTGGAAGTGCTATGGAGCCTCTCGGAGAAAATGTGTTTTCCATGTTTCTCTAGAACATTACAAGTACATATGAACTCCATGTCCAATCATAAAATTAGGGAAGAGAGGAAACCAAAGTGGATTCTACAGATGTCTATGTGAATTTTGGTCATGTGTACATTCTGATAGGAACATGTATGTCTTAGTACTCCAGACTTCAGTTGTTAAAAATACACAGAAAATAAATTATCTAGAATTAAATATTGTGCCAATAAAATAACAACTGAGTGTTTTGTATATGAGAAGCTAGTACTAAAATGCATTTGGAAAACAAAATATGTAAGAGCATGAAGGAATTTTTGGAACAAGAGCATGTACATGAAAGAGAGGAGAGCAGAGCAAAGAGAGGGAATCTGACTTACCAAATACTAAGGCTTACTATTATGTTAAAATTGTTAAAAACATAATGCTATACTGAATAAAAAAAACCAAACAGATGAAGTAATGGAGGACATTATTTTAAAAGTCTAATAGTAAAGCCAAATATAGAAGAGAATATGGTCATGATACAAGAGACATTTCATATCATAGAAAAAGATAGATTATTTAACAAATGGTATTAGGACTACTAGATATACCTCTATTGGAAAAATTTTTTTCTAATTTCTTATATAAAAATAAATTTCAGATGAAATTTATAAGCAAAGAGCATAAAATTATAATAGCAGAAAGAGAACATTAAATATTATTTTAAGAAATTGGCATTGGGAGTTTTTTTCTAAATATAAAACAATAAATGTAAGCATTTAAAAAAGTTAATATTGCAACACAATAAAATAAAACAAGAAATCAGTTTGGCAAACGAGAACAAAAGCAAAAAGCAACAACCACCACATTTAGAAAGCAAACAAGACAAAAATCTTAGAAAAAATACAAAAGTAAGAGTCTTCAAATCGAATTGCATAAGAGAAGAAGATAAAATTGAGTAGTGCAAATAAGCTGCAGAGCCAGACTTGACATATGTCCTATCCCCATATTCTGGAGGCTTACTGCCTTTGAGCATCTGTGAAAGCTGGTGCCTCCCAGTTCTTTCTGGCAATGTCATAACCCAGTTCACTTTATTGGGAGGTTCTAATATTGGGAGGGTCTAAAATATAAATTAAATTAGAGAAAGTTCCAAATCTTCTCAGTACACTAGTGGTATCTAAATTTAAGAACCTAGAAGCACGTGGAGAGCATTGGGCATTCATACATACCATGGTCCCTTCAACCTAATAGAGATTCTACCGTTTTCTGTTCCACACACTTTGGTATATCCAAATAGCATTCTCTGGGCCAAATATATGTATATGTGTTATAAATGCATACAACATGCATGATATGTGTGCATGTACGTGTGTGCATATATGTATGTGTGTGTGTGTGTCTGTCTATCTATCTATCTATCTATCTATCTATCTATCTATCTATATCTATCTAGACACACACACATATGCAAACAAAGAGTTTGTAATAGGTTGATCAGCTATGGTTTCCACTCCCTAAATGATTTGCCTCTCGGAAAAGAAAAAAATGTCTTAACATAAATTTTTTCCCCCTGATGGACCAAGCTTAGGCAATAGCTTAAAGTAAGCTTATTGGCTTTCAGACCTTTTCATGTCTATTTTTGGACCTCAAACTATGTAACTCTCCCAAACCTGACCTTCAGACCCACGTATTGAATTTTTCCTAACTCCCTTCTTCTTTCTTCCTTTATGGTTCTGAAGAGTAGAACTTTGGTATAAGAATTATTTTGACTACTTGAAAAACAACAGATATAGGAAAAATGCTGACCTCCAATTTTTGCCCTAAAAACAGGAGAGAAGACTCTGATGTGAAAGATGACCTCCCTTATACCAGGAGGAGAGAAGCATTCTTATCATCAGAATGGAGACCCAAGACTGAGAATACTATACAAACAGATTTTGGTAAAATATTACCTTCCTTTAGCCTTCTCATAAATTTTACTTACTTTTTTACGATTGTCTCTCTTTGTTCAACTTCATATGAAAGCATTTAGATTTTGCCACTTTTGTGGTTCTTCATTTCCTCATGGGGCTTCCATATCACATACAACTTACATTTAAATAAAATCTGTATGGTTTTCTCCTATCAATATGTCTTTTTAAAACATTTTTCAATTCAAGTTGACATAAAATATTATATTAATTTCAGGTGTACAACATAATGATTAGACATTTGTATACCTTATAAAGCCTGCACCTCTATAAGACTAGTATCATCAAAACACTCACCGTTATTACAATGTTATTGACTATATTCTCTATGCTGTACTTTACATCATTGTGACTCTTCTGATAACTGGAAGTGTGTGCTTCTTAATCCTTTCTACCTTTGCCATTCATCACCTCCACACACACCAATTCCATCTGGCAATCACCAATTTGTTCTCTTTATCTATGAATTTGTTTCTGTCAATTTAATTCTCAGGTCAAACAGGGCACCCTAAGAGAGTAGAAGTTTTGCCTCTTCTAGTTTCTTCTCATCTCTCATCAAAATGTAATGGTTTTATCACCCATTTCTTCAGGGTCAGATTTTTGAGAAAAAAACCATGTACCCTAATGCATAGCTAAAATTCTAACATATGTGCTAATGGTATGTCTTCTTAGTCAACATATTTGTATTTAAATAGAGTTTTCCTAAGATTTAAGGATTTAATCCAAAGGGATTAAAATGTCTCACATTTGTACAGCAGTTGGTAGATTATTTCAGAGAGCTTTTCCCAAACAAGATTTCTTATGAAACTCTAAGTTACCCTTAAACAGAGAGGGTAAGCATTTTAACTTACCTGCACATTGTTGATAACTTGAGGCCTTGAGAAGTTTAGTGGATGCCTTAGAATCACACAGTAAAAAAAGAGATATCCACTAATATCTAGTGGCACCTTTTTCAGCATTCTTTCTAACAAATACAACATCTCTAGAAGTATGTGTAAGTTGCATATATATATATATGTGGGAGTCATCAATAATGACATGTAAGTGCCCAGTGGCTCCAGTAAGTGTAAATGTTCACAGGGGTGGTAGCAGTCAAGGGATGAAGCTACAGATTCCATTCTGGACCTCTAACCTATAAAAACACATAGGAAGGAGGGAGTATGTTAAAACTCTGGTCAAACAATGAAAGAAACCACTTGACTGGTTTGAAAAATATCACAATAATTTCTTTGAATTTTAATAAAAATTATTGCACCAGAATTACCTAGGGATAGAGTTGGAGGTTCTGTTAAAAATGCAGATTTCTGGGCCATCACTCCTATTTATTGAATCAGAAATAGAATCTCTGATGCACAAGACATGAAAAACCTTAAATTATTCCTTCTTTCTGAATACAGATGTAGGTCATCTTCATCCTAAAATTCTCCAATGTTTACTATGCTCTCAGATAGATTAACTTCTTTGGTATGACACTCAAAGCTCCCTAAAATATTTTCCCAGTTAGGATTCCCCTATTTAGTTTCTTATTACTACTTTTCACTCTCATCCCTGTACATATTCTGCAGTTTTCTCCCTCAGGGCTTTTCCAACCATGAGTTGCCATTACTTTTATTGTCTAATGTAGTAAACATAATTTTTTTTTTATCAACTAAGACTTCCTCCTTCCTCTAAACTCACAATACCTTTTTTTTTTTATTTTTTTAACAGCTTAACCATTTTTTTTACACAGTTCAGTGGTGTTAAGTACATTTACAGTGTGCAATCATCACCACCATCCATCTTCAGAAACTTTTTCATCTTGCAAAACAGAAACTATATCCATTAAACAATAACTCCCCACTCCCCACCTACCCCAGCTCCTGGCAACCACAATTCTGCTTTCTGTCTCTAAAAATTTGATCACTCTAGGTACCTCATATAAGTGGAATCATATATTACTTGCCTTATTTCCTTGAGCATAACACCTTCAAGGTTAATTTATGCTATACATAGCATGGACAAGAATTCTCTTCCTTTTTTCTAAATTTATTTTTTTTAATTACAATCGATATACAATATCATATTAGTTTTAGGTGTATGACATAGTGATTAGACATTTATATACCTTATAAAGTGCTCACCATATTAAGTCTAGTACCCATCTGACACCATACATAGTTATTAAAGTATTATTGTGTAGATTCCTTATACTGTACTTTATATCCCTGTGACTATTTTGAGAACTGGCAATTTGTACAACTTAAACTCTTTCACATTTTTCACTCATCTTCTAACTCCCCTCTCATCTGGCAATTCATTAATAGAGTCACCAGTTAAAAGACATTTGATTATTTCCACTTTTTGGATATTATTAAATATAGCCACTCTAAACATTCACATACAGATTTTTGTGTAAACCTAAGTTTTTATATCTCTTGGATAAATATCCATGTGTAAGATTTATAAGTTACAGTTAAGTGTAAGTTTTACTTTTATAAAAAACTGCTGAACTAGTTTTCAAACTGTTGCATTCTTACTCTTAAACGGTGTTTGAGAGTTTCAGTTGCTCTATATCTTTGTCATCATTTAGTATTGTCTGCTTGTTGTTGTTGTTAAAATTTTAGGTATCCTGTGAGTTGTATATCAGTATCTCATTGTGGGTTTAACTTGCATTTCCTTAATGACTAATAATGCTAAGTATTCTCTTCACGTGCCTATTTGTCATCCATATATCTTCTTTGGTGTCATTTTTGTTCACATCTTTGTGCACATTTTTTCTTGGGTGGTGTATTTTCTTGTTATTGAGTTTTGAGAGTACTTTAAATATTTTGGATACATGTCCTTTATTAGATAATACATTTTGCATATATTTTGCCAAGTCTGTGGCTTATATTTTCCTTCTAACAGTTTCAAAGATGTTTTTAAATTTCCATAAAGTTCAATTTATCCATTTTTTAATGGATTGTGCTTTTGATGTCATATCTAAGGAATCTTTGCTGAACTCAAGACCTTAAATATTTTCTTCTTTGTTTTCTTCTAGAAGTTGTATAGTTTTTAGTTGTACATTCAGGTCCATGATTCATATTGAGTTGATTTTATGCATAAGTCAAGGTTCCTTTGGTTAAAAATACTGGGCTTTAGTCACTAAATTGTCTTTGCAACTTTGTTGAAAGTCAGTTGAACATATATGTGTGGTTTTATTTCTGTACTATATGTTTTGTTCTATTAATTTATGTGATAACTAATTTTTTTACAACTCTTTATGGCTTTGTAAAAATCACTTCTACCTAGCACTAAAGTTAATATGCCCATCTTTGCTCTTTTATTAAAGTATGAACTAAGAGAAAGCTCTAGGTCTGCTACATTTTTGTATCTTCTTGGCTTTTTTACTAAATTGTGAGCTAAGGGAGGCTCTGGATGTGAAATATCTTTGCATCTTTAGGATTGCTTAACCCAAAGGTTACACAGAGAAGATAATCAAGATATGTTGAAAATCTGGTTTTAAATCACATTTTTTTCTATATAGCTACCATCATAGTTTTGTTTGCTGGACAACAAACTTAAGTTATTAGGTTGAATAGAAGGAAGATTATGATTCTCTTTCCTTTCACGAAAGATAAAAAAACTTATTCAGAGCCACAAGATTCACATAGCATCTCTTTTGCTGAAGGACTTACTAGAAGAAATTCATGGAGATTATTTAAAATATGAAATGTTTTCAAGTGAAAGTTAATCTATTCTGGAAATAGAGGAAAAAAAGTATAGAAATGTTACATGTGTAAAAGTTGTTGATTCACATATGTATGTATGGAGTACTACTAATAATAGTTGTTACATAGCAGTGGTAAACATTTGGGGTTTTCAAGTTCTGAAATAATTTATTTAGAAGATGTAACAAATAGTGCTTTCATTGTCAGTACCATATGAGTAGAAGGGCTTAGCTTAGAGTATTGTTATCTGCTGAAAGCCACTTTAATCATGTATAGCAGGTTAAAGAACAAGTAGCCTTTTCAGGTTTGGAGGGAGCACTAACTATATCAAATGAGCTGTGTCTTTTGTCTGACAGGACAGATGTTAGGCTGTGTTGACATTTGTACAAATGCACGAATAATGTCAACTATAGTTGTTAATTTATAGAAGAATTCCTATTACCCAGTGCCTCAATATGATAAATCTTATTACTATTCTTGTCCTCATATACTTTAGTCAACATTTGCTGAGACACATGCAGAAATATTTCGTTCTGGGAAAAGTCACCTCAGGCTGACCAATTAGTGTACTGGCATTTTAAAAATGATTTAGAGTGTCCAGACATTGACATCTCTCTGTCAGTTTCAGGCAAGGTAGTTACATAAGTCTAAAACTTATAGTCAAGGACAAAAAAGGGGGTAGTTTTTCAGAAATCTTTGGATATAATGTAATATTGACATTATAATATCTCATATGATGTAATATGAGATATTTCATGTCTCCAATTTCTATCAAATACAGCTTACCATTTCCTACACCATTTTGAAGTCTTTTTGTCTCCTGTCTCTTCAGCTGCCACTGCCAGTCATAAAAATAAAAAGTACAGGCTTTCCAAAAGCTGTGTTTGACATCATGTTCCTGCACCCAAGAATAACACCAATGGGGTCCTCACAAAAACAAAGGAAAACAATTACAAAAATTAAAATAACATTTTATCACAAAATATATGTATGACTCTTTTATAATGGAAACTTTTAAAACTATGTATATGAAGCCTCATGCTTCACAATTATACAACTTTGAAGATCATCTATTTCTTACCTCTTGCTATTTTTCTTTTTTTACTGCTAGAGTATTTTTAATCAAATTCTAGACATAATATTTATTTCATAAATACTTTAATAAGTCTCTCTAACAGATAGTAATTTGTAAAAATATAATTACAGTACCTTTATCATGCCTAACAAAATTAGTAATATTTTATATCAACCAATATCCGGTCCATGTTCAAACCTTCCCAGTAGTCTCAAAATATCTTTTTATAGTTGATTTATTTGCATCTGAATCCAAACAAGTCCCACAGTCACATTTAAATGATTACTCTCTTAAATTTCTTTCAATCCAAACACCTATTCTCTTTCTTCTCTCTTTATAGTTATACATTCCCTGCAAGTTATTTTTTTTTTAAACCAGGTCATTCATCCTATAGAATTTCTCACTTTATATTTGACTAACTGATATTTTTGTAGATTTAATTTAACATACTTGTCTAGACTTATTTTCTACATGTAATGGTTGAATCTATAACCTTGATTAGATTCAGATATTTAGGCTTTATTTCATTTATTTTATTTGGCAAAAACACATAAGTGGTTCTGTGTGATTTTTATTGTTTCATGTCAGGAGACATAGAATATCTGATTTTCCTACTTTTAGTTATATTAAAATTGATCAAAAGGTTTCTCTTCATCTATTATAAAATTGCCATCAACTATTCACCTAGGAGTTTAACAGCCATTGATGATTGCTATCTAGATAAGTTGTTGTATTAGGGTTTACAAAATGAATATTTTTAAATTATATTATTCCTTATCTATTATTAGTTAGATTTATTCTATACATTTCTGTTCATATGGCTAATATATAACACTTATTTTCCCAAGAATTTAAGCATTTTTTATGATAATTGTATCTTGTCAGAAAACAAAAGATAGTGTGATTCTAAATAATGGAAATAATTTTATAGTAGAAAAAAAGAAAGAGTCAAGCAGATTTTCAGTTGTCCTGTACTGGAAAACAGCAACAATATGCACTTGATTCAATTACCCAGAGCACATAACTATACTGTCAAAAAGTAAAATAACTACTTAGGACAGAAGTATATAAATGTGTAACATTAGCAAATTATATGAGAATACAATGATATAATGCAATATTAGGTATGTAAACAAAAAATTGTCTGTTAAAATTCTGATTAATTGGTATGAACTCCTACTGAAATTAATTATATGAAGAGAGACATTTTTATCTATTTTGTTCAGCACTGACCTAGAAAGGTACTTGGTATATCATAGACTTGGTAAATATTTATTGAATCAATATTGAATTAATAAGTGAGATAATTTCAAGAAGTGAGTAGTTGTTAATGATTACACCAAAGGAGGAGAGAATTAAGAGGAAAATCCACTGTGGTTATATGTGGCAATTGTTCACATCTGTTGAGTTAAGAATTCACATTAGGAATGTGTGTGTGCCACAAAATGTAAAGTTTAATGGCTTTAAATTAATTACTTACTTCCCTTGCTGATAAAGCACAAAAATCTCTGGGTCAAAGAATCAATGGCATAATTTTTATTTCTCACATTAATATCCTCTAGTCCTTTTTCTCCAGTTAGAAACAATTTCAAATTAAGTGTCCTCTATGCTTAACAAATACTTGTTGAATAGATGAATAAAATGTTTATTAGATTTCTGAGGTTTCTGATAAAATATTTTCTCAAGTTTTCCTTATAGAAAAGTAGTGTTTTAAGATTTCTGATCTATAGTTATTATCTTGTTTTATAAATTAATTATACTATTACTTAGGGTGGGAGTAAATATATTCAGAAGTCCCTTCTGAAATTAAAGAAAATCTAAAGCACGACCTAAAATAATCTTGTGATGTCCATATATTTTTTAAATATAGAAAAATGCTTTTGATTTAGAGATGCTGGTCTGGAAATTCTCCTCCAATGCTAACAACTTCTACTGTCTTCTTATATGTTTCCCTTTCTTTTCGTCTCTTACATGTAAGGGATAGTATTCATTGCTTCTCCTTTAGTGAATTCATCGACTCTTACAATATAACAAAGAGTTACTTAAATTTTTCTCTCTCTCTCTCTCTCTCTCTCTCTCTCTCTCTCTCTCTCTTCCACACACACACACACACACACACACACACACAAACGATATCACCAGTTCTGACCTTTTGTCTGTGTCTGAGTTTGCATTTTCAGTCATAGAATACCTCAAACATGTCTAAAGTCAAGTTCCAAACAGAATTACAAAACAGTTCCATCATATCCTATAGAATTTATTATTTCTTCAAATGATATAATTTCTTTAGTCTCTCAAGCTTAAAACCATGTTATCTTCTTTACTTCCTTGATTCATTTTGCCATCCACCTTCAATTAGTCACTAAATTTCATTGATTTGACTTCCCTAATCTCATGAATTTCTGTTCCATTCCTATAATTTCATCTCTCATTACCTATCAGCTTAATTTTCATAATAGCCTCTTAATTAGTCTTCAGTATTTCTCTACTCTAATTTTGTGTCTTGTTACAGATTAATCTTCCTAATGCACAAATCTAAGTATATCACCTTTCTAGTCACAAAACCCAGTAGCTCCCTATGACTTAGAGGATCAAATATAAACTATTTTGTTGGGCATTTATGACCTCTATCTGAATCTTCTATCAAATGTACTAATTTCCAGCCAAAGTGAGCTAATTTCCTATTTCCCAAATAAATTCCAATTTTATTCCTTTATTTCTTTGATTATGTTTCTCTTCATGTCAAATGTCCCTTTCCCATAGCCCTTTCCCCATTCTTGTCTCATCTCTCAAGATATTGCACAAATGCCACACCTTCCAGGAGACTTTCTTACTTACAATATGTTTTCATTATATTGCAGTTTCTCTCTTTTCTGAATATTTACAGCATTTTGTCAATACTTCACACAGAACAATTATTACATGTGAGTTTATATAGTGACCATTTGTATACTTATGGGATCTCCTCTTTAGGAAAGAAGCCAACTGTTTAATTCTATTCATATTTTTTCATTCCTCATTAACAAGACATGGCACAGTATTATGCACACTGTAAAGCTTCATAAATATATGTACAATTAACTTTCAGGGCTCTTTGTGGTATTTCTGAAAAGTCAGCTACACTGTTCACCTTCTATGTTCACTGAAACATGTAACATGGTACTGTGCTGACATCAGTTAGTTGCTACCCAGGTGTCACTGGCTCAGAAAGGCCATTAGAGTCATGATTATGGCAATGTTGACCACAAAAACTTAAAAGATAGAAACTATGCTTTCTACTTCCTTTATGCCCATCTCATAAAAGTTAATCGAATGTAGATCATGCTTTGACTAATACATTATTGCTCAATGAATGGTTTACAAAAATTAAAATATTTATATCCAAAATTCCTCCAGGAATAACAAAGAATTTATTTGTTTAAAATCAGCTGATCAAACTCTTCAAATACCCAGATTTGTTTTCAGTCTTCTAAGAAAAACAATGAAAATCATAACAAAAACTAATTTCAGAAACTATATTCTTGTAAATAACTTCTGGGTAGTAAGTATACATAAGCCCAAATCTCTGACTTTGCTCTATTATTCCTTTTGTTACCCTGCTGTATGTGAGAAATCCTATTTGTAATGATAGTCCAAGGATGCTGCCAGATCTTTCAGCAAAGTCTGATCTGTGCTCTGTTTACCTTGTTTCATAAAACAAATAAGTACTTTAAAGATTTTAGATTTTTAAAAGCAGAAGTTCACACTAAAAGCACTTTTAAATAATCGAATTAAAAAGATATCAGCATAGCACAGTCCCTTTGAAATAAAGTTACAATGACTCACTAAATAATTCAAGCTATAGATGGCTCTGATTCAGAGTTTCCCATAATTCCCTACTCCATATGATGGAGATGGAATAGTAGGGTACCTTAAAAATTCTAAAAGTCTCTACAGTTGTTTGGTGCTACCAATAAAGAAAAGTTATTGGATAAAGCATCTCAGTTATTTGTGATGGCTGTAGGAATATTCCTGATGTGCTTAAAAATGACATGACTCTATTACAGAGCTGTAGTAGGTAAAACTGCAGGTCTGTGGTAAGAAGGTTGAGCTCTCTCTTCTCCATGGAATATCTTGGAAAAGAAGGGATAAATTAATTAAATAAACATTAATAAAGTATATCACAGAAGAATAGAAGAGGAAAAAATCTATTTTCTCAGGAAAATTTATTTTCCTTTCTAGCTTCACCCCTAACTAATAGAATGTATACTGGAAAAATACTTAGCTTCTGTGGGCCTCAATTTCTTCTTAAACAATGGAAGGAAATTGAACTACATGGTCATTATGGGTCTTTCCCACTTTGTTTCTCTTAGGGAAAAATAGTAGTGAATTTATAAATTAATTAGTAATATAATTTCAGATAACGATAAGTGCTATGTAGAAAATAAAGCTAAAAGAGTGACTAGAAATGTGACATTTAAGCTGAAACTAGGCATGTGAAAATGTGGGAGAGGGTGTACTAGGCAGATAGAACAGAAAATGTAAAAGCTTCAAGGCAGGAAAAAGGCCCCTATGAGGCATTGGGGTGGTGATAAGAAATGACTGGGGAAAGTGAATCTATGGTAGAGTTTAAGTCTACTGAAAAGCCATTGAAGAGTGTGATGCTGAAAAGCAAAATGATCTGATTTAAAATTTAAGACAACTACCTGCAGGGCTACGTGGCAAAAAGACTGTAGGAAAGTGATAGTAGAAGCCGGAAAGGTAGAAGGGCTAGGGTAGTGATATGGATTGGTCTTTAGCAGTAAGACAATGGCAAGAAACATTAGACTTAAAAAAAATATGTTTAGAACTAGAGAGAAAAAAACAAGGCTTGATAATAGACTGGAGGTGAGAAGTGAGAGAGGAAAGAGGGCTAAGGATGGCCAATAATTGATCTTATCAAATATATATAAATTCATCTATAGAGATAGCTTGAACTATGGTCTTGGCTTTTGGTAATTTGCAACAAGATTTCAGTGGAAATGTTAAGGTTGCAAATGGAGATTTAGGAGACCGCAGCTTATTCGTGGTACTTAAAACCATGAGACTGGATAAAGTCTTATATGCTCTCACATTCACCTTTTTATTCTCTAGCTGCAGAAAATTGGATCAGGTACATTGAGTAATTCTTATTAAATTACTTGAGATGCTATTTTGAAGTTATTTGAGGTGATTTAATGAAGTAATACAGATAGATAGAGAAAGGAATTATGAAATGGTCCACTAAAAATACACAGTTTTAATTGTAGCTTAATTTAAGACTTCACTAAATGTTCTTCTTCATCAGATTGAAAGGTAAGAAACCAGCTATTATCATCTAAATTTACTTTGAGTATGTCCCATTGCTATTTAGTTTCTGATCTATCCAAAGCCAATTGATTTATTAGTAAGAGCAAAATTTTCTTTACTTTTAAATCCATTTAATTAATTGTTTTAATCCCAAAACTAATATTTTCAAACCAAAAGTGTGGTTTAAGTTTTATTCTTAATTAAAAACCCTGAAAATTTCAGAAACTAGAAACATGTTATTTTTGTTGACACTAAGTTATTTCTCTTTTATAATAGAAAAGTATTTCACTCTTAATCTTACCTTTTCATTAGGATTCTAAGATAAACACTTAAGTCTGCTTTACACAAATGGTATGAAAGACAAAAGGCTTATTTCCTTAACAGAAAAAAAGTCCTTATCAGTCAATAAGTAAATAAATAATAATGTATGTCTCACAAAAAAAAAAAAAAAGGAGGCAAAAGATAGCATCAGGCAGTTCACATAATAAAAGATGCTTAGCTTTAATTCACACACACTGTATCTAAATTTTCCAAGTGTTTCTTATTTTAGAATAATAAATTCTAATTTTGAGAATTATGCCAAATGATTCTGTATACCACTGGCCCTTTATTACACTTTCCTGAGGTTCCTAAACTATTTTTGTGAGTCTGTTTTGTTCTAATTTAACTCTGATTTTAATCCTTATCAGAAGAACCCTTCATATCTAAGCAGAAGTGGGGAAATAGAAGAAATAATGCTGGTCCTAATTATCAACCACCAATTCTGAGCACCCTTCCCCTCTTGACCTTTTTAAATATGTTTTCTAAATCCTCTTTTTCATAACTCTTCCCAATTTCTAATTGATTTATTTTTAAAATTTTTATCTGTATTTATTCTTATAGGCCTTTCTGCATCTCTGTATATCAAGATGTCTTTTTTCTTGAAACTACCTAAGGTAATACCTAATTAAGATTACCATTGAATATTAATTAATATGAAAGCATTCCTTTAAAGGTGGAATAGAAAAGTTTTTGAGAATTCAAACTAAGAAAAAGACTTTAAAAATGACATTTTAGAAATTAAAACTGGGAGTTGAATTTATATAGATGTTGCTTCTAGCAGGTAACAAAAAAAATGCTCTTAGATTAAAAACAAATCTTTCAAGAGTGCCTTAAATTGCTCTCAAATAGCAAGAAGATAGGCTATAGAAGCTCCAGAGTTAAGAACTATATTATTTTTACCTCAGAAGGAAAAAAAATTGATCAGAGTAACCCTGACAATCAGATGGAAGTCTGGTTTGAAGAAGAAGCTAAAGCAGTTTCTTGGTAGAGGTTAAGGAGTTGAATGAAGCAATTCTTCCTCCCTCTTCAAAAGGTACTTAATATTTTTTCTTTTTGAGTTAAATTCTTCTTTGATGCACCTCTACTCTTAATTGTCATAGGATCAGGTCCTGTTTTTGCTGTTTCTAACTTTTTACCAGTGTGGTGACTAGTATATTTTATTATTGGCTTACCAACAAGATTCAACACCTTAGGAGAGATGGAGCAGCCTCTGGATAGAGATACGTGGTACTGACAAAAGGCTTTACCGATAGCTGCTGCAATAGCAGGTCCAAGGATGAACAGTAAAAGGAAAATATGTTGATCCACATTTTGTTCTTCTTTTATAACAGAGTAACAAACATCTAACACAGCTGATTTACCATTACATGGCACCTCACTTGCTCACCGTGTTGCGGCTCTGACTGGAGTCATAATCCAGACCTGAACACCTCACACGTGTAGTACAGGCAGCTGGATACCACAGTCCTTAGGCAAGTGCTACACATTTGAAACAGAAGCTACCTTTCCATCAACCTAATCGACAAATCCAGACATTGACAGGTAGTCTGCAACTCTTAAAGATGCTGTTTCCCTAAAATGAGACAGATATAGTTTGACTGTAAAAGACCTACCCATGTCTCTTCTGAAATTCAGAGTACAGACTCAGTGCTGAATTGGGTTCCCTGCTTGACAGAAAACTTTTTTCCATTAAACTGCCAATCTTTTGTCTCTTAGTCTTTGTTTTTCTTTTCTTTTTTTCTTTTTCCTTTCATGGTCATAAAGAAATTGGTGGCAGAATTAGCTAGATTGATAATTTTTGGTAAAATAAAAAAAATGACTGAAATATGAATATAACAAAGCAATAAAAACAATTCTTTTAGTTTGAAAAGAAATTATTTGTGAAGTTAAAAATTATAATAAATTAAATCTCTACTAGCACACTCTCAGATAATAACCCATCAGAAAAACAGCTTTATAAAAAAATAAAAAAGAATGTCGATGGATTATGTGGGCTGAGAAGCCTTGGGTAGAACACAAAATGTATCCATTTGATAAAAAATAGAAATTACTATTAATTTGAGCTATTTTTTAAAATCAAAAGCCATTCTTCCATCAAAGTACATTCTATTGCAACAAAACAAAAATAGATTTCTTTGAAATACTTGAGAAATTAAAGAGGTAACTTGGACTTAACTGAGGCATGAATTTTTTTTTATTATAACTTGTGTGAATATTACATACTTCTATACCTTAAATTTTATATTTTTTAAGAGATGTCTTAAAAATTGCCCCACATTTAAATACTGACACACACACTGACGCGCACGCGCGCGCGCGCACACACACACACACACACACACACACGCACACTAGAATACAGACAATTTACGTACTCAAATTGAAAGACATCACTTGAAAATTGAGTACAAAACTGAATTTTCAGATAATAACAATAAGGGATTGGATCTTTGTATCAGTAAAATCTACAGAATCCCATATGGTGCCCCAGATGCTAGAATTTTAGCAGTTGTTCATTTGTCCATCCAAATTTTTTCAATCACAGTCCTGTTTGTACAAAATTATCCCCAAATTTAGTGGATTAAAATAACAACAATTGTTTATCTCACAATTTTTGTGGGTCAGATTTTGGAAGAAACTCAGCTGTGCAATTTTGGGTCAGTCTCTTGAGAAGTTGCAGTCAGATGGCTGTGGCTGGGTCAACTCCCAGATTTCTTTAACCACATGCCATGCATCTTTTC
Source organism: Cynopterus sphinx (assembly GCA_030015415.1). Taxonomy (NCBI): domain Eukaryota; kingdom Metazoa; phylum Chordata; class Mammalia; order Chiroptera; family Pteropodidae; genus Cynopterus; species Cynopterus sphinx. The sequence goes on along the minus strand of CM057379.1, from coordinate 48,729,864 downwards.
TGAGAAGACTCAAACAAGTGGGCACTGAAACAGCTGTGCTCCTTGGCCATCTCTCTTCATCTCTATTCTATCCACATGATCTCTTCAGCATGGTAGCTTCAGGGTAGCCAGATTTCTTACATATTCACTTAGGACTCCCAAGGCGCATGTGCTGAGAAAGAGAGAACCAGACAGAATCAGTATCAACTTTTATGATTTTGCCTTCAACCATCTTTATTGATAGAATCAGTTTAAAATTCCTACTCAGATTCAAGGGGAAAGAATCATAGTTGTCACTACTTGATGGAGGAGGATCAATATCATTTTATAAGAATGTGATGTGAATTCTAAATTGATGTGTCCAACTTCAGATAATATGATCTGCCAAATCATCAAAAGGTCTGGCTGAGACCTACACTCAGATTTGTAGGACAGTAATGAGAATGGCAAATAAGACACTACCACCACCATGGAAGAAAGACTCTTCTGTAAAATAAAATAAAAAAAAATGCCTCACATGTCAGCTATCCATATTTAATTGTATCCATCTCATTTATACCTTGACTACCTATATTCCTTCATTTTGGGGCGGGGGGGGGGGGGGTTCAACAGATATTACTGAATACCTACACTGTATTAAGCAGTATATAAAGTGGTGATGATGAAGTTGTAGACACAAAGACATAACGCTTGCCCTCACTGAACACATTGTATATGTACACACTCAGAATTTGATTTTAATAGTTTGTGTGTGAGGCAAATCTTCAACACAAGTAGCATATTTAAATTTTAAAATAAGAATTGATTAAGAGCTAAGTATTACATGACTCTAATAAGAAAGAAAACTAGATAGCATCATTTTGAGTTCAAAGGAAAGTAATTGAAAATAGGGAGACCCATTTTCTTTGTATTTTGAAACTGGTTTTGAAATGATCCAAAAAAGGAGTTCTAAAGAGAATAAAAAAAATGAGAGAGAAGATTTTAGTCCATGAAAGCAGTATTATAAAAGATACTTAGCTCAGTTCTCCAAGGGAAGTTATTGAAAAGAACATATTCATTTGATTATATGAATTTGGACATGAAGTGATTTAGTGTATAACCTGCAGGGCTTTTTTTGTGTAAGTTTGTCTATTATCCTAGAACATTTTTTTTTTCAAGATCAAAACAACGTCTAAGACATTGCCTGAAGAAGGCATTTAGTTCAAGAAAAGAAGTTATAATTATATGACAACTTAAAACCTCAGCTAATTATTATTAAAAATATTTTATTTTAAATCTGAGGTCCAAGGTATCTTTTAGGTTTGATATCCTGGCATATAATTCGCACAAATCAAAGTCATAAAATCTCAGTATTTATAGGGACTTTAAAAATCATCTAGTCCTCAAACTTCTCCTATATTGATTCATTCCATAAAATATCTCACCCATCTTGTTTAGTTTCCACTTAAAGGCAAATCATGGCTGCCTTTATCCAGTGGTGTAGTGCTGATTTCATTTTTAGCACCTTTGTAAATGGCCAATTCTCATTTTCATGGATTCTGTATTTTAAAATTTACTTAATTACAAAAAAAATTTTATTAGTAACCCCCAAAATCAATACTCATAGCATTTTCATAGTCTTTTATGGACATGTACAAAGAGGTAAATTTTTTTTAATTGAAAGATGTGCATGTTCCCAGCTGAGGAACAAGGTGATATCCTGCCTTCTTGTTACAAATCTCATACTGTAAACAATTGTCCTTTTGAGGGGTCTCTTTAGTATCATGTTTTTGTATATTTTTGTTTTTTGTTGGTGGTGGTGATTTTGTTTAAAATAGCTCCAAGCTTAATGCTAAAGTGCTGTCTAGTGTTCCTGAGCAGAGGACAGCTGTACCTTACAGGAGAAAATACATTTTAGTTAAGTTTTATTTAGGCATGAGTTCATAGTGCTATTGGCCATGAGTTCAGTGTTAATGAGTCAATGATATATATTAAATAAGGTATCTATAAACAGAAAGATACATAAAACAGAGCAATGTATTTATTGGCTGACAAAGTTACTAAAGGGTACTTGCAGAAACCTAACCCTATATTTTTTGTAGGAGCAAGGGCTCTATTTACTCATTCAGTTTTCATGACAATATCATAGAACATACTGAGAATAATAATTGACTACACAAACACATGTACTACAAATACCCAGTGTAACAGAGAATACTGAGCTTTCTTTTCCTTTGTATGTCTTAGTAGTCTTAAATGAAAAATTTAAACTTCTTTCTTTCTCACTATAGAAATAATGCATTTCATGGTGTCATTTCTAATGTGGTATGAAAAAAAATTTAATAATTACTAATCATATCTATGGTTTTATGCCCACCAACCAGACTTCGATTGTGCTATTCCTTTGTCAAATTATTTTTGCAAAAATAGCCATAAATTATAGTCCTCTAGAGTTAGTGAACTCTCATAGAAATGAGAGAGAAATTGCAAAACCATATTCACCCTGGCTAGAGAATGAGCAGCAACATGACAGAGAAATATGATTGGAATAAAACTTTTAAACCATCCTTAAAATTCATGATCCCTAATGTTTCCCTAGCATTAGGATTCAATGGCAGTCCTTCAGAAACAGCCTCGGCAACTGACAGATATTCAAATGTGTGACAGGGAATGAAAAGTTTATCATATGTTAAAGTGTTGATGGTAGAGAGGCTGGAGAGTTGCACGAAGGGGAGAATTAAAGTTCTTAAATTATCCTTCACTTAGATTAATATTCTAATTTTTTTCACCCGGAGGCTGTGTAATGATCAGAACAGAAGCCAATATATAGTGGAGATGTTTAGAATGCATTAAATTTTTATGTTCTCTTCAATATTTTTCAGCCTCCTTTTAGTTAAACAGGACCATATACTGCTTGGCCAATAATGTTTGAACAGAAGTGACATACTCTTCTGGTAGAAGCATAAAAACAGGTATTTTCAACCACCACTTCCCTGGCACTCTCTTCCCCAACACAATAAGCTCTATTATTGTAGTACATTTTATCGGTACCACAAGAAGACAGAACCTCTGTCATCCTGGGTCATCGAACATGGAGCAGACTTCCACTGAACTTGATGAATAACCATCATGAGGATTAAACCTTTTATTTTATTAAACCACTTTGACTTTGGGATTATTTTATTAAATTATTGTTGAATTTTCAATGCTGCTCTTTATTAATTTTATCCTGAATGCACACACAAGAATTTCTGAGTTAGAGAGAGATATCTTAGTAAATTCCTCACAGTGAATAATAATTGCTTCAGGCCCTGTTTCATTGTGCCCTTTGACTGCCGTTAGAGTGGCATAATAAAAGACAAGTCACTTGTCCTATGTGAGTGGCCAAACATCCATAGTGAGATGAGTAAAAACAATTTTTCTCTGCTTATAAAAATAAAGGAGGCAGATGTCTCCCTTCTCTTTTGTAAATAAAATCTCTCCAGGAGGAGCCAGATAGCCACTGCTTGTCTCAGCTTGTATGACCTACCTTACTATATTAAAGTCTCTATTGAGGAAGCCCTCCAGTCTTCCAGCTACCTTGGGGCTTAACCTTGGGACTTTCCAAATCAGAGGAATTAACTAGGCAAATGACTATAGAATTAATTTTCATGGTATGTGAAGATGCTTATTACATTCTAAGGGAAGTGAAAACAAGCATTCTATAACTTGATAGCATTAAAGTTTCTGTGGCCCAGGAGGCTAGATCAGGAGCATTGAGAAATCTCTTGATTCTCCACTCTTACTATGATCTAGCCTCACCTGAATAATAAGAGAGTTAAGAGTCAGACTAATTTGCATAAAGAAAAGTGTACTTCAATGAAAATAGAATAGATGAACCCAAGAAGGTAGCCTGCATATACATTTTTGAGGACTAAGAGCATCAAGCCAAGGATTTGACATTGTATTCATCCAAAAGCATTACAATGACTTTGGAGGCCTTGTTATCCAAAGGTGTCTATATATCAATCTACATATTTCTAACAAATCTCTGTTATGTGAGGGAGGCTCAAAATAGTAGTAAGTCTGAAGTGAGGAAAAGAAACTTCCTTGGAATAAATCCTAGGAAATCTTTACTCTCTAGAAGAGGCTAGGGACTATGACTCCTTGAAGTCCGACTCAGTCTTAGTATAGTAATTTAAAGTAACTTAACTATATAGACCCGGCCCAGAATATGATTTAGGGGAAAAAATATCTTCCATGGCTTGGCTTCTGCTGTCATTTTCACCATACTTTTCTCTAGTGATGACTTCCAGCAGCTGTCATTCAAACTGACTGTAAATTGAACTGGATACCTAAAAGATCAAGAGAAACTTCACATTTTTCCCTTGAAAGGCTAAAGCTCCTAAAAAGAGGTTATTACTTCATTAAATGAAATTAAATGGAGCTCTAAATATCAGCTATGAAATCTTTGTAAACATAAATTCTAATCTAAGTTTTAAGGAAGATCTGAGATTCTCTTGAGGAACCACAGTTTTATGAACGTAAATCTTCTGTGTATCATGTGCCAAAGATTCCTCCCTTCTGTAAATAGAAAGACTAGCAGAATACAGCATAAAATAACATGACCTTTATCCATGGCTTTAGCCTTTTCTTCTTGAATTTAGTTCATCAACACAGAATCACAAAGGTCTGCCTTTAAAGCCCTAATGTTCAGCTTGAGATTAGACTTGCCAATGAAAATAATAAAAATAATATTTTTCTCCCATGAAATCCATATCTTCAAAAAATTAAGGTAAATAGTGACTATATTTGTTATAACAATTATCCATATCAGTATGGTATTTCACATGATGTTTGATTTTTCCTCACCTGTAATTTAGTTTGACACCTGGGAATGAATATCTGAAGCATGTCTAGTTAAAATTTTCTAGCTCACAGTAGAGTATAATTAAAGTATTTGTTAGCATTGTGAATTTAATTGGCATGTAAATGATACGCTTGTGGATGATAAGCACATGCTAATTTCCATATCAAGAATTGAAAGTAAATAAGAAGATTTTTTCCTTGTAAGTCTTTTCACAGAGCCTCTTTGAAAAGCTTAACTTATTTTTTCTCATAATTATGTCATCAGAATAAGTTTAACTTAAAATAAGAGTATTTATTTCAGCCTTGATAAAAATCCAAATGCTAAGCAATATACTGAAAACTGAATGGGTGGAAAACAAATTTAGAAGACAAAAACAGAGAAATGAGTGAGTTTGAGGGTGTATAGGTACAGAAATAAAAAGTTATTTACAAAAGAAATACTTATTTTGACAAGGAAGGAATGAGTGATGCTGCAGCATCCCTCTGCTGCCTTCCTTACCCAATGTAGTGATTAAGAGCTAGACCTGAAATTAATTGTCAATATATCATTTAATAGGTACATGTCCTTGGACATACTGGGTCTTCTCGAAGCCAGTTTCTTGGTATGTTAAAAAGCACCTTCTCTCTTTCTCTCACCCATTAACAGCTAATTTGTAGGAAATACTTGTCAAGAAGTATTATTGGCTCTACCTTTAAAATATATGGTGTTGTTCCAAGACTCCATTAGCCCTTGTCTGAACACTGCAATATGCCTTCTTTGCCTATTTTGCTCCTTCTGTGTATTCTCAATGCTGAAGCCACAGTGAATCTTTGAAAATTTGTCAGATCTGTCACAACTCTCCTCTAAATCTTCCAGTGACTCCTGTGCTCGTTCAGAGTAATAGACAAGGTACTTAGAAAAGTTTACAAGGCTCTCCCTGCTCCAGCTCATAGCAACCTCTTTCTCACTGCTGTGCTTTAGCCACTCTGATCTTGATATTTCTTGAACCCAACAGGCAAACTCCTGCCTTAGGAACACATTTCCCCCAAATATCTCAAGTTTTCACTTAAATGTTAACTTCTCAGTGAAGCCTACATTGACAACCCTATTTAACATTACAACTAATCCTTCCCTACCCTACCCACTATCCCTCTTCCCAGTTCTCTTTGTATCCCCAAACTCCTCCTGCTTCTAAGACACTATATTATTTGCCTATTATGCTTATTGCTTATTATCTGTCTTTATCCCTTCAGGATGTAAACAATATAGGCAGGGATTTTGCTCAGTTTTGTTCACTGATGTATATCAAGCTCCTGGAACAGTAGATTTGACCTGGTAGGTGCTCAATAAATATTTATTAAATGAATAAATAAATAAGCACCTATGCCATAGTCTTGTTTTGAAGATTAAATTCAATAATTTAATAGTGCTACCACTATACTCTTACCCAGACATTTCTAAACTTTCCTGTTTATGAGTTGTCATAAGTCCCCCCCTCCTCATTCTCAATTATTAAAGGAAAAGAAAAAACATAAAAGACACTATATAACAATTTTTTAAATATATTTTTTAGCTTCATTAATATGCCTGTTTGCTTTGAGATGTAGGACCCTGGGCTGCCAACACATTCATAGTTTTATAAGATGCATTTTAACTAATCCTTTGCAGTACCTACTGTTAATAGAACATCGTGAAGAGATTGAGCCTCTGTAGAAACACTAAACATAAACAGACACAGGAAATCAGAAACAGAGGCCAGTTTTAAGATCTAGTAAGTGAAGGAGACTCAGCAAATGCACTAAGAGATGACAAAATATATTGAGATTTAAATAGTGTTTTTTATCTCAGTTAACACATTAACAACTTAGTTAACTGTATAAAAAAAGAGAATTATTAATACCTCCTCTCACTGTGGTAAAACATACATTATAGATAATTCAGCATTTATTTCTCATTAAACAGTTGATTTTGAATATTAAAACCAGGTATTCTGTACTTTATAGTTTGATGTCAAAATTCTTCCATGTTTTAAAATTTTATTTTCTCTATAACTATAAAAACATACTATTTATATTAACTTAATCCAGCCAGCAGATTTTCCATTACACCAATATATTGTCATTCTTATTTATAACTCAGTCTTCTGTGATTTCAGTTAACCTGCTCAAATAAAATGATATAATTGATTGCTTAAACCTGATGGACACATGCAGTCCTCAAATCTGAGCAGATCCCTCATGAAACACAGCCTGAAATGGTCCACTCATTTGTTTCTACCATACCCTAAGTGTAAGTATAATCTTTCATTAAATTTCAGGTCATAATCTCCCTTCTCTAGGAGACTTTCAATGTATTCATAAAGTCAAATATCCATTCATTTTATTTACTTTCTTGAAATGATTATGATACATATGTGTGCATGAACACATACACACACAAAAAAATTAAAAGGTTAAAAGGCTGAAGTATATGTCTAAATTATCCTTGAGGGCAACTCAAAGATATATGCAAATATATATATATATATACATATTTATACATATATATTTTATATGTATGTATTTATATACATTTATTTCTATGACCATAGACATTAATGAAAAAATTAACAAATGTGGCAGAAAAATTATTTCTAAATCTACCAATATTTGCTTTCATTCCTTTTGAAGAGTCATTTTTGTTTCTCATAGGTAACATTTCAACAGCTAAATTTTAGTCTTTTTATGTTCTCATAACATGTTATTTTAGTTTGTTGCCTGAGAAGTTTTTCACATTTGCAGACTAATGATTGATTTGACTTCAGGGCACTAAGGTCCAAAGTTTGGTCTTAATGAAGACTCCTTCCAACAATGTGATATTTTGGAGTCTATCATCTTTACTTACAAACTATACAAAAGAGGTTGTCATAACAACCAAAGCTTAGTAGCTTAGTGTTTCAGATTTTCAGATTTAATTTTATACCTTAATAATATTTCTCTGCATTGCTTTAAACCACTTGTAAAATAAATGAAATATTTACCTTAAGCATTAAAAAGAAATGCTTAAAGAATTTCTTGTAATTCAACATATCTCTACAATTCATGTATATCTCTATATAAATATGTTTAATGTGTTTTATCTATAATACATAATGCAAATGTGTGCTCTATTTCAGTATGGTCCAACCTGTTCCTCACATATATATGACCTTAAATTCTGCTCATCCCTCAAGACCCAAACTCCACAAAAAATTATCTCTTGTACATTAGATTTATAGCTCCCACATGCTCTGGAATCCCTCTTTGAGCCTATTTCCAGCACTTACCCTACTTTATACTTAATTTATGTGTGTAAGCATCTATCTTAATCCCAGGTTACTGTGCTCCTGAAAGATTGGAAATATCATTTTACTTTTCTTAGTGTTTTTCTCAAAGACTACTACAGAGATGGTCCCCAACCTTTTTGGAACCATGACTAGTGCTCCTATGAGAATCTAATGCCTGAGAGTTGGAGCTGAGGCAGATGCTAGTGCTGCAAAGTGGCTGCAAATACAAATGAAACTTCACTCCCTGGCCAGGCACTCACCTCCTTCTGTGTGGCCTGGTTCCTATCAGGCCATGGAACAGTACCAGTCCTTGTCCCAGGATTGGAGACTCCTGTATTACATACAGTACCTTAAAACAAAGGACTTAAATAGATATTGAGTAAAACATATCTTTGTCAAGTAACTCCTTGGGCAGGGCACACAGAATTCTGCTTTGATGGAATACAGACACCCTATGTACATATATGAATGGAACTGCCTTCAACTTTAGAGCACAACATTCATCTTATTAAATATTAAAATGAACTCTTTGTAGAGTACTGCCTCTTACTGTCATTTGATTAACTGCACTATAAAGTTATTTTATAATGCCAGAGAAAGTGTTAAGTATTCAAGATGTTAAAAGACTTTATCACAGGCATTAGAATGTAGAGGCCTTAAGGTTTTAAGACCAGGACTAAATTAACTACAGAGATAGAGAAGATATGATACTTGTACATTGGCTGGACTCTTGAAAAATTTTCTATTCTTATTTCTTTTTGAAGTGACAATGTAAGATCCAATTTTTGCATTTTGCACATGTACATGATATAACATAATTGCTGAAGAATCTAATAAAGTACACAAATACAACAAGCACATTACGAAAACAAGACAATTAGGGACAACGGAAAATGTTCTTTTCCTGCATTTCATTTTCAAATATCGCTTATACTGAATATTCCACCCTTCTACTTTTAATATTTTTACCTTGATTGAACTCTCATATTTCCATTCTCAAATCACCTCTTTCTGGTTATTCTTCTTTCCCAAATTCTCTTAACTAGAATGCAGGTGGTTGCAAATTAATATTACTCTTGTCACCCATATGCTCAGAATTGTAATGAGTTGTAGCCCACCATCAATCCTAAACTTTAAGTTATCACATCAGTCCTTACTCCTTCTCCCAACCATCACCCCACAACAACCCTTCCCCTTTGCCATATATATCATTTGAGGCTCATCTTAGGACACTCAGGCCAAGGACTTCATGAAGTTTATTCTATCTTCAACTATGTTCTACTCTTCTCTATACTTGGAATGATCTTAGTTAAATTCACTTCCACAAACATTAACTGAGTACTAACTTTATCAGAGACTGTGCTAGGTATCAGGGATACAAAAACATAAATATGCAACAGTTGCCTTTAAGGATACTTCATTTTTAATCTTTCATTGTCAATTCTTTTTGTCTTCTCTACATGCTCCTTAAGATATCTCTGAGAAGAAACTTTTCTTATTCACCTCACCTGATGCTGCTCATTCTTTTTCTTCATATTTTCCCTTACTCCATATTCCAGTTCTTTAACTGTATTATGTTATCTGTAAGTTCTTAGGTCAGATTTTCTATGGGAAATGCTTTGAAAATGCTGGAACTAATACTAATATTTATATTTCCTAAAATAACACTAATTGATAGGTACATCTAAGGCATCTTTATGCTTTGAAACTTTTATATATAAATTATAAAAATTATATACCCTGTGAAGTTCTAGACACAGGTAATCTATGGTGAAAATAATCAAAGGAGTTGTTGCTTCTGGGAGGTAGGGACAGGTTGATTGGGAAAGGGCATGAGAAAGCTTTCTAAAGGTAACATTTTGTATTTTAATAGAAATTTTCATTTTATAGGTATATGTATTTATCTAAATTCATCACATAGTCACTAAGATTTTGTCCATTTCATTGCATGTAAATTCTACCTTTTTATCTTTGTTTTGTATTTGTTTCTTATTCTTAGCTGTTTTTTAATGTTGTTCCTTCTGTTTTTTCATTAAATTTCAGGCAAAGCCATTCTTCCTCAGGCATCTTGTTAATTTCAAAGATTATTGTGTCTTTTTCCCCGTATTTTTGCCAGTTTGATCAGCTATTGCTTCAAAACCCCCAGCACCAACTCCTGTTCTAAGTTTCTAAATTTTTAATTAAAAATTTCTTTATTTCCCTTCAATATTTTCAAATGTTACAGATATCTTATTTCAGATTGAATTGTATTAAGATTTCTTCTACTTCAAAGATGTTTCTTTGGAGGGGGCAGAATTTTTATTAGCTAAAATGAAATGCTATAAATCTAAATTTCTATTTTCTTACTTTGTGGGAATGCCATGTTGTCATATGCTATTCACTTTAAAATATTATTTTCCTGTACTAGTAATATAATTATATGTATCCAGAGTAAGAGTCTGAGAAAGCTAACTAGGTTTCTTAGTTCGAAAATATTCTCTTCTTTTGATATGGTGAAATATTACTTTTTTTTTTAATCGTGTTTTAAAAAGGGCTTGGTGTATTTTCTGATTTTGACTCTGTTTTTACAGAAACTTTAATTTCTCCTTCTTGTTTTTTTTTTCTTCATTTACCAGAAGCCTCCAAGGGTACATCTCCCTGACACTTGTATTTACTTAGAAGTGGTGCCATTTTGAACTTCTGCTTTGGGCTCTACTATTTATAGTAGTGGTGTGCCAATCAATATACAAGATCTCAAGCTGATTCTCAGTATTTTCCCATTCTGACTACAACCGGTTTTTGAGTGATTTTTATTTGCATTTTAACATCTGTAGTCTTCCTACTTCCACCCCTCATTCATATCCTCTCTGCCCCCACTCCATCTCTCCTTAAGTCTCCTCTTGGGTATAGGCTCTAGACATGATTTTGCTGGTCTTAATGCTTATTTCCCTACTTACAGGTAACTTAAGATCTGTTTCTTAGTCTTTAGGGTTCCTGAACCAAATTCTGAAGTGTGTGTAGGCTTCCCTACACAAATAAGTAATTCTGGGATACCAGCAGGATGTCTGAGAATTCAACTCAATTCTGATGCTATCTATCTGGAGATAGCATCACATTCCATAGGTAAAGGGATCATTTCCATAAGACTGCCCTCTACTTTAGATGCAGAGGTTATTAACCTGTACTTCTGGACAAATGACTATAGATCAGAGGTTCCCATGAACCTCTCCTTGGGTTTGATTAATTTTCTAGAATGGCTCACAGAACTCAAGAAATCTGTTTACTCATTAGATTGCTGTTATGGTTACCCAACCTGGAATGTCTCTAAAACCCCTCCCTTTTGGGATGAGAGGCTTTAATGATATAGGCATGATTTATTAACTCACTGTCCATTTGTGATTGATTTAATCTCTATCCCTTCTCCCCATTCCTGGAAATCAGAGGGTGGAACTAAAAGTTTCAATTCTCTATTTAAGGGTGATATCCCTGAAAACTATCCCCCATCTTTGGCGCTTTCCAAAAGTCACCTTCATTAACATAAACCCAATTGTGGTGTAAAGGGACTTGTAAGAAATAATAAGACACTTATTTCACTTCTATGACTCTAAAATCTTTTTAGGAACAGTGAGGACAAGAGACCAAATATTAAAACAAAAGATGTTCTCATTACTATTATGACTCAAAAAATTACAAAGTTTTTGAGATCTGAGCCAGGAACTGTGGATAAAGACCAAATATATATGAGAAATATTTTTTGGTCATCTGAATGACTATATATTTTGTAAATCAATATCACACATAGTTACATTAAAGGCATAGATTATGGGTAAATTTGCTTTCCCTACCAATCAGTAAAAATATTTTGCAGGACAATATTTTGGAGGAAAATTTAGATTTAGGAGGTATCTTAGTCCATTCAGGCTGCTATAACAGTATAACATAGACAGGGTGACATAAAAAACAGAAATTTCTCACAGTTTGGAGTTGGAAAATCCAAGATCAAGTTGCCAGCATATTTAGTGTCTGGTGAGGGAGCTCTCAGGAGTTTCTTTCATAGGGGTACTAATTCCATTCATGGGGGCTCCAATATATGATCTAATCACTTTCCACAGGCTCACCTGCAAATACAATTGCATTTGAGATTAGGTTTCAAAATATGAATTCTTGTGGAACACAAATTTTCAGTACATAGCAGGATATTCTTTTTTTTTTCTGCAATTACTTGGAAATATTTAGAATTTCTTTTCTAAAATTCAGACAATTTTTTTCCTTTCAGGCAATTTATATTAAATCTCATAATGGCAAAGATTGCAAGCCAGTCTTGCTAAAAATTCATCCTACTGTGTGAATCAGGAAGTATTTTCAGTACTGTAATCAATAGCAATGTCTTTCAAATCTCAGACTGTTGAGGAAAAGCTGCATTTGAGAATTTTAGATTATCTTGTTCTTTAGCTGATAATAAAACAATGATACTAAAAGTTTTGGTTCCACTACACTGAGTGTATACAACTCAATCAATGGTCATGTCATGGGAAAACCCATGGCTTTCCAAGTATTTACATACATGGAAGAAAGGAACTGCATGAGTAGTCTAATAGCTGAAAATAAAACTATAACCATTGAATCATCAGTAAATTGCTGTCTTCTAGGTCAAAATTGTGAAATATTTGTAATTTCATATGGTACAACTTAATATATACCCTTACTGGGAAAGTGTGATTGATTTTGTTAGCATGAAAGCTTAAGCATGAATAGAGACTTCACACCTCACTATGGGTAGAATAAAATTGAGTTGAGAGAATGTCTCAGAACATAATATACTGGGAATTTTGAACAGATAAGGGTTAAAATGTAAGCCTGATAAATTTATTAACATATATTTAACTGGTCATCTGCTATTTCTAGGCATCTGGAGAGAATTTCCTAGACTGGCTCTTCATATACTTGTAAAGTGCTATTATGTCATTAAAAGCCTAATATTTATGAAGCATGGTACTAAGTTTTGGAATTCAGAAAAAAAAATCATACACACAAAGCTTATTCTAAAGAATATAGAACCCTATTAAAGTACTGAATAATTATTCAATATCAATTATTATTATACCTGCCTGTTTTCAGATCAGGAAGAAAGGAGAGAAGGTGACGAATTTTTGTAGGAATAATCTAAAAAATTCAAATTCAAGATGACCGTTCAGGAATACTACCTAGAGTTGTACTGTTTTCAAATGTACAATGTAAAATGAAGGTTACTGGGCAAAGGAGCATGTGAGTTCTGGCTTAATGTGTCCACTTGGAAGAAACTAATTTTTCTAATTTTTATGAAGGTGTCCCACAGGATAAGTGGGGTCCATTAAAATGAGAGATAAGGTGGAAGTACCTAGTAAGTAGCAATGCAAAACTGCAGCTCAAAATCACTTGATCATGAACTCACTGCAGTGACAAAATCACTGCAGCTATGACCTTCATCATTCTGGCCCCTGTTCACACTTGGGAAGTGCTTAAAAGAGGTTTTTCCTGACTAACTTGAGTCAGGCTTTTGTGTGGTACCTGTATTTGTAGCTGTGGATACAATTCATTTTAAATTGGAAGAGTACTTAGAAGATCTTCAAATTGATGCAGAATTCTACAATTGAAGAATCAGAGACCAGAGAAGTTAAGTAATCCTTTTAAAGGTCATATGGAATACCCAAGTATTTCAATGAGGGTGGGCCAAGTTTTGCTGCATTAATAAACAATCCTCAAACTCCAGGGGCTTACAACTATAAAAGTTTCTTGCTCATTCTATGCATTTGACAAAGGGCTGTTCCCATGAGCCTCCCAGGGACCCAGACAGATGGAGGCTCTATCCCTGCAGCAGGAGGAAGGAAACTTGGTGGGTTGTACACTGTCTTTCGAAACTTCCATGAAACATTATTTCTGCTCATGTTTTCATTTGTCAAAGCAAAGGAAACAGTTCAATACTGCCATGCATATGGAAACTGGCACTTTTGTGAAAAGCCCTATACCACGTGAGAGGATTCAAATAGCTTGTACTTATATTTCAATAAGTTCAAGAAGTCTCTCTAAAATGAACTATAAATTATAATTATACACTCACACAGTATCTTCACTGTATTAATGCAGTTATATAGAAAGTGGCAACCTTCCTTCTGGTGTATAAAATTTCGATAGCTATGAGAACAAAAAATGTCATTTAATTATGGATGCAAATTTTTAAAAAGTATTGATGTGGGCAGAGTATAAATCATGTGAAAGCTTTCATTACTTACCACAGAGAAATTCACTTCCTATTAAAAAGAAACAGAAAAATATAACACTATTTCTCCCTTCTTCTATTATCAGCTTATTCTGAAGTTCTGCTCTAAAGACCTGTGCTATGGTCTTTATTTATTGGATATACTAACATAAAGTCTTATTACACTTTGATATTTAAGTTTGTCTTTTCTGTATACTATTCAGAATAGTTACAGCAAGTGCTGTCTTTTGCATACCCAAGAGCCACTTTCTTCTTTTCTGTTGGAATCCTGATTTGTTCCAGGGTCCATTCTTCCCATGAGAGATTTGGGAGAAAATCCTAATTGCCCAAATCTAACCATTGTCGCACTTGCTACTCTTTCTTCTTAAAAATAACTTGAAACAGTAATTTCTTTTGCTGGATATTGTTGAGTCTCCTGGAACTGTAGCAGCCAGCTTATAACAAAGAAATAACTTAAGAACAATGGCTGCGTAAAAGAGGCCTTTAAACTCACTGATATTTATCATCTCTTTTTAAATGTAAAATAATAAATCCCTTAATTTTTTAAGCCAGTGCTTCCCAAATGCTGGTCTGGAACATGATTAACAGCTACTGTCAGAATGTACATCAACACACACTTTCATCAAGGAAGGTTTTCTACAAAGAATATAGATGGACTAAATGGTGCGGCCAATGACAGTTGAGTTACATTTTGACAAGAGCTCCTAATCTGCAATAATTGGATTGTTTTAATAATTTGCTTGGAGAACCCAACTCAGCAAGTTACCTGGGAAAACATGTTCAGAAAACATTGAAATGTACCTTATTTTGGTGTACAGTCTAGGCTGCCTGGAGTTTGCTCTTTTAAGGTCATTTTATCATTCTTGGCTTCAATTCAATAATCCATTCAATAAATGTCCATTGACCACTAAATTATACATGCAGGATACATGAATAAATAAAAAAGCCTCCTTGGTCTCATAAAGATCACAAATTGATATGGAAAATATATAAGAAATCAGTAATTACAGTACATGCTGAGGTAATTAAAAAGTTGTTTATAGGGTGTTAGACAGTTATGTGTAGTGTTTGGGATAACAGGGAAGAATCAGCAAGGAAAAACTACAGAAAATGTGGCACCTGAGCTGAATTAAGAAATAGAGCTGTGGCCAGAGTGACATGCTAAGGAACTGGCGTCTAATTGAAGGTGACGGCTTATTACATGACAACTTGCATTTTAGTACTGTGACTCCAGGAATTTTTACACTGGTAAAGTGCCTGCTGGACAGCTGGTTAGAACTGTAGCTTGAGTAATTGAAACCACCTAAAACTGAAGAATGGCTTTGGGATCAACTTGAACATTTTTCAAAATGTCCACTTTAGTTCTTCTGTATTTTTCATTCAGTACACAACATAAAGAAAATTTACCTAAAATTAGACATATTCCTATTTTTAATCTTCACCACTACACAGACACTGACATATGAAAAACTGAGGCAGAGATAATCTCTTGAAGTGGTCAAGCCTGGCTTTGAATCCAAGCAAATCTTAATCCTGAGCCCATATTCTTCATCCATTGTTACTGCCTCTGTAGCAAAATGTAGGATATCTTTTATAGGATAGCCAAACCGTAATTATAGAGGCAATAGTGGCTTCTTTTAAAAGCAAAACCTGGGTTTTGGGTTTCTGCCAAACTCCCTATTCCAGTATTCTGAAATCGGAAACACCTGCCTGAGGTACATTTTACTTGGCCTACCAGTTTCATTCAAGCATGTATGGGTCTATCCAATGATTTTTCCAAAACCTGAAATTTTATGAAAATCTTGTGGTTCTGTTAGCTTCAATTAAATGTACATGGTGGGAAGGGTGAGGTAGATGGGGTCAAAAACATAAATTTGGAAGTTATATAAATTACATTGTGAATAAAAAATGTGTATGTAGTATGTATATACATACATACAAATTATAAAAATAGTCGTTTTTAAAGATTCAAGCCAATACAAAATTATACTGGTGTCATATGCTTTGTATGGAACTGTGATAGTAAATTTTAAGTGTCAATTTGGCTGGGCCATGTTGTCCAGACATTAGGTCAAAAACATTCCCATGAATATTTCTGTGAAAGCGCTTTGATGAAATTAAAGGTGATTATTCTTCATAACATGAGCGAGCTTTATTCAATCTGTGGAAGACATTAAAAAAACTTCTCAGGAAAAGGGAATTCTGCCATCAGATGCTTCAGACTAACCCCCATCAGATTTTGAACCTGTCAAGCTTCAACATTCCCATGATCCAATTCCTTCATCTCTGCATACACATCAGATTGGTTCTCTCTGCATTGATGACCAACACATTTGTCTCCTCTCTACCATTCAGTATACCCACACTGAAAGTCAGCCTATGGAACCCTTTATAGGGGTGGGACAATCTATGCCTCCTACCCCAGGATAGGAAAAGGTTTTTATCTTTCACTTACAGCAGGGCCTTGAATGTCATTTTAAGAGAGAAAGTAGGCTCTGACCACCGTATGTATGGTTTGCACATACTTTCTGCATGGGTTTTCTCTGGGTACTCTGGTTTCCTCCCACAACCCAAAGCTGTGCAGGATAACAGACATGCCTAAATAGTCCCAGTGTGCGGATATGTATACAATTTACACTGCCAGAACAGGCTCTGGTCACCCTCCACCCTGAAAAAATGATGGAAAACAATTCATGTTTCTATTGAACTCTCTTAAATGTATGCATCACTCACATTTATTTCAACGTTTAATGTTAGAAGTGTTTTGGGTGTTTATTTAGGTTGATTTTTTTTTGGTGGTGGTGGGTGGTGGGATAAGCTATAGCCGTTTACACCAATTGGTCTATTGTAGACTGGTTTCATTAAGTCGTTTTGCTTCAAGTAGCAGAACTTACTGGCAATGTAAGTCAGGTCTTACTCTATGATCTTCAAATACTTTAACTTAGGAAGACAAATTTAACAAATGAGATTTCTACCTGTACCTTGCTGTGGTACTGTTGATTCTTGATGCATTTTAAATCATAAAAAAAAAAAAAAAAAAATTAGGACTTGTCAGAAATTAAGATGTTTTTATATAGCATACTGATTCTCAAAATACAAGTTAAGGCTCTATCCCCATTACCTCCAAAAAAACCAAGACCACTCAATTTATAATTTAAGGGCAAAAATTTGAACCAAGAATTCAGAATCATTTTATGAACTCTAAGCTTACTCTTAAAGAAGCCTTTACGTTCCATAGAAAAACACTAAAACAGGATGATGTTTCATTGACGGATAATCAAAAAATGACACGCAAGTATAGGGAATAGGTGGACAGAATCATTTAGATTAAACTGCATCTATATTTAAATAGTTGCCAGGTGGTTAAAGAAGTCTAAAAACGGCCTTTTCACACAAAGAAAAAAAATATAAGGTTTCAGTAAATCAGTAGTTATTAGGGACGAGCACCAAATCTAATGCTGAGGAATGATCCAGTCAGCCATTTTGTTTCATGAAGGAATGTGTAATCACCCAGAGCAATTTGTTAAGAATTCAGAAAGACTTTTATGTGAATATTCTAGTATTAAATATTAATATAAAAACAGTATAGCACCTCTCACCAAAAAGTCGAGAACAAGATACCAGTTATATTCCAAAATTAAGCTGGCATTAAAATATTCAGTAGCCAGCTGCTTTTTCTTTGCCCTAATATAAAACCCTAGAAATTAAGTTATTATACTTTTATGTGGCAAGCAGCATTTCAAAACTCATGTAAATCTGATTCACTGATACAATGAACAATCAGAGGCATTTCTAATTAGAGCTCCAGAATAAATGAATACTATTTTCCATACTCTGCCTTACATGCTATTATATTCTATTTCAAATGTGTTTTTATTCAGTCTAAGACAGACTAATATTGGTCAGTAGTTCATTTATTCAGGCAAAAATCTGTTTTAGGGTATAGGTTTGGATGAAAAGAACAAAGCTTTGAACTGCTACTTGTACACACTATTTTCCTCAAGATTATCAGTCATAGAGAAAAACCAACATTTTTAAGTAAAGAGGAAGACTAAATCTCTTCAGACCTTTAAATTAAAAAATTATAGCACAACCAAAGTCAAGTTTGAATTCTTTGATAACATAAATTACTACCAACGTTGTGACCTAGGAACCAAAAATTAAATCTCAGAATTTAGGAACAAGAAACAAGCTAAATCACATACATTTTGATCAATTAACTAAGATTGAGTTATTACCCAAATAAAAAGGACGCACATGCTCAATTATCACATTTTGTATTTCAGAGTAGAGGCATTAGGGATTCATGTCATGAGTTTATTTACAAACATATCTAGTATGTTGAGTTCAACGGTTTGATCCATTTTTCAAGGGGACTGCATCTCTTAAAATGCTTTTCACATCTGCAAATAAAAATACACACAAAAAATTAATGGGATTTAAAAAATTCCATTCAACAGAAATCATGTAGTTTCATTGATATATTTTCTGTCCATTAGTTTATGAGTGGTACATCAGAAAGCGTTTACAGTATCATGACTTCACTCATACTGATTTGCTTCATCACATGCACCAAAATCTTGTCATGGTTTGAATAAATCATTTCCTTTCTAAACTATGACAAAATCTTTACTTTCCAAAGTATTATTTTGGAGTTTATTCCAATTATCCCAGAGTTCCTAGTGATGTTTTGAGAAAAATTCTGGTTATGATTTACCTAAATAAATCTTTTCATTTCACACAGGGAATGTGCTAACCTTCCAGTACACAAGCAGGCACGCACTAATATATTGCCTTCAAGACAGACTAACATTAATCAGTTTGCTAAAACTTTACGTAGTTGACTGCGAGCTCTAGAATAAGACTGCCTGGGTAAAAACCCTGATCTACTGTCACTAGCAATGAAACACTGGACAACTTTTATTTATTTATTTATTTCTTTGTTCATTCATTCTCAGATCAGGTTAATATCATTTAATTCACAGGCTTGCTTGGGAGCCACATGAGATTATTAATGTAAAGTATGCCTCACAATCAGTTACCCTCAATAAACCCTGGTTTTCAGGTAAAGAAACACTTGTTTCTAGGTTTATCAACGTTTCCACCAATGTCACACGTGCACTTAACTTCAGGAATCATATTTGTAATTTTTTTTTTTTGGAAGGGTGGAGAAAAGAGGAAGAAATAAATAAAAAGGAAAGCACTGCTTTGGGAAGATTAGAAATCTATTAATTACCTGTTTTATGGATTAACTAAAACATCCTTATTTCTTGAGGAGCTGGTGTCTTACTATAAAGAAAGGTGCAGCAAATCCAGAACCAAAGTACAAAGTCATCATAGCTAGCAACCGCCATTTATTTTCCACTGAAAATGGCAAATTCTGTTGGAGAAAAAAGAGAACAGCAACAAAAACAGAACTTCAAATTATCTGATTGTATAGATCAAAAATACACAGAGGATGCTAGTTTTTTTTTTTATTTTACATAATCAGGTTATACATGCCACATATCACACAGCACCCTTTTAATGATTCTCTTTCAAATCCTATGACCTTCATCATACATAACAGTAAAAGGTAAAAACTATTTACGGAGAACCAGGCATTGGTCTGATGACCTCAGGTGTAAAAACAGTGAGCAGCTTTCTATTTCAGAAAATGAAAATTACTCTCCAAAAGTCATTTTGGAAACAGAAGGCATTGCTCTAGTTTGTGAACTAGCCACCAAGGCACGTTTCAAGGTTAACCGCACTATGTGGTTTTACTTTTTCGTAATCAAGCAGCCCTACCCTCGATATCGTCTCTCAACCATTTACTGCTAGGCCTCGCATACCCCTGGGAGGTTGTTACCGGTAATTACCCGATGTAAGTATTTACACTTGAGGCTAAACCTGACTTAGCCTAGGAAGGTTAACGCAATTTAGTCAACTCGTTAGGAACGAGTGTTGACCCACAATCACAGGCCCTAATGATCTTTATTAGTTTCCAGTGACCTTCTATTTATTTACCTTTATTAGCTCGGTGACCTCTGGCTCGGCTTTAAGACACAATAGCTGCCGCAAAGACCTTCACGACTCTCCAGATCTTGCAGCGGAAAGGGGGGGAGGGCTAGGGCGAGGCTGGGCCTTCAGCCCACCTCCTCATCCCTTTCCTCGAGTGAGAAATCCAGGGTCCTGAGCTTCCTACGTTGTCTCTGAGGGAAGTGGAATGCTAGTCGGCGTCCCAACCCAATTCCCGGCTTACCATCTCCCTCCACACGGCCCAGAGGCGGCCTTGGGAGTTTCGCAAATCTCAGCCAAGGGCCCCCTCCCTCAAGAACCCGGGGCCCTACACACACTAACCTTCCCTGGGCCCTCCTCATAGTGGCTCCTACGGACCAGTGAAGTTGTGAACCTCCGGACGCTCTGTCCCAACATGGCGCCGATGGAAGCCCTGCAGAAGGAGCAGGGACCCAAAGCTGAGGAAATGGCGGTAGCACGCCAAGTCCTCCTTGTTTTCACGACCTTGGTCCCCCGCGCGCAAGAACCGAAAGGAAAGATGGGAAGTGGGGCGGAGCTCTCGGGAAAACGCGACTGCCTGGTGGGCTCAGAGTGTTTTGGGAATTGTAGTTCGAAACGTCTTGTCGCCTTCTTGACCCTGAGGGATTATGGGAAATGTAGTCTCGAGTCAGGGTCAGGGAGGCTCGGAACTCCGTTTCTTCCTCAGTGACTCCTTCAGACTCGAGTTCCCATCGAGTTCTTGACAGGATTCCTGGGGTCTGTTTTCCAGGACGGTTTTACTGAATCTAGTGAAGCTGTTTCACCACGTGTGCTCTAGTTTGTGAAACAAAAATGAACCTTTCCCTTTTTTTTTTTGTTACTGTGTACGAGGGGCCTGTGATTTACATGACTCTGCCCGCGCTGAGATGTGTGCTGTGATCTTATGTGAGGGGACAAAGCACAAATGCAAGTAAACAACCAATACGCGGTACAACGGATGCCAGAGAAAAATGAGTTGAGTGCTAAGAGAAGGATTCCTGAAGATAAAGGGAACAGAATGCAACGTAAGTGCGGACAGAAGGCAGAGAACACGTAAAGCCGGTGTGAGTATGTCATGCTCAGTGCGTGGAGGAGAAAAGCAGCCTCTGATATCCGGGGGCTAGCACGGACGAGGAATTGGAGTCCTCCTGCTGAGTGTGAACAGTTTCACAAACACCCGAATCAGACAGAACTACTCTGTGTCGGTCAGAGACCAAGAAAAGAATAAGGTCGTTGTATTACCATACCTGAACATAGACAAAACATAAACATTGTCACAAAAATGGCCAAAATCACCGTATCCAGAATAAGATGATGAATTCTGCCTCTTTACCAATTACAACCTTAACCTCGGAAGAGTTTTTCTTCTTGCTTACTAATTTCGTAAGATAGCCAGTAACAGGAAAACAAGCCCAAATTCTATAGGTCCGAACACCTTACTGAGATGCCCACAGTTCTTCATAATACTCAGTCTCTTTTACTGCAATGAGTAATAAACACAGTTTCTTCAATTTTAGGTGTCTTACTGATGGGCGCTGGGAAGAAACTAGGAATAAATGAGGCTGAGAAAGTGGTATGTTTGACTGTGAAGGGCCCTGGTAACCTAAGTTTTATGTTATTTAGATGTGGGAAAGTATCTATAGCTTCATATAGCACATTTATATTGATAAGTAAACAAAATTGAATAAGACTTAAGTTTTGCTTTGAAGATTGGGTGTAAAAGGTATGTTTACTCTTTCTTTAGCTTTTGAAAGAAAAGCCATGTCCCCCCCAAAAAAAAACGAAATAAATTTTTATTTTTACCAGTTACTTTTGATTGATTAAAGATGAATGTAATGCTTTATAACAGGTGTTCTTCTAATAGATATATAATATTCAATTTTTTAAAAAAGTACTATTTAATACCTTATCATATTAAAGGATTTTTATTTGATCATAATTGGAAAACATTTTTCACATTTAGGACTTTTGGATTCTTCTTTTCAGTCTAATGTAAGCAATATACCCTATATTTTTGGTTTATTGTTACTTCTAATGTACATTAATTGAGTCTCCTCTATGTATCTGGCTTTCAGCTAACTCCAAAAGGAATTCCAGGAGAGATTCTAGCATGTCTTCAGAATTGTCTTCTCTTAATGGGTACTGTGTCAAATTAAAGATAGCTGCAAATTCTTTTTATCCAGAGATGAGCTCTATGCCTTCTCTTTCTGAATCTGGATAAACTCTGTGACCAAGAGAATTTGGCATAAGAATTTTGCTGTGCCAGTGTCCTGCACAGGCCTTATGATATTGACAGCTTCCTTTCCTGTATTTTGGTACCCTGAGTCTTCATGTAAGAAGTTTGACTAGTCTGCCAGAAAGATCATAAGAATACATCAAAAGGAGATGGCTCAGGTGTCAGGTATGTGGGTGAAGCTGTCTTGAACCCTCCAGTCCAATCCAGCTATCAGCCTAATAGCAATGAATGACTCCAGTCAATGCTGTGTAGAGAAGAGTTGCCCAGTTTAGCCCCCAAAATGCTGACCTACAGATTTGTGATTGTTCTTTCAAGCCATTAACTTTGGGGTAGTTTGTTATGCAGTAACAAAATAACTGGAATAGACATCTAGAGGTAATGCTGCTTTATTTAGGAATGTGCTTTATTTAGGAATGTTGTTTTATTTAGGAATCTGCCATGAGAACAACACAGTTTCTCACCACCCACTTATACATTCAGGAATTTGGTTTTGTCATTTAAAATATCTTAAAAAGAATGTTTTTGTCAAGGGGCCAAACTGAGCATAAAGGTAAATTTTATGTTTCCATATTGTTTTTCTTAATTGCTAATTAGTAGCCAATTAATACATTAGCTAAATAACATGCTCTGAATTTAGGGGTTTTATGCTAATTTCAATCTCTTAAATTCGCTATGGAGGAAAAAGGAAATTTAAAGAAATCTGTTAATCTTCCATTTTTGAATAGATAGTATGGTAATTAAAGATGGCTATATTTTCTTCATAACTCTTCCAATTGAGAAATGGGGTCCAACTCCCCTCCTCTTGACCTTAGTGATGTTCTTATCAACACAATGCAGCAGATTGACATTCTGAGATTCCTGAAGCTAGCTTATAAAAAGTACTGCAGTTCTATTCAGACAACTTGGAGTTAGCCACCATGTAAGAAGTCTAACCTGAGATCACCAAGAATATGAGGAAGCCCAGGTTAATCATTTGGAGAAGCCTCATGGGTAGGGGAGAAGAGTGAAAAGGAAAGAAATATGCCACATGCCTGACAACCACGGCTCTTTCTGCCATCCCCCACCTAGGCATCAGATATATGAGTAAAGAGGCCTTCAGGTGATTCCCGCTATGATTTGCCCAGCTAAACTCATCAACCTCCAAAACTATAAGAGAAGACAATAAATTGTTTTTTTAAGCCACTAAATCTTGGGGTAGTCTGTTATACAGGAGTAGAATCCTGGAACAGGATTTCTGAGATTATATGTGTGTGTGTGTGTGTGTGTGTGTACATACACATATACATATATATATGTGTGTGTGTGTGTGTGTGTGTATCCTAACAAACTAGACTCAGTCATAATAATAGCTAGGAGAAAACAAAGGTGACTACAGAAACTGATTCAGTATGATACTCTTTTGCTATAAAATGAATTTTAAGAGAAATGAGACATTTCATGGACTGGTACAAAATAGAAAACATCTTTAGGGACATGAGGTTTACTCCAAAGTTATATTTTAAAAATAAAATCCAATTATTGTAAGTGGTGTATAGGGTATATATCATAGAGTGAGCAATGTACTTTCTAGACCCATATGAGTCTTTAGAGACTGAAATTACATTCTATAGAACAGTATATCTAAAAATTAAAGTGCAGTTTTTGTCATTTCTTTTAACAGCTACTATATTAGATTCTTAAGAACTAAGCTAGGCTTTACTAGACTTTACTTAAAAAAAAAAAAAGATGGTTTAGTAAAGAAATTATGTATTTCTATCCTATACTGCAAAACTAAAGATAACAAGTTTCTGTGGGTCTTAAGTTTTTAGAATTTCCTACTACTATAGAGTTAAAGTCAGAATTCCATGTTAATTTTTATTTGAAATTTTTATACTTGTAGGTAAAAAAAAAATACCTTGTTTCAGAAAAAGGAGAAAATGTGATTCCACTGAGGCAGTTAGGGTTGGAAAGTATTCTGCTAGCTTTCAGAATGATTTAGTGATGACCACCTGGAAGAAGTTTTGCAAAAAATAAAAATGCTTACTTGATCAAGATGTATATTTTACTCTTCATCTTCTTTCATTATTCCCTTAAAATCATCTCATCTTTCTTATTTCAACTTTATTGCTTAATCTCAATGTAAGTTTAAGGATGATTCACTTCTTTAAGATTAACTCTATATGTCATTGAAAATTGTCAAGCATAGGTACATATATTTATACAAGATAAATACAGAAACTAATCTTTCTCATTTTGAAAATCACTGATTCATGTTATATTTATGTTCCATCTCCTTCTTGATTTAATTTTCAATGATACTTGTTATCATTGCTTTGAACAGGTTTCTTTAAATTAATTATAGCATTTCTTGATTGTTTCTGTAACTGGAACACTAAATGATTAAATAGTTTTATTTTAGGGAAACATAATTTAAATGAGGAATGGGATTTTGAAAACAAATTTGATGCATTGTTTTAAAAATAAATCCTTTTTTTTTTTGTTAGAGTAGAAGAAAAATGGGAGACATTTGAGAGTAGAATCATCTTTCCTTGCTTTAAATTTGGTGATTATAAAGAGTTATGCAAATAAGGACTATCTGGAAATCTTGATTTAACACCAGACTTATTATTGCTGATCAATGAATGTAAAGCTGCTGCTCTATTTCTACTATTCAGGTGAGACTGCAGGAATCTAGTCAAAGGCACTCTATTCCTCTGGACAACGGTCTGGGAACTACAAGGTTACTACAGTCTATCAAGATGTGTTTGTTTATTCTATAACAGTTTTTGTATCTGCCTTTTTCAGTTTTGACTTACAATTAAGAAAAATGGGATTTACAAGAACAACATTTATGCACTTTGAGTAAATTATTACTAAATTCATCAAACAGTTCTTTTAGACATTTCAACTAGTTATAAAGTTATTACACAAAGGGGGCTAGGTTTAATTTCTAGTTCTCTTTATATTCCTCAATTAAGCCAAAGCCTTGCTGAATAGCATTCTAAAACTGTATCATTATCCCAGGCTTTTCCTCGGTGTCTTCTTAGCACTTTGTATTAGGAGATTTTATTAATAACAGACATGAAACTCATTTCTGGGTTTACTGAGAAGGCTTTTTTTTCTCTTTAAGGATGTGTTTCAATATATTTCATTGTATCATTTTTATGAGGACCCACAGGAGAAATTTCTCTTTGGTCTTAGAACTGGAAAAAAACATGTGTCTCCCAGATAGCTGATTTGCTTTCATCTTATAAGTACTGTGAATCAGACTTCATTGTGATTTTCTCCTGATACTGATTCTTAGAAAGCTTTGCGTCAAATGTGTGAGACACCTTTAGTGGAGAAGATGAATATATTTTATGTATTTTACTCCTGGCTCCATCTTTTTTTTCTAAATTTATTTATTTTTGATTCACTTTTCAATTTTAAAGGTATTTTATTGTGTTATATAGTATATCTTTGTTTTGTAATATAAATGTTTCCTGGAACACTATTAGCATGTAAATAAACTAAGAAATTATAAATTCTCCTGACATAAAAAGTTGTTGTAGTGTTACTTGAGTGTGTGACATGTTGAGTCAGCTCAGACTCCTGGTGACTCTATGAATGAGTGATATCCTCAATGTCCTGTCCTCAGCCCTGCTCAGCTCCTAGAGACTCACACCTGTAGCCTCTGTTATGAAATAAAATCATCTCATATTTGGTCTTCCTTTTTTTCTGCTGCCTTCTATTCTTCTCAGCATTATTGTCTTTTCCAAAGACCCTTGGCTTTTCATGATGTCCTCGAAGTAGGACAGCTTCAGTTTTGTCATTTTTGCTTCTAGTGATGTTTCAGACTTAATTTTCCCTAGGACCTACTTGTTCATCCTTCTGGTGGTCCAAGGTATCTATGGAGTTCTCCTCTAACATTTTATCAGTTTTTCTCTTCCTTGCTTTATGGAACCTGGGCAAGGTAAGTTAGTTAAAGCTAGCTAATAACACAAATGAGCCCCAAATGTTAATGTTTTAACACAATAAAAATTTCTCACTATGTCAGTCTGAACCAGATCTTCAGCATGCAGTCTTCCCCATGATAATTCAAGTGCCATCATCTTGGACCTCCATTCAATCCTCTGGATTGATCCTGTCTGCCGCCATGCTAAGAAAGAGAAAGTAGAGGCTCTCACAGTATTTTTCAGGGGCTAGGTCACTAGGTGGCATGCACAGCTTGTGCCTACATCATAATATCCAAACTAATCACATACCAGGGGGTCTGAGAACTGAAATTTTTGTATGTCTGAGAGGACATTGGAAATGGTTTAGTTGAACACATAGCATCTCCTCCATGGAGACCTTACGATTTCTTGTTGGAATCTTACAGAGTCCATCTGCAAGAATTCAATATCCAGTGTTTATATATAATCTTGGGACTTTGCTATAGTGGCTGCAAGTCTTAATAATTCTGTAATTTCTTGTTTGTATGTTTCCCCAGAGCTGCACACTCTAGGCAATGAACGACAACATGAAATCTGACTGACATGGGATCAAATTCAAGCTCTACCCTAACTACTTAGTCTTGATCAAATTGCATGACTTTTCTTCGTCTTTTCAATGAGACAATAAATTTTCCTACTTTATAGGATTGTTTAATTAAGATATTTGCTGCTTCTGAGTGTTCTATTAGCAAATGTCCACGTGACAACTCCCTTTGGGGATTCCTCCCACATGTCACTTTTTAAATAACTATCTGTCTTTTATCAATAGTTTGGTCACTGAAATATGTAGATCTGAAATATAGTAAAAAAGTCTGATACCCTAGTAGAATGTAAGCTCTGAAATCAGGGGGTTTGTGTTTTTTTCTGATGACATATGTATCCATCCTAAGTATCCTCCATAAAGACAGTCAATGAATATTTACTGAAAATAATAAATAATGTGGTAATTTGAATTTAAATACAAATATATGTGATGTTTTGAGTGTGAAATTATCATTTAGTTTTTAAAATCCACTTTATTGAGGCACAAGTTACATTTAATAAAACATGTCTATTTTGAGTGCACTAACAACAGTATATACTCATTAACCAATACCACTATTAAGATATAGAACATTTCAATTATCCAGGATTTACTTTTAGCAATATACCTTAAAACGATAGATTTGTTAATTGCCTCTAAGCACCCTAACCCTTGATGACTGGATATTCTCAATTAAAGCCCAAACTGCATGCAGTCCTATAAAATGAGTCTCTATGGCAGAGTTTCTCAACAGGGAACTATTTACATTATGGGCCAGATAATTCTTTATTGAGGGTGATGTGCATTACAGGATGCTTAGCTGCATCTTTAGCATCTACCCAAGAGATGCCTGTAGCTTCCCAAGTTGCGGCAGTCAGATATGTCTCCAGATATTACAAAAAGTCCCTTCTGCTGGCAAAAATCATTTTGGGCTGAAAACCATGGCTCTATGGCCATCTCTTCAGGGCAATAGAACATATTCTTGGTCTGAATATATGAGTCAACAGAACATATTTTTGGTCTGAGCCAGTGCTTCTGGACTTGCTGAGATCTCCTGGGAAAAATTGCAATGCCTCACCCTTCTCAGTGAGGTAAGGCTCAACATCCTGCAATCTGCTGGCATAGTGCCCACTCCTTTCTCTGCCATGAGTGTGTGCCATCCACCACCTGTAGTGCTGAGCATTTATGAGCTGTGAACCTTTTCTTCTCTGTTCCACACTGAATCCAGGGTAGATGGGAAGTGGTATTAAAGCTTGCTTTTGTTCTATTCCTACCTTATGAATCTGTGTTCTCTGAGACCCACTCATGTAGAAGGAAATGAACCTATCTTTAGTTCTACCTTTAAACGTAATTAAATGAACACATGTACTTGGTGTTATATCTGGCAAGTGGTAATGCTCAATGCATAGCAGCTATCGATATTGCTTCTTTACCACTATTCTCCTTTGCTGCTATTTTTCCCTCTTTTCCTTATGTTGAGATCACTCTTACTTTCATCATAAATGCCACACTTTCTCTGTGTATAACATCAGCTTTTGTTAAGGCCACACAATCTGTGCTTACATGTCCCAAAGATACTTACTTCTTAAGTCACACAGGTTACCAAGGCACTTCCACCTCCTGGCCTCTTGGGTCACTGATCAAAGTTTCTCAGCTTTTGATGTAAGATATATATATATATTTTTAAATCAGCTCCTTAGGAAATCCCATTATTATCTGGGAAGAACTGTTTTCCTGAGTAGTACTTCTAGAAAGAACACCCTCTGAAGAAAAAAACCCAGACATTCTGTCTCTGATAGTTTCTTAGTTTTCTCACTGTCTTGCCTAGAAGAGCTATAGAGCTCTGTACTTGTACCTTATGCATGTTTTGCAAAACAAAGGTAAAAAGAAAATTTGATTGAAAACATCTACTACAGTTCATTAAAGATAAATAATTTAAAAACGTAATCTTAAGATATAAGAGAATGCTTCCATAGTCACTGGATGAGGAAACCAGAATATTGTTCACTTATTGTGAGAAGAACCCAAAATAGTCATGGGGATGTAAGGTATAGCAGAGAGAGTATAATTAACATTGTAATAACTATGTATTGGGGTGATCATAAGGTGTATATATGTCTAATCATTATGTTGTAGACCCGAAACTAATATAATACTGTAATACTATGTAATATAATACTATATGTCAACTATAATTTAAAAACAAATTTAGAAAAAGGTTTATTGTGCACACATCAAGAAGACAGTTTGCAAACAGGAAACACTGAAACCAAAACATGGAATGAGTCTAAGGGGTATACTATTATAAAGCAGTGATTGTGTATTATTCACAGTAATTAATTATATTAGCATTTTCAATGGTTACCTTATATCAACTGTGGAAAAGTTTGTTTTGCTTATTATTTCCAGAGGCATAAACAAGAAATGACCCAGGTCAGGTTGGCTTTGCAAAATAAGCTAAATTAAACTTCATTTGTATGACTAAACTGGTTTTGTCTGCCTAGGGAATTTTCAAGGCTGGCTTTCAATTTTTTTTTTTTTAAATTTTAACAGAAGTGTTGGCTGTTATTATTATATTCTGTATTATGGAAATATAAATTATCACAAACTTGGAAAAGTTTATTGTAGCGTTTGTTGAACGAGTCTTAATTTCGTATTCTTGTACCATAGCCATCAACCTGAACTTGGCTTTTACACTCAACATCCAGGTATGTGAGGTCCAAAAACTCTATTGCTCAACCTATTGTGTTACCCAATATTTTCCAAAGTCTTTTCAGAAACTCAAAAGCTGTTGTTGTTGTTTTTTTCCCTTTTCTCTTTGCATTCTTGCTGTAGAAATCCTATCTCAAAGGGAGGAAAAGGTGGGAGAGGGTAGTGCTAAAGGCAATTTACAGTTAATAAAAAAAAGAATGAATTAAACATTATTTCCCAGGACATGGGTTTTTACTATCTGAAGTAAATTAATCGATTTGAGTTATAGTAATCTCTGAGAGCAGTAGACATACCTGGGGAAGTAGACAAATCTGACATCAGGAGAATAATCCTCATATTTTTCCTATTATTTTCAAGAGGAAAATAAAACCTTTGATTCTAAAATTAGAGATAAAAGCTTAGCTATGTATTTAGAAGAGAAATAAGAATTTGGCTTAAATCTGTAATCCAAGAAGTCTCTAGAAGGAAAGATTACCTAGGGAAGGTTGGGGATTGATACCTGGAAACAGCAAGGAACTAAGTAGAGAGTGGTTAGAGAAACATGCAAGAAGAAAAAAATACAATATTTGCAGAACTGCATAGTTTTGTTTAGGACAAGGTTTTTCACTTTCATTCTCTCTCTCTCACTCTCTTTTCTCTCTCCTCTCTCTCTCATGAACCATGTATTATTTGCAGATGTGGAAGATATACAGTTAAATTCAAAGTTAGATCCAAATTTAAAAATAATTTTACAATTTTAAATAACCTGGAATTCCAGAAAAAAAATATATGACAGAAACAGGTGTTAAAGATTAAGAATGCCAAATTAAATAGATCCAGAAAATAATATGATAGATTCCAAAGTCTTCATCATAAAGATCAAAGAATTCTGATGCAGCAATTTGAAAGTGATAATAGGAGAAAATGTTCTTATTCCTTTTCCTTTTAGATATCAAATTGTCTATCATCCTTTCAAAAGAAATGCTCTTGACCTCTTCTGTATATAACCTGACTTCTCTCATTGAAGCGTTTTAACAATAAGTTCTCCCAAGAAGTAAGTGACAATGGTACCATAGACTCAATCGGTATAAAAGTGAATGTGTTACGTTGGTGCAACTCCATCACACTCCACAAATCTACTCTTCCTCCCAGTTTTCCTTTTCATTGGTGTCTTTCCCACTGTTGGTCATCTGAGCCCAGAATCTTGAAATTGTTTTTGATTCTTTTTTCTCTCTTTTCAACAGACTAGCCACTTAATGGAGTAGGCTGGAAAGGAAAATCCAGATTGACAGAGGAAAAAACAGCGTAGAGTGTTTTAAATAACTAGAAACAGGAGGCTTCTAGACACAAGGCTGAATATTATATTCCCTAACTGTACACTCAGAGTTTCTTTGTTGCAGTGCTGACCATTTTAAGTGAGTATCTCAGGGCAGACAATAGCTTGCTTATTTCTTTCTTAGTCCAAGTGGAAGGATGAAAGGAAAGCATTTCCCATGCATTGCTTTAAGAAAGTTAAGAATATAACACTTGATTTTCTAGCTTATGATTTTGGTCACACCTGTCGTGTATGAAAATAGTAGCTACATTCAACACAACTCTTGCACAGAAAAATTTTGCCATTAGTCTTTCGTTTTTGAGCTCTACTCCAAGATTCTGAGAAACACATTTGCTCTTTGATAATAATAAAGGGGGAACTCTAATGAGATCTGAAATCAAGACATCCTAAATGTATAAAGAGTTGACATTATACTGGTGTGCTAATGTTCTCTAAAGACTTTCCAAGTTAACAGGAGTCAAAGCCCAAGTAAAAGGAATGATGCTTCTATAGATATTTTCAGACAGCATGAAGAGAAGGAAAGTTCTTTGTGTATGTTTTGTTTAATCAAGAGAGACTCTTCTAGACAAAATTTAAAATACTCAGGTGGTTTCTGTACCATGTAAGTGTTATGAAATTATGGAAGTTTCTTTCCCTGGCATAGATACAACCATACAATTTACATATTATATTTTAGATTACATTTTTCCTAGGTATTTGAAATTGCATGTTTAATAATAATGTTTAAACAACTCAACAGTTTAATTTCTTCCATATTGGTTAGAAACGTATTTCAACTTGAAAATACAAGAAAACACAATGTATTTCAATCAAGTTTTAACAAAATTTTACTGTTTCTGGCAATATTAACTAATTTTTATCCCTTCTAAAGAAATTACTATATAGATGCAATTTTAAAGAGAAATATAAGGCACCCATGCTAAAATTTTACAATTTTAGTTTTTTTGTACTAATAATTCTATTTGTAAATATAGTATATAATATTAGATATAATCTAATGGTATGTGATTTTACTAATGAGCCAATTAAGATTATAAATAATGTATGAAAAAATTTGGATATGCCAGAAAAAATATGGAAAATTTGCAATCAATTTTCTAAGAAAATGCTATCTCATATCTTTAAGAATATGCAATATGTTCAGTTTCAATTATAGCATACAAGATAATTTTATTGAAATAATGGAATTATCTTCGAAGTGCAAAAAGTAACCAAAGTGAAATATAGGCTTTAGGTAAAATCTTTTCCTTGCGAAATATACAAATAACTGAAATAAAGAAATATATTTTAACACAAGCCTTAATGTTCGATTTCAGTTCACTTTGGTGCCTGTAGAAATAAGCATATTACAAATTTTTAAATAAAAGTTAAAAAAAATCTAAAATACTTATTTTGAAGGTATTTATTAATATTTATTATTTTTATTATATTTTAGGTATTTGTTAATACCTAAAATTTGCTAATTTTAAAATGGATGTATATAGGCTTCCAGCATTATCTAACATTTCTTAACAGTGCATAGAATTTCCTTGAATCTGTAGTAGAGCAAAGCTACAGCTTTTGTTTCAGTACTGAAGCCCTCGTTAGCCCATTTTACTTTCAAGTAATCAAAACACATTCCAGAGTTTACCAATAAAATCTGAGCAGAAGCAAACATTTTTAGGCAACATTATCATTTTTTTTCTTATCAACTGAAAATCAATGAACTTATTTCAGGTTTTATGGTTAAACTCTGGGATGTGTTTTGATTACTTGAAAATAAAATGGGTGACAAGTACTTCAATACTGAAACAAACAAAAAATTGAGTATAAAATTTTATTATCTTAGCCTAATATTTTGTTTATTTAAAACAAACATTTCTTTCTTTGAGAATGAGGTAACTTTTTTTAAAGGAAGAAATGGGTTAAATAATTAAAGTATGAAAGGACTAAAGAAAAATCTCCCAAATTATATAACAACAAAAAAATCTCATTATATTACTAAATAAGTACTGGTTTTAGGAAGCACAGTGAGATCAGAGAGGTAATTGCAGAGCTGCTTTTGAGTTACACTCTTTTGCAGCCAGAGGGTAGAAGAGAATGTTTTGGAAGATATTCAACATTTAATTACCTTAATTCTGATTTTTCCTAATGAAAGTCAGTATTTTTAACCAATTAAATTCAAACGCTTATTTTATATTGTGCAGTACATGGAATATGTCAGAACTCATAAAAATGTAAATGAAAGAAGGAAAATGATAGTATTTCCTTAGTGTTCCCTCTTCTACTAGCAGCTTAAAAAATGTGCAGCCCTCTATGTCTGTGAATAGTTTGCCTATATATATATGAATAAATAGTACCAGAAATCATAAAGAATGATGGCTGTTTTCACTGGATTTTAATTACACTCGCGTGTAACTTTGTGCTATAAAATAATTTAGTGAGATTAAGCTGAAAATTAACCATAGTAAAAAAGCAGAATTTTTGTAGTAAGAACATGTTCTACCTGCTAGCAATGCAGATTTGTTTTTCTTGTTAATCATTAAATTCCATTTTCTAAAGATAAAAGGAACATACATGCAGTGATACAAGCTCAAGCTAAAAAGGATTTTCAAATTCATAAGACCACTGGTCCTCCCAGCCCTGTACTCTGTCTCTGATAATAATACCCAGTTACTTCATGAGAGCACATGAATATAATTTATAAAGATTAGGGTTTGCATGTATTTTATAAGTGAAACTTCATTCTGGAGTATGTCTAACTTCCACAAGCATAATAAAATGGTTGTTTACACTGCTAAATTTGGGGTTATTTTTTATGCATCCGTACATAACTAGAACACAATTTGGTATCTGAAAATAAGAAGCTGCCATCGTTTTGGGGATCAGAAAGTAGGCTGTCTTTCTGTATGCATCTTTGTTGTCACCTGGCATCGTTTCTGTGTGTCTGTGCTCAAATTTTCTAGTTACATGGGTTCACCCTAATGGCTTCATCTTAACTTGATTGCATCTGTAAAAGCCTTATTTCAAATAAGGTCTTGTTTACACATACGAGGAATTAGGACATCAACTTTTTGGGGGATAGAAGGCAAAATTTTTACTTTTTGCCTTTTTTCATTAAAATTGAAAATCCTCTTCAGATTTCTTTTCGTTAGCAAACATGAGTACAAATGTAGGTCTTTGTAAAAGCCAAACAGTGTAGTGAGAGGTACCTATATCCTACTAGCAAGCCTCATCTATCTAATCCAGTGAGTTTTAACTCTAAATCTTATTCCTTTCCTTTTTCCCTACCCTTTTTCTTTTGAAAATAGTTTTCCCTTTTGTTTTTCTTTAAGAAAAATGTGTGTGTGTGTGTGTGTGTGTGTGTGTGTATGTGTGTTATTAACAGGAATATATATTTGGTATGGCTTAACTGTATTTTTATTTATTTTTATTTTTTGTTTTTTTTACTCATGACTTTATTAATAAGAATTAGCAGAGTTTAAATCCAAATGTTGAAACATTATTATCACACAATAATGACATTTTTTTTTTTTTCAGTGAAGACTGAAGTAGCTAAAGATCCTTAACAGGTTTCAACTATTCATCTTCAGCTAGGATTACCACTAGTTTTTATGTAGCTTGTTGGCATAACTGTATTTTAAAAGGTCATCAGATTGCAAGACTGTTTCCTTAAAACATTTTTGTGCTATCATTTTAAAAAATAATAGTTAAAAAAGTTGGTATTAGTAAGTCCTAGCCACAGAAATCAGACAAGAAAGAGAAATAAAAGACATCTAAAATTGGAAAAGAAGTAAAACTGTCATTATTTGCAGATGACATGATACTATGTACAAAGAACCACAAAGGTTCCACAAAAAAACTATTAGAACTGATAAATGAATTCAGTAAAGTAGCAGATACAAAATTATTATTCAGAAATTGGTTGCATTTTTATGTACCAGTAAAAACTATTAGAAAGAGAAATTAAGACAATCTCATTTACAATTGCATCAAAAAAAGAAATGTCTAGGAGTAAAATTAACCAAGGAGGTAAAAGACCTGTACTCTGAAGATTATGACACTGAAGAAAGAAATTGAAGAAGCTACAAATAAATGACAGCATATGTAGTGCTCATGAATAGAAAGGATTAAAATGTTCATAGTAACCAAGACAATTTAAAAATTCAATGCAACCCTTATCTGTATACCAATGATATGTTTTACAAAACTAGAGAACTAGAAACAAATAATTTAAAAATTTATATGGAACCATAAAACACCTTGAATTAACCACAACTATCTTGAGAAAGAACAAAGTTGGAGGTATCACACTACCTGACATCAAACTATACTGCAAGGCCATAGTAATCAAAACACATGGTACTGACATAAAAATTGACACATAGATTGATGGAACAGAATAGCCTTGAAATAAATCCATGCCTATATGGTTATTTAATCAGTGACAAAGGAGGCAAGAATATACAGTGAGGTAAAGATAGTCTATTCAATAAATGGTTTTGGAAAAACTGGAAAGGTACATGCAAAAAAATAAAACTGGATCCTCCTCTTACTACATATACAAGAATAAGCTCAAAATAGATTCAAGACTTAAATGTAAAACCTGAAACCACAAAACTCCTAGAAGAAAACACAGGCAGTAGACTCCCTGGAATTGCTCTTAGTAATGTTTCTGCTATATCTTATTGGACAAGGGAAACAAAATAAAAAATAAAGAAATAGGACTACATTAAACTAAAAAGAATTTTCACAGCAAGAAAAACCATCAACAAAATGAAAGGACAGCCGACTGAATGGGAGAAGATATTTGCCAATGATGGATGTGATAAAGGGTTATTATCCAACATATATAAGGAATTCATATACCTCACCCCCCAAAAAAATATTCCCAAAGAGCAATCCAATTAAAAATGGGCAGGGGGCCTGAATATACATTTCTCAGAAGAGAACATGCAGATGGCCAATAAATATATGGAAAGATGCTCAACATCAATAATTGTCAGAGAAATACAAATTAAAATTACAATGAAATATCACCTCATACTTGTCAACAAATTAAAAAATAACAAGTATTGGTGAGGATGTGACGAAAAGAGAACCCTTGTACAGTATTGGTGGGATTACCGCTATGGAAAACAGTCTGGAGGTTTCTCGAAAAGTTAAAAATGCATATACCTTTTCACTTAACAATTGCACTTCTGGATAGTTATCCAAAAAAACTCAAAACAATAATTCATAAAGATCTGTGCACCCCAATATTTATGGAGGCACAGTTTACAATAGCCAAGATATGGATGCAATCTAAATGCCCATCAATATATGATTGGATAAGGAAGTTATGGTTCATATATTCAAAGGAATATTACTCAGCTATCAAAAAATAAGATCCTACCATTTTCAATGACATGGATAGACCTAGAAGTTATTATGCTTGAGTGAAATAAGTCAGAGAAAGATAAATATATGATTTCACTTATATGTGAATCTAAGGAACAAAAAGAACAAAGTAATAAAAAACAGACACATTATAAAGGACAATTTGGTGATGGACAGAGAAGAGGGGGTTTGAAGGGCTGGGAGAATGGGGAAAAGTGTTAAAGGAGTACAAATTAACAGTTGATAGATGGTCACGGGGGTAGGGAGCATGGCATAGGGAATGTAGTTATTAATATATTGGCTAGGTGGAAAATCAGAGGAGAGAAGGAGTAATTAGGGGTATCGTTCTATAAACTATATAAATGTCTAACGAATGTACTATATACTTGAAACTAATAAAAAAATTAAAAAAAGAATGGCTATCAAGTAAGTCTAGGTGTACAGGAAGTGGCAAGATAATCGCCCTTAGGGTGTTCTTTTTATTCTTTATCCCATGTGATACATTTTCTTTCAGATTATGATGAGACAATGTGGTTGAAGGCATACAAACAAAAGATTTTGTCAAACCTGTCACTCTACTTTTAATAATACATTTCAGCAATAGCAAAGTCTTGCATGATGTATAAAGTTAATATTTGGTATAATAATGCTGTTTTTGATTATACTGATGAAGTTTGATATAAATATCTTTTTATTTTAAAAGAAAAGTTTTGCTACAGCTACAAAATTCATTTAGTGCTTTGCTGTTGTCTGGGAATAGCATCTATTTTTTTACGTAGCTCCTTTTGCAATGTTTTAGCTTTAATGGTTAAGGTTGCAGTAAATAATATTTTTTGTACCCTAAGGAAATAGAATTTTAAAGATTACCTGAGTAAACATATAAATCTAAGGTGAAAAACTAAATAACAATATGTATATCATACTTGCATTGGGAAATGGAAAATGTGCATATGGAAAGTGTGCTAGCTTTAATATACTTGTAATACAATCAGAAAATAAAAAATATTCATTTGACACAAAAGTTATATACATTGGTATGTTCTTAATAATATAACTGTAATAGTTTATGTTAATTATTAACCTGGAAAATGTCTTTTGCAGTATTATTTTTGTACATAGAAAAAAGGTGTGTAAAAAAGAAAGTAAACAAGAAACATCTTAGTAACTTTAAATGTAGGGCATTACTTAATTACCTTGAAATTATTCTTTTGCCTGGTATCATCTTTTACTAATATACATTAATCATTTTTGAGGAAAAAAAAAAGAGAAAGCTGATCAAATTAATTCAAGTCTTTGATATTTAAGTAGGAAGAAGAAAAGGGTTGCTGTTGGTCCTCTGATGTTAGTTTATATTTTTAAAGCATATTTGATAACCAGATTTTCCAACTGAGGAACTTTTGGAAAAAATGATTAATTCCAAAGTAATTGATGATGAAAGACCTTCAGTTTGGAATTTGTTGTATTAAATAAAATTTCTATACTATACATGTATTTCATTTATGATAGGTACACTCTAGAATAAATAACTTTCTTGGAGATCTAAAAATACATTGAGCAATCTGTTTTTCAAAAATATTGCCAGAAATTCATTTATTGCATATTATAAACAAATCTATATCAAACTGAAACCAGTTTATTCAACACGAGTACATTTCAAAACATCTGAAACATCTTAGATTTCCTATTATTAATAAAAAATTTGTACAAACCAATTTTAAGTTTTATGAAAATGTAAAATACAAACATTCTTTTCTCAAATGATGTCAAACAATGCTAACTTTTTCATGTTTTCACCTTCTATAGTCTTAATCTTCTAAGATTATTTCTTGAATGGATAATACTCAAACCAAAACTACCACACTAAAACATCTCTTACTGCAAAAAGAGAAATTATCACTCTATGGCCCTCATACCATTCTGAACTGGATCCTCCCCATTCCCATACTAGGAAACTACTTAGAGCCTGGGTAGTTCAGGGATTATTTTGTTGACATGTGTTCCTGAGGATAATTTTGCCACTGAACACACCAAATCTTTATTTTCTGGGCATGCTTTCTTCCTGGAAATATACAAATACATACTGCTATAGAAATATATATATTCATCTCAGGTATGTTAATGGGCTAAAACTCAAATTGGTTAAGTTTGTTGAATGGTATGTTTCTTTCCTTTTTGTTTTGATCTGAGATTTATTTTCATATTAATATTGAACTCTGAGAGATATCTGGTTATAATAGAAAGTAACTTTGATTCCTTAGTAGAAGATTTACTTTTTAGCTCAGAACTAGACACACACAGTAATTTACTTGAATTGAGGCAGAAACCATGGCACTATTGCTCAAAAATGACTACCTGACAAAAGAAATCACTGTACGAAACTTTGTATAACCTGGCTAGATTGCAGTTTTGTTTACCTCTATAAACTGTACCCCAATAACACCCTAAGAATTCCTGTGCCACCCATTTCTCAACATCCACTCCACAGTCCACATATGCAACTTATGCAACAAATTAAATAAAGTGTCCTTATTTCATTTCGTGGTATTTTTAACTAGTCAGCAGAAGATCCTGATTTCTATAACAGAAGTTTAGAAAATACTGACTTTTAGTATTTCAAAGAATTTCTGATTGAAATAGTTTTTATTCTTAAATCTGAATATTTTATAAAATTGAAATGACAAACTCACATAGTAACGATATGGACAAATCAAATCTCTGTCCAGTTTTCCATTTATAATGGGAGAAATGTATAATTTTATCATTGGAATATTCCAAATATAGAAGAAACAGAGAATGTAGCATAATGAGTAGTGATAGATTAATGATGTCTACTACCATCTTTTCCTTCTCTAGGAATTTTCTTCATCTTTTGCACATTTTTCTAATTGTTTGTTTTTTCTTATTGATATTTATATTTATAAATTCTATGTAACAGTTTTTTGTCACTCATATTAATAGGCAATATTTTCTCCTAGTTTATGGCTTTTTTACAGTTTATTTTGAAATAATTGTAATTTTATTGGGAGTTGCAAAAATAATATAGAGAGGTCCCATGTACCCTTTACTTAGTTTTCCCCAAACATAGCACAGTATCAAAACCAGGAAACTGACATTGGTACAATGTGTAAGGAGTATATATGTGTGCGTGATTTTTTGTCACTTATCAGATGTATCCATTTGTGTAACCATGCCACAATCAAAAGGAAGAACTATTCTATTAACACATACATCTCCATCATGCTATCCCTTTATAGTCATGTCTACCTCCCTCCTTCTCCATGACTCCTAATCCCTGGCAACTATTAATCTGTTATTTATCCCTATAATTTGGTCATTTTGAGAAATTTATATAAATGGAATCAAACAGCACGTGACCTTTTGAGATTAGCTTTTGTCAGTATAATATTCTACATAGACCATCATGTCTTCTGCAAATAAAGGCATATTTATTTCTCTCTTTCCTATCTATATGCCTTGTACACTTTTCTTGCTTTTTGGCACTGGCTTTAACTTCTAATATTATGTTTAATAGGAGAAGTGAGAGTGGATATCATGCCTTTTCTGATCTTAGGGAATAGGCATTAAGTCTTTATTATTATTACTTTTAGCTGTAAGTTTTGCAGATTTTTTTAAATCAAGTTGAAGTTCCCCTTTAATTCTATGAATGCGTGTTTTAATGTTGTCAAATGTTTTTTCTGCATTGATACCATCATGTGATTTTCTTCTTCAGCTTGTTAATATGGTGGATTACATTGTTTAATTTTCAAATATTGAGCCAGTCTTGCACCCTTAGAATATACTCCATTTTGTCATGGTACACAATTCTTTTCATATATTTCTAAATTCTATTTCCTAATATTTTATTAAGGCTCTTTACATCTATATTCATAAGAAACAATGATCTATAGTTTTCTTTCATTTCTTCATGCTTTCTTTCATTCATGCTTGCTTCCTTCCTTCCTTCCTTCCTTCCTTCCTTCCTTCCTTCCTTCCTTCCTTCCTTCCTTCCTTCCTTTTCTTCCTTTCTTCCTTTCTTCCTTCCTTCCTTTTCTTCCTTTCTTCCTCTCTCTCTTTCTTTCTTTCTTTCTTTCTTTCTTTCTTTCTTTCTTTCTTTCTTTCTTTCTTTCTTTCTTTCTTTCTTTTTCTTTCTTTCTTTCTTTTTCTTTCTTTCTTTCTTTCTTTTTCTTTCTTTCTTTCTTTCTATTTGTCTTTGGATTTGGTATCAGGGTAATATTAACTTAATAAAAGAAAAGGTGGAATGTAGGTTATTAACTTGAAA
This sequence comes from Cynopterus sphinx, assembly GCA_030015415.1. Lineage (NCBI taxonomy): Eukaryota > Metazoa > Chordata > Mammalia > Chiroptera > Pteropodidae > Cynopterus > Cynopterus sphinx. The sequence goes on along the minus strand of CM057379.1, from coordinate 48,689,148 downwards.
ATTTTTATTTTTTCTAATGTAAATATTTAGAGGTATACAATTCTCTCCCAGCTCTGCTTTAGCTGTGAACCACAACTTTTGATTTTTAGTACAAAAATTAAAGATAATAGTTAATTAAATTCATCAACATACTTTCATCAACTTCTGTGTTCTCATTAGATTATTATATTACATGCCTCTACCTGGACTTCCTTTTCTTCTTGTTGAAATACATATTTAAATGTTAGTGTCATATTTATTTGAATGCTTATTATCTTGTAGATATAGGCAGGGAGTAATTTGGGAATGTAAGCAAATGGAAAACATAAAAAAAAGTAACCCATAAATCTATTTAGTTTGATAGTGAATAATTTCACTTAAAGGATTAGATAACAGTCTTTTCCCTTTTTTACCTACATGTGATTACTTTTTAAGTATCTTTAATGTCTTCATAGTGCATAATTTAAGAAATACATCATTTTACATCATTAAAATCCTGCCACATTATCACTTCAAATAAAAAAAAGCTGGGGACCATTGTCTCTGGAAAAATGTGCATCACTGACACTCAAAATTTATGTAAACATTCATTAGATTTAGTTAGCCTTGTTTCTACTGAACTATATTGTCAAACCTGCACATAGATGATCTCAACTTAAAAATCAGAAAAAAATCAGAACTGAGTTAAAAAAAATAACAAATATAAAAGGAATAATGTTTTCAGAGTTAGTCCAACTCCCCCCTCACTCAGAGAAGCAATTTACTTTTATGTTCACAAACAGCAGGGCTTGTATTGCTTTTGCCCTTCTCCAAAATAAATAAGTACTATATTTTCATCTTTGCTAGTTTTATTGTGCTGTGTTCATGCTAAAACTAGGTAGGGAGCAAATAGTTCATTTAGTCTAAATTACATTTACATTTTTTTTTAAAAACTCAATTTGTGTGTTTCGATGTCACATCAGTTTTTTCAACTACATTCAGCAAATATTTGCGTAGTTATTGTGTATAAATAATTCTGGAAAATAACAACTGGCCTATAAAGACTCAATACTACCCTCAAGCCCTTTTTGATCATCTCTAATAATTCCAGATGTGCAGGGAAAAAGAAAGTAAACCTGACTTTTTGGTTGCCAAATACAATTTAAGTATTGGCAAGTTACTTTGATTTTGAAAGGGGAACACCAAGATTCTATAGCTTTTTTCTAAATGGAAATCAGCCTACTTGCTAACAAAATGATATTTTTTCCTACTCAGCTACTCAATGAGAATAAAACAACAATGGCTTCTCAAATGATTGTTCACAAGAGAATGATTCTTATATTGTTTTGATAGGTAATAACTGTAAACAGATGGTGCTCTGTGCAGGCAGATTGTTTCTTACAAATCGCAGTTGAGTCTTAAGGTTCCCTCTGTGCTTTCCTATGTATGAAGCCAACTCTTACATAACATAAAGGAGATGCCTTTCATGCTTCAGAATGCTGACTAATCAGTAAATACATGTATTTTAGAATATCTTGTAATGATTATATATATAATCACTTGGCTCAAGCAGTGTAAGAGCGTTTATGTAGATTTGCTATATGAGTCTATAACAGCAACAATAAACCATTACCATTCAGATTGGGTGTCTTTCATTTTTATTTAATCCTACCTCTGTTAGGGTAAAACAAAGCTGTAATACAATGCCTGTTCTAAAATACTTTACTTATGGCAGTAAGGAAATGGAGAAGGTTTACAAAATTAGGACTTTTTTACACCACAGCACTGAGTATGAAATATAATGTGAAGCTTGGTTTTTCATCTGAAATAAGAATATCTTTTTTAAAAGACTCATCTACAGATCACTTAAAAACCAGAATACTGCAAACTCTAGTTCACATATGAGAGTTTCTATTTTTGTATGACATAATACCTTTATCTCTATATGGAATACCTTTCTTATTGTCATGACAACTCTTAAAATGCACATACTCGTGTGTGTTCACACACTCACACATTCATAACAATACAGTGCCCTTGACAATTTAGTTATCTTAATGTGTGTGTGTGTGTATGTGTGTGTGATTTCCTTCTTCTCCCCTTTCAATATTGAGAATATTTGTATTTTATGTAGTTATATTCATGGTCTACATTGCTATCTGTGGAGTTGTTAATGTAACAATAATATGTATAACAATTGACTTTCTTTCCCTGGTAGCTATGCCAGAGTGACTCCATGAAAACAAAAAGAATAAAAATAAGAATGAGAGCAGAAAATAATTAAAATTTCCTCAATTGTCCATTCTTTTGGCAGTTTTCTACAAACTAAAATAACTTATATGTAATTACACACATTAAAGTATACATTTATAATTGGTAAAAATGCTTAAATAGTGTTTTTTTTTCCAAGACAGTGTTTTTGTAAACTTGAATTGCTTTCACTAAGGGGAAATAAATATTCAAACCCTCCTTGTTCATGCTCATTTATGGCAATTCGTTGTTGAGTAGCACAAATATCAGTACGCATCAGCATCAGTATATACATTTACATATATACGTACTATTTGTAAACATATAAGTATATATACTAATCATAATTGTTATATAAAAGAGCCAATGATGGCCATTGTGTAGTGGCCCCTAGACTGTTTATTTTTTCACTACAGGTTGAAACAAGTTGGCTCAAAAGCCCACTAGTACTGAAGTCAAATTTTTCACACATCAAATTATTTTTAAAGTAGCCCAAAAGATGTTTAGCCATTTAAAGCCTGCCTGCTTTGTACGCCCTGAGAAACCTTACCCCACTTCTGGTCATTTATAAGAAAGAGCACTGGGGTTATAAGACTCCAAGCAGTTATGGCCCTTTGTAGTCCTCTGACCCAGAAACGTCCAAATATGCTGTTGAACAGCAGCACCTAGACATGTTAGCCTCCTTTGTTATCCCTCTCTCCCCCAAGACTTCCCTTGTCCTCCTTGCCATACGCTTCTGGATAATCTCATGCTGTGATGGACTTTCCTCTTTTGCAAGTCTGTCTAAGTGCAGTCCAGTAAAGCTTGTGTGTGTTACATCATATCTTTTCTCTTGGTCAGCCCCCCAAATCCTTCCGTCCCTTACAATAATTATAACTATAATATATATAAAGGTTATGTAGCCTACTCAGTCATCCTGATAACTTTAATAAAAAGTGGTAATTTTAATGAAAAATGGGATTACAAACCCTGTTATTGAAACAAATACATAAATAACTTTTTAAAAATAAAATGATTTATAGTCAGCTTTGTACTATTTTTTAAATAAATACAAGAGAATCTTTCTTATATGACACAATTATGATCCATAATTGCTGAGTAGCCCAAAAAGTTGACTCTTTAGTTAAAATTACACATACATTATTAAACATTTTAACTTAAAACATATAAATATACTTTATTCACTTTTGTTTAGATATAGGGTTGAAACACATTCTGAGTACATTTCTCCTAATTGCAGTTCTACTTTGTTTTTCTTACATATGCTGAATTCTTAAACGACATCAATAATTTTCAGTTTCTGTTTTGTTCAAGTAGAGTGAGAACTTAGACTCTTATGAGGTAATTTTTGGGTAGAAATCTTAAACGTCTTAAGTTTTACTCTCATTCTTTTCTAATTGTCTCAGCCACAACTAATTAATTCAAAAACAATTTTGTTATATGCATTCCTTTTAATGAGTCTTTTCAAATATTGTAAATGGTCTTGGATACATAAACTTTAGATTTTTCAAACTCTTAAATTGATTAGCCTATATATTATTAAGATAAATTATTTGATTAGCAATTATAACTGGCATAAAAATATTTTAAAACTATCATAGTGGACTCTTAGTTGGTGTTTTACAACTTAAATTGTGAAAGCAAAATTTGAGGTAGCTTGCTGCTCTAGGGGATAAACCTTACCAATAAACATTAAGTTAATATTTCATAGAGTGAATTGAGGATAGCTTGCTAATTTCGATACTATTATGAAATGAAATGTGTCTCCCTCAAGTTCATATGTTGAAGTCCTAACCCAAAATGTGACTGTATTTGGAGATAGAAATGTTTAAGGAGATAAGGTTAAATGAGATAAAAATGGAGGCCTAATCAAATAGGACTGATGTCTTTATAAGAAGAGGAAGAGACACCAAGAGTGGAGGTTCATAGAGAAAAGGCCAGGTTAGGACACAGTGAGAAGGAGGCCATCCGAAAACCAAGAGTCCTCACCAGAAACCAAACTCTGTTGGAACCTTAATCTTGGACTTCCAACATCCAGAACTGTGAAAAAATAAATTTCTGTTATTTAAAGCATTCAGTCTCTGGTATTTTGTTATGGTAGTCTTAGAAGATTAATATAAACACAAAGAATCAGTATGATTTACATGAAAATTAAGGACGCTGTTAATTTAGTTGAGTTCAATTAAGAGAGCTTCTATTATAGTATCTTAATATAGTTAACTGGTTTTCAGTGCTCACTGCCACTCCTTTCCAAGTCATGAAATTCTCCTTCCTAGATTTTTATTCCTGTCCTTCAGAGTGTCTTTGATTCACATGGTCAGGGAATATATCTTGGAAATGTTTCCTGTACTCTTGCACATCCAGTATCTTTCTGCTGCCTTCACACTTGAATTGACAGTTTTCCTGGAAAGAGAATTCATATATAACTTTTTCAAAGTTTAATAAATACTGCCTCGCTATTCCCTGGCATTTAGTATTGCAGAGCAATCAGGGCCAATTGTATGTTATTCCTTTGTACATTATTTTTTCTGTAAATGGCTGTAGGATTTCTTTTCTTTAGTATAAACTATGATGATTCCACTAGATATGTCTTGATATTATTTTCTTTTACTGATTTCCTGAAATATAGCACCTACTCTCAGATTTAAGTATAAGGTTTTGTTAGATGAAGAAAGTTTCCCATTAATCATTTGATTACTCAGTCTACTCCATCTGTTATATACTTTGATTAAACTTTGGCAATTGTTTTCCACATGGCTTATTTTATTTCTTTTCACTTAACTCTTTTATTCCTTCTTTATATGTTTAAAAAGAATTTCTCATGTTTCCTTCCACATCATTAATTTGATCTACTGTAGCATCTAATATGCTTTTTACTTTATCTATCTATAAAATTAAGAAACCATAACTTAGAAATAAAATATGTTCAATCATTTCTTAACTTTCCATTTTACTGTTTATAGCAATTCTAGATTCATATGTGTAGTACTCTGTGTGAACATAAAGGAAACAGTAAACTTTTCTTTTTGTTCTTGTAGTCTGTTTCAAAGAAAAGCAACTCATAATCTTTACAAAAGTGAACACTGCATTATTTAAATTCAGAATTTCTTCATGGCCTGTGATGCTTCTGTTCTTACTTTTTCTTATTCCATCTCTGCCATTCACTACCTGAGTAATCTTTGACAAATTATTTCAACTCTTTGTACCTAAATACCCTTATATGTAAAATTAGGATATAATAACAGTGTTCATCTCACAGAATTATTTTGAATATTAGGTTTATCAATAGTTTTATTCACCATTTTAGCTAAGAAGAGTACCTGGCATATGGTGGATATTCAATAATCATTACATTGTAATGAAAGAACAAGGTGGGTTGATTTCTAGAAGGGGGAAAAAAACTTTATTTTTTTCTATCTACTGCTCATTCTAACTTGTTTTGTAGGGGTAACTGTTTTCCACTAGCACATGTCTCATGACTTTTCTGGTCACTCTATGATAGTTAAAATAATTCTGTGGCCATTTTAATCACAGAATCTCATTTTAAGAACTGAAATGTTTACAAATACATTTAGAGTTAAAGCTTCTCCATTCCCCCAGTTTGGGCCTACTTCAGGCTCAAAGTCAATAGTGGTATTGTCAGTCTCTTTCTTATTTCCCAAGCTTTATGGTTTTCCTTTTCCCTTCTTGCTCACTGGCCCAGTTTCTGATCCATCTAAGATTGGAGCTTGAAAATAGAGAATGAGTGAGGAGAAATAGCATGCACAAAAGTCTTAACTAGTTGATTCTAACATGACCTGGTATTAAAGCTTTCTGGGCATACAAATGTTCAAAGATGACTTGATTTCTTGGCAAGTAATTTTGAATTCTTTAGAAGATGCTCATGGGGACTTCTGCACTGTCCATTTCACCAGCTCAGATGTGGAACTCTCTACTCTAAAACTCTTTTGATCTATCACCCCTTCTCAGAGCCAGGAGCTTGCTAGGTTCCTCTCACTGTGTCAGGTCAGAACCACTTTGGATCAGCAGATCTTTAAGACAACTTGAGCTAGGTGACCTTCCAGTGCATCCTGGAAACTCCCCATCCTTATCTTGCTACAAAAAGTGGAAGGAGAGGGGGTTTCAGGGTCTACACTAAGGGCATTATAACAATCTGCCCTTACCTTCTATCCCTTATTCTGTCTGAGTTCCTGAAAAGAGAGAGGACTGTAATTAACTGACAGATCCATGATAGGCAGAAATGGTTTGGGACTCCTATAACAGGTCATAACACTAAGAAGGAAGGGAGTGGTTCTCTTCCTCTTTACCAGGGTCATCAAACAGATTTTATACCACATTCTCTCCAGCACTTATAAGGCAGCGCCTTACTGAAGAATGTTGTCTGGGAAAACAAGGTAAAGATTCTGGTTCTAGATCCTGAAGGAAGCAGCCCTTAGCAGACAGGAAATAAACAGTAGTGTTGCCTAGCAAAATGTGCAGGGCTGAAGCAATAGTGCCCAGTTGTTGTGATCATCAAAGCAGCAATGACATATGAAAAATGCAGGGGTGATGATATCAGGGGGAAGAGGCTACAATGCCCAACAAAGAAAGAGTATAAAACAGACACTACCCTAGTTGTGAGAATAGTTTAAGTACCCTCAGGGACTTCTATGTTTATTTTGGAAGAATGTGAAATAGCTATATATTCAAATTTGTATAACCAAGACAGAAAGAACTAGTCTCCAAGTGAAGTCATTAATACTGCTATTATTTATTTTGTTCCATGTAGCTGATAAGGCTCTTCAGAAACGGGTTATATGCAGATTTCAACAACACTTGAATAATACATTAGTAGAAAATAAAGTTCTAAAAAGTCAAATCCAACCACAATGCAAGTTGAGTCAGCTAATTATAGCTAATTTCAAGTTAAACATTTTAGAAGTTGTATTAATTTTCAGAACATCAAGCTACTGCTTAATAATTTTAGTGTTACTGAAAAAGATGAAGTGTTACTATAACTTCCAGATTTTCCTAATTTTCAAAATATAGCTTAAGCAATTGCTTAGTGATTGCTAAAATTTTAAATTCTAAACAAAAACAAAAATTTCTCTGCATTTTTTAATAAGAAGCATAACATTATTTAATAAAACTGACAACTAGAACACATTTGTATTCCTCTAAACTGTTTTTAGGACTTGAAAATTATACATTGTATTGTTATAAAAAGAAACTTTACTAAAAATTAAGACAGTCATGGTTTTTAGTTCAATTCTTCCAGCATTTGAATTATTCTTAAAAAAAAAAAAAAAACGATGTTATCCCCCCTACATGAATTGCTCTCTTTAGCATGACATTCATCAAAATCATGTCAACCATAAAACAAGGCTCATATTTTCTTCCCTGAGAAATTTCTCTTAACCATTGTAACTAGAAATATATTCTGCTTCAAAACTCTAATAATAATTGTGTTATACATTTTATTTCATAGTATTTGTTACGGACTGTTTGGTAGTAATAGAAGCTTCCATTCCTGTTTTATCTCCATTACCAAATTTGAGAATGTTATATCTCCACAGTAGCATTCTATCACTGGGCATTGCAAACAGATGGTGTTTGGCAACACTACTGGAAACATAGTTTTTGATCTGCTTATGGACAACTTGGCTAAATGTTAAAAATCTGCAATTAAAATTTAATTTTTTTAATTTATTAGAAGGATACCGCATGATAGAAAAATAGGCAAAGGATGGAAATAAGAATTTCATAAAATAGTAAATCCAAATGGCCATTAAGTGGATATGAAAGGAACCCAAGCACATTGAGAGTTTTGGGCAATGAGAATGAGTACGACGATGTGAGATTACTTCCTATGCATTAGACTGGCAAAATTGAAAAAGAGTGATAGTATGACTTCTGGCAGTGATGTAGGCAAAATGATACTTCCTGACCTTGCTGTGGGAGAGAAAAGCATAAATGTTTTCTCAGAAAGCCATATGACAACATATTAACATAAACAAAACTAAACAAAACATATACTTTCTGACCCAGGAATTCTACTTCTGGGAATGTATCCTATTAGAAATATGGAGATCGACTATTATAGCACTTTTATAGTGGGAAAAACTGGAAATAGGTATGTTCATTAATAGGAAATGGCTAATATATTTTGATACATCACTTGAAATTATCCTGCCTTTAAAATTCAGTTCTATGACATTTGGCTTACAAAATAATGTGCAAAATTCCATGAAGAAAGTCTCCCTAAGGTTGGATGAGGCTAAGGGTAAAGATTATCCCTAGCCCTAAGTTCTCACCATCCTTAACCTCTCTAGTATATATATATATATATATATATCTCCTGTCTCCTTAGTCTCTTGAAATTTTATGTTTTTTCCTTCACAATGTTAAGGCTTACTCTTTGCACATAGTAGGCAGACAGAATTTGATTGATCAGTTGTTTTCCTGAGCGGAACTTGTTAATAGATGACGGGCCCCTAGACCTTGATATTTGTCAGTAAAAACATTTCCTATTCTTGTCCATTGGCACTTGGGATATAGTTACTCTTGTCAATTATTCAGTCATTTTGCTGAAAACTTGGAGTCTATTTGTTACACAACATAATAAAAATGTAAAGCCATTGCCATTAATAAATAATAGAACATATGTGTCTGTTTTCCAGCAGCAAGAAGAATTTAAGTGAGCATTCATGTTGCTCAAGTTTAGGTAAATCACCACAGACAAGGAAAATTATATCATAGTTTATGTGATCAGATCAAAACAACAGTCATTTTCTCCATCAATGAGTCCTATTAAATGAACTGTATGCTAACAGTTTCCCATAATGATTGAGTTTAATAAATTATGTACTCTTCATAACATTTTAATGTATATCCTTCCAAGATTGTCCCATTCCCAGAAGGGAATTTATCAAACAGCCTCTGCACATCAGAAATAAAAGCAAAATGATTGAAATTGGAGTGGCTCAAGCATAACTAGTGGTAATGGAATTGGTTTTGGTTCACTTTTTCTGTCACCTACCAGACATGAGAAATCTCTCATGAATGGCTCACATTATCTTTTTCCTGAGTTTTTGCTTTTCCCATAAGTATTAGATATTGGCTATAGACAACAAGATAGTATGTGAGACTGATCTGTGTACTGCTCTGTTGCACCAAAAACTTTTACTTCAAAATATGGTATATAAAATGAGGCCACTGAAAATATTCAAACACATACACATTCAGAACTCTAAAGCTATATATGAGAGACTATAGGAAAATTATTTTAATCTTTAATCTTGATCGTATAACAAGGAAACATTAAAGGAGAAACAATAAAAAGTGATAGAGATACTTTTTAGGTTTTGACAAACCATTGACAGAAAGTAGATTCCACTTGCTAGGATCTGCTTAAATAAACATAACATTCACTTTTGCATTCTAAATCAATTAAAGTCACTGTTTCTTATTATTCAGTTTATTAAGTATTCAGTCTGATTGAACTTCCTTCCATTCAAAAATAAACTTTATCTTTGGAAGGTACCATATAATAAATTTCATCTACTTTGCATCACTTCCCAGTGTATAGAGAAACTATTCCTAATTTTACTGGAGTAGAAAAAGGATTCTGTATGAACTACATATAAATGGCAAATTTATTTTTCAAAACATAACACTATTAAGGTAGGGCATTTTTCAGTGGAGTAGGTGGCACAGCAGATGATTTTTGCACTTATTACCCCACATGATTAAGCCAACACTTTACATATATATATATATACATATATATATATGTATATGTATATATGTATTTTTATGTAGTTTATATATTTACATATGTAAATAACCCAACTCAAAGAGGGGTCTTACCTTTGCTGTTAGTTTCTGAGAAATAATCACTAAGCCCTTGGAACATGCCAGAAAGTCTACCAGTATGACTTATGGTGGGCCTTTGGGTCATAGTGTTTGGCTTTTAGAAGAGTTGGAGACTGAACTTAGACAAGTGGGCAACCAACCACTGAACTCCAATAAAAACTCTGGATACTGAACCTTAGGTGAGCTTCCCTGATTGATAATTTATATATGTAAATATATATGCATATAAATATGTATACATATATATGTAAATTGTTACCATATCAATATTGTTAAAGCAAAATTAGAGACAAACTATGTGTCTGCCAAATAATTTTTTCTTCTTCCTTGCACATAGTTTGATTGCATTCCCTAACTGATTAGGTGGGGTTATATGACAAAGATCCAGGTATTAGAATGGGGCTCTTTCTTTCTTCACGACCTCTTTCTTTCCATGTTCTTCCTTTCCCCATTAACTGGCTGCATATAAAGAGGGTAGAACCACACTGGAAGAAGCTTGGCTGTGGATGGCTGCATGGAGCAGAGATCTCTGTTGGCTCAAACCAACTACAAGGTGATCAAAGAATAAATTTCTACTGAGGTCTTTGATGATTATTATAGCAGCTAGCTTTTCTGACTAATACATTATGTACTAAGAAGGATGCTTTCAGACATAACACAATCCCAACTTATAATGTCCTAAGCAGTAAGGACATTTACAATCTCACATAAAAAGAAGTTTTGAGTTTCTTAAATTTTAGTGTTGATAAATTTAATGACTTGGAAAAGTCATAAAGGATCCAGATTTTTCCATCTTTCCACTTTGCATCTTAGGCTGGCTCACTTCTTGGTCACAAAACACCTTCTGCAGTTCCATATATCACATAGAGAGCATAATGGCCAGAGGAAGTAAAATGACATTTATCTTATTATTATTATTTTTTAAAGAGCAAAAAAAACTCACTCAAAAGCCACCCTTCAGGTTTTCTTTTATGTCTCATTTCCCAGAATTGGGTCATGTGCCCTTATGTACTTAAGTCTTTTCTGAAATACATGATCAATAATATCTGAATAAAAACAGGATTCTTTTAGCAAAGAAAGAAGATGGCTTTCAGGCAACCAATAGCATATCCTCAGATCATTTAAGGTTTATTAAAGTCAAAAATTACAGATATTCCCAGTCCCTCTTGTTAGACAACAAAATAATGTACTAATTTAGAGAGGTGTGTGAGTAATAAAAATATAGAATTGACCATCTGTGCAATTTGCATATCCAAAATGAGGTGGTATTCAATTTCTATAGTATTAAAGATACATACTTAATCTTATAAGAGGATGCTACTGGTGTGGGTACTATTGTTAGTAAATTCGACATTTGTGTAAAGACATGGTAGCTAAGCATCTTAAAAAATTATAGATAGGCAGAGAAAACATAAAGACTATGTTTGTTTAAGTTTTCTCAAATAAAGACAAGATAGAGGAACATATCTTGGGAACTAAATGATCCCAGAGGTCAATAAGGCAATTTAGAACTGAGCCCAATTCTGCATATCTCAGACAAGTAAACTGAATTCTGCCATGATGAACTTGTACCAGGTCATAAAGAAAGTCAGTCTTTGGCAAGGCAGGAACCCACAATAGGGTTTTAACTACTTTTAGTATAGTTCTCTTTAAAAAATAGTATAGCACTCGTAATGTATAAGCATTAGGAAAATGGCAAAATAAAAGAGGAATAAATTACACATGTGCAAAACAGCATACCATTCAATCTTTAAAATAATGATGGTTGTTAACATGTATTGAGCTTTCCCTGTGCACTGTACTAAACTTTCTACATTGCATTAGTTCACTTATTACAACTCTATGATGTAGGTCTTATTAATGTCCCCAGTTTTTATGCAATAAGACTAGCTTTCAGAGAAGATAAATCTATTATAATCCAGGATCCAACCCTCATTTTCTGTAGTTGTGGACCTTTGAGGTGACAACTACTAGGATAATTTGAAACAAGACAAAGACTAATTAGGGAGAAATCATCTGACTATTTTTATCTTTGTGTAGAATAGGAGTCAAAGAGAGACAGGTAATCCAGCTCCTCAAGCTGATCTTAATAATGCATATTTCTGACAGTTTCACAAGAAACACCTTTTCCAACACAAAATTACATCTTTTGATATGCTTTTTTTCAACCTTTTATCTGCCATATGAGCCAATTGGAGGAAACATTTTTAGGAAATTCAAGACTAATCAGCTTGGTCTTGTAATCTTTGATAATTGTCTTGGAAGGTCCTCTTGCATTGTTTCTCTTTGAACTCTAGGATTTTTAAATCATTAACATTTACTGTGCTAAACAACCTGAGATTAAGTTTCACCTGTCATGTTTGGTATCAGTATTAATCAGCAGGAAAACACCTACCTAGTACATGTCCAGCAAGGCCATGATTATGTGCAATCTGAGGCAATGCAATAGGAAGAGAGTCCATCTACTAGGTGCTTATTGTGAGAAACAAGACCAATGTCTGCCAGCCAGTAGAGCTATACTTAATACAATGATCATTAACTTTAATCACATCTGCTTTCATTGTGCACTGATCAAAGGGTTTGCTTAAGATTCTTAATGAATGAACATTGCTTTCTTCTCTCTTCAGGTCTTTTGTGACTGACAGTAAAGAACACATCAAACTTTTTGTCCTGCTTGTTCTATTTCTCCTCTACCTGTGAGAAGGATTAGATAAATGGCCTAATGGAATTTTGGAGTTGTTTAATTTTCCCAGGTGATCCAGAATACGTATCTCAGTGGAAATATAAACAACCTCAAATTTTTCCCATGCTGGTGCAATAAATATAGCTTAAGTAATGTTACGATTTCTCTTTATATGGAAAAATCTCTCTCTTTCTTTTTTTTAATGAAATGGCCTTGAACCTGACCCATTCCAAAAAATATATCTATATTGCTCTAGGGGTAACAATTTTATTTTTCTACAAGAATAAGTTGTATCCCAACATCTTTACAGGATGTCTCTTGGAAAGATGCCTCATAGCATCTCAGCCTGCCCTAGCATGTATGATAGGTAGTAGCATTATGGCTTTACACATTACATTTCAGCAAATGAAATCCAATATTTATTTGTCCATAGAATGTAGGTATGTATAACTATGTTTGCAAAAGTATGCATGTGTGATAAACAGCTATTTGGTTGACCTGTTTGGTTTAATTATTTGTATGTTCATGGCTACATAAAATGATAATTAATGAATGTTAAGAGAGAAAAAAACTTTAGCAAAAGTTAGAATACTAGTATATACAGTAGTACTTACTGAATGGCATATATGGAGTCTCTGAAAATCTTAGCAAGAGGGCAGTGATGTTTCTAGAAGGATGAGAAGTAGAAAATGTCTTGTACATATACCTGACAGCGTAGGTGTTGAAATTGTTGGTCTCCTGAGTCACCAGTCTGGGGCTATCAAGATACTAACAACAACGACAATAACAAAGTCCTTGGTATTATGTTTCCGATGACAATGATAGTGCTTTATTTCCATTTGTCATAAAATTCTTAATGGAAAATGAGAGATATTGAAATGAACATGGCTTTTTCATGTACTAGTTCATATTTTTACCGTGTTTATTTTTACTTGGCTTAGATGACCAAAATTTAATTGGATTTTTATTGATTTATGTGCATCAAATATTTTGTCTTGTGGCTATTTAAATTTGTGTGTGTCTGTACGAAATAACTATTTTTATAAACATATATAGACCCTGCCTGGTATGGTGAAAAAATTAAATTTCAAGACTCAGAATCAGAGTTTAGAAAAGTCATATTGAATTACTGAGTCTTCATTAATAAGACACTTTTAAAAGCTACACTGTTGATTCTGCTGTCTCCATATCATCTAAGACTGATGATTCTTATTTTAAGATTTCTAGAGAAGAGTGGAATCCATAAACTTCTCAGATAACCTTTTCTTGCGCTAAATAACTTTGGAAACAAGGTGTTGTATTCCTTATTTTACTTAATATCTATGAGTTATAGTTAAAATGTTTGCTTCCTTTTCTGATTTCACTAGAGATTAAGAATGCGGTCACAAAACACTGTTCAAATATAGGACCACGTTTGTCTTGTTTATCATTTTCACTTGTCATAGTAACTGGCAGATAGTAGGTGCTTGAAAAATATTTGTCAAAGTATAAATTAAAAAATAAAGTCCACATTTAATTATTTTTCAATATTTTTCCTTTTAGATAAATAATTGTAATTCTAGTCTACCTCCATGATGTCATATCTGCAATTTGGAAGTTCCAAAATCTCTTACAACTGAAAATTGTAAATTTAAAAATAACATATTTGGTGGTAAATCTTAACTTCACATGAACTCTTTTTTTTTGGTGGCAAATGTGGATCTGAACTGCCATAAGAATATTGATAGCCTTTATTATATTTGGTATGCACAGTCCTATATTTTGTTGTAGAAACATTAATGTAATGCTGCCCCATTAACATAAGGTATACGTGCTGTGCTCCCTCCTTGCACATCGCTCTGAAATTCTCTGCATATTGACATCTAGCCTCAAAGGCTTTGAGAAGATATTGAAATTGAATTACTATCATTTTATGTTTTAAATTATTTTAGACATCTGTTTGCATATTTATCTTATAATGCTCTGACAAGATGCCAAACATTCAGTGCTCACAGATCAACATCAATGTTCCTTGTTTTTCTTATAACAAAGGTACAGAACAAATTTTTTTATAGGGTTTCCACATTTCTGCTCTACAACCCATAGGAACCACTTATAAGAAAGAGCAATTCAGCTTCTATGAACCTCCAGTTTTGACCTCTCTTTTGAGAGTGCTAACAAGGATGCTGATTACTGTCAGTCGTGATAGCAAAGTTTTATCATTTTGACAGGGTATTATTTTTAAAGAAATGGATTTTCTTACTCATTTCACATAGAATTTTGACGAGGATGCTATACGGTAATTATTTTGTATTCACCTCCAATCTAGATAAACCAAGCTAATAATCTTAAACTAAAAAAAATCTGTAAATTCTGTGTTTGATGCCATAATTTATTGTTATTAGTCACCAAATACTTTTTAAATGCTAATATATCTCTGTAACATGTATTTATTATCATAATACTTGGAAAAACATGTATGAAATAGATGCAACTAAAACAAACCTACTTTAATTCTGGATAGAATGGTAAGACCAGAGGCTATATTGAAGATATACTATAAAATTAGAGTAGAAAAAAAGTGATGCAATTGTAAATTTGGTGAGTTTCTTTATACTTAATTGTGCTAGCCTTACATGTAGACAAAAAAATTTTTAATGGCATCACTTTTTAAAAACAGACATATTTTACATATATAACTATTCAATGAGAGGAAATATAAAAATAATGATAATAGTTACTTGGATCTCCACTTTACTTACAATTATTATTTAAAAAAAAAAACAAACTTCTAGGAGGGTAATTTTGGATTACTAAGTTATTTACTCTTCAGCCTACATCTCTGATTCCTTGAATATAGGTTTGAACAGGACAGTCTGAATTGAAGCACACTGTGTGTCCGAGGAGAATATCAGAAGTATAGACTACTTCAGGTGGGAAAAAGAAGAAACCATGGAGCAGGTGGGCACCCTAAAGAAAAACTTACCCACTAAATATTATCAGCTTTAGCTATGCTGTTATTGCTGTGTAATAAGGTTCTTAATGCTAAAATTGTTATTATTTTCTTATTTTTATTACTAATAAATTTCATAAATTATATTTGCTAATATTTGAATGTCCACAGCCTTAAAGTACAATTGATATCTTTTCCAAAAATTATTTGACCCATAAAACTTGTTTGGTTTATATATTAACACTAGTCTCCTCAATTGTGTGTTAGAATAAAAGAAAGCAAACATTTACCTAAGTAATTATTTCCTCATAAACAAATTTTCATTATATTTATCTTTCCTAAATCATAAACATGGTAAATATCAGTTTTTAAACCAATTGTCCTATTATTTTTGTATATAGCTCCTTTAAAAAATCATCTATATAACATATATACATGACACTAAATATATTTTAAGATATAAAGAATAATACATTTCAGCAAAGTTCTAAAAATTGAAATTAGGAGTTGAAATTACTACTAAAAATACTGCAAAAGTGGAAAAAATTTCATTTTATTCTATTAATCTTTGTGAACACTAATTAGGGTTGAGATGCTAGATCTTCAATTTTAAACACACACACACACACACACACACACATCTCTAGTTGCTTTGATTTTCTGATTGTGGAACAATAGCATTCTTTTGGGCAAAACTATTAAACATTTGAGAGATGTCAATTCTTGCACAAATGAAGCAGTTCAAGTTATATGCATAATGGTAGAACAGGCTTTACTGAAAAATAGACTTGATTATGAGCCTTGGCTCATTTCTTACTAACTTAGACACATTACTTAACTGTGTTAAGATTTAGTGCCATTATCTCTAAAATGGGGACAATAATCTTGCATCAGAGAGTTGTTATGAAAATTAAATCAATCAACACTGTCATATCTAAAGTTCTTAGCATAAACTGAGAAATAGTTACATTTTAGCTTAAATCTTGAATAGTCAGATGGCTAACAGATAAAGAATAAAAATCATAAGAAGGTACAATAAGAAACACTCAGAACCCAGGCAAAGACATGAGACCAGGGAGCAATGGGATAGAGCTCCATGAAGAGGGTTTTAAGGAATATCAAAATCCTGAGCACTTCAGGGTGGTTGAATTACTTTCCCCTAGTGGGCAATGGTGGTATAGCTGACCATGCTGAGAAACACAGATCCAAGAAGTTGGCCATAGTCCTCAATGATTTAGTCCATCTTTTTATCTTTTCTGGCCTATATCATCAGCTCTAGACATTTCAGTCTCCATACTGAAGACATCAGGATGAAGATTTCTACATAGTCATTCCTATCCCCCTTCCCTCAACCTCGTGCTCAACTATTTCCTTATAACCCATTATTCTAATTTTTTTCCATCTGTATAATAGATTCTGAAATACTGTTCTCTCTCACTGCAGCAAAAAACAAAAACAAACAAACAAAAAATCCCCAAAATTTTACAAAACCTTGACATTTGGGTTGATTTCTGTAGGACAAGTAGCAATTAAATATTCAGGAATTTCCAGGCTAACGAATAAAAGTTTTTTCCCTTTATGAGTCCTAGAATGCTTTGCTGAAATTTTCAGTAACTATATTTTTGTTCTTGCTATTCCTAAGGAAAGGAAACAATGATAGGCTACAGCCCTAATTCTAAATGTCTAGGTGGGCACTTATAGTAATGGTCACCATCTGACCCAAGGCTTCAGTTCCAGACACCAGTGAGAAGCAGTGGATAGTAGTTTTGATCTTTGTCCCTGAATACAATTTACGGCTCCAGGAGGAGTGCTTCCCTGGATATCACATTAACAAAAATGAAATTGAGCAGAGTCATTAACGTGTAATTTTGCTTTGGGATGGAATATACTGGACATTTTAATTAGTGTAAAGTATAGCATTATGGTTAACTGTTTATCCCACAATATTTAGGAGAATCATTTGGCACATTCTGTATTTTCCATGCCAATTATCAATTTCTCCTTTGTTTTTTGTTTGTCTCTGGTAAATATATCATCATGTATTCACATTGTTAAGTTAATGAATATTCTCTTGTCACCATGGATCCAAAGTTTTGTCCTTTGAAATTATTTTTTATAAACTAAAACTTTGCCACAGTGATTAGGAAGATGTCAGTGATTAAGAGAGGTGTGCGTGATTTTTAAAATTACAGATGTGACTCTCTCTTTCTGAGCAGTGCTGTCTGACAGCCAATGGTAAATAAAATTTCTCTTCAATAAGAGACTCATTACAGAAGGTTGAAACAGTCCACATATGACAATAATGGGTATATGCTAAAAGTAACGATGACCAACTTGGTGCTTTAAAGCTATATAACATACAGTTGACAGCAGACTATTTCTGCCAAAGTGAACATCTGCTTAAGTGCGAATCAGAATAGAAACTCAATGTAACTTTCAAAATTAGAATGCCACAACTCTGGGATTATTGTTTATACCTGAGTAAATTGAATTAATAATATATGGAAAGTGCATAAGGACTGTTAGTGAATTGGAAGTCTTCTGCAGTTCACTCAATGCTCTTTTGGAAGGCTTAAATATGGCTTAATTTTTTTCACAGACTATGCAATACTTTCCATCTTTTGACATAAATATAAATTATTTTTATTTCCTCTCTCATATTAATTATACACATAAATTATCTTATTAACATGTAGACTTTCAGTGATTTTTGTGTTCTGAGAAGTGGTGATTACTTTTAAACAAGTGTATTTTCTCACTACTAATCTATATAATTAAAAAAAATTCCCCAAATTAAAAATATTTTATATATCACCTTAAATATGAATTGTGGTAATACCTTTAGGCTAACAAACCCTAACTAAAAATGACACAAATTCCTATTGGAATGCCTAAAAATAAATGAAGAAAATAAGATGGAAATATGCACTAACATTAAATTCTGTGGCTCACAGACAATATTGCTAGCTCTGGGAAGAATACTCACTGAGATGAGATCCATGAAACAAGACTTAGTAAAGGAAAAACAAAATGGGAACATGTCAATAATTATTTCCTTACAGAGCAGAAAAACATGGCCCACCTGACAATAAATGGTTCATTGGCTTAGATAAGGAAATAGTTCATCTCTGACCATCAGTGTCTTGATAAATAAAAATATAGTTAACACACTAAATATTAGATTAAAATTATGTATATCAAGGCACTGACTATAGATTTAAGATGGAGTTTCAAGTAGCCTCCCAAAAGACAAATAAGTAGGGTAAAGGTCTAGCCTTGCTTACTGTGTTTTGTCAAATGTTATATTTTGCTAGATGTCTCATAAGGCCTATGAGGAAATTATCACAGGTGAAAAGAAAGAGGAAATTATTTTAAAGACTCAGAGGAAATATAAAACTCTAAAATGATTTATTATGGACACTGGAAAAATATTTTAGAAAAAGGATATAACTATTACAATAAAGAGGTTAAAGCTATAGAGACCACATCAATATGACAATAACCAGGCAAGTTTCAAGAACTTTTAGCTAAGCTTAAAAGTGACATGGTTAAGTTTTATAAGTAATATCAGGGCATTAGATTCTTTAATAATAGAATTAAAGTGTATCCTGGTTTAAATAAAGAGCAAAAACAATGTCAAAATCTAATCAGTGATGGCAAAGATGAATTTTCCTTGAATGTAAAATATAAGAACAAAAGTGACAATGTGTTGATAAATACAGAGGAAAGAGAATGAAGAGATAGCCTAGGATGGAGAAGTGATACTAATAAAGAAAATATCTTGAAACCAGTATCCAACCATTCTTTTATAATGTTTTCAAGGTATTCTCATCAACCTACTTATGAAGAATGTGATTACAAGGATACCCTGTCTGGAAGAACTGACATGAAAACGTGACATGAAGGAGCTTTGTCAGGGTAGAATTTAGGGTTAATTCAAACATAGCCCCACCAACACTCAGAAGACAAAGAAGGCAGCTTGGTCAGCAATCCCAAGGAGGACAATGAACAAAGGACTTTCTGGGCACTACCCGCTCCCAAGAACATTTTTGCTGTTCCTGTAAGCACTCTATGCTCCTTTGGCCATTCCTATAGATATTATTTGTCTGCTCCTTTCAAGAAGGTGCCAGGGAGGGGGTCCATAATTCTCAAAAACTGCTATGTGCTCTTGCAACTAAGTGGCACATTTTGCTCTCACTTGCTTGGGAAGGCAGTTACACCCATGGTGAGCTAGTTTTTCCAAGGATCAAGGTCATGAGATGATGCAATGGTTGATTCTAGGACTGGACACCCGGTTCCTCTTGCCTCCTCACCAGGTGTCCTAGGAAAAAAGTCCTAACTAAAAGTACAAAATAGATGGCTTTGGCTGCCCTCACTCCCTTAGTTTCCATGACTGCTTATTTCCCTATGTAATTGGTGCTCCCAAGACACGCAGAGAGCCAGGCTTTTGGAGCAATAGCCCACCTGTATCTCTTGGAGTTGCAACCCTCTAATAACCTGTTTTTCTATTTACCCCAACACCTATGTCAGTCTTTGGCTGTGAGTGGTGCAGGTAGCATGAGCCCTGGATTCAGTTTCACTGCGGTTTCACTACTACACTCTGCTTAACCCACTCAGCATAGGCCTCCTTCACTATTATTCCTCAGAAACTACTAGAAGTAAGACCATGTCTATCTCTTTAGACTAAACTCAGTGGTCCCTTTGTAGTCTTCATTTAAGTCTATTGAGCATCATTTGACACAGTCTACTATTCCTTCTTTATTGAAATACTTCTTTCTCTTGACTTCCATGGCATAACACTTCTGTATATTCTACTTTTCTGGCTGCTTTTTCTCAGTCTTTTTTTACATCTCCTTCTTTGTTCAGTCATCAAATACTGAAATACACAGTGCACTCCTGGGCATTTCTCATTTTAATAAATGTTACCACAAACCTCCCAATTACTCAATTTAAGAAACCTAGGATATTTTTGTTCTTTTACTGGCCTCCTCCCCCTACCCTACCAAACCATCACTCCCTTCCTAGTCTAAATCACTATCTTCTTTTTGTGACTTCTCAAATATTTTCCTGCTTCCTATTGTTATTCACTGATAATTCATTTTCTAACCAGGAGAGCCAGACTGAGCTTGTAAAAATATAAATCAGATCATGTCACTCCCTTACCTAGAAACTTTAAATAATAATATCCAGTCAGAATGACATGGAAATATTAAAGGGCAAACAAATCAAAAGATACCAGAGCAGAAATAGTAATTTCAAGCTAAATAAAAATCAAGAAAATCAAATCAGTAACTATAGGTTAATTTGAAATTGATAGAATAAAATACACAATGAAAGTTACAAAATTGGATCTGATTTTGTTTCCCTTTTTAAGGAGTAAATGAACTGAGTAAGTTAAAGGAATCACTTTTAGACAAAATACAAGGGCTATGTATCCATTCCAAGAAATAAATTGTATATTTTAGTAAAAGTAGTCTCCTTTAGAGAAAGGAGAAATGCAGTTTCTGAAAATCTTTTCTTGAGCATTTTTGTTTGATTGATAATTATGTTTCTAAATGTTCTTTGTTATGTGTCCTTTATTGGAGAATTATGCCAACTCATTGTGTATATACATGTATATATGTAAGATTATACATACATACACAAATATATACACCTGTTATATATAGGATGTTAGGATGTTTTAATTTGCTTTATCTTATTAGCAAAAATTAACAACGTGAAGAGAGATACATGAAGATTTGTTCTTTCAGAAATAAACTGATTCTTCTGTTTTCTACACTTCCTTTCATATACTTGTACAATTTATAAACAACAGTGGATTCTATATATTTTTCTGCTTTTCTAAAAAAAGATAAAAAAATTCAAACTCAATTTTGTTTTCTAAATTAGAAATTCTTGACAATTTTTAAGGTGTGATATTTCATTTTTCTACCCATTCTTTACATCATATTCCTGTCAATATTAATGTACACAATTATTAATCTGTAGTAGAAGATCCTTCAATCAACCTCTCCTTAATAAATTTAACTGTTGAACTAAGTTTTCCATATAAAGTATGCTGTCTAATGCCCTGGGTATGCTGAAAGTTTATTGCTCATAAGATATTCTCTATTTGTCTTGACGAGAAATATTACTCCTACTAGTTGAATTGCAGAATTGCTCTAACAGATTTATATCAAGACTACATGTTAATAGAAATCACAAAAGTTTAAATAAATATAAACTGATGAAATATGTTTGAAAAAAGACAGTTATTGCAATGAAATCTAGATTGAATCCTTTGGAAGGACTTGATATAAGTAAATGGCTAAAAATTGTCTCTAAGTTCTGTTTTTACTTCAAAGAGACTGAAACCAGAAGTCGAGATGATGCATTAGAGATGGTTTATACAATAAAGATTTGTAAATATTTCAGTTCTTCTATGGCCAATATTAAACTGGCAAATCGATGTTCATGTTTTAAGTCAAATTATAGTGTACAGTGCTTTTCATCTATTTATTACATTTATGTATCCACATCCTATATTTTTAAGATTTGCTACTGAAATGAACTCTCTTTTTTTTTTGAAATGAACTCTGTTGATTAACCAACACAATATGACTCCAACTCTTGTACAATAAGAGGAATTATAATGTATCTGATAATCTACTTATAAGATTTTTCCACGTAGAACTGAAGAACCATGATCAAAATCATTATCCAGATGTGCTCTATAATTATACCACATATTGTGCTGGCTGGAAAATTACTGCTTAGCTCACCCACGGGAGCATAGGCTATCACCCATGGGAACATAACATTCTAACAATAAGCTTTCCGCTTCTGTACCCCAGCTTGCACAATTAGTAAGTAAAAGAAAAATAGACTTTTGTGTTCAGACAGAATGAAGAATGAGGTTTAGGGATTAAAAACTGTGTACTTCTACATTTCAGGGCTGCTTAGTTTCGGGTCTGTGTACCCCTGGCAGATACAGCTGGCTGAATAAAGAGTGTGTTTCCTATAACTCACTGATTTCTGGTGGTCCATGTGTCTATCGGGGGCTGGTAGCCACAACATTTGGAGGCCCCAGCGAGATCTCAGGGAGTGGCCCTGGGATCTAAGACCGGACGGTCCCCTGAAGTGGTTGCTGTTACAAATTTAAAGGGGTGGCCAACTGAGAACATTCCAGGGTCCTTTAATGCCTTGATGGGGGTCAGTGCAATCGTCAAGGGTGCAACCTTTAGGACACACTCTTGTTCCTGATCCCAACAGGAATCTCCAAAGCCTTAATGTCTGGATAAAAGGTACCTTTCTGTTTCTGTTGACTGGTCATTGGTGGTCCATAGAGCGACTGGACGCATTCATATCTCCCAGGTCATGGCCAGGCCATGAAACGCTGCCCCTTGTGCCTTGTTATTGGGTTGTCTATTGTCTTTGGTCTTGTCTAGGCTGTAGGTGGCAGACTTCTCTGGGTCCACCTACACCCCAGTAATTGTTCTTGTCTGAGTGTTTGTTTTGTGTTTTCTGTGCAAGCGATGGGGGGAAGCCCAAGTTCACAGACACCCTTGAAATGTCTCCTGCGACATTTCAAAGAAGGGTTTGTAGAGGGAACTGACAATGACATCAAGTTTTCTCCAGGTAGACTAAGGACATTGTGTGAAGTTGAGTTGCCATCTTTTGGTGTAAACTGGCCTCTGGAGGGTTCCTTTGACAAGGGTTTGGTGAGGAATGTTTGGAAGATTGTCACGGGAGACCTGGGACATCCTGATCAGTTTCCCTACATCGATCAATGGTTAAACCTTGTTCAGAAGCCCCCTCCTTGGATCTGCCAGTGTGCCCTTTCTCTAGGAGCATGAATGAGTCTTAGTTGTGGACACCCTATAACATGCAGCTACTGAATTTCCAAGACAGCCCAGTTCCTCAGTCCTCCAATCTCCACCGAAGGACAGTGACCTTCCGCCACCCTATAATCCAGGACAACAGAGGTCCAATAGCACTGCCTCACCTCCTTGGACATGGGCAGGTAACCCCTAAGGGCTTCTTGCTTCTGCTACGGGTGGGGCACCAGCCAATACCACCACCCCAGCCATTCTCCTCTTGTGAGAAGCACCACCCCAGGCACATCACGCAGACAGGCCCTTTATGGTTTACGTGCCTTTCTCGACTACTGCCCTGTACAACTGGAAGGCACAGAATCTACCTTTCTTGGAGAAACCCCAGGTATTAATAGGATTAGAAATTGTCTTTCAGACTCACTGCCCCACCTGGGACAATTGCCAACAGCTTATAATTACCCCATTCACCGAGGAAGTACGCAGAGGCATTCTGACTGAAACACAAAAGATAGCTGGGGGACGAAGGAGAGTTGAGGAAGTAGGAGAACAGATTGAGGAGGAATTTCCATCCACCTGCCCTGACTGGGGACACAATTCTCAGGCAGGGAGAACGGCATTAGACCGGTACCACCAGATTCTAATTGGGGGAATTAGGATGGCTGCTCATCAGTCAACTAACCTTTCTAAGGTAACTGAAGTTATACAGGGAGGAACCTCAGCAATCCCCTGGAGCATTTCTTGAATGAGGCATACAGGGTATACGACACCATTGATCCTGAGGCCCCTGAAAACCAGCAGGCAATTAATATAGACTTTGCTACTCAGGCAGTCCCTGATATCCAGCATAAATTACAAAAAATTAGAAAGTTTTACAGGGATGAACCTGTCCCAACTTGCTGAGATAGCCCAGAAGGTGTTCAACAACAGGGAGGCACTTCTACGTTTCGGGGATGCTTAATTTGGGGTCTGTGTACCCCTGGCAGATCCAGCTGGCTGAATAAAGAGTGCGTTTCATATAACTCACTGATTCCTGGTGGTCCATATATTTATCAGGGACTGGTGGCTACAACAATATTATAATAACATATTCAGTTTATTATATAATTCTTTTAAGTATAATTATATAAATAACCAACTCCAAATAATAATCACTAAATTTTAATTCTAGAATTTCTATTCTTTATCATGATAGAAGTAAAAATACTCTTAACCAGATGTGGAAAAATAAAAATTTTGTCCTTCCTTCTCTGCATTTCCGCATCTGAGCAAAAGCCTATTGTAGCTCTGTTGTGAGTTGCCTCCTTCTAATCTGTCTACATGTTGATTGATCAATTGCTTCTGTTGTCTGCAATTAGTAAGAAATTTTTCATTTCACTCACTTTGTGAGTAGAAGATGATTTTCATTTGAGAGAGGTATAAAATGATTCTATTAGACCGAGTCATAGAAAGGTATGTCTTGCATTATAGAATTAAACATGGCCTGTGGCTATAGGGTTGTGGAGTTTTACTGTTTTAACTTTTCATGCTCACTGTTGTGTAGACCATAAGAACACTCCCACATTTTTACTCTCAGTGGTTGGTAAGTTTAGATGGTTAGAAATTTAAATTACATTTTATCTATCTATATATACCTATCTTTTATATTTATAATTATTATTGCTATTTTATAAATATATGTATATATGTTTATATATGCATATATGTGTATATTTATATATACATGTATGTGTATATATGTGTGTCTGTGTATTTATTATATGTAGCATGTAAGGAATATGACTAATTGGCCACTTGTCACAGAAAGTGAATTCAGCGGTTCGATAAATAAAGAGTAATGATGTGTATTTTTCTTCTAAACATGATCCAAATTTGTTATTTATTTTATAGAGACATGAAAATGAGCAACAACTCCTGAATGTTCTGTGTATGTACAATTGATAGTTTATCATAATAGAGAGATATTTCTGTAGTTCATCAAATTGTGGTGGCAGTTTTTAGCCTGTCTTCCTTTGCTACTGGTTTTATATTATTTTTCTGGAGGCAGATACATAAATTCTCAGAAGGAAAAAGATCTCTCTTCTATTAAGCTCTAACAAAAATCACACAATTGTGAGTCTCAACACAATCCCAGATTAAACCCAGGGATTTACTTTAAAGAGAATTACTTAAAAAAAAAAAAACTCTTATAAAATTCTAAAAAAACTATTCAAAAAAGATAAAGCTATTGTTTATTGCTTAAAATTTTTTCTACTTTCAATTTTTTAAAAAAGTCATAACTTTTTTTATATCTGATAACATTTGAATTATCTTCTTTATATCTGACATGATTTTGTTGTACAGCTTGCCCATCTATGACATTAAATCTCTGAAGCTAAGGCATAAAAATCTGCATTAAAAAAAATTCAAGGCGATTGATTTTATATACCCTACAATTTGAGAATCAATAATCAATGTTTATAATAAAGTTTAATGGAATTGTCCAAAGCAGCCTTTAGTGATCTTTGTGTAAGCAATTCTACAGTATTACATGTATAATTTGTTTCAAAATGAATAGGAGCAAGTTTATCTGAAGAATTGTAGGAAACATTATGTGACAGGGTGTCATCTCTTAATCCCAAAGGCTCTCCCATTAACCCTATCATTGGACTTGGAAACCTTTTATTATCAACCTTTTAGGCTTAATAAAATAGAAATTTGGTTAAAATCAAAATGCCTATTTAAGAAAAGAATAATTTATAGCTTTAACAATTTAGTATGAACTTTTGTTTATTAAACTAATTTTAGAAAAATAGCAGGACCTGAATGACTGAAACAGAAACAGTTGAGTTTTATTTGTGAAAAGAGTTCAGAGCACAAGGAAACTAGGCTAAGCACAGTTTGAATAATTAACCAGTCAATTCAATTCATAAAGAATTCTCAGTAATTGTGTTAGATGTTATAGGACTTAAAATACATAAAAGAGGTAAGATATGAATAAAGATATTTCATCATATTAATTAAAAACCACCCAAAGAAATGTATGTCGAGTATAAAAGAGACAATGATTCGTAAGATGAGGAAACACAGCTCACAAAATTCCTTGGAGGACTTAACATTTAATCTTGACCTTTAAAGAAGAAAGAATTTCAATAAACAAACTTCAGAGGAGAACCTGGTACCAGTGGACATGAGTATTAGAGGAGCTGAGTGTCCACTAAGAGAGAATAAAGGCCTAGAATAAGAAATAAAATAAATTCTGCTACTACAATACACACTTTTTTCTTCATAATGTTTATATTTGAATTTTTTAAAAAATTAAAATATGACATGAAGCCTTTAAAAAATTTTATCAATAAGATAATAGAAATCAAGAGTTCCAAACATAACATAATTGAACTCAGGCACCCATTAACTCAGTAAGTAAGTAGGCAGGCATATGTTTTGGGGCATTGTTGCTTACTTGTTGCACATCTTAAAATGTTATTATTTTTGCTTCTTTACTAAAATAATGACCTTACTAGAGCCTGACCTCTCTAGGTATGAAAGAAAATTAGAACCTGGCACTTATGCCAGAAAGGATATTTGAATTGCCCAAGACAATATAATAAGCACAGGGGCATTTCCAAAAAAGTTTCCAACCTGTTTATAAATGCCAATGACAAAGGAGAAATTAAAAGCTCCAGCTGTTGTACATCTACCTTTACAAAATGGTAGCATGCTGAGGTCATGAGTAATATCTCTGAATCATCAGAAAATTCATTTTTTAAGAATTTTCTCCAGATTAGAATAATCAATAAAATCTGAGTAAAAGATAAGATTGGAATCTTATATAATCTTTTTTAAAAATTAGTTTTTATTTTCTTATATAAAAATAAACAAAGTTGACTTTCTATAGAGTTGGGATTGGAAATCTACATGTTTATGGATAGAATTCAGAAAAAACTTAAAAGTAATAAAGCATAGAAAAAAAAGTAGTTGACAGTAATTTTCCCTTCTCTGAGAAATAATATTTCGAGTAATTTTAAATTAAAATATATTACTTACATAGGTTGTTTATACTTGAATAATTTATTTATATAGTTATATGAAAAAATTAGATAAACAGGCATTGTGAAAAAGTGATCATTAACCAACATTTGAAATATAAACATATTCAAAGACTGAGTTAGAAGATAATGCAATCTAAAGAAGGAAGTAGAAAATATATCACATGACTTGGAAAAGATGCAAGATAGTAGCTTATGATATCAGGAATTCTAAAAAAAAGGAAAGTAAAAGGAAAAAGAAAAAAGAAAAAGTAAACAGCATCAACATTGGGATAAATACACTAATTTTGAGGCATATGAAGAGGGTAACAAAACGGTTCCACTCGGTCATTGAATCAAAAATGGACTTTAATTGGAAACAGACAGATGGCATAAACACTATTAGCACAGAGAAAGCTGTTTTATAGACATAGAGAGATCTAGGATATTGACTTTGGCAATACTGTCTTTACTTTGCATTGCAAATGTTATTCAGATTGAAAGAATTGTCAGGGAACTTTCATACTTAAGATCCCTTCAGTCCCATTCTTGCTCTTTTAAATAAACAATTACATGCTCTCATGTAATTTAACAAATAGGTGGGGCATGTCTATTTCAGATATTATAATACATACATACATACACATATTGGAAGAAAAAATATTTTCATATTGATGTTTTGTTTTCTTTTGGCAACATTAGTTCAAAATGAGAATTTTTCTAAGTATTTTATTACAAGAAGGCTAATTTTTTTTTTTTTTATCATTCTAAGAGTTAAAAAGGATTTGGAAATAATTATCTAAATTGTTTTTTATAGTGCAGATCAAAACAAGATAAGAACATCAAACAATAAGATAACCCAGAGATAGAAATTTTTTCATGTCTTTGCTTTTATCAGATATGATTTAAAGAGTTGGTTAGATATTTAATTACTACATTGACCTGGCCCTTTTTCAAGCTTTATCTATAAATCCATTTTAAATAGGCTTTGTCATAAAGTATTTTGTAAAAAATGCTTGTAGATAAATGTTTTTAGTAGAACCCTTTTTAGAAGTATCTTATTTTATGAACTAGCTTTTGTCTTCTCGGTTTTTTTGGACATTGAAGAGAGTATTATTTAAATCACTGACCCTGACTCCAATTTTTTGATTTGTTTGAGAAACTGATAAAAATGAAGGACATTCCTCCTTAAAAAATGCCCATGCACATGAAAATTTTTATATACTTTCAAGAAGTTTATCCTTTGAAGCCCTATACTTGGGGCCCACGGATCTCAGGAAGAGAACTTCCAATTTCAAGTAAATTTATAGATAATGTTAAGAATCCTTTATTTAACATGAATAACTATGATGGAAGCTGGATACAATGGTAGAGCTCACTTTTCTAATTGCCTACTTAAATTATTACTCATGCGTTTAAATATTCCTAATAGTTGAGTATCTCCCTTTTCTGTTTTAGCTGTCTGAACGTTTTACTTTATAATGTAATTAAGTTTGCCTCTCTGTAACTTCCATTAATTTCTCTTAATTCTGTTCTCCAGCATACTCTAGAACAACTCTCTTTCTTATTTTAGCAGATCTTTAAGTTTTCTTACTCTTAGAACATTAGACATGGAGAAGAGACCTTACAAATCATTTTAGTTTAAATCTTTTAGTTTACAAATGATAAAACTGAGGACAAAAATAATGATATGTATTATTTCTCTCAACAGTATTTTACCAGAATTCTTTATGTGCCACTAACCTTATTTTAAAGCATGTTCTCCAGATGATTCTTTATCCATCCCTCCTCCAACTGTTTTTCTTGGGGCTCCTCATTAGTGTGGCAACAGGAATGTGTCACAAGGTTCTATTTGGGCCTTGAGCAGCAGGTAGTAGAATTTGTGCTAGCTTTGAAATGGCCAGTTTTATTCAACAAAATGTTTATTTAATTTTTTAAGTGACTGTAATTTGAGGATTTTTATATGAATGCCTGTCAATTAATCAGTTTTGCAAGTTCAAATTTCTCTTTAATGGAATTTTTAAAATGTCAGATACACCTAAAACAATTGAGTAAGAAAAATTAGTGAAATAGAACCACTCAATAGTTGGTCACATTTATGGAAAACTCACAGTGTGTCAGTAACAGAATTGAGTAATTAAACGAACTACTATCTCATGCAATCTTCCCAAAGGCTTCATGCAGTAGATACTATTTGGTACAACTGCTTACTAATGTTCATTTTATAGATGAAGAAACTGAGGTCCAGTCATAGGATGGCCATATAGTTTGAAGTGTTAGAACTAAGACTTAATTTCAGAAAACTCTCCAGGACTCAGAAATTTAGCAACTGTATTGTAATGCCATATTTAATTGATAATAATAACAAATATGTCAGTTCTTTAATATTTTATTATAAAATTAAATTTAAAAATTTTTAGTAAGAAGTGTACATAACAAAAATGACCTCCACCTTCCAGATAGTGTTAACCAAAATTAACTTAGTTATGTTTTTCTAGGCCATTTTCCTAGATAAAATTAATTCTAAATTTTGGGTAATATCAGAAATTGGTAATAATAATAAAAGCTGAAGTTCAAAGATAACTGCCAGACATCACTTCTGCTATTAAGAAAAATACCTTCCTTCTGTAAAATATTTTAGCAGAGTAAGTAATGTATAACCAGATTAACAACTGTATTTACATTGTTTATATAAGGTTATAAAATTGATTAGCCAACACAATTTTATAAAGCTTCATAATCAACACATTTTCTAATAATTTTTAACTTTGAATACATCATTATGTTACATGAGCCACAAACTATAAAGACTGAACATACTGCAAAATCCATTTTATAGCTTTGATAAAATAAAATGTACATAAATTAATCTAGCATCCATTTAGTGATATGCATAATTGCTGTTGTGCTACATGGTAATTAAGCCTGAATGGACAACAGAAGATTATAATTTTACATCGCCAAACTAAAAATCTACAACTCTTCTCTTTTCTTTGTTATTTCTTCACTATTTTCATGACCAGTACTGCGGATACCACGTAAAACTTAATCTTCATTAGTCCTACATATACATTCTACTGTCATAGCTTCTCCCCTCACCACCAAGGTCTGAATCTGACTTCTCCACTGTTAGAGTTCTATTAATACAAATCTCTCCTTTCTTCCTATCTTATCTCTGCAGCTGCACACCAGGATTAAGACCTGTTTTAATTTTGAGAAATCTTTCCTCACCTAAGATTTAAATAGAATGTAATTTTGAAAAGAATGGCTGTGGAGTAAGGCAGAACTGTCTTTGCGTTTAATCTGTGCTTACTTCCTAGTTGAGTAGAATTGAACAATAAAACTAAGCTCGAGAACCTTAGTTTCTTCATCTGTTAAACACGGGATTATTGATACCTGCTTGATAGCTGATACCTACTTGTTGGCTGTGACTTAAACAGCCAACAGATGTAAAGATTTGGCCCAAGCTCTGACACATAGTTATTGTAACCGATAGTATTATCTTTGCCTCAGACTAATTCCCTTATCTTAAGCTATCTCAGGTCTGGAGAGCTAGAGACTCTGTGGATCTGATGCTGTGGTAGCTGGCTTGCCTGACAGAGCAGACAGGATTGTGGCTATCCAGAGTCTCTCAGAATTGGCCTGAGAGAATGCTTGGGTGACTACATATACATTTTCTAGTTCCCAACAATTTCTAGAAATAATACTGTGGTAATTGCAGCCAGGCAATTTCCAGAATCATTATTTGTACTATCAAGATGCTCCTCTAAAATAAATTAGGTTTAGATTTCAAATAAACCATAGAAGTGGTCATAGTATCTAAAAAAAAAAAAAAAAGTACTACTGCTTAGTTCTTTGAAAAAGAGAAAATGTTCATCCTGTAATACTTTTATTTCTAGGTACACCATGCAAATAACCAGTATTGATGAGACAGTAAAACTCATTCACACTTAATTTAATAAATTAGCAGACATAAGTGAACTCAAGCCATTTCTCACTTTCACCAGTGGAAAAAGATTAAAAAGCAGAACAGCTCTGTAGATGTCCTGACTTGGGTGTAGGGCGTGGGAGATAAATATTATAAAAGAGAGGGGAACAGGTGCAAAAACAGAATAATGACACCAAAAACTGACTTTGATGGTGTTGAAATTTTTCCCAGGATGTGCTTCTTATCTTAAAGGTAAACAATTACTGAGTTGTGTTTTACTGTTCAGGATGTGGGTTAGAAAAATATTGTTCATAATTATGCCGTAGTGGAGAAATTATATAGAAAGTTGGAGGTGGTAATGATAGTGATAATATTTACCTAGATTTTAGAGTGCTCTAGGTACAGGGAAACTGACTCATGATTAGCAGAAATAAATAAGCAGGCAATGCAAGAAGCTTTTATAGCTCTACTTATTTTCCCACTAGTCAGTAAAAAACAATAAACCAAAGTACATTTTAATTATCAAGGCATGATAGACTGTAACTAACTTCTGTATTAAAAAGTTGCTGGTGATAAATCAATATAATTGAAACCATATGTGTGCTAATTCCTAATTTATGATCGAATGAATTGGGTGTCAGAGTAACACAAGCAGAATAATTATATGCCGTCACTTTAGCTCTCAAGAAATTAAGAGCCCGTGTCAAGAGAGAGAACTCTAATTCAGGGGTTTTGTAAGTTCTATGATCAAATTTCTAAGAGTACAATTGGGAACATATTCTAGATGAATATGGGTTTTCTTGTTCATTCTAACTGGAAAGTAACAGCCTGTATTTAATCAACTGGAGATAGTTCATTTCATTGGAAACATAGCCTTTATTGTGATATCAAACTGTTCTGGCTTGGATGATCTTGATACATTAGATTTCTTTTATTTTATAGAATAACATTAATTGAATATAAATAAGTTATTTTATTTTATTCAAATATATTTACTTATAAAATCTAGAATAACAGAAAGATATAGCATCTACTGTAAGTGTACAAAATGCCTTTATGATAACGTACTTCAGCTACAGTTTGGCATGAAGAATGTGCTTGCACAGAAAAATATTGGACCAAGAAATTTATTATTAAATATTACTGAAATCATAAATAGTTCATTACTTCATTTCAAAAGCAATTATTGGCTGTATTCCAGGCTTATTTTAGGTAGCAGTGATACTAAGTTACATAAAATGTGGAATCCATTCTTAAGGAGCTCATAGTTTAGAAAGTGAAATGGGTGTGCAAATACTCACTTTGAAATATAAATGCATCATTATATGTATATGTAAGGTATAAAAATGGATAAGGAGAGTTAGTAATAAATTATTCGGAAGAGAGTTTTGGTAGGCAAGAGAATCTTTAGCAGATAGAATGGCATGAATATTTTAGGCATAAAAAAAGCACCTAATGGAGAACCCATCACATGTGCATTTAGTGTATCCTAGTGAAATATAAGAGTGACCACAAGTAATAGCAATGAGATGAGAGGCCAGACTGAATGGAAAATACCAAAGGAGATGCATCTAGAAAAGTAAGCAGTGTACATATCAAAGTATGTACTAATTTTAAAATTATTTTTAAAAGACTACTATGGAAGTAGATGTTGACATTCTCCTTTCCTGAGAGTTGTACAGGCTAGCAATAACTGATTAATGGTCAATAGCTAGGAGTAGGGTCTCTCATGTTGTATGGCTGATGTTACCTAAGGTGGTGCAAAATAGGTAAAGCTGGTGAGCTTTAGATTATTCATGTTCCACAAAGAATTGAAAGAAGCACCATTTTGTTATTAAACTTAAAACTTTCTAATTCTTTTAGAATTAGTGCAAATCTCTTTTTACACTTCAATAGCTACTGGCCTATTGTCTCTTCACAGCCCAAATTCTCTAAGTCCCAGCTAAAAGCACAGATTCTAAGATTTCATCCTCCATTTACTACTTAATGTTTAGCAATCTGACTTACATCTCCACTGATCCATTGAAATCATGCTCGGTGAGGGCATCTTGTTCTATGCAATTAATTGATAATTTTTAGCCCTCTCACTGGAGCACTCAGTAACATTTGAAAACCTCAAATTATACCTTAGTACTAGTGCCATTCCTCTCTCTTGGCTCCCCTCCTGTCACTCTAAATCTTATTCTCCTTGCTGAATCTTCTTCTTCTACTCACTTCTTCAAACTGGATTTCTTTAAGATACTTTCTTTGACTTATCTCCTAAGATGGATACTCTTATAATCAATTATTAAATGCCAAACTTTTTTTGAAATCATTACTTATAATTGATAACAGATTTTAGTGTGGAAACAAGCCTTTATCATAGCAGTTGTACCACTTGATGAGACTCATTTATTTTTGTCTACTTCTCCATATTATAATAAACTTTTAAGGGTAGGAATCCTACACTGTTAATCTCTCTTCATTTTATATTCAATGCCTGCCATAGAACGAGTCTTTACTATATACCAGGCATTATGCCAAATGTTTTATTTGATTATATTATTTTACCATTACTGCTACCCTGAAACATAAATATTATTCCCATTTTACATATTAAAGATGCTATTATAGGAGTTAGGTAAAATATTCAAGATCACATAGCTTTTAAAAAGCAGAACAGAGTGAGCAAGACATCAGTTTTGATTCTAAAACCTAATGTTAAATGCTTTACATACATTATCAGCTGTAAAACCTAAGGTGACAAATTGGTTGCATCTCTTCTGCCTACTTAATCGATGAGTGAAGACCATCGGGAGTTCTGTGTAGATGATTTTGAGGCTGAATCGGCACTCACTGGGAAAGAATACTATATCTGCTCAACATCATCTATGAAGAATGTCCAACAGGTAATGATAATGCATTTGCAATCATTACATTATTTTATATAGTCTTCCTACTGATGAAAGAATGATGATTGAATAATGAATACATTTTATATTTTCTTGAACTAGTAGATCTTAAAGCATTTTGTAGCAGATCTACAAGTAGGATATGATTCCCTCTCTACATTTATGGTATTCCTAGTTGGCTGAGAAAAATAAATAAAAGCGTCTCTTTCCTTATTGATTCTTTCCTCTGCCTCCCTTCCCCTGACCTTTGCTAGATTCCTTCTTTCTCTTCTCTTCTCTTCTCTTCTCTTCTCTTCTCTTCTCTTCTCTTCTCTTCTCTTCTCTTCTCTTCTCTTCTCTTCTCTTCTCTTCTCTTCTCTTCTCTTCTCTTCCCTTCCCTTCCCTTCCCTTCCCTTCCCTTCCCTTCTCTCTCTCTCTCTCTCTCTCTCTCTCTCTCTCTCTCTCTCTCTCTCTCTTTCTCTCTCTCTTTCTCTCTCTCTTTCTCCCCTCTCTTTCCTTTGTTTTTCCTTCCCTTGCACCACAATTTTCTACAAATCTCAGTTACATTTCTAGGCTTCAAGAAAATAAACATTATTTCCAAAAGGTTGGTGACATCTTCCTTTAATTACCTTGACACATTTTCAATTCAGAACAATACTAAGAAATACTAAAGAAAATTATCAACTTTTGATCATTATTTTTTAAGGTATGTAACAAGATTAAAGACAATGCCTTACCTATACATTAAGTCTAAAATCAGAAATAGAAAAATGCATCAAATTGGTTAATATTTCCAAATCAAAATTTAATATATTTCACAACTTATTTAACAATAACAGAAAAGAAAAATTTAATAGTTTATATTTTGATTAATAATATAGTCAAGTTTTGGAGAGGCTACTTATAAATTTTACATTGGAAATGGAAGACACAATCAGGAAGTATAAAGTATTTAGTTACTGACTGCAGAAGTCTATATTGCTTTTTAAATAGATTTATTTTGAAATAATTTCAAACATATGAAAGTTGCAAGAATAGAACAAAGAATCCTGCAGGTTTTCTAAATGTTAACTTTTGCTATATTAATTTTATTGTTCAATCTTTCTCCTCTTTCTCAATGCATGCATATGGGTTTATATATATATGTATTTGCTATTACATAGCATATGTATTCTATGTATACATATTTGCATTTTATATTATGTACTTGAAATATATTCATTTTTTTCTGAATCATATGATAGAGACAGCATGCCATTTCACTTTGGGGTATATTTTCTAAAAGCATATTCTCTTACAATTATCAAAATCAGAAAATTTAACAGGAATGCAATAGGCCCAGTTCTGGAACCATAAAAACTTTCCTTGAAGACCTCTCTCAAGGATATCCCAGAAACACCTCCCTTTTAAGGTTAGAAATTACCCCAAATCCTAAAGCACAAAGGCCATAAAAGTTGTCAGCTAAACCAGCTACAACTGCATGTGCAGAAAGTACTGCCCATAATGTCAGTCTCATTATACCATCATTATAATATCATGCCCAGAAGCTCATGAATCTACTCATAAAAGACTAAATTCTGAGTAAGCACATGTGCAGTAGGCAAAGGGTTATAGAGCAGCCAAGTGTCAATCAAAATGACCTCATGAGCCAATCACCTAGGAATGCCTTTGGAACCACTCATTACAGCCCAGATATAAACAGACTTTCCCACTTCTGTGTGGTTATAGCTCTCTTTTCGGTCTTAGGGTGTCCTGTCTTTTCTCTTCATCTCTCAAATTCCATAGGGCTGCAACTTTCCCTAGTGTGGCCTATCTTCTTCTAAAATGTACTTTCAATAAATCTTACCTTTTCTAAATCTTGCCAACCTGTAATTCTTTGCTGAGTCAGTGGGGAAGAACTGAAGGACAACACACAACACCACTATCCTCCACCCCCATGCCTCTGGGGCAACACCAGAATTCACATCACTCCAGCGGTAAAAATATCAGTGTAAAACAAAACAAACAAGTAACAACAACAACAACAACAACAACACACACACACACACACACACACACACACACACACACACACACACACACACACACCAGTCTCCTTTAACTCTTGTAATTCTAGTAAAACGACTTCCCCAAACTCTTTGTCCCTCATGCCCTAAAATTTCTTTATAAAATATGGGCAAGACATGATTTCCTCACTGAAAAAATGTGATGGTCTTCCATCAACATCAGGATATCTGTCATATGGAATACAGTAAAGATTTCTTTGAGTGTTTCAAGATTCACAAATTAACCTCAACTTCCTTTTAGTGTTACCTTCCACTACTTAAAATATCACATCTTACAAAATCAACAGACCCTTGGTTGCTGCTGCAGAATACTCAGAGGTAAATGCTTCTCTTCATTTACATATAGTGTTTCTTGAGTGAAATACCCTTTATTCTTTCTCTATTTGGGAAAATTCTGCCCTTTAGAAAGAAATATGTATGACATATTTTCCCTGTAGTGTTACTATTCATAGTAATCATTCCCCATTGCACCTCTTATTTGAATGCTTTTATAAATATTTCATTTTATTTTCATATTTTATAAGTATTTTATTTATATGTGTTTTTGTCTCTTGCTCTTGATTGTGAATTCCTTGAGAAAAAGCAAAAATCATGTCATTTGTATGTTTTTTGTTTGTTTGTTTGTTTTGTTATTGGTTGTATTTTAGCCTCCAAAAATTAATGTTCAAGTCCTAAAACCCTGGTACCTCAGAATGTGACCATATTTGGAAATAGGATCATTACAGATGTATTTAATTAAGAGGAGGTTATACTGGAGTTGGGTGGGCCCCTACTTCAATAGGATTGGTGTTTTTATAGAAAGAAGAAATCACCCCTTTGCTAAACACACAGAGAGAACACCAGGTGAAGACAAAAGCAGAAAACAAAGACATTTGGGTGATGCTGAAAAAAAGAATGCCAAGGATTGCAAATCACCAGAGCTAGAAGAGACTTGGAAAAAATTCTTCTTCCTAGCCTTCAAAAGTGACAAATTGGCAGATACCCTGAGCTTGTACTTCTAGACTCTAGAATTTGAGAAAATAAGTTTCTGATGTTAAGCCACCTCAGTTGTAGTGTTTTGTTATGGAAATCTTAGCAAACTAATCCACTGTGTTTAACTACCTAGTAAATACTCACAAAATATGGAGGAATAAAATACTTTATATTCCTGAACAACAATTACTGGATATACATATATTAAGGATCATCCCTGGTGTTTTATATGTATTTTTTTTTCTTGGTTTCTTAACTAGATTGTTGTTCTGGGAATACAGATTATGTTTTCCAGTACCTTTGCGATGTTTTGTAGTTGGCAATTTATTTTAACTTTTAAATCGTTTTAAAAAGTCAGTTGCTTTATTGGATACAACAATTATGCCAGCATTAAAAAAAATATTTTTCCAATCAGAGATTTTCATTCAGATTCCAAGTTTTTGTTTAGTTACTTTATATATTGCAGAAGAAGTATACTACTGAAGTATACTTCTTTGTATGGCAAATGGGAAAGCTATGAAGGACTTATTCTGTTCAAAGACAATGTAAAGCAAAGGCTAAATTTACTAGGGGAAATCTGAAAAGATTCAGGGCCCAGGGCGCTGTTACAGGCACCTCATTCAGGTGATGATAAGGACTGTTGAATAATAGCCCTCAGGAAATCTTAGGAAAGGGAATTTAAATAAAAATGAGGAGAGTGCACAAGAGACAGTGTAGTGTGATTCACAATTTTGTTTAGGTTTGGCCCTATAAATCTACATCAAATCCAATGAAGCACAGAACAGTTACATAAACTTAAAAAAATAGAAGAGGATTTCCTCTTTTTTTTCTTTTCCTGAAAGGAGGATAAAGTATTCTCAAAGAAGGTAGATAATTTTTTATTTTGTAGTTTATCATAAAGAGGTGAGGATTTCCACGTTGTCTAGTTCAAGATTATTCAATCTTCACACTGAGATTTCTTATTTTGAAGCTTCCCTCAATATAAAAAACACTTTCTAATTCACAATATGGGATATTTTGATTATTTCTGAGCATATATACATTTTCTAATGCATTAAAATTTATCACAGACTTAATGACTTGAACAATTATGTATTGTGTCAGAAGTCCAGGCATGGTGTGGCTAAATACTAAGACTGAAATCAAGGTTTGGTCTTGCTGTGTTCCTTTTAGGAGACTCTGGGTAAGAATTAACTCTAATCTCATTCAGGTTGTTGGCCCACTTCAGTTTCTTGTGTTTTGAGGGCTGTGATTATAGGATATTTCCTTTGGCTGTAACTAGAGGCTGCTTTCAGGTTTTCAAGTCACCCACATTAATTGCCACATGGCCCTCTCAATCTCCATGTGCAGCATTGGAGACTTTGGCATCAAATCCCTCTTATACCCTGGATCTCTTTTATTAAAAAATAGCCAAGTCTCTTTCAAGGGCACAAGTGATTAGTCCGCTCTGTTAGGTCTAGGAGGGCCCTATCCCCGCCCCCCACCAGTGTGTAGACTCCTCCCTTACCTTTGTGTGGGAAACAGACCTAGCAATATTAGGGTCAGCAACAATACATGCTCAGCTCCCCTTTCACTGGACTTTACTCCCTTCCCTGCCAATTTGCCCCTAAAATATTTCCGTTGAAAAAGCCAGCATCAAGCCCTGTATAAGTTTCAGGTCCCCTTGCATTCGGGACTGACATCACCTTCAGCTCAGCCCCACTGTCACTCTGTTACAGTAAACCTTGCTTAACCCCTTCGGCCTTGAGCAGTTCCTTTGGTGAACCTAACAAGAGATGAAGCCTGGTCACTCTGTAAAATCGATTTGTCTTTTCAAAGGATACCAGCAAACCTTAAAAATCAAGGAGGCTGGCAAATTCTCTCACACTCAAAGAATATAGATATAATTCAGCCTCAGTAAAATCTTTCATATACATATCATATTTCATCTTTCTTTTCCTTTTACTTGACTAATTATTTGTTGTGCACCTTTCTCAGCTGTGGAAATATGAGCTGAGCTGATAAATATAGTTCATAAAAAGAATTCGTGGTGTTAAGTGTATCACATAAATCATGCTGTCCTGTACTACTAAGATGGCAAGACATCATGACTCACAGTTTTGTTTTATTTTGTTCGTATGTGTGTGTGTGCATGTACATGCATGTGTATGTGTGTGTGTGTGTGTGTGTGTGTGTGTGTGTGTGTATAATCTTTGGAACAGTCTTTGAGATGATTTACCCCAAAACTCATGTTACCAAGTGATGAAACTGGGCTAAAAGTGCCAGATTTCTATAAGTAGCAGAGATGAAAATAAGTTGCAAGTCTTAACAAGGCTTAGAACCATTTAGGGTTTTGTCCAAAAATCACTATTTAGTTCATTAGCCCATCTAATCACAGAACTGATTTTGTTCTTTATAAAAACTTATTCTACCATCCAATCTTAAAATTATATTTTTCTCAACAACTCAATGGAATCTTATTTTCCTTAATTTATTTCTTTGCTATACAAGCCACACTAGCACAAAAGTTTTTCTTGAACTTGCTGACCTTGGTATTTCTAATTCCATTTTCTTGTTTCCTCAGTTACCCAGATTTGTATACATTCCCCCGTTGCACTGGTATAAATGTCCTCATTAGTCTCTGCACCTGGTATTTTTTCACTCTTTTCACTCATAAACCTTCATTAGAGTAATTTTAAACACTAATGTCATTAAAACCATTTTCCATTTTTACTAGAAAAAATTAAAATTTTGTCTATTTTGCTTTTCTAGGCAACCATAATCTAATTTTGCCTTTACTCCCTGCTCCTTAACTTAAAATATTTCCTACTCTAGACTAATTCTTCTTTTTCTCTAGGAAGTGCCATGCTCATTACCAAGCTTTATTGTCTAATCTATGCAGAATGATTTTCTAGTTTCCTCCATTCCCATTCTTTCTTTAGGTAGCCATTTCAAATTCCATGGAGCTTCCATCAAAGGACACAATTTTTCTCATTTTTTGTAATCTAGAAAAAGGTGTGTGTGTGTGTGTGTGTGTGTGTGTGTGTGTTTATTAGGAGAAAAGCACAATTTTAGAATGTGGGCTTTGGACATACAAATGTGGATTTTAATCTTAGCTTCAGTGCTTGTTATCTGTGTGAACTTGTACCCTGAGGAAGTCTCTCACTTATGAAGGGATGACAGCATTTACCTTTCACCTTTGTTTTCAGGATTAAATGAGGTTGGTGTCAAGTATCTATCGTACATACAGTTAGACAGAGAAAGTTGCATAAATGGTAGCTGCCAATCCTCTCCATTTATCTTATTATCTAGTTGACTGCTATGAGTGTATCTTATTTCTCTAACTGACTTATTACAACAAGGACAGGGACCCTATCTTTAGTGTCTCTGCTCAGGTCTATGATCTTTTATTTTTTATAGTGGAACTATTTTTAAACTGTTTTCAGATAGTCTGGTATTATCCCTCATATACCTGTGCAAATATCTTAATGTTTCAGCCTATTTCTTCATCTGAAAAATGGAAAGAATGACATTTCCTAAGCTGGTCAGATAATTAAGATATATAATATTTACAAATGCTTAAAAACTATACATTTGTGTAAAATTTAAAGAATAATTAATGTTTTAACAATTAATTATAATAAAAATAAATATTTTAAAATTTTTAAATAAAATAAAAAATCCCAGTTTTCAAGATTATATTGCTATTTTGAAAGTGAAATAAATGACACCTAAGGAAAATATCAGAGCTTAAGTTTTTAGCTAGGTGAGACTCACATATTTTTAAATAAAATAACAATCTTTAAGACAAACAAAAAAGAGATGGCATGGAAATTCTGTCTTTTCATAAATATTTTTGAGATCCTCTTGATGTTACCAGGTGCTAAGAATTCAGTGGTGAACACCACAGAGTTCTAAGCCTCATGACACTATTATTCTGGTAAATGCAAAACAAACAATTAAATGAATAAATATATAACACTGTGTCAAATACTCTGAAAAAAAAATAAGGCAAGAAAAGGACTCCACAAATGCTGAGAGCAAGAGTTTGGATGCTCTTTTAGATTGAGATGTCAAGGTAGGCCTCTCAGAGAAGGTAGCATTTGAAAACCATTCACAGTAAAGTGAGGGAGCCATCAAAGCAAGACCTGGATAAAGAACTTTATAGGCAAAGGAGTCAGAAATCTCAAAGTCCCTAAGTGAGATTTTGGAACTTTTTGAAGAACATAACATGTTATACTCATCAAAATCTTTCTTCTTGAAAAGCATAGTATATCTATTTCTTACACTGAACCTGGTTGCTTCACTTTGAGTGCGTGATAAAATATCTTATTCAGGTTATATTTTGAGAGTTAGGGCAAAAGTTAGATGAGTTGTATCTGAGGTATGAAGGAAAGAGTGGAGCTAAGGGTTATTCATGGGTTTTTACTTCTAGCAGCTGGGTGAATGAGCATTATTTACTAGATTTTGAAAATAAGTTGAAGCTAAGTAAGGAAGTTCTTGTTAAGTTTAAAATGGTTCTGAAATCCAAATAGAAATGTGAAGTATGCAGGGAAGCATATGAGTCTGCGGTTCATTAATGACTTTTGGAGTCTCTTAAATCTCTAATCTTTTAAGGATAAATAAGTTTAATAAAGTTTCATGGTGGCAATTTGATTTTCAGTAAGATTTTCTGGATGATGCCTTCTGCCATTTTAACAAGAGGA
This sequence comes from Cynopterus sphinx, assembly GCA_030015415.1. NCBI lineage: Eukaryota > Metazoa > Chordata > Mammalia > Chiroptera > Pteropodidae > Cynopterus > Cynopterus sphinx. The sequence goes on along the minus strand of CM057379.1, from coordinate 48,647,129 downwards.
AAAAGTTGAGAAATGAATTATTGAAGACAATAGCTTTAAAGAATTGTACCTGAAGAAGCATGGCTGGAAATACATTCAAAGCTTCTAGCAAACATTTTTAGAAATAATGTACTCTACTGATGTGGATCTGATTCTGCATTTATGTTGTACTTGCCTTTATAAGTAAATTGCTAAATATTTCTTTACTTTTAAACTGCCTCACATTCTCTAATTTCTTGAAGTGTTATAATTCAATGACTAATTATCAAGAGGAAATAGGATGGCCATAGTATCAGTTCAGGTTCAGCTGAAAATAGTTAAAATCACCTTATTTAGTTTAAACAAAAATAAATTTAATACAGGGTATTGGATATTTATACAATTATTGAAAGGACTGAAGAAACAGGCTCTAGGCTGAGCTTGTAGGAATTATTCCAAGAGCATTGAAATAGAAGACAAATATATAGTACATCCTATGGTGCAAGGATCATTCTATGTATCATTTTGCATTATTAATACTTTAAACCTCACTAAGCATTTTTATCTAGTGACTTCAACATCACACAACTAGTAAATGACAGATTTGGCATTTAAATCCAGGTGGTATAGCTCCTAAATCTGTGCTCCTAACCATTGTGCTCTATTGCTTCTCTAGGTACTGAGCTAGCATAGGAAAGTTGTTATCTCTTTTAAGATCAATAATTTAAGGAATTAGAAGGTAGCTACTTAATTGCTGGGTCTAGGACCACTGTTTCAATCCCATTTATGCCAGCAAAATGATTGTCCTGAGACTAATAAAACCAGGATTCAGGCTTTGGTACTTCTCATACTACAGCCAGTAGAAACAGAAAAACAGCAGAGGTAGTACCTGACTCTACCTCATTTCAATTACTGTAGGAGTGAATCATCTTGGTAAAATCTTGATAACTTGTAGAACCCAAACTAAAGTGTGATGTAACCTTTAGTTTTCAACCTCTTGATTTCCATAAGGCTATATGAGGTAAGAGTGAATTTATCTCCAGTGCATGCCGCAACCAGGCATAATAATGTGTGGCTACGGTGAGGCCAATACATTTCACCATTCAAAAGCAAATAGTAAGCTTTATATTTACAAATGTACTACAATTAAAATAGTTCCATATTTTCTTTCAAGCCAGAACAATTATAATACTTGGCATATCACATCTTCAAATTTTGTGACATAATATGCACCAACTTGTCATTCCTTGAGTATTTCAATAACCAGTGCTCAATGAGCCTACTTCTTATACTCCTTGTCTACTTCCTCCATCATCAGAGAAAGAGAATTTTCAGTGTTATGTGATGGAAGCCTCCTGATTAAAGGGTGGAACTGTAGCAATATATGTAGATTCTTGAATCTTCTTTTCATGGTTGTTTTACATATAAAATAAACCACTTCCCTTGTCTGTTATCCCTTCCTTCTCCTGAAATAGTTCTGGCTTCTGATTTATAATAAAGGAATACAGATAAGTATATAGAAAAGAGTCCTCAGACATCAGGATCTACTGTAACTTCTGTAGTAGAAATTTCAAAAAGAATAAAAATCAAAAAACTATAATAAAGAAAATCAAGTAAAGTTAATACAAAATGTTTTAAGGTTGTTATTATAGTTCTTATATTTTAATCTAAAAGGACATGAGCTACAGGCTTGAAAGTTTAGATCTTGCTCTTGCATTTAATTGCTGTGCAATTTTAAATGTGTTAATATTTTTTTGTCTTTGTCTAAATGTCCCCAGTCATGGAAGAAGAATACCATCAGTCACTGCCCCAAATAATAGGAAATCATAATAAATGCCGAATAACTATTTTTAGAAAATAGAGGACTATGACTTAAAAATGAGACAGCTTGGATTCAATTCCTTAAGCCAACACTTGAGAGCTCTATGACCTTGAGCAAGTCATTAAAACTCTCTAAACTTTTGTTTTCTCATTTGTCAAAAAAGGAAAATTAAAAGTAGAAATTTCATTGGATCCTTGTAAGATTAAATGAAACAGTGTAAGAGGTGCTGAATCTTGGGACTTCATGTATAAAATACTTATTAAATGTTAATTATTAATAAGCTCCAGTAAAAATTAATAGACTTTCACCACTTCTCTGGAGTTCTAATATTTATTATAATTCATGATTGAATATAATACTTTTTGGAATCCCCCAATCTCATAACTGGCCACCTTATTGAATACTAGGCTCCTGATCCAATGGTTCCGTGTAATTAATTTTTCTTAGTAGGCTTAAATTAGACCTAATTCCAATTTATCTCTTTGGTTCTCTTAAGGTACATTTGATAATAACTATTAATGAAACAAAACTGAGACATTGGCATTTGTAAAATTGTTTATGTTGAAGAGACAACTATAAAGACAGGAAGAAAACACAATTCTTTAGGTAAGAGAGAAAAGAAAAATTTATATGAGTGAGGACATGTCGCTTTACAAAAAACATTTCCTTGGTGTTTGGTTTCTAATAGTGGAAGCCATAGGGGAAAATAATTTTTGAAATTATATTGCTAATTAGGCCAGAATAGTCTCAGAAGCGTGACTTCAGCCTGACTGACACAGTGAGTATTTGGAATGCTAAAAAGAATTGTCATGGTTTATTCATATCATTGTAGCAAAACTATGCCCTCAAGAGCATTAAATTACCTTTCAGTCTTAATAATTCCTAATTTAAAATTAGGACTAAATCATTTTTATATTTTCACTGCTGTGAAGAATGTAAATAAGTACAACTATTGATAAGTTTGTTAGGCCTCAACCATCCTTTAAATGTTTAGGATTATTCAGACTCTGGAACTGTTAACCTAAGACACACACACACACACACACACACACAAACACAGACATCTGATAAGTGAACTTAATATTTACAGAGCCAAATTTTGATTCATTGCTGCAGAAAAGGTATTGCATACATGTCGGCTTTCTGCTACTTATATTCAATTAAAAGAAAAAATAAAGCATAGAAGATGTATTAAATACTGAATTAGATAATGGTGTGCATCAAACTATAGGGAATATAATCAATATAGTTATTGACATCATTTAGTTATTCATACCAGTAAATTCTGTCATTGGATGGTAGGTTCTTAATCAATCTGTTAATATTGCCTTCATGATTTTATTTTCATACAGGTAGTTGGCAGCTATAAAAGCCTAAAATAAGAAATCTGAATAATATATTGAGGCAGCTAATTCAATTCCAGAAGTACTTAGGTTGTTCATTAATGCTGTAGCCAGTAACTAGAATATTTAATGTGTCATTTTTTTATGGAAAATATATTTCTCCCTTTGTGGAACTGTAGCATGAATAATACTGCTGCATTGTTTTACAGGACAAGAGAAGAGATTTTAGTTAAGTTATGGTGGGTAAAAGTTTTTCTTCCCCTCCCCCCCATTTTTTTTAATTTAAAGGAGAATGGATGATAATAAGTTCAAAATGAGTGAACTGACACATTCAATCTTGTAAAAAAACAAAATCGGTAGTTTTATTTCCATTCCCTTGTTCTAGATCAGAAATAAACCTGATATTTATTCTGTGAAATAGAGGAGAACAAACTTCTTTGTTGGGAAATCCTATTTATTTGGGAAATTTTGAACATGTCTCATGTTAAGGCAATGAGAGGGATTTATAGCTCAAGTTAAGGAAAACTTCCTGATTGTACAAGAATAATAGAGGAAATGTGTCTATGGATGTTTCTGATTTAAAGTTAGATCTATAGAGTGAAGCCTATTAGCACAGGGTGGGCCTTTTTCCATTTTAAAGGAGATATATAATTATGAACTCTTTTTGTTTGAAATTTAACCTATGATTTTATGATCTTAAGCCCATTTTTAAGATTGCTGAGGACAACGGCACTGTCAGGGCAAATGTTTATCAGTTTAAGACTATGAGCTAATTTGTTGTAAATGAATACACCCTCTACCCTCCCTAACACTCCTTCATCCCCACAACACAAAGATTTAACTAGAATGAGTTGTTAAATTGTACACAGTTTATCTGAAAATGGTCTGGGCCTCTGCTGTCTTCTCTTGTTCCTCTGGAAATCATTTGTCACAGAGCAGCACAAATGATCTTGTAATAAGATAACCACCATGAAAGCACTTTTCTTTTTTTTTTTTTACTTAAAACCCTTTGAAAGTGTCTCATTGCATTTAGAATAAAATTCAATTTCCTTACCAAGTATTAAATGTAGGACCTTTATGGTCTATCTCAGCTTGGCTTTTCCACTTTGTCAGCAGTGTTTTATTTGTTCAATATTGTCTAGCAACACTGTCTTCCTTCAGTCTTTCAAATGTATGACTCCCTTCCTCTGCCCCAGGAACTTTGCACATGCAATCCTATATACTTTTTCCCACTTCTCTCACACATAAGTCCTGCTTATCCTTCAGGTCTCAATTGAAATATCATGTCCTTTGATGAGATCCACTAGGCTTAGGCTCTTTTATAGTTTACTTAATGGCAGTATAACAATTTATAAAATTTTACTGAATTGTTTGATGATTATTGCTTGCTTTTTTTTCTTTCATAAAGTAGAAGCACGAAAAATTCTGGAAGAAAATAGCCAATCTTTTTCATTGAGAACAGTGCCTAGTATACAACTGTCATTGATTAAAACCAGATTTGTCCTCCTCAGACCTATATGTCACGTACTTTTCATCACTATAAGTAATTCTTTATGCAGGAATCTAGTCTAGGGACTTGGGTAGTTTATTTTTAGTTGACTACAGTAAATGAAATGACAAAATACCTGAGTGGTTTCTCAAGCATGAGTTTACAACAAACTTCATAGGGATCAGTTAGTAGAACATGTTTAACTGCAGGGGGCAGTGCTGTCTAATGTGCCATACAGCAATCCCCTGACTCAAAACCAATACTGTTTATTTGATAACCTTTGACTGATGCTCTAAAACTCTTTCATTATTGTTTCAGCAGTGTGTTATGCAATTACACTTTAGAAATGGCACTTCTTATATAAGAAATATCAGAGTTTTAGCTGCAAATGCATCAGACTGTTTTTTAAATTAACTGAATGGCCCTTTGGAAATGATTTTTTAAAAAATTGTAAATACTTTCATTTGATCCGAACTTCTAACTTCACTTCCTTTAATCTTCCTTAAAAAAAAAATGTTTTTGGGATTTAACCAGATTCAGTAGTAAGTAATACAACTGCCAAGCAGTCTCACTAATTTGTAGAAGGCTAAATAGACTTCAAATCTAAAGTGCTTTCTCTCCTGTTCACAAATTTTCTGGCCTCTTGTCTTCCTCATCCCATCCTCACTGATACTTTGCCAGACTAATCTTCAAAGCATATCTCTGATCCTGAAAAACCTTGAAAGGTGTCTGATTGCTTAATTAGCCTTACTCAGTCTTCAAGACATCCCAAATGTTGCCTGATATCACCTATCTGATCTGGTTCTAAATGCTTCCTTAGCTGTTTGAAGAAGCTCTAGACCTACCCAGCACTGCCCTTTCCCATGTCTTTGCCTGTGCTGTTAGTGCCAGCCAAATCTGTATCAAGAAGGAATCCTCTAACAATCTAGCAGACAAATGAAAGACCCAGATTTCTGCCATTTCCTTGGCCTCAGATTTACTCTGTGAATGTTGGAAAAGTCTGCTTTTACTTTCATTACCTATACTATTGAATTAATTCCCTGATATAAGGAAAGAGGCTTCCTTCTCAAAGTGATGATCTGAGAAAGGTTTGAGAGGCTAAATGCAGCAGAAGGAAGGAACTAGCTGTTAGGAAAGTGTTTTGTCTTTGGTACTCTTTTCAATACCTGATTTCCATTATTTCAGTCATTATTTTCTTTTTTATTCTTTCTCTCATTTTTAAAAGTACACATGTTATGAACCTGTTTATGTCACATCTCTTTATATGTGATATCCAGAAAATACTATATTATCTTTTTTATTTATCAATAACAGGACATAATGTATTACTGAAAATTTAAAAGTTTTAAAAATTTCTTTCATCTCTTTTCTCTTCATCCTTCTATAACATATTTATAGATTTTGGAGGTTAGGGCATGAACTTTTTGGGGAAGCTAGTCTGCTTACCATACAAGCTTAGCCCTTAATGTGTGTAGTATTGAATAGATTTTCAGATTTATCTTTTAATGTTTCTTATTATTTATTTTTTATATCCAAATTTATTACTTTTTACTTTGGGGATGGTGTATTTTTGAGTTTCTGTTAGAGTCAACTCTTTATTTCAAGAAAATGAAATTATTCTGCCATATTTTATTCCAGAATATTAATTGTCTCATTTCATTTTCATATTTAAAATTTTAATCCACTTGGCAGTTACTTTACTATACAATGTGATACACATCCACATTTCTTTTCCCATGTGATTAATTAATTGTTCTTGTATACAGTTTTCTAATTTAGTTACTCTCATGGCATCCATGAGTGTTTAATGCACCCTGAAAATTTCAGCAAACTTTTGCATGTACATGCATTTCTCTCAAAGAAATATGAGACTCAAAATAACTTTCTTATTATAGAAAGAATACTAGGACCAACTTAGGAACCTGGCTTCCTGATATTTGCATCATGTGGGCAGCATCTCAGAGTTTGAGAATTCTCACCTATGAAATGAGAGAGGTGTGATTACAGTTTATAAAATTCTGTTCAGTCTTAGAAACATAAACTCTACTAACTAATTAGATATAAATCTACCAAAAAGTATACTGAATTTGCATGCTAAAAACTACAAAAGAATGATAAAAGCAATCTAAAAATCTCTAAATAAAAGGAGAGACATATTGTCTGCATGGATGGAAATATTCAATATGTAAAGAGGTCAATTCTGCTCACACCGACCCATAAATTTAATGTGATTCAATCCCCAAACCAGCAGGATGTTTTTTTTAAGTTAGACAAGCTGATATTAATCTTTATGTGGAAAGGCAAAGGAACTTAAATAGCTAAAACAATTCTAAAAAAGAAAAATAAATGTAGAGGAATCACACAGTAAAGATAACAGTGTAATGTTAAGTGACACAGACCATGGAAAGAACAGAGAATCCAGAAATAGACCCACACATATGACTAACTGATTTTTGGCAAAAGTACAAAAACAAATTAGTGGAGAAAGTAGTCTTTTAAACAAATGGTGTCAGAACAAATAGGCATACATATGCCCCCCCCAAAGACCTCAATTTACATCTCATACCGTATACAAAAATTTAAAATTGATCATAAACCAAATATAAAACATAACACAATAAAACTTAGAAAAAATTTTGGAGAAAAATCTTTGTGACCTTATATTTGGCAAACAAATCTTTGATGGGATACCAAGAACACAATCCATTATATATAGTTAAAATATTAACAAAACCAAACTTTTGTTCTGTGAAAGGCATAATTAGGAGAATGAAATATAAGCCATAGATTAAAGTAAATTATTTTCAATCACATATCTGACAAAGCATTTATACCTATAACATATAAAGAATTCTCAAAATGTAACAACAAATATACAACAATCTAATTTAAAAATGAGTAAAAATTTAAACAGATCCCTTATGAAAAAAGTACGAAGTTGACATATAATAATATGAAAAATATTGAACATCATGTTGTCATTAGGGAATTGAAATGAAAGCCACAGTATGATACTACTACATATATATTTAAATGGCTAAGAGAATACCAAAAACTGGTAATACAAAAAACTAGTGAGATTGAAGAACCATTGTATCTGTCATACATTGCAGAACCACTGTATCTGTCATACAGTGCTGGTGAAAATATCAAATAGTATACTGCTCTAGAAAAGAGTTTGCAGTTTTTAAAAAATAAAATTAAACTTACCATATTACTCCTGACTACATACTATATAGAACTAAACCTTATATTCTTTAAAAAACCTATGCATAGATGTTTATGGTAGCCCTACTCAGAACCACCAAAATCTGCAAACAACTAAATGTCTTTCAACTCGTAAATGGATAAACAAATTGTGTGTAATACTACTCAGCAACTAAAAGGAATAAACTATTATACATAAACTAACTTGGTGAATTTTAAAAACATAATTTATTGAGAAAATTCTTGGAATTTTTTTTCAAAATAGCCAAAATATGAAAGTAATTCAAATATCCATCAGCAGCAGATGGATGAATAAAAAAATATGGCATATACACATTTCATTTGCTGATGTATATTTGAATATACATACATACATACATATGGAATGTTATTCAACCTTAAAAAAGAAAAATAAAGAAAATCCTGCCATTTATGACAACATGGATGAAACTGGAGGACATTATGCTAAGTGAAACAAGCCAGTCACAGTAAGACAAATACTGTATAATTCCACTTATACAAGGAATATAAAATAGTGTAACTCACAGAAACAGAGAATACCATGTTTGCCAGGGGGTAGGAGTTGGGAGAAATAGGGAGAACTTCAACCGGTATAAAGTTTCAGTTATGAAATATTTATAGATTTTAGCAAAAGATCTGCTGGATAATGTAGTTAACAACATGATGTGCCTTTCAAAATTTGTTTAGAGGGTAGATTTTCACATTAAGTAAAAACAAACAAACAAACAAAAAACAAGGAGCATAGGAAACTTTGGGAGGTGTTGAATACGTCTATTACTTTGAATGTGGTGATGGTATCACATGTATTTGTATGTATCCAAATTTATTTGAATTGTCCACATTTATTATCTGCAGTTCTTTGTGCATCAATTATACCTCAATGAAGCTGCTTACAAAAGTATACCAACAATAAGCTGCTATTTTAAACAGGGAAAAAAAAAAGAAAGATAAAACCATAACGTAGAGAACAGATTTAGTGGCTGCAGGAGTAAAGATGAAAGAAGGAAGTGACTACAGAGCAAAATCATGACAGACTTGGAGTTTATATCTTGATTGTAGTGATAGTTACCAAATCAATGCATGTGTTAAAATTCATAGAATTATATGCTAAAAAAATTAATTTTACTTATGGTAAATTAAAAACTGAAATTAATTTTAGAAAAATAGTGTACTTTTTTCCTTAGAGAAAATTGAAGGATCATGAATAATCCCAGAAGTATCTCTAAAATTAAAATGTATTAAAATTAAAAGCTGATAACGTTTGCAGAAAGTAGAGTGTGAAATTTCTCCTTTGGTTTGCATAAACGTGTCCAAGTAAGCATCTTTGCATCTTACTGAATGACATATTCCTGAAATTAGATTTGATTTGACTCTATGAAGTGTACATTTTTATTTGACTCCTTAGTTTGTGAAGGAGCAAAGGAAGAATGGAAACTACTAGTAAGAGTGCACTGTGAAGCTAATATGTTTATAGAGTAATACATACCAAAGAACTCCATGGCTCTCATAAGGGTTCTAAATCTACATGGTGAATGCTATATAAATTCTCAAGGGTTCATGATATGTACCCTGACAAGCATCTGCACCACTGAGATAAATACCTCTTTGGATTCTGAGTTTAAGAAAAATGTTTTACTTTAGTCTTGGTATAAAAAAGATGTAAATGGAAACATTGTTTCTTTTCCCTTCTTATCCACACAATCTCTTTGCTTTATACTTTGCTTTTTAGTAGGCATTGCTTCTCCAAGTATGACCAGGAAATTTTGCTTCACTGTCACCCAAATATCTTTTCTAAACACCTGGTTGGAAGTAAGCACATCTTATCCTCTCCAGGTTATATATGCAGATTCATTGTAGAGGTTGAAATGAAAACTTATATATAGATGTGTTTTATACAAAGACTCTTTGACCTGCACTGGAGTTTTTGTCTGTTGCTGAGTTTAGGTAAAAATAAACATTTTTTTTTTTTTAAAGAACTGATTATTTTTCAAGGATGAGGCACTTCAAACAATAGTTCACTTGAGGTGCATTCAAACCAGCTCTTCAGACAGATCTTTCTCGATGACCCCAGACTATACACATGGACACATGACAGACTAACAGTTTTTCAGCTCTTACCTGGAGGGATATTATTTTGACTTTTTGGATAACTATGCATTATCAGTTTCATTTTATCTGCCTTTTTACATAATAGATTGTAACTATTTTTCTTTCATAGATTTCTCCTTCTCTTAACTCTCTTTTTTAGACAATTACTTTTCCTCCTTAATTTAACCCCATTTTTTTCTTCTTAGAAGACATAATAAGCAATTCTATACCTTAGGTGCTAGATTGTGAGAAACCAACTTCCACTAGTACTTAAAAACTAAGAATATTTTCATGTGGTAGCTAAATTCAAAATGAGATAATTTACTTATTTTGAGAATGGATGTTTTATTGAATATGAACACTTAATGAAAAGACTTCTGGCCTAGAAACCCTAAGAAAGATGGAAATATTTATTTGAAAACTTTCGTAAAGATTTGAAGGGCTTTTCCTTCTCTAATAAGGAAAGAACTAAATTCTCCAGCAGGCAACTCTGAAAGGCCACAAATTTGCTGGAACTTTATCAGACTTCTTAGAGCATAGTGCATCTGAAGAAAAGGTCTCCATTTTTGAATGTGCTCTGTGAATTCAGTCATCAATTCCATCTACTCTTAGGCTTTTCAGATGGAGACTCTGAATAAAGTTGGTAAGACTTTAATTTAGTTTTGAATTTTTCTCCTTAAAGTTAAATATTTGCTGTCCATTGATCAATGAAAGGCTCTGCTATTTCTTGGTATTACTCTGACAAATCTTAGGGCAGCCTGTAATTTCCTGTGAAATATGGTTGTCTTGAGGTAGAACTACATATAAGCTCAATATGAAAATAGGAACAGAGGAGCTGCTGCAGGTTTTTTTTTTTAAATGTCTTTTCCTTACCTATGCTCCTCATTTCCAAAAAGAATAATTTCTCTGCCTTTTACAAACTTTTCAGTTCCTGTTTTACATTAGTTTCATTTTATGAGTATAGATCAAAATCATGTGGGCAGCAAAGAGAAGTGCTGTTGTGCTTGAATCATTTAAAATGTTACTGCCACAATACTGAAGGGGTGAAGAAATGAAAAGATGTGAACCCAGTGGACAAATGAGAGTCTAGGAGTGCAAACGGAAAGAAGAGTGGTATGTGTGGATGAAAAATTAGAAAGAGGAAGAAAAAAATCTACTATTAAGCAAAATGTTCAGATATTTGACATTTAAAACTAATTTAATAAACAAAGAACAGAAGATTAGGCAATGCGTACCTAAGATGCCACCTGAATCACCCCAGCCCTTCCTTCAGGGTGAGGGCTTGTATGACAATTGCTTATATTTAGAATGGGAAACACATTATATAGCTGTTTGTTTACTCAATAAAATTGAACACCACATATCAATTTAGTAGTGAAATTCTGATAACAGAAACAAATACTAGAGTAGTCCTTCATGAAGTCCCATTATTACTAAGAGGAGTAAGAGAGAACCTGTGTTAGTTTTTGGTATTTTGTTTCTTTTGCTTTGTTTGCCCTACATATGATCTATTGCCTCTACTAGGGAGCTTCTCAATATGTGTAGTCTTGGTACTTTTTTCTAATGTCGAAAGCAGAAGAATCAGACATTATTCTTTGCCCTGTGGCAATGAGGACGTAGGCATGTGATTTAAGCTGCATCAATCAGATTCTCCAGCTCAGGACTTGAAATGTTGAGCTGGCCAAGCAAATGCAAGGGCACAGTCAGAATTCACTTGCTGTTGCCACCATGATAATGAACTTCAGTAGCAGTGTCTGGAATAGACTGCTTCTGCTTAAGATGATGGCTTTATTTCCTGCTTCTTTGTCTTTCAGAATTTTCTCGATGCCTACTGTTTCTAAACTTGATCCTCTGAGTTCCATTCAATAAATGCCTTAAAATCCATCTAACTAATTCCTTTTTTTTGACCTGAGATTAAGAGTCAAGTTCTATTACTTACTGTCAAGAACGCTATCTGATTCAGTAGAAAAAAATCTTTTCTATGAAGAATGAGCCTAGATATTAAAAATCAACTATATCCAGTTAATTTGTTCTTATTTAAAAAAAAAAAAATCTACCTAAGTATAGAAAGAGAGAACTGACAGAAAGTGTCTTTCTACTTATGATTTCTGTTTGGCATATATCTTCTGTTATCACGTAAGTGATTTTTATCTGTATGAACTTATCAGTGGGTATGTTTATTTTCTTTGGCTTAAAAATGGAGGCAAAAAATGGTCTTTTCAAGGCTGTCAAAAGAAAGATTTTGTGTCTGAATTCATTTGTTTCAGAGAAATTAAGAAAAGGAATTTAATTTGAACTCGCATGCCCATATTTTAAAATTGAGATACTTATAGAACGTAGACATATATGAATATTATAGACAATTTTATGTTAAAATATTTATATGCAATTAATACACATAAACATAAAGAGTAAAGTAACAGTTAAAACACCAGTGTGAGTGACTCACTTAAGTCTCTCTTTAAATGAACTTAGTTTCTATCAGAAATATGGTACTTTTGTTCCAGGAATTTTGAAAACTGCAAAATATCTAAATTTCAAGCTCGGAGTAGATTTGTGTCCTCAAAAGTGGTTTCTCCTTTCCAAGACAGAAAATTGAATTTAGTGCTAAAGGGTAAAGCACTTTCCTTTAGAAGATTAGGATATGACCCTGTACAAAAGATAGAGAGCTCCTTTTTAATACTAGTAAACCAAGTAAATCATTTTATCTACTAGGTCAGTTAAATATAACAATTCATTTTCAGATCTATGACAAAATCATCTAAATTTGGGATATTTAACTTAGAATATGTTATATTTTTTTGTGGGGTATGTGATTTTTCCTTCAGTATTTATGTTATGTATCATCACCTGACCTCATCCTCCCCAGAACAAACATCTTTAATATATATCACATATTTTCTATATATATATAAAATATATATACATATTTTCTAGAGAGATGTAAATGCTTTGTAAATGCATACCACTACCACCAAAAAAGGAAGAAATTTAAAAAATACCAAATTTTACCAAATTAAAAGTCACATGGAAGGATTCTTTATTGGTTACATTTTCTTGTCAATAAGTTAATAGCAAGTTACCAATTTATGCAGATACACTGCAAAAAGAATGTCACACTATGTATTTAAGGCATCATAAAAGATCTTAATCTTATTTTAATTCATTCCAACAGAAATTATGTATAATTAAAAAAGAAAAGCCTCTTCTCTATAATATAAATTTCCTTTATGTTCCTATTTTCTAAGTTTAAAAAATACTTTTCATGTATTAGTTACCAATTTCCACAAAATTTAGCAGCCTGAAATAACCAACAACAAACTATCAGAAGGGAAAATAAAAAAAAATTCTACTTTCAAGAACATAAAAAATAATAAAATACTGAGTAAAAATAAAGGAGGTGTGTTGGGAGCCAAAAGACCCTCATCCTGACCGCCCAGCCCCCCGGTATAGAACCTGGCCGTTAACAATCTAAAGAATGCAGGAGCAGATAATGCTCCAGGGAATAGTTAACCACAGAATGTATTAACATACCCGCCGGATAAGGAAGGACCTACTGAATGGCTGTGGACCTGCCCAAGGAGCCCCTCTCCTCCTTGTTCCTCTTTTCACTTCTAACCTTTGTACCCCCTAACCCCATCAACCAAGGACCAATGAAATTGTAACAAGTATCCCCCTGCCTAGTCAGTCCTGCCCCCCTTTGTTCTTCTGTAATAAATATACCCGCTCTGAAATAAAAAATTTGAGGCTTGATCAGAATACTGTCTTGCCTCCGCTCCTTTTTCTCGCCCGTTTCTCTTTCAGGCTGGACCCTCTTCGAGCCCGCGAATAACTAGGTCCCGCGGGTCGGGACAGAGGTGAAAGACCTCTAAACTGAGAACTGTAAGACACTGATGAAAGAAACTGTAGAAGACACAAATAAATGGAACTATATTTGTGTTCATGAAATGGAAGAACCAATATCATTAAGATGTCATGCAACCTAAAGAAATCTCCAAATTCAATGCAATCCTTATCAAAATTCCAATAAAATTTTTTCATAGAAATAGAAAAAATTTTTTTAATTTGTATGGAACCATAAAAGACTCTAACCTACCAAGACACTCGAGAAAAAACAAAGCTGGAGGCAACACGCTTCTTGATTTCAAACTACATTACAAAGCTATAGTAATCAAAACAGTATGGTATTAATTTACAAATAGACACATAGACCAATGGAACAGATAGAAATCCCAGAAACAAACCCATGCATATATGGTCAATTAATTTATGGCAAAAGAGTCAAGGTTATATAATGGGGAAAGATATTCTCTTAAATAAATGTTGTTGGGAAACTTGACAGTCACATGTAAAAGAATTAAACGGGACTCTCATCTTAGACCACACACAAAAATAAACTCAAAATATATTAAAGATTTGTATGTAAGAAGCCATAAAATTCCCAGGAGAAAGCATACACAGTAAGCTTCTTGGTATGAGTCTTGGCAATGATTTTTTGGATTTGAAACAAAAAGCAAAGGCAAAAAAAAAAAAAAAAAAGCCAACAACTTGGACTATATCAGAATAAAAAGTTTCTACACAGCAAAGGAACTATCAAAAAAATAATAATAAAAAGGCAATCTCTGGAATGGGAGAAAATATTTGCAAACCACATATACAGTAAGGGATTAATATCTAGACTATATAAGGAACTCATACAATAGCAAAAAACCAACCACTAACCAAGCAACTAAACAACAAACAAAAACAAAAAGAACCTTAATTAAAAAATGGCCAAAGAGCCTGAATGGACATTTTTCCAAGGAAGACACAGAAATGGCCAACAAGTACATGAAAAATTGCTCAAAATTACTAATCGTCCAGTAAATCTAAGTCAAAACCACAGTGTTTTTCTTTTAATAGGATACATTAGATTTAGAAAAGAAAAGCTTGGGAATTAAATGTTAAATGATAATGACTTTTCTATCCTCATGTTCTGTGATCTTTCAGTAGCAATTACCACAATTGATCATTCAATCCAAACTCTTTTTAGTATTCTTTTAATCTTATGAACTTTATCTTCTTAGCCTGTTTTCTGGGTTCTACCTCCTATATTATAACCCTAAATTGTAGAGTGCCAGGGTCTGGTCCTACGCCTCTTTTTATTTTAGATATTTTTGGTATGGAATTTATTTTTATTGTGTTTAACCATTTATTTTGATTCATTATACATCCAAGAAGTATACATGAGCGAACAGCTTAAAGAGGTTTCAGACTGAACACATCTGTGCAACTAGTACTCAGATTGAGAAATAAAATATTGCTGTATCTTAGAATTCATCCCCATATGCTTTTCAGTCATAATACTCTCTCAAAAGTTTTGTCTTTTTCGTTACTTCATATAATGGGATAACACATATTTTCTTTTGGAGTTAGTTCTTTTTTTTTTTTAATTAGGTTTATTGGGCAACATTGTTTAATAAAATTATATAGGTTTCAAGTGTACAATTCTATAATACATCATCTGTATATTGCACTCGAGCGGGTTCTTTTAGTTAATGCTATGTTTGTAAGATTCATCCATTTATTATTTTTGCTGTATAGTGTTCTATTGTATTAAAATATCACAATTTATCCATACATCTATTAATAAATACTTAGGCAGTTTTTCCTTTTCATTTATTGTTAATATTGCTGTATGGATAGTCTAATGCATGTCTTTTAGTAGACATATGTATGTATTCTTATATGGGTTAAGAACGTGATTATAGTGTAAGCTTCATTGTGTTCTCCCACTTACTAGCTGTATGACTTAATACGTTACTTTTATAAAATACTTGTATTTTATAAGTACTCTGTTTCAATTTCCTAATTCATAAATGGGAATCAAATGGTTCTCAATTTATAGGGTTGGTATGAAGACTAAATGAGTTAAAAATTTACAGTGACTAAGTGACTAAATATTTAAAGAGTCAAATCTTTAAAGTCAAGAAGAGTGTTCAACTCTTAGTAGATATTTTTGTTTTTAACAAATATCATCAACTTCCACTCAGTTGACCAGCTCTCAAACCTCTGTAGCATTCGTAATATCTTCTTTTTATCATAAACTCAACCTATCTATCACCAAATTCCCTGGTTCTGTTTATAAATATACCGTGAATTTGCACATCTTTTCATGTCTTCCAATCTCCGCTATTTGAAC
The DNA here is from genome assembly GCA_030015415.1 of Cynopterus sphinx. Classification (NCBI taxonomy): domain Eukaryota; kingdom Metazoa; phylum Chordata; class Mammalia; order Chiroptera; family Pteropodidae; genus Cynopterus; species Cynopterus sphinx. The sequence continues at coordinate 48,631,020 of CM057379.1, read as the reverse complement.
TTTAGTTCACACCACTTCACCTCACTTGGTATTTTCCAAACTGTTCTTCTTGTTTCTATTTTTGACTTTTTATTAATCAATCAACATTAAACAGAATAATTACATATATATGCCTTTATATATAATGGTATTTCACTCTATACATTCAAAACAAAGCAAAGTAAAACAAATAAATGAACAAAAACTTGCAATGGCTTCCCTTCATAGCTAGTTTATCATAGCCTCTAAAGGTTCACAATCTGGCCTTTCTCTCTGACCTCATTTCTTACTGTCTTTCTACTTTATCATAGGCAAACTATTATATTGGCCTTTCTATTCCTCAAGTAAATAGAAAGTTCTTTAGATTATTCGCTATATTAGGAATGCTCTATCCAGAGATCTTTGTAAGGCTTTATTGTTTTTGTCATTTAGATTTCAGCTTAAATGTCCTTCTCTTACTTTGATTTCTGAGAAATACTTTTCCTGACTTACCTCTTAGTCTGTCTCCTCTAAACATTCCCTAAAACATCATCCTATTACATTTCTATCTAGAAAAATCTCGGTCAATTAGTTGGTTACTCGCTTATTTTCTGTTTCCATTTCTCTACAATAGAAGGTTCACAAGAATCTTATTTGTCTTGTTTATTAGCTCCTTTAATCACGCTTGGTAAATTGTCCAGGTTCAATTAATACTTGAAATAAATGAAGCAATGAACTACTGTTGGGAGCCCTGTGATCGATGACTGCCCCTTAAAGGGGACAAAGGATTGTTTTTACAGCAGGTGGTTTGCAGCAGGAGTTCTACAGCAGTAGATTTACATAGTTTACAAAAAGCTGCCTTACAGGGGAAAACAGTTAAAAAGGTGCTATTCCAACAGAGGAAGCCCGAAAAAGGCAGGGTTGTGGGACCTTGGGAAGCTGTTACGGGTGTGGTCAGGTGGGACATCAAGTCAAACAATACCCAAAGAAACTAGGATTTGCATCTCAAGGGCCTCCTAGAGAGGGGCGTCAACCAGGCTCCTGTCCTAGATGCAGGAGGGGAAAGCATTGGGCTAATGAATGCAAATCTAAGAAAGATGTAATGGGAAATCCTCTCCCTCATGGAAACCAGAGGAGGGGCCAGGCCCAGGCCCTGCAACACTGTTATGGGGTGCTGCAGAGCTTTGTCCCTCAGCAGGGACATCCGTTCAGGACATCTTCAGAGCAACCTCAAGTAGCACAGGATTGGACCTCAGTCCCTCCACCTTCATAGTATTAAACCCAGAAATGGGGATGCAAGCCCTTCCTACAGGAATTTATGGGCCTTAACCCCCAGGTACTGCAGAGCTGCTTTTAGGAAGGAGCAGTGCTACCATGAAAGGGATTTTTGTGGAGCCAGGAGTTATTGATAGGGACTACACAGATTAAGATAATGACTCATTCACCAACTGGAATTTCAATAATTCAGGCGGGACAACGCATAGCACAGTTATCGTTGCTCTCTCATGTGCCTACCAAAAATGCCGTTAAAAAGGCAGTAAGGGGTGATGCAGGATTCGGCTCATCAGATACATATTGGGTGCAAGCTATAGGGGCTCACCGACCGGAGTTTACATTAAAAAATAACGTAAGGGATTTTCAGGGGCTCTTGGACACGGGGGAGGATGTCTCCATCCTCATGGATGCTCAGTGGCCTATGGCCTGGCCTAAACAGCCTACAACAACGGAATTACAAGGCATAGGTCAGAGTCAAAGTACCGAACAAAGTAGTGATGTGTTGTCATGGGAAGACGGGGAGGGACACAAGGGTACTTTTCAGCTATATATTGTTCCAGGACTGCCAGTTAATCTTTGGGGATGGGATGTCATGAGTCAAATGGGAGTATATATCTACAGTCCAGGTGCATTGGTCACTCAGCAAATGTTCGATCACGGTCTCCTGCCAAATCAGGGTTTGGGGACTGCTTGACAGGGAATATGGGAGCCATTGATGCCAGCTCAGCGTCTTCCCCTAACTGGCCTAGGATATTTTTAGAGGGGGTCACTGATGCAGACCCAATTACTTGGAAAAGTGAGGAGCCTGTGTGGGTGGATCAGTGGCCCCTCAATGAAGAGAAGACCAAAGCCGCAGAGCAGTTAGTACAGGAACAGCTTGATAGCAGCCATATAGCTTCTTCTAATTCTCCTTGGAATTCACCTATTTTTGTGATAAAAAGAAGTCAGGAAAATGGAGGCTATTACATGATCTTAGGAAAGTTAATGAAGCCATGGAATTAATGGGAGCACTCCAGCCAGGATTGCCCACTCCTTCAGCTATACCTAAGGACACTTTTAAGATTATCTTGGATTTAAAAGACTGTTTTTACACTATTCATTTGGCTCTAGAAGATTGCAAAAGATTTGCTTTTAGTGTGCCATCAGTAAATTTTAGGGAATCTATGAAGAGGTATCACTGGAAGGTGTTACCTCAAGGTATGGCAAATAGCCCCACCTTATGTCAGAAATTTGTAGCTCAGGCAGTGTTTAGGACTAGGCAAGTTTACTCTGATGTTTATATAATTCATTATATGGATGACATTCTCTTGGCTTATAAGTGGGAAGGGATTCTCCTGGTGGCTTACGCCCATTTACAACAAGCCCTAAAGGAACAGGGTTTGATGATTGCTCCTAAAAAGGTACAAACTGAACCACCCTACTCCTATTTGGGACATAAGCTATATCCTAAAACAATCATGCTCCAAAAGATACAACTTAGAAAGGATGATTTAAGGACTTCGAATGATTTCCAAAAATTATTAGGAGACATTAATTGGCTTAGGTTTCATTTGAAAATCTCCACAGGGGAGCTCAAGCCCCTTTTTGACATTCTTAAGGGAGATGCAGCCCCAACCTCTCCTAGAGAGCTTACTGAAGAAGGGTGCAAGGCTTTACAAAATGTTGAAAAAGCTATTGGACAACAGCAGGTACAGTATATAGACTATACACAAGAACGGGCAGCATATATCTTGGCAACTGCACATACACCCACTGCTGTCCTTTGGCAAGTTGGACTGTTACTTTGGCTCCATTTACCTGTCTCACCTGCTAAAGTATTGACACCCTCTTATGAGGCTGTTGCTTGCTCAGTACAAATGGTTAGGGAGGAGTCTAGAAAATATTTTGGAGCTGAGCCTTCATTTATTGGAGTCCCGTTTACTAAACAGCAGATAAGTTGGCTATTCCAAAATGTAGATTCATGGGCCATAGCTTTTGCTTACTATCTTGGCACAATTGACAATCACTACCCTAATGATAAACTGTTACAATTTATAAATACCCATGCATTAGTTTTCCCAAAGGTAATGAGACAAACTCCTCTAGCAGGGGCACCAGTAATTTTCACAGATAGATCTTCTAATGGAACATCAGCGTATGTAATTCAGGGACAACAACCTTAGGTGCTTCAGACGCCCCCTGCATCTGCTCAAATTGTGGAGCTTCGAGCTGTTGCTGCTGTATTTCATGTTATGGAATCTTGTTCTTTTAATTTGTACACCGACAGTCATTATATAGCCAGAGCTTTACAAGTGCTAGAAACCGTGGCATACATTCATACTACTAGTAAGGAAGTTCAAGAATTGCTTTCTCAAGTACAAAGGTCTTTACATACCTGCAGCCACCCATGTTATATCTGTCATATTAGAACTCATTCAGGACTTCCAGGACCCTTGGCAGAAGGTAATGCCCTTGCTGACAAAGCTATACAGCTAATAGCTCTTTCTCAACTAGAACTTGCTCGGCAGTCACATGTACTGCATCATCAGAATAGCCAGAGCCTGTGAAAGCAATTTGGTATTACTAGGGAGGTGGCACGACAAATCGTTCGACAGTGTGCTGCTTGCCCCGAACAACATTCTGTGCCCTGTTATGGGGTCAACTGAGGGGCCTAAAACCTAATCAATTGTGGCAGATGGATGTCACACACATTCCAGAGTTTGGTAAGCATGTTACTACTGATACATTTTCAGGGTTTATTATGGCTACTGCCCAAACTGGCGAAGCAACTAAACATGTTATAGCTCACTGCCTAAGATGCTTTGCCAATGTCGGTCAGCCATCAATAATAAAAACTGATAATGGTTCTGGGTACACTAGTCAATCTTTCCAACGTTTTTGTTCTCAACTGTCTATCATACATAAAACAGGTATTCCTTACAACCCTCAGGGTCAAGGCATTGTAGAACAAGCCCATGGAGCTATGAAAAATCAATTGCATAAAATAAAGAAGGGGGAGTCAGCCCTATAACTCCTCAGGATATCTTAAACCATATACTTTTTACTTTAAATTTTTGGAACACAGATGATGTTGGAAAAGATCCATTAACTAATAAATGGCATGGCCCAAATCCTGTTTTAGGATGAGGCTGGGGCATGTGTGTGTGTGCGCGTGTGTGCGTGTGTGTGTGTGTGTGTTTCCTGAAGGTTCAGATGGACCTTGTTCGCTGCCTGAGAGGCTGGTCAGCATTGTGAAAATGGTGGATAGATCAAACCCAGAGAAGCTCTCCTGGAGGGTACCCCAAAAGGACACATTCAAAAGGATTTGTGGCATGCCTTTGCAGCCTTGGACTTTGTTAATCTGTCTGATTCATCTGCTATAGATTTGGACATCAAACATAGTTATGGGGTTCAAGCCTGCGTTGCCACTCCCTATGTCTCTCTAATTGAACAATTACAAACAACAGCTTCACATTAACTTCTTAATATATCTTGTGTCTATTGTAATCTAATTGTGTAAGTTCTCATTACAGAGGGTCAGATTTATTGGTTTTGAATCAATCAAGTTTTACAATGTTACCAACAAACTTATGTATGGAAGACAGCTGCTACAATGGATGAGGTCATATGTGTACTTGTGGGGCCATGCCTGTTGTCCTCTCTGCTCAAATATGTACTCCGTTCCTTTCTGGAGATTTGCGCAGACATCCAGTGTTGAGCTCCAGGCCCTGACTTGAAAGGTAAGAGGCCCAATCTCCCTAATTGCCGAGGCTGGTAGTCAAAGACAGGTAAGAATCCCTCAGGGCTGAAACAACCTAAGACAGGGCATGCATGCCAGAGACGTGTGTACCGATGATGAGTAAGGCTTCAGCCTGGTGAGGGATTGCCCAAGCCAGGCACAGTCCATTGGCCCACAGCTGGGAAGGCTGTGGTTTGTATAAAATAAAAAAGGGGGAGATGTTGGGAGCCATGTGATCGATGACTGCCTCTTAAAGGGGACAAAGGATTGTTTTTACAGCAGGAGGTTTGCAGCAGGTCTACAGCAGTAGATTTTTACATAATTTACAAATGCCTTGCTAATCCTGAAATGGCTGAGAAGCACACTTGTGGCACCAGGGAGTGAGTTGAATGTTTTATGACCTCGATAAGGAAAAAGACAGAAACCTTGAGAAAGCACAGATGTTCTGTGCAAATGTCACTAATGGCTTGTGCATACTTATACCTTGAGTTTCCCACGAATCCTGATGTATAAATATGTTGTGCTGAATAAACTTGGGGCTGCAGTATTGACTGTCAGTCCTCCTGATTCTTTCTCTTCTTCTGTCTTTTTTCCTTAATCCTCACTCCCCATCTCAGGACTATTTGATCTTGGCCATCGGGCTCCGGCAAACTACCCATTCAACTTTTTTTTGAAGTTTATTGTACATATTTAAGTAAATATTCCAAAATGAACTGTAGCAATAAATATATACTTTACTTATAAAAATTCATGTTTATGGTTATAATAATTATGAGCTTAGTTTATTATAGGTTAGAAAGGTCACTTAAATGGCTAAAATGAACAGCTATTTCATTAATTTGCTCTTCTCTTGAGCAATTAAATTTAAGTAAAAAGATTTCTGGGAAGTAGGAAAAATTGAAATGGTTATTATGCTTTTTATCTTTTTCTTTTTCCTGATGCTGTTATATTTTACCTTTAGGAAGTCCAAACAGAAGCCATGATGGTGTTTTCTATCACACAGAGGAAAGAATATTGGTTACTGATGACATATTTTCACACAGGAAGAGTATGAATATTGATTTTATATGTTTATGCAGGCCCTTTTTACTTATAATGAGTAAAAATATATTTTGATTCATTGTTATTTCTTTAATTATACTCTTCAATAAATAACATGAATGTTATAAGTTTCTAGAAAACCAAGTTAAAAGTTTTCTCCTTATCTTTGTAGTTATTTTGTTTCTGATTCAAGGACTTCTTAGTATTTATGATAGAAAAAAATTTTTTTCCTATATTTTGATGTTGGGAATCATCTATAGAATGGTTTAAAAACTTCTCTAAGATGACTGGTAAAACTTGAGAAAAATGAAGTCTTACTTTTTTAATTGAAAAATTCTGTTTTCAATATCTAAAAATGTTTTAATAGTTAGGATAGCCTAGATTATGCTGCAGTAACAAACAAACCCCAATTTCAATGCTGAAAACAATGAGGTTTTTTCCCCCCTACTCAGTAATATGTACATAACAAACCCACAGAAGGTTCTGGACAATGTAATCACTCAGGAATTCAGGAAACCAGAGACTTCACCTCCAACATGCTTCCATGATAACAAAGACTTGGAAAAGTAACTATATGATAAATTATTTTTAAAGTGACACATGTCATTGTATTTTACTGGGCAAAAGAACAAAACAAAACAAAACAAAAAACAAACAAACAAACAAACAAACAAACAAAAAACAACCAAAAAATGCTACATGACCATTCCTGAATTCAATAGTGCTGGGAAGGACACTACATTTTAGTGAACAGGAGAAAATTTACTACATCTCTTTCACTGATCACTGCATTGCCTTGAGGAGACTTACTAGTACATATAAGATCTTGAATAAATATTGCTAGTAATTGTTACTATCATCATTTTACAGAAAAGAAAACTGAGGCACATGGAAGTAAGGCAATTTACCAAATTCTAGGAAGAGCAGGATTTGAGCCAGACAATAGAGACTAGACTCTTACTAAAAAAGAGGAGTTGTGGTTGATACTGAACTTATATTTCTCTCTCAGGAGAGTTGTTAAGTATGCTCCAAATGTTTATGGAGAAATAGTAGCATAAACCAAGATAGAAGTTAGACTTCATCTGGCACACCGACTCACCTCAAAAAAAGGCCTTTGAAGTTTGACGTTTTGCAGAAAATTGGGAATATACTTTGTCTAAGGTGCTAAGGCAGAGGTACAGGTTGTTTTGTGGTCAAAGTTACGAGGTATTTACTCTCTCTAACTTAATTATTCACAAGACATATATTTTTCATCAATAGTTGCAGAATATATGTGTGCATTATGGAATATTCAGAATGTAGAAGAATGTGCTTTTAATAATTTAGAAATCTCAGAAATATAAAACTTTTATACTTATCTAACAAAATAGACATAGGTAAACATGGTAATTTTTTACATTTTATTGGGCAAATTATTGAAGAAAATTTGAATTAACAAATCAAAAGGCCTAGCAGGATGGAAAATAAAACTCCCATATATTTATAAGCTAAAAATATAAATGGATCTCAATGTTGAATAAGATATTTCTTGTTTAAGGGAAAAAATGTTAGTTTTATAGCAGAAACTGATAGTGCACACTGGAGAAACTGTTTAATTTAATGTGTATTTTATCAAGGGGAAAGCAAGTTATACCAAAATATAGACCAAATTGGTTTTCAATTTTTAAAAGCACAACTACGATACCTAATATGAAGCACATTTGCTAAAATCATTCATTGATACACAAAATATCTATGAGGCACATATCATATAGAAGAAGGTTAAGTGAAGATATTATAGCAGGCTCAAATTTCCACAAAATCTCTCTTTAGTGGGGGATATATGTTTTAGGGGGAGCTATGTTAAATAAGGCATATACTGAATTGTATCATATAAAGCAAAATCAACAGCAAAATAAACATGCTTTCTGTTTAGTATAATAAGACAAGGATATAAAAATAAGAAATATAAAATTGAAAGTACCCAGGAAGTATTGAGATATGAACTTGCTGAATTCTTTCTACATAGTGATATTTTTTTTCTCAATAGGTAACATCTTAAATTTGAGTAAGTGTGAACTACCAAGGCAGTAAGGTAACAGCTAATAGATCATGAATTTTAGAGGACTATAAGTGATAAGAACAGCAATTAGGGTAAATTTAGTCATTTTTTTAATGTATATTCATTTTAGATTAGTTGTGAAGTATTGCTTTAATTCGTTTTGCAAGTTTTACTTTGAAAATGTTAAACTATTATTAATCATTTATTTTTATCCTTTCTTTCCTTTTCTCCCTTCCTACTACATATGTTTATATTATATTATTCCTACTATGTTCAAGGCATTAAGCTAATTACATTGTTCTTTCAAGAGCTGGCTCCATTACTATGAGCTGTGCCGTATTGGAATAATTTCCTTTACACTTTTCCTCTTTCTAATACTGGAATACTAAATATACTTCTAACATTATTGAGATGTACATTTATTATTGTGACACTCTTATTTCAGTGCCTGGCCTATAATGGGTTTTCAACAAAAGTTTTTACAGTGAATGAATGAATGAATGATGAATGGTAGCCATGTGATGAGAATTTAAATGTATTTATAATATACAATCTTTAAAGAAAAATAAAATGAGAAAAGTATAATACAAAAAAAAGCTATTTACAGGCTGATCTTTCTCATTATATTCATGCAGAAAAGTTTTAACAAAATCAAATCCTAAACAAAAGCAAATTCTGTAAAATATTAAGAGGATAATACATCATAAGCAAAGTTTATTCCAAGAATCATGTTCTTTCTCCAGTTTTCTTGAGATTTAACTGACATATAATATTGTGTATTTAAGCTGTACAACTGACAATTTGATATCTGTAGATATTGCAAAACGATTACAATTAGGTCAGTTAGCACATTTATCCCCTCACACGCTTACCACTGAGTGTGTGATAAGACCTATTAAAATTTACTCGTAGCATTTTTCAAGTACATAATACAGTACTGAAAACTGTAATCAAAATGCTGTACATTAGATCAACAGAACTCATTCACCTTATAACTAGAAGTTTGTATTCTTTGATTACCTTCACCAATTTCCCCTACTCTATTGTCCCTGGCAATCACTAATTATTTCTCTGTGTTCATTTTTTTAATTCCACATATAAGTGAGATCATATAGTATTTGACTTTCTCCATTTGATTTATCTCCCTTAGCCTAGCTCCTGCACAGGGCAGATGATCATTCTTATTTAGTAAGTCTTTGTTTAAAATAACATATGCAAAGATTATTGGCAGATTCCTTAATGCTGATCTATGATTATGGCATAATGCATAAAACCTCTAAATTGTCAGTATTTATCTTCTGGTTAATACCAAAAATAAAGTGAATCATTTTTAGCATATCACATTTTGATACATTTTAATTTCCTTTGGGATAAATGGCTGAATTAAGAAGACATTTAGATAGATTATTTTCCTATTTTGAGTCTTGCTGATATCAGCTCAAGATTATAACAAAAAATTTATCCCTAATATTTGGTTTCCTGTTATTTTAACTCAATTTTAACATTAGTCTTTTTGTTTTCTAATTTTGTGAGATTTTTCTTAAATATGGCTCCTTTAGTCTCTTATGTATTTTTATTTAACAAAAAGTAAAATTTATTACTTTCACATGATGCTTTTTAAGGCATTCTGTTGTTGTTCCTTCAAAGGAAAATATTCTCCTGTTACTCTCCAAGCAAACAGGTGGTGTGGTTTCTCCAATGTCAAAAAGACAGTCTCCCAATCATAATCATTTCCCAAATAATATGCAGTGGGAAAATAACACCTGTAGATTATCTCAAACCATCTTGATAAAATGAAGCAGGTGTTCATAATAGCATTTCTAAAGCTAGAGAAATTCATCTGCAGAAACTTGATTTACAGTAACTTTAACCTGATTAATTCATTATAAGTGCAATACCTAAGAGATATGTGAATCATGGTATTTAGTGAAATGAGCATATTTAGAAGATTATGATCTTGTAGAAAAGCTGCTGTTACTCTCTTGTACAAGGCTCTTTACCAGTCATTTGTTCCTTGTTTTATTTAATTGTAATAATACATATCTGCAAAAAATATTTTTTCTTTTGATAAATGAAATTTTATAACTCAAATATAGATCCAATATTTTTACATGAGATATTTTGTTTTGATCATGTATGAAAAGCTCTAAGGCCATTTGAAGTATCTAAAATTTAAATATAATGTGAATATATATTTCTTAGAAAATATAATTTTATCTGTACCTAGGTTGAATGCTATCAAATGTTACAAACAATTAATGACAATTGAGAACCTGATTGTAAATTCTTTGGCATAATGAATACATAATACACAGTCTAGCATGTACATGGCCTTTATAAAACAGAGATGGCAAGTTAGAACAGTAGTAGCACTAAAAGATTCTGACCTGTGATGTATTGTCTGTTTAGATGGAACTGTATTTGTATCAGTTTATTCATTAGAAAATTTAGAATCTGGATTTCTCCTGAGAGTATCAGAGCAATGAGTTCAACTTGTTCTCTCCTGGGTAGTTTTTTCCTTTGTCTCAAGCTACTTTTTGAAGGAATGAAACAGATAAAAAATAATATCTATATAATAAATAAATATCATCAGATATTTCCTTAGAAAAGTAGAGAGATTCAAAGTCTGAAAAAATCATATTTATCATACCTTGCTGTTTGCACCCCATCTTACGTCCCTCCAACACCCACTAGCCTCCAAAAATGTTAGTAAAATCAAGTTACATAAATAACATGAATGTTAAAGAGAAAATAAGAAGATATTACAAATATAGAATAAAATAGTATGATAGAATTGGGAATGATGATTTAATATAGGCATTTTGGGGAATTTCAGTTAAATAAATATATGTGTCTCTTCTTTCTAGATGTACAAATTATCTTTATTAGCTCCTCATAAACTACAGATGCCTGATTTCTGCCACATGGCAGATTACTTTTTCTTGATTTATCTTTTAACAAGATTATGGTAAATTTTCAAAGAATTAAATCTTTAGCCATATCATTTGCAACCCTGGACTAAGTTCACATGCCTTCCATTTCCTTTGCAAACCCTATATATTAAGCTACGTAATTTTTCATTTTTCAGTTAACTCCCTAAATTTCCTTCTTTCAAATCTGAATTTGTCACCTTTTCTTCCCTTATTCTTATATAAAGTTGAGTACAAAATATGGTATAATCTTTTCCCATGTCTCATATTGCTGGCTGTGGGTTTTCATTTTTTCTTTTCTTTTCTTTTTTTAATTTTAAAATACTATTCACCATAGAAAAACAGATCAGGACAAGAAAAAAAATGCAACAAACATAAATATGAAGAAATCTGCAAAGTTGTTAGAAATCAAGCCTAATTTTCATAACATTTCCTTAAGTTAGGTTCTCCAAAAGCAGATACTAAAACAAAAATTTAGTGCAAGTGATTTTATTAAGGAAATGCTCCTAGGTGAAATCCTTAAAGGGGGTGGGGGAAGCAAGAAATGGAAATGAAGGAAGTCAAAAAAGGGTGCAATTTCACACAAAATCCCAGCTTCGGTCTGATCCCACTGGGGAACTTTGGAGTGAAATTTATGCCTCAGAGTTTGTCTTGATTTGATGCAAGGTCTCTAGGTTTTCAATCTTCTGCACCGGTAGACTATTCACTAAGACAGCCCTGCAGGGGCAATGTAAACTCACTCCTAGGAATCTCTAGCTCCCAGTACAGAGGCAAAGTGATTCAGTAGCTCAAGGGCAGGGCTTTGAAGTGTTTCAGGTGCTGGCTGTTAAAAGCAAGGCTCAGAGAAGCTGCAAGAAGGCCTTGCAGGAAAGATTAAAGGATTTCTGTAGGATCTGGCCACATCACAGAGTTTGCTATCATCTTTATTAGAATGTGGTTGAATTTGACTGGCCTTTATGAAACTTCATTTTTTTTAATTTTTATTTTTCAATTCGAGTTAACATTCAATATTATTTTATATTAGTTTCAGATGTACAGCATAGTGGTTAGACATTTATATAATTTACGAAGTGATTCCCTGATTAGTCTAGTATCCACCTGACATTATCCATAGTTGTTATATTATTGACTATATTCCCTATGCTGTACTTTACATCCCCATGACTATTTTGTAATCATTTCTTGATTGCCTTCTTATTTCTTCAGAATGATTTTTTCTGCTTCCTTTACCTTTCTTCAAACTGTTCCTCTGAGGTTAAAAGTCTTTTTGAATATGTTCATCATGTCTCCCCATTCTTCAGCAATGAGAAATATAATTTTCAGAAAGGCAACATAAATATGAGAGAAATATCTTATTATCAATGTTATACAACCATTGGGGATTACTAATGTTCCCAAAGATAGTGTATATTTCAAAAAAAAATGTCATTTCTAGAAAATTTTAGTTTGAATTAAGTTGGGCCTACTGGAAGCAATTCTGATATGTAGATCTACTTTTAAAAGTGCCTAAACCACAGGGAGTTAAGTTCTGCGTCATTTTCATACCTACAGTTGTTCTACTGAGTAATTACTAAAGACGATTTGCTATAATGAAATAAAATTCCTCAGTATAGTTATATTTGTGTATTCATTTCTTCTTTCATCTGAAGTCTTATAACACTTTATAGTAGTAATCCCCACCTTTTTTGGCACCAGGGACCCGTGCTCCTATGAGAATCCAATGCCTGAAGATCTGAGATGGAGCTGAGGCAGATGCTAGTGCTGGGGACTGGCTGAAAATACAGATGAAGCTTTGCTCTCTTGCCTTCTGCTTACCTCCCGCTGAGTGGCCTGGCTCCTAACAGGCCACAGACTGGCTGTGGTCCGTGGATTGGGAAACTCTGCTTTATAGTGTCCTCTTAATATGATATTTTAACTTTTGAACTTGTAGAAAGTGATGTGTATACCTAATGCCTTCAAGTATGCTAAGATTACCTAAAATTATTTTTTAAAGTATCTATTGAGATATGATAGTACTGTAGTCCCTATATTTAGCACTTTATAAGCATAATCTTATTACTTCCTTAAAACAATTGCAAACATTGTTTTTGTTTTGTTTTGTTTTGTTTTTCCGTATAGATGGGAATAGAGGGATATTAGAGACAAAGCCAAGATCTAGTAAATGGAGAAAATAAAACTTAAGCTCAAATCAAATGACTCCAGGGCCCTTCCTAACAAATTATATTAAAAAATTTTTAATTAGTAAATAAATAACGAATGGCTTTTTAAGACAAAAACATTTAAAAGAATGTGTTCCCAGTCTTTCAAATATGGTGTCTAAATATTACAATGTGATTTGTTTTGAAATTTTCACTGTTATACTCTATATAAAACAGCATGTTTTAATGACCTATTGCCTCAAAGTCATACTGAGAAATTTTAAAGTGTTATGTTGATGATGACCTTTACATGTTTCAACTTATCGCCCTGTGAGTGTATATTCTGTATATTCATATGTTTGTTACATACTTATGCAGACATGAGAAACTGGGGATTAAAGGCCCCATCCACAGACTTCCCTTAGGATCGCTCTAAAATATCCATTTTATGGGTGTAAATTACCCCTACATCCTGAGGCACAAAGAATTGAAAAGCCATAAATAGCTGCAGGTTTGGTCACAAGCACCCATGCAGTTAGTACTACCCTAACCCTTCTATAACCTTAGCTCATTGTACCATCATTATAATACCATGCTTATTCCTGAAGTTCATGAATCTAATTATAACAGATTGAATTTTGGGTAACTGCATGCACAGTAGGGAAAGTTATATAACAGCCAAATGTCAATCAAAATGATCTTCTATGATGATCATCTGGCACCATCCTCATAACCTACCATTGTGGACCTAATGTAATGCTGATCTTCTCACTTCCACAAGGCTACGGACCTCTTTGGTGTTCCCTGTTTCTTTCTTGAAATATACTTTCACTAAGTCTTAACTTTTCCTAAATCTCACTGATCACTAATTCTTTAATGCGTTGTTGAAAAGAAGCAAGGAATCCTCAGTGCCACCATGGCAATGACAGATTTTAGATCGCCCCAACAGTAATATATGTATTTAGTTGTTATTTTAATATTTTCATTCTATTAAAAACATATGTGTATATGTCTGTGTGTATGTATTCATGTGTGCGTGTGTGTGTGTTTGTGCTTGTGTATCTGTTAGATACATGCCTGTTAGTATAGGTAATATGTTAGGTCAAATTAATTGTGTAGATTTGACTGTTTATAAACATAAATTTAAATTCAGGCACAGTTCATTACATTTATAAAATTTGACAATATTTTGATTTTATAGTGAGTACTTGGTGTTGAGAAACTCCACAAAATTTTGTTTGACCAGCCAGACTGAGAGATAAGAGAACTTTATTTTGAGAGCTGTTTGGTCTCTCTTAGACCCTTAGGCCAGTACCTGTGTTCAAACACCTTGCTTTAGAGGTAATCTCAAGGAAGTACTAGAGAAAGGGTGAAGATAGTGGAACGGAGAAGAAAGATAAGCCCTGCCTCTTGAATTGACGAATTTGACTGAATTGGTCTGGATGTAATGAAGGGAGGCAGGCAGCACTTCAGTAGAACACACATCTCAGCAGCCATCACCTAGAATTATCTACCCAGTGAGATCTTTGCAAGGTCTGTAGGCAATTGGAGGTTACCCTCTTTTAGCATTGTGCAGAGCCACTTCTGCTGCCCTGGAGTGTTTAGGAAATCTGGAGTCCAATGTTTCTGAGTATTTCCAATCAAGCAACCTCTATGCCGGTCTTCTGAGGTTTGTACATATTCCTATCTGCCCTCTCTGACTTTAGCAAAGGAGACCTGCCAGATCTATTTTAGATTTAAAGTCTCATATGAGACTTCTGACCACACTTCAATGAATTTATTTTTCAGTGTACAGCTTAAATGTAAGTAACAGATATAACTAGTTCAAAATTTTTATAAAAATTTTGCAGTAAAATTTTTATGTAGGAAGACCTAGACCAACTCATTTACCTAATGTACTTCTTACCTATGTTAGTTAATGTTAAGTATGAGATGTTTCTAGCTTAAGAATCAACGAGGAATTTAATCTTAATATTTTGACCATTTAACATTAGTGGCCCTTTGGCTGTCATTCCTATTCTAATTTGCTTTCTTAATTTTCTCTAGAATATATATTTTTTTGCTTTTGTCTTGCTTTATCACTATTTTATATTTAGGTCTCTGCAGGAAAACACACACACGTTCATTTCTTCTGTTTTATTTCACATTTCTTTTTAAGTTTTATTTATTTATTTTTTCAGGGAAAAAAACTTAAAAGAAATAAAACAATTGTAGTAGATCTGTTTTCCAGCAGGGATAAGTGTTTATATGCCAAGCATGAGTTATCTTCTTGTTTGTAGCTCTTATGCTATATTTCAGAAGAAAACTTTAGATCCAACTTCTAATTTCTTGTAATCATCATGTTACAATATATTAAACTTATTGCTTTTCTTTCTTTCTTTTTTTGTGATTACTAGTTTAGAAAACATATCTGGATTTTCTTGCTGACTGTATTTATATTTTAATGAAGCTGTAATTTAATTTAATATTGTATAAACCTATCTTTTTGAACACAACATCTTTAACAAGTAACATTACTTTTCATCTATTATTATTTTCCCAATGTTTGTAAATCTCTTTTGAAAAAGTTCCAGGCAACATTTCATTATAGCAATGCCAAGCAGAGATCAGAGGTCTTCAGCATGGAGTTGAGAAAGTGAGATGAGAAGGTAAGATTCCAGAGATAGTATAAAATACATAAAGACCTGAGGGTCAGAACTTAAATATATTGGTTCCCAGGGCACTGAAGGATTTAAGCTGTGTAGGTAAGATTTATGTGGTTTCTGGAGGTAGTTATTTACTCCTTGAAAAGCACACCTTTCAGAAGAGCCAATTCCCGTGAAAATGACAGAGGAAGAAAATATAATTCTGCAAAAGGAAACTATTAATACTTATATTTGCCATTCGTCTTAAGACTTTTGTTTTTCCTAACAGATTCACACATGTAATATAGTATTGACTCACTATTTCAAAGTGAATTAAGTAAAAGCACAAATGATATTAATGGCATATAGTTCACCAGATCACAATTTTAACAAACGTAACAATGTTCATGCATTACTCTCCATTGTCACTTGAAAGATTAAATGTTTGATCTTAAGAATCTTAAAAATCTTTTATCATGTTGAATAACATAAATTAAGCTATAAATTAAAGGGAATCCAAGATTTCATAGTTAAGTGGTAGTAGACATCTGTGTTTAAAACTTCAGACTAAAAATAGAAATCAATGTAGAATCCAAGTGAGAGGTGAGAGCAATACCTCTAGGTTCATATCAAATACCTCAAGTACAAATATTTTGTACTTGAGATTTTAATGTGGTGGGAGACACTAATAAAATAAGGCAGGAAGAAAGATACTACTATTATGCTTGAGGACAGGGATTGGTAAACTATGGGCTTTGGGCCAAAATTGGCCTGCCACTCATTATTGTGATTAAAGTTTTGTTGGAACATTGTCTCATTAATTCTTATGTATTGTCTTTGGCTGCTTTCATGCTAGAACCACATGACCTGCAAAGCCTATAATATTTACCATGTGGCATATTATCAGAAAAAGTCTGATAACCTCTTCTTTGGGTAATAATTTTTAGCATATTAATGGAAAAAATGTATTATTATTGTCATTTTTAAGAACACTAGACTGCAATTGTTTTTTAATCTTCAAATTTGTAAACTCAGAAAGTGTGATTTATATCCCTGAACAGATTTAGAAAAATGATTTTCCAAACCAGCCTTTTTCACAGTGTGTTACACATATGCATCATTTAGGAATTTATTCAACTTAGTTGCTTAAACAAATATAATTTTATTTTTCCTCACCTATCAAGTCTCAGAAAAGTTTTTGAGAAGTTGTTACCACAACTCTGAGATGTCTGGGCTTACTTTTGATGATTTCCTTGGCCTTTGCTCTTGCTTTTACTTCATGGCTTTTAGGTAGTCACTGATGCTCCAGACATCAAATCTGCCTTCCATGGAGGAAGAAGTTAGGGAAAACAGAATAGAATTGGTACCAGCAGATTTTAAACTAAAAATCAATGGCTATGAATGTGTCTTGTAATTTCTCTTACCTATAAGGGATTCTGAGAATTTAAGAATTTAGCCAGTTATTTATTTATTCTTTACTGTGGGAAAATATGCATAACATAAAATTTACCATTTTGAGCATTTTTAAGTATACAGTTTAGTGGCAATAAGTATATTCATCTAGTTGTGCAACCATCATCACCATTCAACTTTAAAAGTTTACTATCCAGACTGAAACTCTGTACCCATTAAAGAGGCAAAGATGAGAGGAGTTTTAATTGTTGGTGCTGTGAGGTAGTGGGGAAGTAGACAAACTTGGGGTATTCACAATAAACATAGCAGTCCTGGGAAATCCTTTGGCTAAGAATTCTAAAAATTTTGACCAAAAATATCTTTACTCTAGTACTACCTATTTATTTTGGAAGTTCTGTTCCACAGCAGATATTTTGGATGACATCATTTGTAATTTGAATATTAACTTACACATAATAAATTTGTTTGTAATCTACCATTTGGTACTGATAATGTTGAATTACAAAAGTTTATCTTTTATAAAAACTATTTGGTTCTTTTTATTTTTTATATTTACCTTCTAATCCATTTAATCTATTATATTTGTTGTCACACAAAGAATCAATAATCAAGTATCTCATTATAATTTACACAATTTTTTATGATTCTCTGCTCACTTAGATATCTTTTATCATTTGCCAAATAGTATATACTGTGTGTGGCGGGGAGAGTGGGAAGAGATGAAACCACCATATTAGGTGTTGGCACCTGTTGGGTTACGTGGTCTCTTCCTGCTGTTGACTTGTCCCTGCATCTTTAGCTTAACTTTGGTACATATTTGACTGTGATATCAATTAACAATTGAAATCCATCCTTTCAGATCACCCACCCAATACACTGCTATGATGTGTTGGAACTCTCTGTGATCCAGGTTTCTAGCCCCAGTTTTTCCAGGCAACTGTCTCTGCACTGAGAATCAAACTTGCAGGAATGTTATAATTTCAAACACTTACGTGCCTAAGTCTGCCTGCAGTTGTTGCTTTGAATGTAAATAGACAAAAGGGATGACAAATGGAGATTTTATTATTATTATTATTATTATTATTATTATTATTACTACTGTTTTTATTGTCTATTTCTTTGCTTGTTAACTCCAATATCTGTTCATGGGACAATGTCTGAGGATTATCAGAGGTGCTGTTGAGTAGTTTAAAATAGGACTAGATGAATAAATAGCCTAAATGTTGAGCTAATAGCATGGTGAGGTGGCAAGAGCATCAAGCACAGGAGACAAGGAACCTTTACTCCAGTCATATATTTGTCTTCACTTTTCTTTCTATCTTTGGTCAACTTACTTAAACTCTTTCAAACTAAGTTTTCCTCATTTTTAAAAGAAAGACAAGGATCCTCTAAGAAAGATAAATTGAAATACTATATTAACATATTTTGAAAACTGAGGTGCATCATACATAAATGTCAGGAGTTATTATTTGCTCACACATGAAAGGCATAATTTTTGAACTTGGAAGTGATATGATAAAAAAATTGGAAATTTTTTTAGAAGATGAATTGGTACCTGTGCAAGAAGAAACGAAGGAGGGATGTAACTGCATTGGATTAGAGTGGTGCATTAAGTGGTGACAAAAAAGAGAAGATGAGTGTAATCCTAGGAATATTTCAAATAACAAATCTATGGAATAACTAATTGGAAGTGAGCTGAAGGAGAACAGTTTAAGCTAACCTTGTAGTTTTTCATTTAGTGAATTAGATGAAAGATGGTATGATTCACAGATACAATAAATTTTGAAAAGAAAACCAGAGAAGGCAAAAAACAAAACAAAAAAGGAAAGGCAAGGAGAACAGGAAAATAAAGTGATAAAGGATATGAGGACATTTTACCAATTTTTTTTTACATATACAATTAAAAAAATAATATCGTCCAATGCACTAGATCTATGTATATATTTCCTAAGCCATTTTCTTTTCTCTCTATAAAGGACTGCTCAAAACCTATATGGTTTATTAAAAAGTGAGTGCTGTTATACTGCAAAAAATAAGAAAATATCAGAACTCTGCTTTAAAAAGCCACATTTAAAGATTTCTATCAAGGTATTTCATTTCAAACTAAAAGTGCTTTTTTATCTAAACAATAGTAGATTAGATATGCATGGAATAGACATGCTTATCTCTTGCTTTCTTTTCCCTTTGAAAGGATTGAATTAAAAAAACGTTTAAAAATATGAATTGTTTTCTTTCAAGAAATCATTGCATAGAAAAGAGTAAAGAGAAATTAAAATGTCATATTTTTGAAATAATGCATAAAATATTTTAGGGTTATTTATTTTTAATTAAAATTATCCTTGTCTGAATTGTTTGTTATTCCCATTCATTGTTGCAGGCTGAGGCTGTGTTAAGAAAATTACCTATTATTATAAAGTAGTCTTACTCCTTGAAACATGTAATCCCCATTGCATTTGTGGCATAATAATAACACATTGAAAATACTAGACTCCTTTTACTGCTAACAGAATGTTTTGTCTTTTGTCTTTAAATAACTACAAATAAAGTCTAATGACCTTGTAAGGTCTGAAAATGAATGTACAAGAAAGTTGAGAACCTGGTTTTCTCATTAATGCATTAGTGACTAACCTGCTATTTTTCTTAGTGTTCTTAAAATGATCCAGCCTCATTATGTCTCAAATGGTGCTTCCAAAGTCAATAGTAGCTGAGCCTTAGCTCTTCACAGGAAAAGCTAAGGTGAAATATGAAGGCCATAGAAAATTTTATAATATACCTGTTATTACATTGTAGAACTAAATAATTTGTTAGAGTAGACAAAAAGTAATGATTAATATTTACCTTCATCAGCATATATAATATGTATACACAAATTATATATAGATATAGATAGATATAGATATAGATATATATAAATATTCTGCATGCACATTCATTTACCTTGATGGAACTATACTTGAGCCATGGGATTTGACATAGTTGTCTGTCTGCTTTCTCCACCTTCTTGTAAAGAAACTCTTGCTTCCTAGAGCTTGTAGCACTGGAGTGTACTGGTGCCCTTCCTTTTTACCTTTTTCTGTATATCAGTTGTCTCCTTCATGGGCTTGTCATATCCTTTCATCCTTGTCGGAGAATACTGTGCTTTTCCTAGGATGAGTTTTTTTTTTTTCTGTATACTCTCTTGTTCTCTGATTTCATCCATTCCCTTATTTCTAACAGACATCTCTAATTAGATGAAAACCAACTCTATATCTAGAATACTCACTGCTGTCCTATGGTTATGACTTGAAATTTCAGCTACTTCTTAGACATTTCAAATTGGACCTGAGATGTTCTCCTGAAACAGCTTTTGTTTACAAATAGGCTCTCTATTATTAGCATTAATAAATTATTTTTATTACCCTTCTTTTGCTCCTTGCTATCTCCCACCTTGAATCAGTCCTCAATCGCAATCATTTTTTCCTGTCACTATTTTTTTTCCTTTCTGTATTTCCTGTCTTCATCTCCATCCTTTAGACTCTCATTATGATCTCTGAATAATTATTAATCATTTACAAAATTCTGTTATGACTCTGTAAGAAACAAAAAAATAAAGATATTGTAAACCTTATCAATGCAGTTTGTAATCTAGAAGGATGGATAAGATATGCCCCAAAAGTGACTAAAAAAAGCTGTATTGTTCATATCCTAAGTTGAAGAAGACCTATACATACTACAGAGTGGATGATTGAGGAAGATTTCATTAAGAAAATAGCATTATAGGTGGAATGGTAGTTAAATTGAAGCCATAGTAGTTCTAGGTGAAGGCAACCTAATAACCCAAGGTGGAAAAATAGGAAGCTCCAGAATGGATCAAGTGTAATACATGTGTAATAGAAGTATATGATAGCAATGACAAATAGATGGTGGCCTAGTTATGGAGGGTTCTCTGAGTTGGCCTAATATACTGGGATTTTATTCCGTAGGAGTGAAGAAAAGCTATACTCCCTATTAGTTTCTTTCCTAAGATATGGTCTGATTAGTGAGCATTGCCCCCTAACCACCACTATGTTCTATATATGCCTAGTCAATGAATCAGTCTGAGGACTGAGAATAAGGACTATAAGAAATTCTATAGCTAGCCAAAATATTTCAAATGTTATTTAAGGAAACAATGTCATATTCTGTATACTAATATGGTAGTTATTTTAAAAAATATGCAATGTGCTCACATGATTCTTTAGACATAAAACTATATTAATAAAATTCTTGTTTTCCTCCTGTTCACATAAATGCTTTCTCTCTGCCTCAAGAGTTAACCATTTCTAAAAATCTTTCTGTGTATTATTTCATATTACTCTTAAAATTGCCAGTGAATATGATCATATATTCTTATCCTCTTTATTTATGTACAAAACCCACCACTATATATTATTCTGCTTCTTGTTTTTTTTTTCCAGTTAATGATGTACTATGAAGATCCTTCCCTATCAATACATAGAGTTCTAATGGTGATAATTTCAGTACATTCCAGTTTTGATAATTTTCTATTGTTTATTTAAATAGTCACAAAGAGGGACATTCAGATTTTTCCTGGCCTTTTGCTACTACAAACAACTCTGCATTGAATGACTTGTTCATACATTTTACAAATATGCTGGTTTATTCATAAGATGAGTTCCTATAATGAGCTTTCAGAGTTCAAAGTTAAGGTCTTTTGTAATGCTACTATCCGTTACTAAATTGCCATATGTGAAGTTATATCATTTCTCATTGCTTCCAGCAATGCAGAAGTGTGGCTGTTTCCTTTGAAGCACTGCAAAAAAAATATGCTGCTAACTTTGAAATTCTGTCTGTCTGATAGATGAGAAATGATAACTGTATAGTTCGAATTTGCCTTTTGCATTTATTTTTTATTAGGATTAATATCTTATTAATTTAAGAATCATTTATAGTTCTTTATTGTGAAATTTCTATCATACCACATACCATTTTTTTTCCTGTTTAGTTATCATATTTTCTTTTTGGATTTTTAGGAACTTTATTAAAAAGATTATCCCTATTTTTCTAAAACAACATTTGCAAATTTTTTCTTTGTTATTTGTCTTTTGACTTTCTCTCTCTTTTTTTTTTGGACATGCATGCAGGTTTTTGTTTTGTTTTGTTTTGTTTTGTTTGTTTTTACTGTAGTTAAAATTACCCAACGTTTGTTTTATGTAATCTGCTTTTTGAGTCCCAATTCCAGATTTATAGTCATTTACCGTGTTTTCTTTTAATTCTTCGCAGTTTAATTTTTACATTTAATCTTTATTCTTTTTTAGTTCATAGTGTTTATAAGTGTGATTTATAGATGATTTAATTTTTATCCAATGACTTCTCAGTTTCTAAATACCATTTACTTTAAAAAAGAAGGAAAAATAAAAAGACTTTAGTTGTATTTATTAGAATGCCACCTTTATCTTACAGAATTCTCACTTTGTGTCCTATGTTGGATTTTTCCAAATTGTTCTAGTAGTTTGTACATATTTTATATATTAATTGCTTACTGTTCTAAGTAAGCCTATTTTTTTGAATAACAATATGTATAGTTATACATATTAAATTTTATGTACAATTGAAATACTATTTTTAATTAAAAGGGGGAACTATTTTCAACATATCTTTGAGAAATTTGTCCCTAACCTTTGTAGAAATTATAAAATGCTGTCCTTTCTGTCACTCTGATCCCACCATCCTAGTCTCCCAATACACACTATTTCGATTGAATTTCAGTAGCTTGCTCAATTCAGACATCTTTAATGGTCAGGCCCTTGGCTAGAAGGATGGCAAACTCTGATATAATACTAGATGTGTTTTGCTGAGGCTGTCACCTGGATCTGGGACATTTAATGGTTGAATGACAGAGAAGTGGAATACTACATACAAGTCAGGCATAATTTTTCAGGCTGCCATCTCTCCATCAGCTAAAGAAATCAATAGAAATATCTTAAGAAAAGTCAATAATTTGCAATAATTTGAAAATAAGAGAAATGCTCTGTTTCTTTAAAAACAAGTATAATAACAATTGGTTCATATATTCTCCCTTTATGTTTTATCTCATTTAGAAAATTAGAAGAAAGTGTTTTCATTACAACCATTGATCTGGTAGAAAATATTAAGCCATTTGCAATAATACTGTGATTTAAGTTCAAGTGAACTTAAACAACTCTAGCCTTTTTAAATATAAAAATAAAGGGATATTTTCCTCATTTCTCTTTTTGTTTCTTTCATCAATTAACACACATTGGTGAAGTTACAATGTTCAAGGTGATTTAATAGCTAAATTTGAGAAATAAAACTTATTTAAGTGTATCTCTGACCTCAAGGAACTTATATTTTATCTAGTTATTATAAAAGTTTGCATACAAAAAATTAGATAAAAGTACAAGGCCGCTTAGAATAAGGAACAAATGCATAAAAAAATAATTACAGTATGAATTCAAATGAGGAAGATGACTTCCCATGGGGACAGGGATAGCAATTAGTCAATGCTTTTTGAGGAGATAGGGTTTGTGACTGACATTTAAGAGACAATAATATTCAATAAATAGGGAGAATGAGAAATTGAAAAGGGTAAAGTGCTTGGGTCAGTGAACAGATAAATACCATAGTTAATCCTGACTGAGTATAGGAGTACTCCCCATTTTGATTATAAAAATAAATTGTTCTTGGTAATTAACAGTATAACTTGATGAGGCATTTAATCATTTTCTCCAATTGTGGAACCCTAATTATTTTTCATCTCCTCTAGGGGAATTATGAATCATAGGGAGTGTGCTTAAAACTTCCTTTTCTGTATACACTGAGGTTTTCCTTTATTATGCCAAATTCTGGCATCATGTGGCATCACTTTCCTGTGATGAATTTGGATTCATTTATCTTAGGTCCTCTTTGAATGAAGTATATTTCCCACAATTGCTTTTTAGATGTTGTACTTTCATGTTTGATTAGGAATGAATGTGACCTAACTTCTTGTGATACCATGTATTTATTTTTGTAATTACCCATGAATACTGTTATTTTCAAAAGGCAGTCTTATCAAGAACATGCCATTATTAATTTATTATTCACATGACATATTTTTGAGTACAGGAAGATTAACCGTATGTGTTTCTCTCTAAAAGTTTATTTAATATTATGTTACATTGTCTTACATTGTGTATTATTGCAAATGCAAACAATAGCAACAACAACACCTACATAGTTTTCCTATTTGCCAGGTACTTTTAAAGAGCCTAGATGTATACACTATATAACAATTATGACATCATTATCTCTATAGGAGGAAACTGAGGCATAGAGAGTTTAACTAGAAAATGGCAGAACTGGGATTTGAACTCACAACTGTTTCTCTCTAGAACCTGTTTCTAACCACACAAAAATTTCAATGTGATTTAGTCCTACAACACATTTACTTATGCAGCCCTATGTTTATGACATTACACTGCAGATCCTATTCATTTGAATTATTAGTTTTTTTGGTGACCAGATAACTTTAAATGTACATTTTTTTTTTGGATTTTATAAGAATTGGTTTATTAATTGGTAACATCTTGTGCTTGTTTGTTTTTATTTTGTTTTAGACTTTGTATTTTTTTCTTTTATTAAATTTGGGAAAAACCAAAACATTTTCCCATGCTTTAATAATATTCTTCAGTTTGTAGCTTTATAATTGTAAAGGAATGAAATAATAATAAATCTTATGTAAACAGGACATGAGAGAGTGGATTTGCAATTGTTTATTTTAGCTAATTACTTAATCAATAGTTACCAATCAAACGAAGAAGCTTTTGAGAAATAATCTTTTTAGATGTTTTAATGGTTCTGAACAGATACAATATGCATGAAACAATTCTCCTTGAGATTCAGTTAATAAAAAATTTTGATAAACTCATTAAATCATTACATATAAGCTGTCATTTTCCTTCATTGTTGTAAAAATCACCATTGTTTCTTATTCACCAAAAATTTATTGTTAGTACTGGTCTTTGGTACTTTATGAGCAATTTTAAGCTTACTGCTTTACAAGACAAAATTGAAGTTATTTCCAGAAAAGATGACAGAGGAAGAATATCTCCAATTCTGGCTAATTTCAAAGGGAAGAGCAATTAAAAGTCCCATAAAATGTTCTTTATATTCTGACAGTTTAAAGAAAAGAGAAGAAAAAAATAATTAAACTTGATTCTACATAGTAGTGTGACTTATTTTGTGGAAGGGAAAGGGGCTTTTCACAGTAGATGATTGGCAAAAAATATCTCATCTTAAGTTACATTGTTTTATGCTAATAATTTATATCTTTCCTTATAATATGTGGAAATCCTGAACCCAACAGGAATATCAGGTAATAAGAAGCCAAATCTTCAACTTAAATTAAAGAAGAGACTTAGGAAATCCTATCTAAAGAAACCATACCACTCAGCATTGAGTCCCTTCCTAATATTTATCTTGATCTTATGATGATGGCTTTCAGTGGGCTAATTAGAATTTAAATTATTCAGATTGAGGAAATGCACTAAAGAAGAAAGGGGAGGATCCAGACAATAAAATCACTTTCTGTTGGAGACATTTTTAAACAGATGAATAAAAAATTACAAAAAGAGTGTGCAAAAGGTGTTGCTTTTCAGGGTGCTGCAGTCTATGAAAGACACCGAAGTGGTAGTGGGAGTGTACAATGGAGAATAGAGATTTAAAGAGAAATAATCCTTATGTGACTGTCTTTGGATTCAGAAAAGTTTTATTGTAAGAGCAGCTTAAATTCTCCCCTCCCATTACACTTTAATTAAAAGTGCCCCATGTCTTCAGTAAAGCAATAGCCACTTAACTGTATAGTCATGGGCCATATAACTACATTTCATTCAACAATAGACTGCATGTACAGTGGTGATCTCATAAGACTATAATGGATCTGAACAATTCCTATCGCCTAGTGACATCTTAGCTATTGTAACATTGTAGCACAAGCCATTACTTATGCGTTTGTGGTATGCTGGTGTAAACAAACCAGGGCTGCCAATTATATAAAGTATAGCATATGTACAATTATATATAGTACATTATACTTGATAATGATAACAAATGACTATGTTACTGGGTTATGTATTTACTAGAATATACTTTTAATCATTATTGTGGAGTGTACTCTATTTATATAAAGAAAGTTTGCTGTAAAATAGTATCTTGTAATAGGCCAGTAATAGCCACAGATGTGTTTACTACATATCTTGATGGCATCATTTTCTCTTGTGCTTGATTTAATTTCATGCTGTTTTGTTAATCATGGGTCCTAAACTTACACAATTCACTGCTAATGTTGCCAGTAAGTTGCCATGTCAAGTCTTTGACCTGGAACAAAATTAAAAGTGATTAAAGACTTTGAAGGTAGAAAATTAGTGATGGCTATTGTCTCCAGTCAGGCATGTCCAATTCCACCATAGCTCTGATCTTGAAGAACAAGAACAAAGTGAAGAAAGTTGTTATAAGATCTGGTTCAATGAAAGCAACAAAACTAACAAGAGTAACAAAAATTCAAGACAGGACTATATCAGACATAGAGAAAATTGTAATTACCTGGTTTGAAGACCAGCTACAGAAGTGCATCCCTTACAGCACCAATGCAATCACTGCCAAAGCAAAATGTTTGAATTGTTGAAAGACAAGGCTGAACCTGACTATGATGTTGAATTTACTGCTAGCTCTGGGTAGTATAAATAATTCAAGAACAGTTATTCACTACATAAGGTGAAAGCGAGTGGTATGTCTGTGAGTGCTGATGTGAAGGAAGCTGAAGAATTTTTGAAAATTTTAGGTAAGCAGACGATGGAGGAAATTACTTGCCAGAGCAAATATTCAATATAAATAAGACTTCCATATTCTGGAAATGGATGCCTGAAAGGACTTTCATTCATATGGAGTACAAGTCAATGTCAGGTTTCAAGCCTTTGAAATACAGGGTAACAGTCTTGCCTGGGAGCAATGTTTCACGCTACAAATTGAAACTTTTTGTGATGTGGCACAATGAAAACTCTAGGACCTTCAAGTAAATCAATAAGCACATACTGCCAGTGTAGTACAGAAGCAATAAGAAGTCATGAATGACTCAACTCTTCTTCTAACTCTTGAGTTACTATTGATATTGATAATGCTCCTACCTCATTTTATCGGGGATCTTCATCCTAATATCTAAGTAATGCTTTTTCTTTCCAAACACTGCCCCTTTGATCCCAGCAGCTTTTAAGGGCTACTGCCTGAAGAGTACCTTTTCCTAGGCTATTGCTGCAACTGAGGAAGACTCTGAGAAGACACTGATACAATTCTGGAAGGATTGCAACATCTATGACTCCATTAGGAACTTTACCTGGCTTGGGATGATAACACCAAAGAGTATATGGGAAGCACATTATTAGGTAATTAGGGAGGTATGAGTGACGGGGGAGGACAAAGTAATGAAGGCCCCTCCCAAAGACCTTCCTTAGGACATCCTTAGAACCACCATTTTATGGTTATAAATTACTCCTACAACCTGAGGTTCAAAGGAGGGAAGAGCCATAAACTAGTAGCCAGTTTAATCCCTCTGCAAGCGCATGCACAATCAGTTCTACACTAACCTCTCTATGACCTAGCTTCATTATACCATTGTTATAACATCATGTCTATGTCAAGAAGTTCATGAATCTAATTGTAACAGGCTGAATTCTGGTAACCACATGTACAGTAGACAGAGGTATATAACAGCCAAATGTCAATTGAAATGATCTCACATGCCAATCATTTAGTACCACCCTGTTAACTCCCATCACAGCCCTAATATAGTACAGACCTTCTCACTTCTGTGAGGTTACACTCCTTTTAACTGTAATCTAACCCTCCCTTGGAGTGTGCTTTAATCATATCTTTTGTTCTGCACAGTTACAGCCCTTTTCTGCAAACCCATTTCTCTCTTCAAGTATACTTAATAAATCTTACTTTTTCTAAATCTCACTGATTTGTAATTCTTTATTGAGTCAGTGAAAAGAACAGAGGACCCCTCAGTGCTACTGGCACAATGATGAATTTTAGATTGCCCCAAAAGTAACAACAAGAAAGAAGACCTCAAGAAGTTTGTTTATGACTTCAGAGGCTTTTCTGAGAAGAGGAGAGGTTGCAAAAATCAACAAGGCTGTGATTGAGATGTAAAACAACTGTAAATTGGGTGTGGCTGAGGATTACTTTGAGGAGTTCCCAGAGAACTGACTAATGAGTTATTGAACTGGAACAGGCATGCACAGCTGAAGAAGAGGCAAGAGAAGAGAAAGCAGCAGAAGGAAAAGGACTCAAAAAAAAAAAAAAAAAAAAGAAAAAAAAAGAAACTTCACAGAGAAGGGGGCAGAACTCACAAGCTCCTTAAAAAGTTTGAATACATAGACTCTAATAACAAAAGGTTTTCATTAAGATAGAGGAATGTTCATGGTGCAATGTCAGCTTACAAGCAAACCTATAACAAAAAAAAAAAAAAAAAAGAAAAGAAAAGAAAGAAAGAGAAGGAAGGAAGAAAAGGACACCAAGCAAACCATCATGGACATATTTGAAAAGAGTGACTCTTTCTCAAGAAGAATAGGTCCTCAGGCAGGTCCTTTAGGAAGGAGTCCAAATGAAGACATAGTTATCATAGAAGCCCACAGCTCCATGTGGGCTGTTGTTCCTGAGGAATTGCTAGTGAGACAAGAGATGGAGGAGGAAGATAATGATACTGATGATCCTGACCCTGTGTTGGCTGAGGCTAATGTGTGTGTTTGTATCTTAGCTTTTAATTAAAGTGTTTTAAAAAGTAAAATAAAAATAAAATATTTAAAAAATAATAAAAAGCTTATAAAATAAAGAATATTGTTCAGCTATATATAATGTTTGTGCTTTAAGCTGTGTTATTAAAAAGAGTTGAAAAGTTAAAACAAGTTTATAAGGTAAAAAAGTTACTGTAAGCTAAGGTTAATTTATTATTGAAATAAAAATAATTTTTATAAATTTAGTATAGCCTATATGAACAATTTATAAAGCCTACAGTACTGCACAGTAATGTCCAAGGGCTTCACAGGCACTCACCACTCACTCACAGACTCACCCAGAGAAATTTCCAGTCCTGTAAGCTCCATTCATGGTTAAGTGCCCTATACAGATGTACTATTTTATATTTTATACTATTTTTACTGTACCTTTTTAATGTTTAGATATATTTAACATTTTGTTACAGTTGTACTCAGTATTCAGTACAGGAACATGCTCTACAGGTTTATAGACTAGGAGCTACAGGCTATACTCTATAGCCTAAGTGTATATTAGGTTATACCATTTAGGTTTGTACATTTAGGTTTGTATGATATCCATACAACAATAAAATCACCTGACACATTTCTCAAAACATATCCCTGTAGTTAAATGCACATGACTATACTTCTTGACAGTACTGCTCTTATGCATAGTGATGAAAGAGAGTTTAAATTAAAAAAAAAAAAAAAACAGTCTATTCCAACCTTATTTTTCTATTTCTGAAGTCTGGAAGCTAGATTTAACTGAATGGGCTGTTTCCTGTAATTAGACTTGAGGTAATGATCCACCTATAAACTATAGGAAATTCTGTTTCTAACAGTTTTCTTTTGGTAAAGAACATGTAAAGTTGAGGGCTACTTTCTGAGTGTAAAAGAAGTTCCCTGCAGAGGGAGACTCTAAAGCAAAATAATGGGAGCTAATGTTACACTCTGGCAACAAAGAAGGTAGTCATCAAAGCTAAGGGGTGTGTGTGTGTGTGTGTGTGTGTGTGTGTGTGTGTGTGTGTGTGTGTGTGTGTGTGTGTGTGTGTGTGTGTGTGTGTGTGTGTGTGTGTGTGTGTGTGTGTGTGTGTGTGTGTGTGTGTGTGCGCGCGCGCGCGCGTGCCAATAGACACTCCAGTGTCCTCTCCTGTTTTGAACCCATGGAGTCTAAAAAAAATAGGAGACTTTAGATTGTATTATCTTACAGAAAAATTTCCTTTTGAGAATTATGGCACAAAATAATAGAGATTAATTGAATCCATATTGAATACTTTGGTATCTCACAATGGATTGTATATATAATTGTCCCTGGAGTACTACCTCATTTTCTTCGAGGCGATGTTTGATATTTGAGACATCTGAAGGGAAAGAAAAATCATGACATTAAATGGACCTGTGTTTTTCTTACTTAAAATGATGCAGACTATTAAATATAAATGCTGTACCCAATACACCCATCATATATTTACCTCTGGTCAGCATTTATTTGGATACTACGTGGAATGGTAAACTATTATAACGCATATGGAGAGACTGTCATTAAATGGCTGAGATCTTGGCTATATTCGTGAGGAAGATTAACTTTTTTGTTTTTTCTCATAACAGAGACCAATAGTTACCAGTTCTCCAGTCACTCATTCTTTGGGCAAAATATTTTTCAAAATTTGTGTTCCCTGTCAAAAATCTACTCTCATCATGAAATAGATTTTGATACTGCATTATTATGTGACATATTCTATGATTGCCAGTCTGGTTGAATTCTTCAGTTAGAGTATTTCATCAATACCTGTTGAAGATAGGAAAGTCACAGTGTCCATACTAAATGGGGCAATAGATTCCACATGTGGAATTTCTAGTTCATTTGGCCTCTGAATTTACTCTTCAGTTTTGGATATTTGGATATAAACTTTGATTAATCATTGATGTCTACTTTGATGTAGAATTAGAGTATAAAGTAGGTTACATTTCCCCCCAAAAGATAAACTTGAAGATAACTTTTCAGAAATGTATTACTTTATTATAGTTTATAATAATATGTTTGGACAAAAATATATTTATCTAACTTAAGCACCATGTTAGAAGTTTCTAGCTCCTGTTACAGGACTCAGACATTCCTGGTAAATGTGCAATTACTATCTGAGTGTCTGGGATTAAAGAGGATAAATCTTTGTACAACTCCACTGACTTCCTCAAATTCAGAAGTGGAGGGCTGAATGTGAGGGCAACTCACAGCCACCAAAGAGATGAAGCTTGGCATTGAGATTCTTGTCTCTTGGTTATTACAATACATTCATGTCTTTACCAGTTTTATAAATACAGTTTTAAAAAATAGATAGGTTGTGAACATTTATGCATCCAAATGATGATTCTTTACAATCTACCAGGGTTCTCTTCCTATCCTTTGGTCACTAGCGTAAGGAAGAAGACTACTTTTTTATGCTATTTAATATTACAAACCCTTACTGTGTACAGGCACTATTACACATACCTTGAAAATATCAACTTCTTGGTAACTCTTGTCACGCCAAAGGCCTCATCACCTTTAAAAGATACAGAAAACTCAATTTAAATAGGTGATTACTGCCTCGATGTGGTAAACATTTCCAATCCATTTTAACTATTTAGAACCTAAACTTCTTCCTAGTGGTTGAGAAATCCCTTACATTATGAGTCTTGATGGGAGGCTGTAATATGAATTTGTCAAATATTTGCTTTCTTAGACTCCCTTCAGCTAGGTTGCAGGCATATGACATTGAATATACCCAGTTTGATTCAGAAGCCAATAATTAAGAAGAAAAAAATAGAAAATTCCTCCTGATGGTAGAGTCAGCAAAAACATGATTGAGTTTTGGGGGCAAGAGGAACAGTTGTAGCATCCACTACCAACTGTCACACAGCAGCAGTGCTGTTCTTAGCAGTGGTTGTATACTGGAACTTGCCAGGTGGCAGCAGTTCTACATCTGATTTTAAGCATCACCTTAAGCTGTTTCTGAGTGTGGTTCTCCAGTTCTGCTACTCTCTAAGCCACAAATATCTTTTTAATACCTTCATTTTCTGCTGAAATCTACTTGAATTTGCTTCTATAGCTTGCAACTAAAATTCCTGACTGAAACAAACCAATTAGACAAGGGCGGTGAACATTTTCCATTTATTATGGAAATCTTTGGGTTTATGATCAATTTTCTTCCTTCATAGGACAAAAATCAGGCACAAAAACTGCAAATTAAAATGACATATTGTTTTCCAAGGCCCCACAGCTTCAAAGAACATAAGCAATCAATTCAGAGTGTACAAAATTTTAAAGCAATGTTTCGAAAATGTGTTTTGCCAAATGCTCGTTCTTTGAGGCCTGAAAAAGAAAGGTTCTGTAATACAAAATTTTTGAAAAATAAAAAAAATCATACTCTCTTCTTAGTACATTGTCATATTTTAGGTTCTAAGAAGTCCTACATAAAATAAACCATTTTAAAATTTGACTACTTTTTTAAAAACATTGGATGTTGTGATAACTTTCATGCAATACTTATCAGTATCCCTCAGACCAGTGTTCTGTGGAAATTCTTGGAAGACCTAAAATATTTATTCAGTTATTGAGTACCCACTGAGAATAAGACACTGTGCTAAGCCTGATTAATATGAAAATTTTAAAACAACTAGTTTTGTTTTTTCTTTTTAAGTTTCAAAGAAATTCAAACTATGGGTTTCAATCTTTTATTTTAAAAAGGAAAAAATATAATAGCACCTACATCATAGGGCTGTTTGGATATTAAAAGAGATAACATGGTTAAAACTTTAGAGAAGTACCTATATAAGTATTAACCTATATAATTGTCACAATTTGTATGTATACAGATGTGACATCATAAATTCATTGCAGGAAAGACTGAGATAATTTCTTTTACGATAAATGTGATGAAGTTTCTCTAATCTCTCAGTTCTGCACACAAATAATTCCCTTTGTGACCAATTAATATGCATTGTTTTAAGATATTTGTAGAATGTTGTTTCTACAATTTAGGATAGAGTGAAAGTAAGTAAATACAATGAAAATCAAATCAACAAAAAATATGAAAGGCATTCTGTATGAGGTGTCATAATATATAATAACAATACCTAAAATTTGTTTTCTTCTCAATGTACATCTATTTATACAGCATTGATAATGTTTTCAGGCCCTATGTTACTATCAGTAAAGCTACAATCTTTTTTTCTGACAAGAAAGGAAGTTAACGAAAGTACATAATAGCCTGAATAGCAGGTGTGAAAAAACTTTTTTTTTTAAATGGCAGAAGGATTGATGTAAAAAAATGTTATTTTTAAAACTTTCCTCAAACAATAATGATGCTAATTAGTATTTCAACTTCCATAGATATTAGACAGGAATTTATAAAGAGTTGAAAGTCCATTTTTAATCAGCTACTTTGACATACTACTTTACTGAAACCTTCTTATATTCTGATTTTTAGATGTGCCACTTTTTATTGAAAAGGTGCAGAAGCAGAATCCCCTGGTAACATGTCAACCATGTACCTGAAGACTTTTCAAATAATGTACAGAACATGCATAAAACTGTTAAACAAATAATGAATTTTGTGCAAGGCATGTTCCCAGGTGGTATTTTGTATATATAGCTTGTCTTGTACTGTTATATCAGGTGAACCCAAGAACAGAGAGCAAAATTGCTATCAAGAGTAAATGATTGGAATCCAATTTTTCTGTTAACTGAACTGAACCCATATGCACATTCTAATATTCTCTGGTTTGATAGGCATATTCTATTAGCAGTGTTTACTTGCCACATACCGTAATTTGGTATTTAATTATTTGCATAAAGTAAATCATCAGTTGAAACTTATTATACTAAAAACTACAAAAATAATCCTTTTTTTAATACACACCAGTGCTTTGAAAAACTGGCTTGTCAAACTTAAAATGGAAAAATTAATAAAATGAGTAGCTAAGCATCTTATTTGCAACTGTACTCTTGGATGTATTTTTAAACCATAATTGAGAAAAAATACATTTATTGACTTTCCAATAAAGAAATGTTTACTTTCTTTTATCTAGTAATTATGGAAACAAATTACCTGGCTACATATGAAACAAAGAAATCAAATTTGAGTCAATTTGTTATAGATAAGTAATAAATTATATGATTGCAATTTTTCAGTTTTTTTAAATCACTAAATCAGTTGAAAAATATGTATACACTTGACCAAAATGTTAAAATATGCAGAAAACTTGTATGAATATTGAAGGCTCAGGGGTGATTTGATAGTTGTCCATGAAAAGCTTATCTCCACTGAAGAAAAAACAAGGGTGAGCTCCTTGAAAGACTTATTCATAGAGAAGAAAGATTTTCTTCACAGTATATTTTCAAGGGCTAAATTATGAAAGATTAGAACTATTTTGCTGTAGGCCTGGAAACATTATTTTTCTAGGATAGTTTAAAAGTAGGAAAACTCCTGTTCACAAAGGTTACACATAGTCTTAGTAGAAATTTGGATAAGAGACCTGATATTTTAAGTTTTTTCATGACAAGATTTAAACATTTGAATTTTGTCTTACATGAGAAATGCAGTCTCTCAATTCTTTGTTCAAAAGATTTTCTCCAGGAAAATTAACTGGGAGGTACAGTCCAAGTGCTCCCTGGTAATAAATTAACTATTTTGCATGTCCTCATTGCTGATTTTCAAAAATTACATCTCACATACAACCCCTTTCTTAGTTTATGGAGAGAGGGCTAATCCATGAGAAGACAAAGGAAGTATGGTCTATAACCCTTTCCTTTGCATTTGTGCACCTTGGGTTGGGCTTTTATTCAGGCTCATATTGAGCCCTTGCTAATGTCAGGTGTGCAGAGGTGGTCGGGCCTTGCCTCTGTAGCTTGACGATTCTACTCATTCTAACAAAAGGTGGTTTTCTCTCTCTTTCTCTCTTCTGTTTTCACATATCCCATTCTTTCTCCATCTTTTAGGCTCCACACAAACTCAGTTGTTTTCACCAAGCAAGTGACAGTGAGTTTGGTTCTGGATGGTTTGACACTGAATGTTTCCCACAGTGCTAACCAATTCCACTCCCAGGAAATCCATTCATTCCCTTCTTTCCGAGAGATCAAGTTTCTTACGTACTACACCGGGTCATCTCCTTTCACACTACTAAGATTTGGATTTGATTTTCTATGCTTTCAGTTAGCTTATCCTGTTCACAAACACATAATCATTTTCTTATTCTCATTATTGTCTTTGGAGTTTATACCATATAACAAAACCACATTTGTTTTTATTAAAGGGACAATTATATTATCTTTAAAATAAAGTATCAAGATCTTTACTAGCTTGAGTTCAATTTCAGTAAATTTATGTCTAGATATTTTGTGCAGAATTAAAAGTTATTCCAGGAAATACATACAGTCTTATGTGATAGACAAGATCATCACTGCATAAATTATCTTATTTTTATTCAGATACTTTTATTTAGCAGTATGGTGAGTACTGACACAGGAAACAAAAAAGTCTACTTAAAGAACTCTCTTTTAAAGTCATAGATTTCATTTAAAAATGAGGTTCTGTAAGTTTTAAGAATTAGTAGTGATTTGCACTAGTACTAGTAGTAATGAAAACCATTATTTATTTAATTTTTTCATAACTTTTAAAAACTGCATTGTAAAGTTTCTAGTATATTGTTATCAATATTTAGTTTTTCTACAGAGTAAATCAGTAGATTAATTAACAGTTAATGAATTATGGTTCAAGATTAATTCAAAATATATCTGTGCTGCATATGTATCCTGAGGTACCTAGAATATTTTATTTTAGTAAACTTGTTTGCACCTTAAAGATAGATTTGCCTGTGTCTATAGATGTAGAACATCTATTTTTAGAGACCAGGGCTGTCCAACAGAACTTTCTGCAATGATGAACATATTCTACATTTATAGTGTCTAGTTCAGTAACCACTAGTGTTGTGGGGCAATTAAGCACTTGAAATATGACTAGTGAACATGAAGAACTATTTTTAGTTTAATATAATTTTAATTAATTTAAATTTAAATATTTAAATTAGATAGCCATACAGTGGATATTATATTGAAAAATGCAATCTAGAACTTCAAAATCACTTAATACACATAAATTTAAGTTTTTTCATTGGTAAAATAAAAATAATCACCCTTACCTTTCTCACAGAACTGTTATAAAAATCAAAGGAATGAGGAAAAGGATTTAAATATAGTGATAAAAAGCCCTGGGCAGGCTCTGAAATTGTAGATTAAGTGTGTGTTCTGACTCTATTAACAACTGCCTTGGGCAAGGTAGTACAATTCTCTATGTTTCAGTTTAATCTTGTGTAAAATGGGAATAATAATAGTATCTAAAGTATTGATTTTTGAGACAATTAAATGAGATGATACACACAGTCTTTAAATAGTTCCTGGTAAGCATTTGATAATGTTAAACTGCAGTTACTGTTCTTATTATTGCACATACAAACATGTGGAAAACACACTCTAATATTTACATAAAACTCAAATCTCTCTCCAATCACTTCCCAAAGAACAAGAGCCTTGCTATAATTCAAATAATAAATCAGTTAAAAATACATGATGAATGAAGCTTTGGGAGTATTGCAAAACAATTAAAGATTTCCTTTCTCTCTCTCTCTCTCTCTCTCTCTCTCTCTCTCTCTCTCTCTCTCTCCCTCCTATGTTAAATTGGGTCTGCAGGGAAAATTTCTCGAGGTACAGCTTCCAAGAAAGGAAACCCATTATGGCTTAAAGGGAAGGGGTGATGAAAAGGGATATTAAATATTGTTCATAAGGGAAGAAACCAAAAAAAGAAATTTGAGGTTGATGCCTTAATTAGCAACACAGAGTATGTATTAATTAGCCTTATGTTAAGTGTCTGGCCAAGACTTGGGAAATGGAATTCTGAGATCTAGATTCTTGGCATTATGTTTTCCTTAGAAAATGTGGCCAACAACAGCTAGAGTAGGTAGGGCATTTATAACATTTCAATTTTGATATATGGAAAAAGGTATTCCAGAAATGGATCTTTTTCTAGAATATGCCCTATATCTTCCATTTTTGATACATTTATTCAAGTTAGCAAGCAAAGTCTCTTAAAATGTTAAGTCCTCTGAAAGGAAGCCTAGAACAAGACGTTTACTTGTAATTTGATAAATATTCCGACTACTAAATTTGAATAAAGTTGGTGGTAGCTAAATCTCTGATGGAGCCAAAGGGGTGTCTAAGTTGGAGAGGTATGTATGGAAGGCCGGCAGTAGAGTGATAAAACAAAACAAAACCAAAAACGAACCCAACAACTCTTTTTTGCCTAGTGTTGTATTTACTTTTTTTCCCCCAAATCATCTTTTCCACTTACATTTTGGATAATTTGTCAATCGTATATTGAAAGTTATTTATTGGTATGTAATAATTTATTCTATTACTATCAGTTTAAGTGGAGAATAATATAGAATTTCATGAGAAAAGACTTAGACTTATATCTAAGGTTTACATAAATCAGAGAGAAATAACCACTTTAAAAATTACTATTATATCTTGTTTTAACAGGTATTTCCATGTTGAACCCCTAATTAAAACATGGGTTTTGTAAAATAGATATGCTTTATTTTCAATAAATGAAAGATGCTTCTATTTGAAAAAAAAATTCAGATTTTGGAACTTATTTAAAAATTTTGAAATCTGATATTTAAAGCATCTTTAAATGTAAACAAATATATATTTTTTCCTTCAGTTGGAAAACATTGATTTTCTCTTTGCTGGATATAGAAATATGAGAGTAATATTATACTGTTATATTTTTAAGTTTTTAAGATTATAGTGCTTTTTAAATGCTAATGTGTACAGGTACTGTGCTAAGTCTTGTTAACAATAAAAATGTTTTTAAAATCAGAAGTATAAAATACAAATAAATATAATGAATATTAATAACTAAAATAAAATGATTCTAAAATAAAAATCTTATAAATGTCACAATAAATATATTTCAGAAAATCATAAAAGTATAAATAAAGAAATGTTTTGATTGGTTGGGATAGTTAGTAAATCTGTTATCTACAGGTGACATTTAAGTTGATTCTTAAGAGATGACAGAATTTTGAAAGGCATTCATGGAAAGGCATTCTATGTGTGTGTGTGCATGTGTGTGTGTGCATGTGTGTGTGTGTGTATGTATGGGGAAATGTGATTAGAGACAGAGTGAAGAGCAGAGTATTTGGGGTAATGTTTAACAATTCACTTTGCCTATAGTGTAGACTGCATAAACAAACTAGTGGAATATAAGGCTAGGTAAGATATATCAAAGATAGATTAAAGAACTTGCAGTCCTGGCTGAAAAGTATAATGAATATTATTTACAAAATGCACAATGAGGAGAAATTATTGAAATGAGAAGCAACATAATTAGAGTTGAGATTTTAAGATTTTTCTAAAATTATCATGTATATTAAAATGGGTTAGGGAAGACTTAAATCACTGATGCTAATTAAGAACTAAGTACAATGGAAGTGAGAAATATGAGGACATAACTTAGAGTGGCATGCATAGATAAAAAAATTGAAGAGTTGCTATAGGCACTGAAAAGCTCTATAAGACTGAGCTTGAATGTAGAGGAGAAGAAATCATGAAGACAAAGCAAACACACAGAAAAACAATGATGGTAGAAAAAAAAGTTTGAGGATTATAAAAATCATGGGCCAAGCACCAGGGATAAAGGATAGGTGTAGTAATATAAATGTGACAACTTAAGGATAATGCCAGGAATATACATCAGCCCATTGCTCTCCATCCTTAAAACTTCTAATATAGGGAAATTTAAAACTAGTAGGAACCCAACATTATTCACAAAAGAAAATGAAATAAAAAATATTTTCAAAAGACATATCAGATAAAGAACTGTTATTTAAAATATACAAAGAATTCTTAAACTTCAATAATAAGAAAATGCAAAACAACGAAAAAATGGGCCAAAGACTTTAAAATATGTCATCCAAGAAGATATTACAGATGGCAAATAAGCATGTAAAACATGTTCTACATCACATGTCATCAGAGGAATGCAAGTTGAAACATTAATGAGATACCACTACACACACACCTATTACAATGGCCAAATCCAGAACAGTGACAACATCAAAGGCTGTCAAGAATATGCAACAACAAAGAAATTCTCATTCATTTGCTGTTGGCTATGCAAAATGGTACAGCCTCTTTGGAAGACAGTTTGGTGGTTTCTTACAAAATAAAACATACTCTAACCATGAATCATGTTGTTTGGTGTTTACCCAGTGTTGTTAAAACATGTCCCCACAAAAACCTGCACATGGATATTTACAGCAGTTTTTTTATAAATCCCAAAACTTGGAGGTAACCAAGATGTCTTTCAGTAGGGAATGAATAAACTGATACATCCAGAATGAAATCTTATTCAATAGTAAAAAGAAATGAGCTACCAAGGCATGAAAAAATGTGGAGAAAACTTAGATGCCTATTAGTAAGTGAAAGAAGACAGTCTAAAAAGGCTAATATACTATATAATTATAACAATATAACATTCTGTAAAAGGCGAAACTATGCAGTCAGTAAAAAGATCAGTGATTGTCTGGAGCTGGGGGAAGTGCTTTAGGGAAGAATGAATAGACAGAGCACAGAGGATTTTCAGGACAGAGAAAATAATCAGTATGATACTATAATGACAGATTCATGTCATTATTCATTTGTCCAAATCGTTAAAATGCATGACCCCGAGTGAGCCATAATGAAAACTATGAACTTTGGGTAATTATAATGTGTCAAGTTAGGTCCATAAATTGCAATAAGTGTACCAATCTGGTGGAGGATGTTGTATGAAGGTAGGGGTATATGGGAAATCTCTGTGCTTACTCTAAATTTTGTGTAAACCTAAAACTTCTCTAAAAAATGTTTTCAAATAAAAAAAAAACCTAAATAATAATAGTAATAAGGACCTGAAAACAAAACAAGAGACCAGTGGTTGCCATGGGGTTGGGTAGGAGGAATAAATAGATGCAGCACAGAAGATTATCTGGGCAATGAAATGTTTCTGTAGACAAGGGCCTAGCATAAAAAAGATGACATTCAGATCTGTAGTGAATGAAATTAGAACTCATCTAGAGAAAAATTAAGTGGTATCTTTTTCAGCATGCGTGAATATGTAGTAAAAAATATTAACAAATTTTCATGATTTTCTATAGCAACACCTGCATGGAAGCAGTGGAGAATAAAATATAATGTGATTTGTCACAGGTTGGAATTGGCAGGACAATTGTGTTGGAAATGGACATGGGGACAGGATGCAGATAGGAGCATTGCTGGAAGGAATTAATGTATCTTTCCAAGCTGGGTAGAAAGCTAAATGAAATGGCAATGATAAATGAGAGAATAGGAGTGTTTGATGTAATGGAGGCAATTTTTACATGTCTTTTCTTCCACAAGATCAATTTCTTGAGAGTAGAGTCGGAGTCATATTTTTAATTGCTTCCCCAGTGCCAAGTGCAGTGTCTAACACAAAAGTATTATTCAATAAAACAATTTTAAATTCATAAGTGAATAAATGAAAAGTAGATGAGACAGATTTATGGAAAGCGTGAAAGGCACACACACAGGGGTGTTAATTTATTCCATAGGTTAGTGGGTTTCAGACTGTGGACTAAAGAATCCTTCTATGAGGTCATTTAAACAGGTCTTTAAGCTCTAACCAGAACATAACTACTCTTATGTACTTCCTATACTAAGTATCTATGTAAAATTTCACTTAAGCAAGAGACTTGCAGCTAAAAATTCTTCAAAACCACCGAAGAGTGATGAAGCACTATAAATTTTTCAAAAAAAGAATGACAAGATAAAGGATTTTAAAAATAATAATTTGGCATATATACTTCTAGACTTTCCTTTGTCTCTCATACACATAATACATATATGTATTATAATACTCATGTATTATATATGTATCATATATATATATATAATCTTATAAAATTTACCTAACTTAGGTTTGGCCTACTGAGGCTATAAATTTACTTAAGGTTATTTCCTAAGCTTCTAGACAGATGTTTATATTCAAGATTGTGCTTTGATGTGCAAGTGACACTGCTCAGAGGGGAAGCTGCTCAAATTTACTTTTTAACTGCATATAGATGATTCAGAG
Source organism: Cynopterus sphinx (assembly GCA_030015415.1). Classification (NCBI taxonomy): domain Eukaryota; kingdom Metazoa; phylum Chordata; class Mammalia; order Chiroptera; family Pteropodidae; genus Cynopterus; species Cynopterus sphinx. The sequence goes on along the minus strand of CM057379.1, from coordinate 48,589,902 downwards.
CATATAAACTAAAACAAAATTTTCAGTGTCCCAAGTATTTTGTCTACATGATGCCAACGCCCCAGATACTGGCAGACCTTTGGATAAATATTCTACTATTCATCTGAATGCTTTGGTGTCATGTAGATACCGCTTTATAAGATATGTTTTTAAGGATTAGATTTATAGAGTTCTCCATTATGGAGAGGACCAAAGAGACCACTTATGTTGAGCATTAAGAAATGAAAATATATTCTTTTTTTAATTACTTGGTCTTTAAACCTCATAAAAAACAGCTGGAGCTGGAATTCTGCAATTTCTAAGGCTAACAATATGATATTGTGGGATGGCTCTACGCTTATAGAAGGAGTACTATGGAATTCAATAAGACATACTTATATCTGTACATGAACGAAATTAATCCTGAATGCAAATGCTAATACAGCAAAGTATTTGGCTTTACAGCCTGTCAAAAGAAGCACTCAGAAATATTAGTCATGGTGCTTAATTTATCATAAAATATCTGTCTAACACATCAGTGTTCTTAAGATTCTAAAGATTTATTTTAATTTTAGGAAACAAAGAATTTGAAATATGTCATTATCAGTTTCTAGGTAAACTGTGATTATAAGTTTTAAACTCTAAATAGTTGCTAAAATTCTAGTAGAAATTTCAGAATGCTTCAGAATGCATGAAAACTTTTTTTCTAATGAGACATTGTAAATGCAACTTCATTCCATGCCTGAAAACAACCAGTATCATGTGGAACTTATTTTGACACACCATGTGACTACAACCTGGAGACTGAAAATACTAATACCTGATTAATTCTGAGTTACTAAGTACAACAGCGAAATAATGAAATGAGAACTACTTAATTTCTTAAGTGACAGAAGCACGAGTAAAATAAATATGCATATATTTCAGTCATTCAACATTCTTTTATTCATTGAGCAAATATTTATTAAGTGCATACTGTGACAACATCATTCTAAGCCCTGGGGATTATATAAGGTTTATACTAAAAGCCAGGATTTAAGTGTAGGGAGATCTCAATAAATAAGAGAGACATATACCTGCTTACAAATGTAGAAAAAGCTCCTTTAAAGGAATTCAACCTAATAATTTAATTGTACCACATACATTAATGTTCTCCACTACTATAACAACACATAATTGATGGGTGTCCATGACACCCTGAAAGTTAGGGTAATTTGTAGATTTTTTTCTGATTTCATTACCAGTAATGTTGCATCAAGAGATCTGGCTATTTTTACCAACCATGTTTATGCCATCATACTTATTACTAATTTAATTTTTTAAAATATACATAAAATAGTGTATACAATAAAGTGATACAGCTTAATAATAATAATGAAACACATTCCCATGTACCCACTACCAGCTTAATAAATATAGCAATCTAACACTTTGCAATTCTGTCCCCGTGAACTGTGCTTTTTTGTAATTTTATAACAGTATTATACAAATAAACAAAATATGGACATAAAAATTAGGTATAATTTATGTGAGTGTTGTGAGAATGGTTTGGAAATAATGGGTAAAGATAAGTCACTAAAATAAAAAGCAAACAAAGGTTGAGAAAAAAAAAACTATGAAAACATAAAATGTATCTTTCTTCAGAATTTTTTATCTCTATTTTCTCATTCCACTTGAATAAGACCAAACTGAGTTGTGGGAAGGTTTTTATATAAAAGATGATATAAAATTTTAGTTATCAGATTCATAGTCAAAGGGTTTTGGCCCAATATCATAATATTGGCAAATGAAAGTACATTGTTAAGATGTAAGTTAAAATAAAATGCTCTGATACAAATGTATTACTTTTCAATTACGTGCTTTCAAAGACATTTTTTTAAACTGAAAAACTACCCAATTCAAGGATTAACTATAAAAGAATTTCAACCTTAATTGCAATATAATGAGAAGTTTTGAAAAAGGTATCTACAAGGACACCTTATTCAAGAGTTGATTAAGTGCCACTCTTTCAGACTGGTCTTACCAGGTAATCCTAGCTCAACTAGCCTTTCTTCACCCCTCTTTATTCTCTAACTGTATTTTATTTTTCTTCATTGTACTATTACCACCTAAGTCATTATATTTCATTTATATTTATTTTCTGCCTTCTTGAAAATAATGAATTTTGTGAGAGTAAGAGCTTTGTCTTATTTATCACTTTATCTTCAGTGCTTAGACAGAAGCAATCACAGAGTCGCTGGACAACATACTAGGTACTGAATGTTCACTGAGAAACTCATGAATGGCTTGACTCAGAGCTCTTACTAGGGGAATTAGTGTGACTCTGGAAGGTATTTAGAGTTCTGAGATATTAATGCTGAGGTGTGAGGGACAATTAAAATTCTCTATGAAAAGGGGTGAGAAAGAACAATCCTGTCAGAGCAAACATGTCTAAAAGGACACATCTGAGAAACTATGGCAAATGTTTAAGAATTTCAACATGATGTACTAATGAATTCCTATGAGACAGTGCTACAAAACAATCTGGGGAAGAAATGTTTTGGCCAAATCATAAAGAGGTAAAGATTTTGCATTTTATTCTTCAGGTGATGAAGTTGTTGCTATATTTCAAGCATAAAAATGACATGCTCATTTTGAAATTATATCAATTTAAGAGGCAGCATAGGCATTAGTGTGGAGAAACAAATATGACAAATGTACTGGAATCAGTGATGTCAATTAGGCCAACTCCCAGAAAACATGTTATTAGGGATTTGGTGAATTGTGAGGGACTAGAGAGGCTTTGGCTGCTGACACCAAGCATATACAAGACTGTTAGAGACTGTTGAATTGAGGAGCATGGTGAAAGCCTGTATCAATCCCTAGGGAAAAGTGAAGAAAAACAAAGTATATTTTTCCTGAATACTCAGAGATTATGTATTTTCATTTAATAGTTATGAAGGGTAAATCTGAAACCAGATTTTTGTATGATATTTTTGTGTCCATGGTTTGCTAACTGCAGAAAACGCAACATACTATTTATGTTTCAGAAAATGTAGCTAATTTCACAAATTTATCAAATATTTCACTTAGAATGAGAATCAGCATTTGGAAGAAAGGTTGCTTTCTAGTCTTAAAAATGTTTCATTCAGAATGAAAGGAGAGAAACATAGCAAGCAGAGAGGACCTCCAGGGATATGCAAACATAATGACATATGCTGCTACTGTCTCTTCTACCAGCTTTGCTGATTCACATAAACTATGTGGCCAGTCAAAGAGATGGAACAAATCAAAAGCAGACAATATTTGAGTTACTTTATAATAATCCAGGCCAAAAAAGGTTGGTTTTACTCTCATGAATGATAAAAACTCTTATTTTTTATAGTAGACTGCTAGATATACTTTGTCTTGTTTAGTATTATCTATACACATCTGCACTAATTTTTATATTATTTAATGTTCTGAATCTCTCGATAGCTTTTCTGTGAGTCTATAACACTGATAGAAAAAGCATCAGAAGTTGAAAAGAAAATTTTCTTTTCAAAACTCAGTTATTCAGTAATTTGTTTCATCTTAGAACCAGAAGTGCTATCAGCTAAACCAACCTAACTGATGCATATGAGGAGGGTGGGGGGGGGGTGAGGAAGAAAAAGAGAAAGAAGAACAAAGTCCTTAAAAATAATCATGTTACTATCCTTATATCTTGTGTTTTACTTACCAGATAGTTGATAAGAACATCATAAAGATGGATAAAAAAATGCTAAATAAAAACTCTTAACTTAGAGGAAATTTGAATATGAAAAGTTCAATTTTAATGTCTAATGTTAGAAATAAATATATTTTTAAATTTTAAGGAAATAAACCTTAAATAATTTAAGCTTTTGGAATATGTGTTAAATCTGACTTAAAATATTTCCACTTAAATAAGATATATACAAAAGCTTTCCCTTACAATGAAGAAATATACAGAAAATTTGACTGCGATATAATATTTTAAAGTAAAGCTTTTAAAATGTACTCATAAAATTTAACTTTAGAATTTTACTCATCTATTCTCACAACTTTTTCTTGTTATGGTAAAGCAATTTTATCCTAAGTGAATGTAGGAAATATCTTCTCAAACAGAAAGAAAAGGGGATGAAAAATAATTTAGTTAACAGGTTCCACCATCTCTACTTCTGACTGACAGCAGAGCATTCTCATTATATGGAAATAGAGGGTGATTTAGCTTTATCCTAGCAAATTACTTAGAACTTCACAATGCATATGAAAAACAGCTTTGTTATTTAGAGTGAAGTGGAAGAAATCAGCAGAAGGATATTTTTGGGTTCCTTTTCATGTTCTTGGCATCTTTGTATTTGCTGATTTTATTCCATGGCAGGTTCTATATCTATAACTAGAAAGGAAAAGGAAATATGAGCTTACTTTGCTATATTTTATTTAACCTTCTTTAATGAAGAAGTCAAATGCTGATAACATCACCCACTGGTGCTTGGTGGGGCAAAAGTAGAGGGAGGGTGTCATATTGATTGATGCAGAGGGAAGGATGCAGAATGATAAATTATATGCCTCTTTCGATTGCTATTTCAGATATAATCCTTAGGGTTCAGTTTCTCTATTTTGCAGATTACCCAAGCTTTTGAATTCTGTTCCTACCTCCTTTGGCTCCTTCTTCTGAACCATTTTACTATTCATTACCATATTGACTTGGAAAAAAAAAAATTCAAACTAGGTTCTTTTAATCATTGTTTATGGTTCAAAACAGGAAAAAGTTTGGTATGGTGGTGGTTCAAACTACTAGATAAAGTTACTTCTGGAAAATTTATTAATTTCCATTAATCTTAGTAGAACAGCTTCTTGGCTAATCCATTTTTAATCATATGACGTCAATTGCCAACTATCTGGAAATGATCTTCATGTATGTATTTTCAGCTTACATCTCTCTTCCTACAGAATGCTACAGAATCATATATCTAGCTGTCTTTTGGCCAATCCACTTTTATGTCCAATATGCAACTGTAATTTAGTATGTTTGAAACTGAGCATCTCCCTCTCTTATACATTTAGTATCTACTGGCATCACTAGTTATCTCAAATTCCCAGGAAAAAAAATTTAAGTGACAACCTTAATTTTGTCCTCTTTCTTACTGGCCATATTCAATCGACCATTCAGTTTTTTCAATTTTACTGCCTTCTAAGGCTAGAAATGTTTTACTTAATTCATGAACTTCTCCCCTTCTTTGTCATATTATTTTTATTTTGGTACACTATTATTTTTTTATCTGAATTACTGCAAAAGGTTCTTAACCAATGCTTGTTCTTTTTTAATCCATTCTCTACATGGCTGTCTGAAGCAGACCTTTCTAAAAAAGAGATTTTACAGTGTCCTTTATCTGTTAAACCAGAGAAGTGGTATTATGTTGCTGCTATGAATGGGACCTGTGTACTTAGCTACTTAGGTTCGAACTTTGGATCTTCCACTTACATTATGTATGATTTAGGGCAAGTTCTTTAACCTTTGTGTTGATCACTTTCCTCCTCTGCAAATAGGTGTGCTAGCAATAGCACCTAACCCATAGAGTTGTTATGAGTAAACGACTTAATACTTGTGAGAAATTTATTATAGAAGCTGATATATGGTATTTAATTATTATTATTATTATTACTACTAGTTTTCTACAGACATGATTGGCCTTGAAAATTGTTAAAAACAGAATCAGTATTGCTTAAAAGGTTTTCTATGATTTGGCCTCTGTTTTTCTAGCTTTATTTCTTATCTTTTCACCTCTCCGAATTTATTTTCCAGTGATACTAAAATACTCATTCACTATTATTTTGTTATTCAAGCTATCATTTAAAGGTCTTCAAATATAGAGAACCAAACAATTTTTAATTACTAATTTAATTTGTTTTTAAGCTTTAAATTCAAGACCTTTATGCATTGGGCATATATAATCACATAAATTTCTTGTTTCTCCTCTTACTTTTTTAGTTTCATGGGTTATTTTTATTTCTAATATTTCATTAGTAAGATATCTCTAGATTATACTGCAAATGGACTTTTTCTGTAAAGATTTCCTCTATGTTAGAATATAGCTAAACTAAATATTTCATTTGGCATGATTCATTATGATATCTAAACAGTAATCATTTCCCGATCTTGTTATAAGATGTTATTTATAGACTACCTACTAGTTTTTGTGAAGTAGAACATACAATTTATTACCTTAACTGAACATTTGAGTTATAAAGAGGTATTATTAATATTATATAGGAACAGGAAATATAAAATGATACTCTTCTTGACAAACTTGTATATATGGTCCCTTTATTCCTCACAGTGAAGGCTGCAGTTAGGTTTTACAACTTCTATTTTATAGGTGAGTAAACTTGTCCAAGTGACAGAGCTGAGCATTTGTTTTAGAGCCATTCTTTGATATTCATATTCTTTATAACACATAGGCTGCCTTAATTTATAGTTTTTTTGACTTTGACATCACTCAATCAGCCAACTCATTTCTAAGAAGACTTTTCAAAAGAAAGATAATCTAAATGAATATTTGAAAGTAAAGAGAAATGGTACTTACTGATAGAAACATTCCTATTGATGTGGAAATAGTAAAGTATCTTGAAAAATATGACAACCTATCAAGACTGGATTATCTGGTCCTTCCCCAAAATTAAAAAATTGTTGTAGTAATTATTTGAGTCAAGCAAGTTTTGTACTTTGATTAGTTACCAATTTACAAAAAAAAAAAAGCCAGAGATGAACTTTCATCTTATTCCTATGCAAATGAATTTGTTAATATATTTTACCATGCTTAGTGTTAACATATATGTATATACTTATGAACATCCAAAGCAATCATATTGTTCTCCTTGTTATTGTGAAGTTCTGACTTTTTTGGTTTTGGTTCTTTATAAAATAAATTGTTTCAGTTTTAGAAAGAAATGCAGTTTCAGTTATATTAATCTAGGTAAGAGGCGCTATGGAATCTTGTAAATATTAACATTTTATTCTGAATTCATAAGTTTGACTTTATTGTGATTTTAAACTACTTGAGACTTATAAATTGTATGTCTACCCAATCTCATGCTGGGCAATATTTTTTTTAAATTTTAAATATAAAATGTGCTTTCTGGGGGCATCTGTTTTGAGAAAATGAATACAACAGTATTATCCTTTGGATCTTTAAAACATATTGGCTCATCCTTATGATTATTCATCAAGACTCCAAAGAAGAAAAAAGAAACTTAAATCACTTTCTATTTCTGTAGTATAAGAGCAAAAAGTAAACAGGCAACAGCTAAGAAGGGGGAGTGGGTGGTGGCAAGATCACTGTGCAGAACACTAATTATTTTACCTTGTCAGAATGAAAAGAAGACGCTTTATGCAACCAGTCATTAAATTCCATAGGAGAGAAGAGAGATAACTGAAATCTTCCATGTGCCAGAATAAGTGGGAGAAAAAAAAAAAAAGGAAGCCAGCACAAGAGCCATGTTTATGGCTGGAGCATTAAATTTGCCTTCTGCCTTTGCAATGACTTGATTAAAAAGCAGCCTTTAGTTCTGTGTCATATGTATTATCTGAATAGACACATTTGTGTTTTCAAATCAAACATTATTGCTATACTGCATGATTTAGTGTAGTTTAGGATAAGCTTCAATAAATTCTAAATCATAATTTATATAAATATGTATGTGTGTGTATATATATATATATATATATATATATATATTCATAACAAGATTATTAAGAGACCTCAGCAACTGAGCTCCAGAATTTAAACTTGCTTGTGGTTAATCTAGTGTAAATATTGTGTTGGCACAATTTGATACCATAACAGAAGTTTTATATTAAGATATGAGTATTTAACAATAAAATGCCAGAAGTATTTGGTGTATTGTATTCTACAGGTACATGTATGGATTGTAAACCTCAGAGAAATTGGAGAAATTTTATTTTGGATATACTAAGATTATAAGTAACAAAAGTGCTGATCAGCTATTTTAACAATACCTAAAAAAATACAAACTATCAGACCAGAGAAGGCTGAATGAAGCAAGAGAGCAAGAGATATGCTGAGAGAAAAAACAAAAAAAGAAATTCTAACAGTAAATGTACTAGATAAAATAAATTTTATGTATGGAAGCCTGAAATGATAAAACTGATTACAAGACTGGTGATTAATTTCAATGAAAAGTATTACTCAATTTATGAACAAATTAACCCAAAGGATCCCTTAGTAATGTCTTCAATTTTTATAAAATACTATCTACTTAACAGAACATTGTTACAAAAAAATCTATAACTGAAGAATTAGAAGCCAGAGCCAAAGAAATTTTAATTAAAAAGAAAGAAAAAAAAAGTAAAGTAACTGAAACTAAATCAGTGAAGATCTATTCTTAAACATGGATGAAACCTTAAGATTTCCCCAATGACTGCAACATTATTGACTAAATCTTTTTTTAGTTCTAAATAGTAATGTAACATTCTGCCTACTAACCGAAGCTGTAAGATTGCCTAGAAATTAACAAAAAGCAAAGACTTTAAAAATTCAAAATTTTGTAGGAGGAAATATAATCAATCAGGACATTTAAACTGTTTTTGAAATGCAGCAATGTGCCTAACATCATCTAATGTTAGAGTAAGACATTTTAACAAAAATTGGCTTCAAGCAGTATATACTTTTTTTCCTCAAAATGTGCTGGAGTGGTTATGAAACTTTTGTAGGTTATATGCTCTTTGATATATTTGGAGAGTTAAGGCCAGTTCTGAGACAGAACTTTATCTGAAATTTTACTGTTGATGAGGCTCTACCTTAAAAATGTTCTAAAACTCTTATTTTACCTTCCCATCTTCACCCCTCATCTAGATATAACCCCTACCCTCCTTGCTTTGTCTCTTTCCTTCCCCATGTAAAAATCACAAGTGCTGCACTTATTTTAATCTGTCTTTGTTTATGGAGCAAAGAGGGTAGTGGCATTTTTGATTTTACCACATTCATTAAAGTAGTTTCATGGCAGTGTTTCTATTTTAACTATAAATATTATGCATAATTTATAACATCTTGCAACTCAATTTGGCAAATCTATGAGATGTTGGATATGAAGTAATGAATTAAAAAATACACATTAAAATTTAAATAGAAGCATTTCATACTGAGATCAATTTGAAACAGATATAGATGACAAAGTATTTGTGAAGGAAATACAGAATGGAATACTTATTGGTACATTATACTCAATAAAAATAAAACTTGATTTTTTTTATCATATTTTCAATTTCAATATTCATCACATTTTACATAAAGTAATAAATTATATTTAAAGTGTTCATGACATTAAACTTTCAAGTAAATATTTTATTCTGGTAATTATGATTCTGTTTAGAAATATAAATGAAATAATTTGAAGAAGCAAACTCTCTTTTTGCATGATATGCATGAGTAAGTGTAGCATTGTTTATGCACAATGGATGAAGGTAAGAACAAAGAAAGCTAACTAAATATGCATTTAATTTTCATTTAAACATTTTAAAATTATGCACATCTGTAGATGTCTAAACACAATTAAGCAATTAATCATTACATAAAAAGGCTAAGATGTTATTAAAGCACAGGATGTGATTTTTTCAATTTTTTATTTATATATATTTTTCTTCAAAATAGCATAATTGAATGGTTTAGATACTTGCAAATATGTTAGTGAACCAATCAATGTCTAGAAATAATCATTAGAAATGAATCAGAATAGGGCCTAAAGTAAAGGTTCTAAAACCTAGCTAATTTCATAATCCCCAGGAAAGCTTTTTAAAAATATAGGTGCCCAGGCTTTCTCCTTGGAGATTTTGATTCAGTAAGTGATGGGAACTGAATATTCTTAAGTGGGATATTAATTAGCATTCCCATTCCAATATATTTTTTTTATTGTTTTCCATCACATTTCTTTGCCTACCAGCATTATTCTATGTAAAAGTTTCTTTAACTGAGCTCTACTGCCACTCTCAAGGATCTGTTTTGTGATTAAATTTTCATAACTTATTGTATGATTTCATTTATGTGAAATGTTCAGAAAAAGCAAATTCATAGTGACAGAAAGTAATTAGTAGTTGGTAGGGCTGAGGGGAGAGGGGAAATGGGTGATGTTATTAATAGGTATAGAATTTCTTTTTGGAATGATGAAAATATTCTGGAATATATAAGGATGATGGTTGCACAGCCTTACAGATATATCATAATCCACTAAATAGCATACTTCAAAATGGTAAATTTTATAATATGTGAATTATATACCTTAAATTTAAAAAAATGATAAAGTGAAAACAATTTTTAATGATAGCATAAAATTTGATATTAGTATGTCTTGATTATCTAGGTTACTGCTAAATAACCTAGTATTATCTGCATTTGTTTGTGTCATATTTATTTGTGTAGTACTTTATCATCAGAAGTAAATGAAAAATAAAAAAGAGGAGGACTTAATGTATAAAACATATGTAGGCAAGAGTAAAACAGGTTGCACAGTTTTTCAAATAGAGGAAAGTGGTGGGAGCATTGAACATTTCTAGTACTTATACTAAATAGACACATCAGATTCAAAGACTGTGCCACACATAGTCAGCATCATATTCATGTTGTGCTGAGAAACTTGGTTTCCACAAGTCACCCTTAATAAGTTGGTGCTGTATGTGTCATCCATGTCAAGTCAATCTTTTATTCATGTGAGACCATTTCCTTTATAAAAATTCTCCTTTCTTCGTTGCTGTGGTATATTGCCCCACTTTTGGATCCATCCATCCCTTTTTATTTTTATTTTTTAAAATTTATTTAAATTAATTTCAAGTATACAGTACATTGGTTAGACATCTATATAGTTCATAAAACAATACCCCCCAATTGCTCCCTCCCTCCCTCCTCTGGCCTTCCACCTAGACATTGCATTCCTTCCCTTAAAAACAAAACAAAACAAAACAAAACAAAACAAAACAAAAAAACCCTCATTTTTGTAATTCATGCACATTGTAGATTTTTTTTTTAAATATACTTCATAAGTCAAAACTATGAGGAGACATTAAAAATAGTCTCAAGTTATCTTTGTTTATGCTGTCACTAATCACCCAGGGATTTTTTAAAAGAATTTTATTACCTGACTTTAAAGTGAAGCTTAAAGTAAAACAGAATGTATATAATGACTGATTCTAGGGTTTTTCAGATACCTCTCACCCCACAAATGTTCCTTTTTAAAATTTATTTTTGGGTGAAGAATATTAACTGGAAAGAGATTTTTAGTGTGAGTAATGTCAATTTTTTTAAAGCAGTCTTCACACATAGTGTGGAAAGGCAAGAATTGGATTAAAAGCAAATATAGTTAAGTTCTATTCATAACAAAACAATATATTAACCAAAAAATGTAATCAAGACCTTGTATAAAGGAGGAGTTATTTTACATAAGACAGAATCATGTCAAATGCTAGTCATAATAAAAAGTCTAAGTACCAAGGATGGGGGAATCCTCACAATGTTGCAATAGAGTGTTTCTACTTGACTTTCTGGTTAATAACAGAAGCCAGCTTACTTGTGTGCTCACTATGGGCCTGGACTTGTGCTAAATATGTGTTATATGGATTCTAGTTACAGTTCCATTTTACAGTAGAGGAACACTGAGGCTTAGAGAATTTAGCTAAGTTGACCATGGTAAAATAAACAATAACACAACAACCAAAACTGATGTGTCTGAACTTGAAGAATGGTTTCTGGAAATACATCAACATTTTTGATTGAATGAATGAATATGTAAATGAACTCAAATATTCTGCCTCTAGAGCTTGCTTTGGTAGATATCATATAATACCCCCAAAAGCCATGTAGTCTCTCTATTCTTAGACTCATTTTTATTCTTCTATTTTTATTCTTGTTCTTAAGTGTCAGTAGGTTATCTATATTTTTAAATTTTGTGATTAAATTTTGATGATAACTTATTATATGATTCCATTTAAATGAAATGTCTAGAATAAGCAAGTTTATAGAGACAGAAAGTAGATTAGTAGTGGCCAGGAGCTGGTGGAAGAGAGCACATCTTACTGTGTTAATTTGGTATAAGCAACAAAGTCATATTTAGTTTTTATCTTGCATATGGTGAAATCTCTTGAAAAACTCTAACATGTCTTACTACAAAAACTTGAATGAGATATTTGAATGAGACTTTAAACTACTCAAGTTCATGATGAAGAGTATATATGATAAATGTGACAATTTTAATTATACCCACAAATGACAAAATACAGACAATTGCTATAATAGCATAAATTCTGTATGTTGATTATATTGCTAAAATTAGTAAAATGATGATAAGATATGTATTCTTTTCAATAGTAGCATGTTTGTAAGGGTTAATCTAATAGCCTTATTTGTGATAGTGTCAGTTAAGCATTTGTATTGCTCCCATCATATTGACAATAGAACAGACTATTTTAGAATTACTGTAAAACTAATTTTCATTCCTTTATTTTGATTTTCATAATGTAGCCTACAACTTTACAGCACAATTGACAATATTTGAAAGCATTTTTCCAATTTCAAAAGGATGAATGATTCCTTCCCTTTTAAAACTGGGTAATTGAAGATGTTTATAGTGACCAGCTAACAGTTTATTTTTCAAAAACACTTTGGATAATGAGAATTTTCACATGATTGAGGTTTTTCAATATGCTACTAAGTTGTACACAGTTGTTTCGTTTACTCTTTTGATGGCTGTTGTTTCTGAATTTTACTTAAATAATAGTTGCTTTAATTTGACAAAATATAATCTTAATCTACCTTTTATCTCAAAATCAGATTATTTGATTTTAAATATTTACTTTTTAATTAATTGCCAATTATCCTCATTTTTATTTTATCATTTTTACTTCAGAGTATATAGTTTGGCTTTTACACTTTCCTTCTTTCTTTACTGCAATACATTATCTCTGTTAACTTATCAGCGTTAGACATGAATCCATTTTCCTTTTTATCATTATGAAATGCATTGTTTAATAATAAACAATATTCCAGACAAGCATATGAGGTATTATGTTTTCTTGCTGGTATTCTCAGTAGGCACTGCTTCCAAGGGAAGAAAATTTGTCTTCTGTTGGCAAATTGTTATTCTGCTCATTAACTTACTGTCATTACAATGTCTTCATTTTAGCAGTGCACAATTTCTGTGCACAATATGTCTTGCTGTGTTTGTGCTGGTTTTAGTACTGGGATGCTGCCTTTGACATGACAAAGGTTGGTGTCCTGACAGGTAGAAAAGAAATTTTCCATGAACTGAGTGATGGGTTAACAGAAATAACTATCTGTGTTTAGACATGTAAGATCATTGATCTACATATTGAGCCAGCATTTATCACGTGCTCCTGAAGCACAAACCAGTATAAAATGATTTGGGGAATGTGGTAGGCAAATGAAAAACTGACTTTAAGTAGTTTATAATCTATACTATATCTTCCATATACAGAGCTACTGATTCTAGGAAAATGTGGCTATGCAGTTGTAGAACTAGAATAAATTCTAAAAATCACCTTAAATATCTTAGTTCAAACATGAGCAAATTCAGGTCATGTCTCAAAAAAAGTCACTTTTCAAGACCTCACAATTTATGTTTCTACCTCCAGCATCTAAGTTTGGAAGACTTCCTCTGTACTAGACACTGAGAAAAGCTCTTTATCTCTCAAATGCTAATTCTCTCAATAAATCTACCAGCATCACATTAAAAATAGAAAATAAAGACTTTCTGGTGTTAAGGAATCCAGGTTTGTCTGCTCCAAGAAGCAGAGTTCTTAATTACTACATTCAACTCACAAAATGCTTCACCTATTACATAAATTTTTATCCATCAAATTCCACAATTTATAAACAAATTCTTTTCACTTTTCTCAGCTTTTGCTTTCCTCTCATTTATGTAGTATGATTTATTTTTATGTCTCTGAGAAAAATATAGTAGTGAGTCGATTGTAAAAAAACTCTCTATAATATCTACCTAGAATATTTCTTGCTTCAATTCATCTTCTTCCTTCATGGATGTATCTTGCTCATGAATGTACTTTTTTTTTTTTTTTTTTTTTTTTTTTTTTTTTTAGGCGAGAAGCAACTCTTGGTTGATTGTAAACCCTGTCAGTTTACAATCCCTCATTTTTTATTTTTTATGCCTATAGCACCTGGTCTTCTTAGGTGATCTCCCATCCAAGTACTAACCATGCCTGATCCTGCTTAGCTTCCAAGATCAGACAGGATTGGGCTTGTTTTGGTTGGCATGGCCATAGACATGACAAATGCACTTTTCAAATGCACTATATTACACTGCAGAGTTTTGTTGATTTTGTTGTTGAATTTTTAAAGTAGATTCAAGCATTTTTATCTTCTCAATACAGGATTCATCATTCTTTTATTTTTTTGCTTTTTCTTTTTTAAGGGGCTGCTCTCCATACAACTAATTAACTACTGTATTTACAGAAAGAATAATTTTATAGTGACTTTATATATTAGGTCATTAATTAACAAGCAGATACCTTTACATTTCTAGGTTTCAAGGAGGAAGAAAGTAAATGAACTTTTTCATTCAGCAATTAGTCAAATTCCACCCAAAACTTAAATGTCTTTATATTTTACACCAGGTCTAAAGGATACTTTTAACCATACCATGACTGAAAACATTTCTCTTTTCTATTTATATGTATAGAAAAGGCAGAATGTCAACTTGACTCACTGATGACAGTAGGACAGAAAAAATAAGCATTTTTAAAAGCTGGGGTAGTTTTGGGAGACTGGAATAAGAAATTGAATGAAAATTTGAAACAGCATATCAACACATCTATGGAAATTTAATACAAATTAAATGAAACTGCTGTTCTAATGTTCAGGGCATTATACTTTTGACTGTATTTTGGGAACATTTGTCCTATGCCCATATATAAGTAGATGTTTCTCTTTTCAGAAGGTTTTAACTGACTATAAAAATTAGGAGGAGAGAGCGAGAGCAAGAGCGAGAGAAAGAGAGCGTGCGAGAGAGAATGAGAGAGAGAGAGAGAGAGAGCTAGAGGGAGAGTTATTAGACTATTTAGAAGAACAGAGATGAAACAAGTGGATTATTAAGTATATATTATTTACAGTAGAATCCAGAATATATTTTTGCTACTTAATATAAGTGTGTTAAAATGTGACAGAAATGTGCTAAGTAATCTAAGTAAAAACTGAATATGAATTTCTAGTATTCAAGAATTTTTTGGCAAAAGTTAAAAAAATTTCTTCCTATAAGTCTGAGTAAAAGAAAAATCAAAACATTAACTCAATCAGGATCAATTTCTTCATCTGAATATGGACATTTATGGTTTTAAAGTTAATGTAGAATTATTCAAAATATGAAACTGACAAACAGATTTCAACAAGGGCAAATGAGGATAATCACCAAGCTTTTTCTCATTACTGAGAATTGTCAAAATTCTATGAGGGTGTACTTTGCAATAAAATTGGCAACTCACAGTTTACTTTGTACATATCTTAATCATTATAAATCTAAGAGGCATAGTTAATAAGGATGAGCTTTTGTAATAATTTTTTTTTTTGTCCTGGATGAAAAAAGATTCTGGCACTTTCAATATTTCACCTGGAATCTACCTTTGCATTGCTCTTACAGGACTCCTTCCTAGTAAGGATACAATCTTTGTCAGTCATACAGGAAGAATGATTCAATAACTTAAAATAAAAAAAACTCTTCACCCTACTCTGCAATATATCTGAAACGCAGAAAACCTCTACCTCATTTCTAGAGCAGCACTTTACCCTTAACTAAAATCTGTGTCAGCTAAAAAAGAGCATAAAATCCTATGGAGACCATAGGATTATGGTGTCCTAATCCAAGAAGAAGGTTATATGAAGACTAGTATTTCCAATTGTCATTTCGTTTGGCCTTCTGGCAGGTTTTACCCTCCTTTCATGAATACTACCCTTAAGTATATCTTATTAATACCTTACGAAGATACTGGGTGAGTAAGATGTATGGCTTTTTCTTTCTTTTTTTTTTTTTTTGTAAAGTGGGAGCAGGGCTATTTTGAACAAGGAAATGGGAAAGGAAAAAGTTCTGACTCCTTACTTCCAGAAAGAGGACATATGCAATTTAGGATCTACAACTGATTTTGTTAAAACTATATTGTTTAGATGAACCACTGGGACACATGTACTTCTATTTGATTTGCACAGTTTTAAAGGTAATGGTCTCTTTTTGGAGTAAAAAGAAGAGTTAAATTGCTAATTATTCTCTGTTTTGAAGCCTGTTCTATAAGACTAGCATCTGGGGGTGTCCAGTGGAGAATAAGCTTGAATGCCTAGGTGGCTTTTTGAGAACAGTTCGTCCTCCCTCTCTCCTGCCTCCCCTCTCTCTCTCCCTCTCTCCTTATTTCCTGTCAGTGCATGTTATTGGTATATAATGGTTTCTGGAGCTATATACCTTGCCCAATCAAACGCTGTGCACTCTGAAAGTCTCTTGATACTAAAATCTGAAGAGAGTGTAACTTGTGATCTGCTTTATGTTATTTAGGAAAGGTTTGGATTAATGAAGCTTTAAGCCATATTCAGTATCAGTGCACTGAAGACTTCAAATTAAGACCTTCTAAATCTTACAACCCAAATTACATTCTCATTCTCATTCTCATTAATTCACTCCATCAACATTTAATGAGCATTCACTCTGTTCTATGCACTGTGACCAGTTTTAAGAAAAATAAGATGTGATCTTGATCCTGAAAGAGCTCACAAACTTTCAGCTTTGGAAAAATGACGAGCAATATTTTGTAATACTAAGTGAAGAAAAGTTGTAACAGCAATGTGCACTAAATACCTTTGAAGCCCCAGGAAGAAAGTGACAAATCCTCTCTTGGGGGAGTGGGAAGGGCTTTATCAAGAAGGTGTTATTGGAGCAGGGGAGATACTTAAAACAGTTGTTAGAAAAGACTGATTTCAACTAGAGGCAGATTGTATATGGGACAATGTATCCCACCATTTCTCTGCCCTCTGTACAAAATTTCTAGGAACAGTTAGGCATATTGGAACTGCAATAGAGGCTTAAGTTATTAGTTACTAAAAGAGCAGAATGTGTTAAAATGACAAGCATCTGCTTCTAATAAAACATCCAGAGATTTTGGAAGACAATTCCACTTAATATATTTCCTGTCTGCTTTAAAATTATAATATGGCTTATCATAGTTACTTCATTTTAAGATCCAAAATAACATATTTTTCTTACTCTTCTGGTTTTATCATTGCCTCTTGCAAGAACAAAATTTATTTATTTGTTTGTTTGTTTACTTATTTTTAACGCCTATAGCACCTGGTATTCCTAGGTAGTCTCTCATCCAAGTACTAACCAGATGCGACCCTCCTTAGCTTCCGAGATCAGACAAGATCAGGCTTGTTCAGGGTGGTGTGGACATAGGAAAAATATATTTTAAAATTAACATCTGTCTTAGTCTGTTCAGGTTATTACAACAGAATACCATAAAAAGAGTGGCTTACATACAACAGAAATTTACTGAGAAGTCCAAGATCAAAGGGCTAATAGATTTGGTATCACATAAGGACCTGCTGTCTGATTCACAGATGGTTGTATTTTCACTATAACCTCATAGGATAAAAATAGGTAGGAAGGTTTTACCACTCTCTTTTATAAGGGCACTAATCCCATTCATGAGGGTTCTACTTTCATGACCTAATCAGTTCCCAAAAGCCCCACCTCCGCACACTATCACAATAGGGATTAGGCTTCAGCATATGAATTTGTGGGGGAAACAATCATGGACTTTATAATAACATCTACTCAGGGTTTCTTAATTCTGGTACTATTAACATTTTAAACTAGTAATCCTTTGTTGTATAGGGGTTGATCTGTGTTTTGTAGGATGTTTAGCAGCCTCTCTGGCCTTTACTTACTAGATGCTAGTAGAGCCCCCTAGT
Organism: Cynopterus sphinx; assembly: GCA_030015415.1. Taxonomy (NCBI): domain Eukaryota; kingdom Metazoa; phylum Chordata; class Mammalia; order Chiroptera; family Pteropodidae; genus Cynopterus; species Cynopterus sphinx. The sequence goes on along the minus strand of CM057379.1, from coordinate 48,571,957 downwards.
TGTGACAACTAAAAATTCTTCAGTCAGTAACAAGTGTCCCCGGGAAGCAAGATTTTCTCATTTGAGAATTACCAATTTAATTTAATTCCATTGTTTTTAAGTCACCTTTGTTTTTCATTTTTTAAAAGTTAGATATTATCCTATAATCATTGTTATTTAGCACAACATTATTATTACTATCATTATTATTTTGTACCTGGATGGTGAAGAAAGAAATGTTATCCTTGAGCACATCCAGGATTTTCTTAGGCAATTGAGCCTAGTATGAATATATCAGTGAATTAGCTAGATCTCCTTTTTCCTTCCTCAGAAATATAGAAACAGTAAAAGTTTTCAAATAGCATCATAAGAAAAGCACAGATGCAAGGTGTATTGCTATCCGCCTATCCTGGGTCATGTCTCTTGTATATCTTTTTACAATACAACAGAATACAGCTTAAAATTCCTTTGTAAATCTATTGGTTATAATACATCTTCCTGGCTGGCCAGAGGCAAGAGGAGGAGATGAAGAACAATAAGAAAATGAACGGCAGGAAGCACCCACCATACTTAAATCTAAACTAGCTGTGAGTGCCTGCTACACCCATGTAATTGAGGTAGCAAATCACGAGAAAATGAAAAAAGAATAGTTATTGTTCAGAGAATTCTCTGAGATTTTTCCCAATTTAAAACTAGGGGCAGGCAGGCCAAGATACAATACTAAGAACAGAAATAAAACCACATATTTACCACATCAGTGCTACTTCCTTACATGAGGTGTAAACATCTTTTCTTACCCTTTACACTCGAGGTTTCTTCATTAAATTGTCAAAAGTTCCATTGCACATCATAGAAATTGAGTTTCCTATTTTCTGAGCAAAAGGGAGAATGTTCAATGAATGGTAAATGAACAACAACAATTTAAAGAAAAGTAAGTTCAGTGATCACATTATAAAATTCAGGATACTCAGGTAATGAAAAGACTTATTTTGAAGTCTATCTCATTTTTTTAGTTTAATATTTTATGTATGTGGGAACACCTGGAAAACATTTTAAACTAGTTCTTAAAGAGAAATCTAAAAGAATTACAAAACAATTAAAATGCACAATATTTTAATTATTAAAGAATGCTGGTTTAGAATCTCTTCTTTAGCACAACTCTGCTGGGGTGCTGGGCAAAAAAATCTGCCAGACACTTTTTGGTTTTCTAAGAGCTTCTAATTTAAGATACTGAAAAGTTAAATATGTGTATCTTATAAAAGTGGTAAAAGAATCAGTAGAGAGTTATTTTTTAAAAAAATACCCCACCATTTAAATTAATACTATAAGATAAACACAACGTAGTTAAAGAAGGAGGCTTTTTTTGTAGCTGTTTAGAGGACAAATTAGTTTTGCATTCATATAATGATGAAATTCTAGGAATAGGATCCATCTTTGTACAAAGTCTAGAGTAAACACTAGTATAGTAGTGGGGTTAAGCAATAGATCTGACTTTTAATTTTACTTGTTATAAAAATATTGACACATATATTTTTAATGAGTTATACAGTGCTGCGTGATTTATGAGGACAAAAATGTCCCTCTCTACTTCTCCCCACTTTCAACACAGTATTCTGTTTTCCAAAAAAAGAAAATTGTAATCCATAGTTATTTATTTATTTATTTTTAATTTAACTACATTTTTTCCATATGCTATACTAATGTTTCTGTTCCTTAATTTGTAGATTTTGGTCATAAGTTATTGACTTATTATGATAGATGAGTGTGTTAGATCTCATGTGACACCTAATTAGACATACAATTAGTTCAATTAGATGAAGATGGAAATTGCTAGGTGGGTTTCTAATAAAGCTTTCTTAAAAGGGTGGTGAGTTAGCTGATGGATGCTACTTATATTTTCCTCAACATCCACTTCTCTGGGAAGAAGGATATGCTGACTGAAATTGCAGTATCTTTCTTATGATCATGAAAAGACACAAAGTAAGGGAGAGGTGGTAGGCAGAATAATAGTCTCTAATATTCCCCAGGGATGTCTATTATGTCTTAATACCCAAAACCTGTGAATATGTTGCTTAAATGGCAAAAATAGCTTTGCAGGTGTGATTAAGGTTCTTGAGATAAGCAGATCAATCTGGTTTATCCAGATGCGCAAAAAGAAATCAGATAATTCCTAAAAAGCAAAGAACCTTTCCAAGCTGTAGTCAAAAGAGATGTGATAATAGAAAGGTTAAAGAGAAACCTCTTTAAAAAAACAAGCTTTATTTATGAAGGGTTTCTAACTTTACTAAAAATGCTAGCAAATATTTTTTAACAGTTACAGTTCTAAAAATCTGATAATCCTAATATTCAAAAGTTTATATAAAAACTAATTACAAAAGCAAACCCACAATAGAAAGAAACAACTTTTAGTTGGCTTGGAGTGTACAGCCATTAATTTCAGCTCTTCTTTAATACATGTCCACCACTTGCTTGAAAATCAGGTACAATGGAGACATAGATGGAAATGTCTTTTAATAAGCAAGCTATGTGTAGATCTAGATCTATAGTCAAATATTTTTCTGGGTGCTTCTGTGAAAGTGTTTTAAATGAGTTTAATATTTAAACTAGTAGTAATGCAATTTGCTGTCCCTAATGTGGGTGGGTCCCCTCCAATTCAAAGAAGGATTGAACAGAACTAAAAGGCTGACCCTCCACTGAATAAGAGGAAATTCCTCCTGCCATATTGCCTTTGAGTTGGGACATCAGATTTTCCCTGACTTAGGACTCAAACTGAAAAATAGACTCTTTCTATTTTTCAAGTCCTGTAAGTCTTTAGACTGAAACAACACCATTGGCCCTTTTGGTTTTCAACTTGCAAACTGCAGATCTTGGGATTTATTTGCTTCCATAAGTTCAAGAGTCAGTTCCTTATAATCAATCAATCAATCAATCAATCACACATACACTATTGGACTCTTGGATCTGTTCCTCTGGAAAATCTCAACAAATGTATTACTTAATCAAGATTACACACTCCTTAGAAAATACAATTAGAAAACAAGGCTGAGCTGATGAGGTGTACATTGTCTATCACCAGTTTCATAGAAAGCTTATGGGATGGTGAGATCAGCAGTCGTTGGACTATGGGGCACAAAATAAACAAATTCAGTGAAAGTGGAAAAGGGTATTGAAGGGGTGGGAGTCTCCTCCAGTTCCCTCTTAGCCTTTTAGCTCGCTAACAAACAGTAAAGGATGTGCGACATCCTAGGGAGAACATTGGAAAGAATTCCAAAAAAGTATACCAGGTATTCTTTCCCAGAAAGGCTGTGTTTGAAAATAAGAGGAGCTTGGTCAGGGTTTCAATGAGAGGATCTGCCTCTCATCCACTTCTGTTCCCATATAAGACATCATACAGAGGATGTTCTACCACAACCCCCCAGTCATGTCATTCACATGATGGTGAGATGTTGGAGGATACTTGAAGCACAGTTCAAAGTTAATGGAAACCATGCAGGACTTATACTGTGATATGGCTGGAATGTAAATCGCCTCAAAAATATTTTTGTAAGCTACATCTATATTGACACCATTTTTATAAAATATTATCTTATTATGAGAAGGTTTAGATTCTTCTCTGCTTTCTTCATGAATTCTTTTCCTCAAAATGCAAATAACTACTGAACTTTATGCAGTGACTTGGTTGTCTCTGTGTCTTCTCAAGAAGATTGATCTAAAATCTCAGGACATCTCCCTTTGGATAGCCAGAGGAGAAGAGCTTACCAAGGTATTGGTGGAACACAGTTCCCTTTCTGCTCCATTATTACTTAGCTTTGCTGGCTCTGAAGATGGAGGAACAGAGGTCAAAGGCCAAGGAATGTTGGTGGTCTCAAGAAGCTGAAAATGGCTAAGCAACTGATTTTCCCCTAAAGCCTCAGTAAGAATTGAAATCTCACTACACCCTGATTTTAGCTCAGTAAGACTCGTGTTGGATGTGTTATCTACATAACTATAATAAATTTTAATTGTTTATGCCACCTAGTTTGTGATAATTTATTATGGCAAAAAGAAAGTTAATGTAGAAGCCCATTGTCAGAATACAGAAGCAGAAAAATAGAAGGAATGTGGGACACTGATAATCTCAAGGAGCCCTGAATGACAACATTTGGACACTGTGTATTTGAAAAAGAGAAAATTAAATTCCTATCTTCTGTGTGTTTTTTTCCAAATGTCTGTTCTCTTCTATCAGGATCCAATTCTTCACCTATACAGTGAGGACTGAGTTCCCTTTTATATTCTTTTCTCTCCCTCATCATTTAAACTAATGGTTCAATTTTTTTGCTGAAATGAATATTCAGTTTTTATATACACAAATAATTCATTGCTGAGCCAAGAAATCTACTACATTATCTTTTTTTACCTTTCAGTGGAGAATGTTTTATTTTCCAGAAGAGTGAATGTGTGTGTGTGTGTGTTTCTAAGTGGTCAAAGCTATCAATTTAACTATTAATACCACTCTTTATTCTTGGGGATTTTCTCCTAGAAGCATCCAGTTCCCTTGTCCATCCAGACTGGTTCTACTATGGAATTGCTGGCCATCTGGTATACTGAGAATTCTTTTGTCTCTTCTCTGTGTTTGATACTTTCATTCTTGAGGTCTTCATTATCTTAGCTTACTTATTTTGGTAGAATACCCAGTTTAATAGATTTCTGAGAAAGATCAATGGAAAATATTTTTAAAAAAAATTTTACAAGTTTAAATCATCTTAATTCTGATCTTACAATTGTTTTTTGGGGTGGGTATATGATATTAAAGTGTTTTTCTCTCAGGGTTTTGATTATATAACTTTTAATGCTGCTATGGAAAAGTAGTATCCTGCTACGATTTCATAAAATAATACATAGGTTCGTCTCTCAGTACATTATCTCTAAGTTAATTTGAGAAAGTATATACCTTTTCTGGTCTTGTATTGTCTTTTCCCACAAATTTCTTCTTCGTGTTTGTCTTCCATCTTGATTTGTAATACTGAAAGGGTTTTTTTTGTTTGTTTTTTTTTTTACAGTCTTTGGTAGTTCATTCAAATTTGAGAATGACCAATTAAGAAACATTTGAAAGTTTTATGGTCATGGTCAATCTTGTTTACAGATAAATTTCACTGTGAAATGCTTTTTCCAGTGGAAGACATTTAAATATTGTTTTATGTAAGTCTTTTCTCTGGTGTGGTTCAGGTTCCTTAGAAAAGGGCTTTTTTTAATCTCTTGCCTTATGGCTATAAATTTGCCTACTAGATTTATGATTAATCCTTTATTTTATCTTCAGTCTATGACACCATTTTCTTCCTTTTCTGTGCCTAGTATTCTCAAGTCCAGATTTTTTCTGATTCTACTTTTGTAGAGAATAATTTTCCCACCGCCTTCAGGATAGAATAGCCTGGTTTTTGCCTGGTTGAGATAGGAGGAAGAACCTGTGCTCAAAGAGCTCCCTCTTTTGATTTTTCAGCTCTTGCTTTACTGCAATTTCCTGAGACACCTAGTGCTTCCATTTATTGGGATTTCTGGGAATTTGTGGAGCAAATAGTTTTGCTTCTTGTTGACATCGTCATTCATTTTCCTGTTTTCTATTGATTTAGTTTAAATTTTTTATTCTCTCATTTTTAATATATCTACTAATTTTTTTCAAGATAAAGTTGGTGACTTCCATTCTAGTTCTAGTTGTTTTGTTATTTTGATTTCTATTTTTTAATACCTAAGAATAAAATACAGTCTTAGCCTTTTATCTTAAAGGTGAAATTCTGTTTTAGACATATTTAATGATCTAACAATATTTCTAAACAAATGGTGTGATTTTTTTTTCTTGTTAAAGTCTGCTGGTTTCAGCAAATAATTTAAAAGTTACCCTAAGTAAATGGAAATAAAATATCAGAACACAAACAGTTTTAATCACATGATTTGTTTTAAAAATCTATTCAAAAATTAAAAGGCAGGCAAGTTTGGACATCATTTAGGCAAAACCACTCAGATGATAATTCTCAAAGTGGAGAGTCTTATCAAGTTCACACTCTTCGTGGCTGTGGCAGTATGAGCAAGGCTGCTGGTTATAGGAATTTCAATATTGTGCTTGTCCTATTGTATAGGTTGGTATTTTGCTTGTATTTTATGATGGCATAAAGGGCACAGACGAGTAGGTGAAAACTAGAGGCCAGATATATGAGAAAAACCAAAACAATGAGGGAAGAAACATTAATACTTTCTGAAGTCAGATGTATAACAGAGAAAAAAAATACAGAAAGTCCCCCCAGGGCCTGGCACATCCTGGCACACCCAGGGAGCAAACCCAGGGCCCGAACCCACCCAGGGTGTGAATACACCCAGGGGGTGAACCCAGGATCTTCTGCATGTAAAGCAGATGTGCTGACCAATACACTATGGAAACACCCACTCTTCTAAATTTTTATTTCCGTATTTTACCTTATGCTACTATCTAAATTTAAAATGCTTGAATAGAACTTTTGTTTTTTTTTTTTGACTACTTGAATTGAACTTAAAGACCAAGTCACATTTTATGCTATTATATAGTATTTCGACTAATTATTTGTTCCTTGGGTGGATTCCAAACTGGCTTCGTATTCCAACATATAGCAAAGTTCTTGTATATGTTAGCTATTTCATTAGTCTTTGAATTTGAATTGAAAATCATAATTAACTAAGCCCACAGCAAATTGTCAATAAACTTAACTTGTAATGTTATCATTTTCTATTTTGTAAACATTTGCATTGTTTTTTCTTCTCATTTGAATGTAAAGTCTACAGAGAAATGAAATGTTTTATATGTTAACAGTATTATTTTCACTTGTGTTTCTTTTTAAGTCCTTCTCACAGGTTCCTACTCATAGAGAAATTGAATATATCTATGCTGATTATATAAACTGTAAAGAGATGCACTGAAGTAGAGGATAATAAAATATGAGAAATGCATACTGAAAATGAAATGGAAAAAGAGAAATGTATATCTATTTTCTTGGAGAACCATCGCAGAACACAGTAATCATAAACTAAAAGTGTTTGGGAACTTATAATTTATAAATACTTGTGAGATGTCAATCTACCTTGCATAGCAGGTATTATTATTGATATTATGTGAGTGAGGAAATTTAGCAAGGTTAATAAGTTTGTACAAAAGTCATCCTGTCACTAAATGACTTTATCATTACAATTTTTGTATTATTACTAATGTTCATCATTATCATCACATTATTTAGTGGTGATGTAAATGTAGATATGGCTACCAAATATTTGTTTTAACAAGTACAGTATAGTTACATAAGATAATATAATCTCTAAATACTTGTCCTGTGCATTAGATAAATGTAAATGACCTGGTTATTTTTTCTTACCCTTTAATACTATTAATTTCAGAATCTGAGGATAAAAACTGTGTGAAAGAAAGCATTTCTTTGTAGAGCAACTCCTTTTAGTATCATGAATAACATAAAGATTGTAAGGGAGCCATGTGTTGATATAGGAGCAAGAAAGAAACATTTGCTAACTCTAAAAATTAGACAATGAAATAAAAAGAATAATTATCAAAAATAATTAATTCTTGGAGATACCAAGGAAACATGGTGGCATGAGAGACATCCCCAGATCTCTCCCCTTAAAACAACAATAAGAAGAGAATTGCCACAGCAAGATAGTAATAAACATTCAGCATACATAGGGACAAACTGAGATAACAACGACTAAAAAGGTAAGGATTCAGAGATCCAAATTTGCAAAGGGGAATGGAGATAAGGTACATGTAGAAGAAAATGGACGACTGTGTGTGTGTATATATATATATATATATATATATATATATATATATATATATATAAACTCTCCTTTACATATTTGTGATGGTAACCATACACCAAAAATTCAGAACTGAAGTATATAACATAAAATAAGAAGAACCAGAGGCAAATGGCATTCAGAGAAAAGCGAGAGTAACAGTATTAATATTGGACAAAATAGATTTCAAAATAAAAAAGGTAGAGAAAGATACTGAGGGACACTTCATAATGACAAAGGAAATCATGCACCAAGAAGACATAACACTTATTAATATCTATGCTCCCCATCAGGGAAGCCCCCAAATATTTAAAGCAATTGCTAATAGAACTAAAGGAAGAAGCAGGCCAAAAACCGATCATAGAAGTGGACATAAGTACCCCACTGTTGGATGGACAGATCATCCAAACAGAAAATCAACAAGGAAATAACTTTCTTAAATGACACATTAGACCAATTGGACATAATTGACATTTACAGAGCCTTCCATCTCAAAACAGCTGCTTATACATTCTTCTCTAGTGCACATAGAACATTATCAAGAATCGACCACATACTGGAACACAGGGATAGCTTCAACAAATATAAGAGGGTTGAAATGATACCAGTTATATTCTATGATTGTAATGCTTTGAAACTAGAGATAACTGCAAACAGAAATCAGGAAGAATCACAGATAAATGGAGATTAAACAATATGCTACTGAAGAATAAATGGGTTAGAGATGAAATAAAAAGAGAGATCAAGAGATACATTGAAATGAATGATGATGATAGTACAACATATCAAAACTTTTGGGACAGGGCAAAAGTGGTCATAAGAGGAAAGTTCATATCATTAAAGGCTTACCTCCAAAAATAAGAATGAACCCAAATAAACAACCTAACACTTCATCTTAAAAAACTAGAAAAGGTAGGACTAACGAAGCCTAAAGTTAGCAGAAAGAAACAATCAAAATTAGAGCAGAAATAAATGAAATTGAAAACAAACAAAACAAAAAAATAGAAAAAATAAAAGCAACAAATTGCTGGTTCTTTGAGAAGGTAAATAAAATGGACAAACCCCTGGCTAGGCTCACTAAAGAAAAAAGAAAAAATACAAAAAAACAAAATCAGGAATGAAAGAGGAGAAATTATGACTGACATCGCAGAAATACAAAGGACCATACAAGAAGATGATGAAAAAGTATTAACACAAATTTATAACCTAGAAGATTTAAACAAGAACTTAGAAAAATACAATCTTCCTAGACTGAATCAAGAAGAACTGGAAAATCTCAACAGACTGAACAGCAATATGGAAATTGAAGCAATCATTAAAAACCTACCAAAAAGTAAAACTCAGGACCTGATGGCCTCACCAGTGAATTCCACCAAATATTCAAAGATTTAAAACCTATTTTTCTCAAACTCTTCCAGAAACTTGAAGAGGAGGAAATACTCCCCAATTACTTGGATTACTCTCACTTGAACAAATCAGTTGTTGCTTAACAATTAATTTAATAACATGGTCCAAAATACCCTGATCAAATAAAATATATTTAATCAAAATAATTTCCTTTACTCATTTTTTTTAAATTAAAGCTTTCATCTACCTCTTCACACCCACCCCTTTTTCCACTTCTTCCGGAAATTCAAAGAGGAGAAAATACTTCCCAATTCTATGAGGCCAATATTACTCTGATGCCAAAACCTGGTAAGGATAACACACAAAAAAGAAAACTACAGACTAATATCTCTCATGAATACAGGTGCAAAAATCCTAAAAAAGATACTAGTGAACCAAATACAGCAACATATTTCAAAGATTATACACCATGATCAAGTGGGCTTCATCCCAGGGGCACAGAGATGTTTTGACATAGGCAAATTGATTAATGTGATACATCACATAAACAAATTTAAAAATAAGAATCATATGATCATACCAATAGATGCACAAAAAACCATTGACAAGATACACCATCCATTTATGATCCAAACACTTTACAAAATCAGTATAGAAGCAAAGCACTTAACATAATAAAGGCCATATACTACAAACCCTTAACCAACATTATACTTAATTGTGAAAAACTAAAAACCTTCTGTCTAAGATCAGGAACAAGGAGAGGCTGTCCACTATCGCCACTATTATTCAATATAACATTAGAGGTCCTAGAGAGTGCACTCAGACAAGAGAAAGATATAAAAGGCATCCAAATAGGAAATGAAAAAGTCAAACCGTCACTATTTGTGGATGACATGATTCTCTATATAGAAAATGCTAAAGACTCCACAAGAACACTACTAGAAGAAATAAGCAAATATAGTAAACTTTCTGGATACAAAATCAATGTTCAAAAATCCATAGTGTTCCCATACTCTCTGATAATGAAGTGTCAGAAAAAGTAAAAAAATATAATTCCTTTTGCAATTGCAACAAAAAGAATAAAATACCTAGGAATTAATTTAATGAAACATGTGAAGGACCTATGTAACAAAAACTATAAGACCCTATTAAAAGAAATCAAAGAAGATACAAAGAAAGGGAAAAATATTTCGTGTTCTTGGATTGGAAGAATCAACATAGTTAAAATGACCATATTACCTAAAGTATTATACAGATTTAATGCAATCTCCATCAAAATCCCATCAGCATTTTTTAAAGAAATAGAACAAAAAATCGTCAGATTTATATGAAAGCACAAAAGACCCTGAATGCCAAAGCCATCTGGGAAAAGCTAACAAAGCTGGAGGCATCACTCTGCCCAACTTCAAATTATACTACAAAGTGACAGTAATCAAAATGGTAAGGTATTGACAGCAAAATAGACACATAGACCAGTGGAACAAAACTGAGAGTCCAGAAGTAAACCCATATTTATATGGGCAAATAATTTTTGACAAAAAATCCAAAAGCATACATTGGAAAAAGGAAAGCTTCTTCAATAAAAGATGCTGGGAAAATTGGAAACACACCAGCCAAAAAATGAAATTAGACTGTTAATCTATCACCACACACCAAAATTAATTTAAAATGGATTAAGAACCTGAATACAAGTCCTGAAACAATAAAATGCATAGAAGAAAAAAATAGGAATTAAATTCAAAGACCTTAGACTGAAAGAGAATTTTATGAATTCGACAAGATGAAAGACTCCACAATAAGCAAATACAGCAAACTTTCTGGATATAATAAAATAAATAAATGGGACTACATCAAACTAAAAATTGTCTGGTCAACAAAAACCATCAAGGTAAAAAGACAACCATCCAAATGGAAAATATATTTGCAAGGAATGCCTCAAATATGGGCCTAATATCCAAGATATACAAAGAACTCATATGACTCAATAACACAAATGATCCAATCAAAAAATGGGCAGAGGACCTGAACAGACACTCCTCCCCAGAGGACATAAGAATCGCCAACAAATATACAAAAAGATGCTCAACATGGCTAGGTATTAGGGAAATGCAAATCAAAACCCCAGTGAGATACCATCTCACACCTGTTAGAATAGTTATAATTCTGGAGAGGATGTGGAGAAATAGGAACCCTCATACACTACTGGTGGGACTGCAAATTGGTACAGTCACTATAAAAAATTGTATGGAGGTTCCTCAAAAAACTAAAATTGATCCACCAAATGATCCAGCAATCCCTCTATTGGGTATTTACCCCCCCCAAAACTTGAAAACCCATATCTGAAATGATATTTACACACCGATGTTCATAGCAGCATTATTCACAGAAGCCAGAACATGGAAGCAACCGAAGTGTGCTTTGATAGATGATGACTGGCTAAAGAAACTGTGATATATGTATGTATGTATGTATGTATGTATGTATGTATGTATATGTATGTATGTGTATATATATATACATATACAATGAAATCTTATTCAGACATAAGAAAAGATGAAATACTACCATTTGCGACAACACGGATGGACCTCAAGATAATCATGCTAAATGAAATAAGCCAGACAGCAAAAGTTGAAAATCACATATCTCTTATATGTGGGATATAAACCTAAAAGCAACAAATGAACAGGTGAGACAAGCAGAAACTCATGGACTAGGACTATAGATTAGTGGTTATGAGAGGATAGGGGGTGGGGGAAGAGGGTGAAGTGGGTAAAGGGAATCAAATATATGGTAGCTGAAGGAAACTGGACTTCAAGTGCTGAACACACAATAGAATGTACAGATGTCAAATCATAATGTACACCTGAAAATTATATGATTGCATTAACCAGTTACCCCAATAAACTTAATAATAAAAAAGAGAATTAAATCTTATTAATTTCTTTAGTAATATTGGAGGAGTGTAAATAAAAGGGAATTTCACTTTCAGAATAGATGAGTCTGGAACAATTATATATAAAGATAAATTTAAAATATTCAAAATTTGAATGTCATAAGGAAAGACCTAATTGATGAGGTTTTGTGGTAAACACTACCTCAGAGGGAATCTTTACTGTATAATTTATGTTTATAAATGTTATCTGTTGTCAGGTTGACTTAAAGTGATTATACTTCCACATATATCTTTTTATTATCTTTGATTCCAAAGATATGATGCATGAGAGATCTTATGCATATGGTTCTTTCTTTGTCAGATTTTGATTTGAGAGTTTTATTCAACTTTTAGTATATTAGCTTTTGAAGTTTTTGAGTTCTCTGTTTTAGAAATAAACATGATAGATACAAAGTTAGGTTTTTGTACAGCCAACCTAGTCTTAGGAACATTTTGCTTTGTCCTATTTTCCCTTTTATCAAAAGTGCTTTAAAACTAGATGTTGGGGAAAAAAATAGTATGCATTATGTCCATATTCTCATTTCTAGGTTCCAAAAATCAATTGAATTTAAAACAACAAAATTAACCAAGCAAACATCAATGTGACCAATATCACTCCTTGCCATAATCAGTGTTACTGAGAAATGTTTATCAACATGAATCCCTTTAATCCAAGATACCAATAAGATAAGATGTTTGCTTTTAATAAGTGCAATATTCCAAGTGAATATGCCATTCAACTAGACTTTATATATTTATCCAAACAATAACTATTGTTAAGCACTAAACATATGTTAAGCTGTCTACTAAGATTCTTAATGTATGTTACCTTGATTAGTCCAGGCAATAACTCTATGAGGTAGGTTTTTCCCGTATAATCCAGAAAAGGACAGTAAGAAGTTTAAAGGGGTTAAGTATGGTCCAGAGTCAAACGGACAGTAATAGAAGAGAAATTAAATACAGGTAGCATGATCTGAGAAGCTGCATTCTGTCTGCAGAGATGGCTATATTTTAACTTCAGAAAGAGACTTAAAAACTTGAAGTGGATATTGAGGTATAGTTGATAATAACAATCTGTAATCACAAAATATTTCTTAGAACTGCAGTAGACACAGTGACATCTTAATATAGTGTTTACCTTTGCTTTTTTTTCTTTAATTAATTTTATCTCAAACTTTAAATATTATAGAGTGGATTTAAGGGTATTAGAAAATGTAGTCTCCTGTTGAACTTTTATTTACAGCATATTATTTATGAGGATTAAAAACTCTATATAGAAATTTGCATATCTAATTTTTGGGGGGAATTATTTTTTCTCAAATGATAAGTAATTTTGAAGAATGTTATCTCTTTGAGTTACTTTAAATTATTCCTTCAAGGATTTATTAACAAAGATAGTAAAACCATAAATTAGAATAAACTAGAATCAAACATTTGTTTTTTAAACTTGAATAGATATAAATCCATTTTTAAAAGATTGTTTATATTTAATTGCAGAGCAGATATAAATGATTTGATTTTAACTGACAATTTGCTATTATCATTAATTATTCCACAAAACATTATAATGACTCTCTGAGATTAAATTTTTCATGTGTAATGATCATTTAATTTAAATTTTACTACAGATATGCATTCATACATGAACTTGTTTTTCTATTCATTAATGTTAAAGTTAAAACTCATACATTATTTGTAACTTGAAAAAAATTCCATAGATAGGTATGAATGTGAGTGTGTGTGTGTGTGTGTGTGTGTGTGTAAGAGAGAGAAAGAGAGAGAGATTGAAGAGAGAGAGATTGTAGTCCATTATGTTCCTCGTCAAACCAATATTTTGTTAAAATATGTTTACATTAATATTTTACTAGTATGTATCATTGCTTTTTATGTAAGTTCTTGAACTCGCACTAAGAATCACCCAATATTTTTCTACCAATGCACATAAATTTATAAACTGGCTATACTTCTTCTACCATACTCTTCATTTATCTTATCTTTCTTGGTGGATGCTGACCACTAAGTTACTTTAGACAACATTAAGATACATTAAAATTGAGCTAACTTGGAAATTTTAAAAATGATACTACTTATATAAATGTGCCAATTATGAATTTAGCCCCTCAATTCCAAATCCACATGGGATTGCCTCCTCTGTGATCCCAGAACTGGACGCTATACATTTTTTCCTTTGCTAGCTGTTGTGAGTCTAACTAAGCTTTGTCAGTATGGTGTACTGGAGAAATTCTGGAGGACAAAGGGATTCCTCTTCTGGGGTTAGGAGGGTTCCTAGAAGTAGGATCCTGGAGTGCATATGGTTTCTGCAATGCCCAGCTCTTGTAACAAGCCAGCTTTTGTAGCACTAGCCTGTGGTAGCACCTGGCTGAACAGTCAGATAGACTGGTGGCTCCTCTGAATGGCCTACTCTAGCACCCATTCAAATAGCTTTGTACCCTTAATGACTGTCTCAATAACCAGAGTCACAGCTATTTACTTTCCAATGATATCTGGATCTCAGGCCTTGTAAATGAATAAGGTGGAGAAAAAACTCTTTTATATGTGCTCCTTTCCTTGGGCACTCTGTCTCAGTCCTATAGGTAGCAGCTGTACCCTACATCTTCTACTGTTATATAAGTTCTTTAGATTCTCTTTGCTTTTTCCTAGTCAATATTCTATTTCTCTAATCCCCTGTTACAATTAGTAATTATTAATATTAAACTTTCCCTTTGTATGATTTCTGTCTCCTGGTTGGACTCTCAATATAATCAATAACAAGCTTATATATACTACCTGTCCTCGGTGGGACTAATTATTCTTCAGTGTATATTGTTGAAGAAGTATCTGTGTATATGATATGACTAAGATATCTGTAGAGTAGATAAAAGCCCAGAAACCCACCAACATGAGCCTTTATTTATAATACAACTTCCTCCTAATACTAAGTTTACTGTGACTTTAAAATATAGTTAATAGGGCACTAGAAAGCATTTAATTAGTGGAGATAACTGGCTTAGGCAAAGAAACAAATGCAAATCACCACAACAGGGTGGTTTAAACATAAAAGTAGTTTAGGTTCCAAGTCAACATTATTTTCACATTGAAACAAATAAATTTAATGCATGAATGTGCAAGAGAAGCAGTCATTCCCAGGCAATTTTATATTCTTATTTTAAGTAATGCATGTGTCCACTGCCGACTCAGAAGATTTAAAACAGAATACATGCCAGCTTGAAAAGTACTTTACAGCTATCTCCACTCTGAAAATGCCTATTAAGTTAGGAGTCAATGGTATCCTAAATAGGAGAAAGTAAATATTAATCAAGGGAATGACTTCAACATCTGAGCATTCCTAGCAGGTAGTACAGGTCCGTAGGCATTTTATGCACATGATAAAACTTTGTTGCATAAATGAGTGTCTTTATATACATGTGGCTAGGATTTTACTTTTGCCTTTATAAAATAAATATTAAAAGATTTAATAATCTGAGAAAGAGATTTGAACTATAACTTTATGCACCTGTTGTAGCAAACTAATCTTTGCTCATAAAATACAGCCCAAATTGTATTAGGGAGTAGCTGTTTTCACCCTTTTCTGGCATTATGAAGAGAGTGATGAGAATATGGAAGCTTTGTTTCTAAACACCAGAAAACATTTATTGATTTTATAACATTGAAAAGTCATCATTATTATTGTAAGTCACCTTTTAAATTGCTATGAATGGGTAAAATTTTTACTATATTTGTCTTTCACATCTTCTTTCTAGACAATTGCATTATGTGGATTCTAAGAAGAGTCTTGCCTTCTATGGAGTTAGTACATTGGGAACAAAAAGAAATATTATGCCAGAAACTAAA
Organism: Cynopterus sphinx; assembly: GCA_030015415.1. Lineage (NCBI taxonomy): Eukaryota > Metazoa > Chordata > Mammalia > Chiroptera > Pteropodidae > Cynopterus > Cynopterus sphinx. The sequence continues at coordinate 48,556,035 of CM057379.1, read as the reverse complement.
AGATGTGGGTTCTTGTTCCTGGTCTTCCAAATTCCCTATCAATGCCTGCCCCACACTATTTTATTTCTGGTCTCTAGGGCAAAGTAAAATAAAAATCACGTCTTAATTTCTCCATCTGAAAATAATAATGATAATTTGCTTTGTTTCATATCACAAAGTTGTTCTGAGGATCTGAGAAGATAGTGTAAGTAAACATGTTATAGAAATTGTTTAATAATAGTAGGTATAAGATATTTTATAACTAAACTGTTATAAAACATGACTATAAGGTATGGTTAAAAGGCATGCTTCCACAAAATTAGTACAGATACATTGATTAATATTTGCACAAGAGCCTATCTGACAATACTGGGTACTACAGAAGTGTGTTGGACATTATTATACAGTAGACAAAAGCACAATCTTTGAAATCAGTCCAGCATAAATTAAAATCCACAAACTGTCCTTTATTAACTGAAATACTTTGGGCAAGGTATTTAATCTCATTGATCTCATCCTTTTCTCATCTGTAAAATGGGATAATATTTATAGAGTTGTGAAATATAGATAAAATGAGTATGCTAAGTACTTATTGCATAGTATATGAGACAGTAAATTTCCTATTAATATTTCATTGTATAATGAATCAGTTACTTTGCACATACATGACAAGTTGGACTAATTATATACAGCAACATTGAATTTTTGGTACAACTGCTTTATAGATTATAGAGGGCAAAATCAGAAGACACGAGATTTCACCTAGTCATGAAATCTTTGAATGCAGATCTGACAAATCTGCAAATCGTCCAAGATGATAAAACACAGAACAAATGCATTTGCAACTCTGTTGAATTGACTTGGTCAGTAATGCTCAATTTTCATGTGCATAAAAATCACCTGAGACACTTGTTAAGAATTCAGATTCTCAAATTTTGGTTCCAGAGATTTGATTTTGAGGGTCTGATGTGTGTCCTGGGGATTAATGCCTAAAAGCACCTTAGGTGATTCTGATGTGAGTGATGCTGCTTTGAGAAATATGGAGTATATATGTCTAGTGTATGTATGTCATGATGCTAGTTATACATGATTATACCATTTTTTTTACTGTATATGTATTCTAGTATAATTCATGATTTCTACTTTTGCTCCTAAAAGGTTTTTCCTTTGTTGAATTGTTAAAACAAAACAAAACAAAACAAAAAACCATTTTGGATCCAAATGATGTGATATATTTGAAATAGCTACTTTACAAAAACAAATTCTAAGTATAATACATGAGATTGAGAAAGACAGAGATTAAAAAGACTTTTAAAGAAATAAATCTAGGGAAATATATGTTTAATTTGATATATATTTCTGTGCATTTTAATTGCTCTATTTGTGATGTTCGTCTATTTTCCAATTGCATTTCTGACAGTTTTTAGAGGGTGGTCATGAAAATAGAAAACAGAGAAACAATCAGTTTTGCTTGCTTTCTATAGATAACACAAAATCCCTAAGGCTATTTCTAGTGTTTGTTTACTTTGTTCAATTTTTGAGTTGTTTGCATTATATATTCTGAGAATTTAAAGATTTCTTTCAACAATTATAGAAATTTCATTGATTTTTATGTGATTTGTATTGTCTCAATTTGAATACTGAAACCGAGAGTCTCTATGACTTTGTTTAAATTTAGTTTTAAATCCTAGTTTAGAAATCATCTCTCCCTCTTTGCCCTTCAGAGACCTGTCCTTTCCCCCATAATCAGCAACCCCTGAGGCAACAGAAGACAGTAGCCCAGACCTGACTAACTGGTCACAGGCATTGTCAGTCCTCACCTTTGGCAAGCTAAAGATAACATCTTAAGTTATGTTTCAGTTCCTGAGCTCTAAGTAATGACCCCTGGCTACTTTTCCATGAGACCAAACTGAGGGACTCAGAAAAGCTCTTAAAACTGTCCTCAAAATCTGAAGAAATGATTAATTACCCTTACCTCACCTCCAACCAATCAGCTCCTAACATGATCCAAACTCCTAACCCCAGTGTCTTGTGATTTTACCGTCCATAATCTGTAACGTACACACCTTCAGGAGCCAGTTCTTAAGAGCAGTAGCTCACTTATGTCTCTGAGCTTGGTTCCATTTCTTTAAATAGACCTCTATTTTCTTTGCTACAAACTCTTGTTCCCATCTCCTTTGACTTTGATGTGTGTAGGCAAAATGAACCCCTTAAGTTCAGTAATGATACTTACATTAATCAAATATTTTTTCCAAATAGTAATGAGTGTACTGTAAAAAGTAAGGTATTTATTTAAAATGTGTCTATATAAATGCAATTTCACACTCAGGCTCATTAAAAAATTTTAGAATTAAGCTTAAAAGATATGATAAAAAATTGAGATTAATACTATTTATCATTGACTTTATTATTGCAATACTAATAAAATGGTGGTAATTTTGATAGTTAACATTGGCTGAACATTTATAGGCCATTTAAAACTCAGAAAATTTTGTGAAATGGATACTATTGTAATTCTACTTTATGGATGAAGAAATAGGCTCAGAATAGCATGCCCAAGATTATAGAACTTGCAAGTAGTAGTACTGGGATTTGAACAAGTTTATCTGACTCTAGAAATTGAAATTTTAAGTAATACACTAATAACCTGCTTTTAGAAACAAGAGTAAGTGCCAAATGTTAAAGAATAGTTTCACAAATTTTTAATGATATAAACATTTTCCTTTTTATTTGGTAGAAAATGGAAAATAAGAATATGCACTTAGTTCCTTTTAAAATCTGAATTAAGTTTCTTAGTAAATATGCAAATACATCTAAAATAACTTTATTTGCACTGGTTTTTATTAAGATAGAAAAATCTCAAAAGTTATTAATAGACACAAAGAAAAGGAGAATCTTTAAATTTGCAGCAAGATGGCTTCCTCCAAAGAATAGGGTTGCATCATTTCAACTGAAAGTTTGCCTTCCTCTGAGGTCAAAGAGCTTGGGAGGCTGCCTTTGTTTAGTGTGAAAATCACTTCCTGTCATCAGAAAAACTAACTCTGACTTTCCCTCTAGGTTTTTCTCTCCTGTGGATACAATGGCTGGATCTGCTGGCATGCCACAATTATGGGTGCCTTAAAGCAAATGTTAGACTGATTGTAAGGTAAGTACACATTCACTATGGGGATATACATATTCATGTCCATACACCTATCTATCACAATCGTAAGCTTGAGGATAAGTAAGCATCTTTCACAGCACATTTCCTGAGTAAATTTATTGAACAGAGCAGAATAAGTCTTCAATTTTCCTACTAAGAAGATCCACATCTCAGGGTCTAACTGAGATCCCATTCCCATGCACCAAATATTGTCTAAATGTTTGGCAAAATGAATATAAAATCTACAGCTTATTCAGATTTGAACTATTTAGAAATTGTTTGAATTGTATTAAACTTGCCATTCTCAATGACATGAATGGATTATCTAAGTGACATAGGTCAGGCAGAGAAAGACAAATAACATGGTTTCACTTATATGTGGAATAAAAAACAAGCAAACAAACAAAAACAAACTCAGAAACAGACCGAAGGAATAGTTACCAGAAGGGAAGAGGTAGGGGACCAGTGAAAATGGGAAGGGAAATAGTCAATAATATTGTGATAAGCTTGCATGGTGACAGATGATTATTATAATTAGTAATGTGATTACATTGTAAGATATAAAAATGTCAAATCACTATACTGTACACATACCTAAAACTAATATAATCAATATAAGGTTAAATGCTAACTGTACTTAAATAAAAAAATAAAAATTATATTGGAAAGGAAATACTTAATAGTAATAACTGCATTCTAGGTATTGCATGGAAATGTAGAGGTAAAAGTTACTAGAGATTTTTTTAATAAAAAACAAATAATATAAAATAATGGGCTAGAGTTATGTGTGGATTATCACTTAACATTAAGAATTTACAAAAAATCATAATGAAATTAAGGGTTAATGAAAAAACAGAACCAGGCATCAAAGTTTATCAGTTCACTAAAGATAATTAGTGTCCTCATTCTTCTTGTATTAAAAATAGTACATATTAGAGAAAATGAAAAAATTGTTTAAATAATTATATTTAAAAGTTGACAACCACATTATTAATTATAATAAATCCAATCTCTCCTTTTTTGGATTGGTAAAATTGACATTACAATTTGAAAATAAATATTTCAAAACTAAAAGTAAAGTCATTGTTTTTGATTATTTCATATTAGAAAGTAAAAATTCTCAAAAAGCTCTCTTTTTGGAATTTAGTAATCAAAGTGTATGTGATCACTATCTCAAACTATTTTAAGTGAATTGATAATTAAATTTCCTAATTGGTGTTAATATTATTTAATGTAAGGTAATATCATTTAAATTTATGCAAAACAAAATATATGGATGCCAATTTCCATCCTTAAATGATAGACATTAGATCATATGAGAAAACGATTTGCTTTATATACTAAAAGAATTTTGACTTTAAGGTATAATGTAAATTTTCTATTAATAATTTAAACCAGAAGAAAACACAAGTAGGATTCTATTGAGGAAAATTCAAATACAATTTTTGTGCTCATCTTTTTTTATATAGACAAAGAATAATGAGTAAAAATTATGGTTTTTGTCTCAATATAAACTGAATGGAAGGATTCACTATTAATACAGGGTGATACCAGAACAAATTTCCAGGTCAGTTCATTCTCTCAAATAAATATTTACTGAGCACCCACTATACAAAATTCTCTATTTCTGTATAATGTGAGACATAGAGGAGAGAAGCAATTTTTTTCCCCACTGGGTTTCTGGTGATAATTGGAATGTTTTCAATTGAGATTAAATCAAATTTAAAGACAGCTTAGAGGTAGAGCTTTAAGAAAATGTAATTTCAATACAGAAATAAAAAGATATATAGATGTATTTAGTATGATACCAAATATTAAAAAATAATATAAAATAAAAAGTTCCTTGAAAGAATTTATATATATACAAATTTATATACATATATATAAACATACACATATTTAAATATACACACATGCACACATCTACAATACAACAGCAACTGGATATTACTGTCACATAAACTACTGAAGACCTGTGATCTACCCTGAACCTAAAGTGGAATAATCAATTTTGGAAAATCAATTTTGTTCTGAGAAACATTTAAAAAATTTTCTTTTGGCAACTCCACAAAATGCAAATCTCTTGATTGTTTTATACTCTACTCATTATGGCTATTACTGTGCTAAATGAAATAAAAAAAATCAATTGAAATATTATAACATCAAAATAAGATTGTAATAAAAGTATATTGATCAAAGTAGTCCCTAGATAATTTTCTAGGGCTCTTTTGGGAAGATATGTGAATCAGCCATGAAACTGAACAGTGTTCCAATTTGCAATGATGTTTGACTATCTTAATATTTTCTATTAAGATATAATTTTAAATATTATTAGTTTTCAATGATGTATTAAAAATCTAACAAAATTCCAATAGCAATACTTTTTATTTGAATAAATAATAAATAAAGTTTTTGGAATGTATCATAGCTATTTCTTTCCAGTCATATTAACAAGCAAGGGAAATTGCTGATAACATGTTTGACCATGGTGATTGATATTGATCCAGGGGCAAACATACAGCTTGGAACAGCGCATCCTGGACTTTCAGCCAGTAGGAAGTGATCCTGAATGTTTGCCACCAACAGGACACTGTAACACACTGGGGGGCCAAGGAAGAAAGGCTGGAAATGCGGGATCCCCAGAGAGCAAAACAAAACAAAAAAAAGATAATGAAGATGAATGAATGAACATGCGATGATTTTGAATTTCCAGCAGCAGACAGATATACTCATAGTTAGATTTCTTTCTGTCACCACATATTTGACCCCTGTTATTCTGATTTACTTCTTCTCATCCCTCCCTGCCCTCTGGTAACCACTAGTTTATTGTCCATGTCCAAGAGTCTCTGTTTGTCTTGTTTGTTTGTTGTTTTTAGGTTTATATCCCACATATCAATGAGAGCCTAATATCCAAAATATACAAAGAACTTGTACAACTCAAATACAACAAAAAACAAACAAATCCAATTAAAAAATGAGCAGACGACCTGAACAGAAACTTCTTCCAAGACATACAAATTGCTAACATGTGAACTCAACATTGCTAGCTTTTAGGGAAATACAAATCAAAACCACAAAGAAATACCAGCTCACACTAGTTAGAATGGCTGTTATCTACAGGACAAGTAATTACAAGTGTTGGAGAGGATACGGAGAAAAAGGAACTCTCATACACTGCTGGTGGGACTGCAAACTGGTACAGTCACTATGGAAAACAGTTTGGAGGTTCCACAAAAAAATAAGAATTGATATACCATATGATCCAGCAGTCCGTCTACTGAGTATTTACCCCAAAGACCTGAGAACCCATGTCTGATATTTGCATACCGATGTTCATAGCAGCCGTATTGATGGTAGTCAAGACTTGGAAGCAACCAAAGTGTCCTACAACAGACAATTGGCTGAAGAAGCTGTGGTACATATATATAATGGAATATTAGTCATAGGAATAGATGAAATACTGTCATTTGCCACAACGTGAATGGACCTTGAGATAATAAATAAGCCAGACAGAAAAAGTTGAAAACCACATGAAATCTTCATTTCTATGTAAGCAAACTATATCAATATTTAAATTTATGATTTAGCTCTTAAAGAATTTTTTAATATTTAATTTTTATAATTAAAATTATACAGGTTTCAAGTGTACACCTCTATAATACACCATCTGTATTTACATGTGTGTTCGCCACCCCAAGTCAAATCTCCTTCTGTCACTATATATTTGACCCCTTTTATCTCTTTCTATCTCTCTCTTCCCGTTTTCCCAGTAGTAACAACTATACTGTTGTCCGTGTCTATGAGATTTTCTTTCTTTCTTTGTCTTTTTTGTTTGTTGCTTTGTTTTATATCCCATATATGAGTGAAATTATATGGTCCTCAACTTTTACTGTCTGACTTATTTTGCTTAGCATGATATTCTCAAGAGCCACCTACATTGTCCCAAATGGCAGTATTTCATCTTTCAAAGGACACCAGTTGTTTCCATGTCTTGGTCACTGTGAACAGCACTGCTGTTTGTAGGGGTACATGTATCTTTACAAATAAATGTTTTCAAATTTGGGGGTAGATAAATAGAAGAGGGATTGCTGGGTATATGATAATTCTGTTCTTTTTTTTTTTTTTTTTTTTTTTTTTAAGAAACCTCCATACTGTTTTCCGTAGTGGCCATACTAATTTAAAGGATTTTTTTAAAAAAAATTCTTCTTTGCCTTAGATCATAAAGTTATTGCCCTCTATTTTCTTCTATTTACCTTAAAAATTATCTTTCACATTAAATCTTAATTTATCTAGTTCTACCTTTGTAGAACTAGATAATCTGTCCTCTTCCCATCGACGTAAGGGTCTAACTTTATCATATATTGAGATGGCATATGTGTAAGGATATTTCATTCAGTATATCTGTTCTTGCACCATGATAGCACAGTTTTTTATTTTTAGAGTTTTATAATGTATTTTAATATCTGGTAGGGCAAAGTCATACTGTATTACTTTTTATTAAGGTGATTTAGTTATTTGTGGGAATTGTTCAATATAAATTTTTGAATAAGATTATCAATACACTTTATCAAAATACCAGTTAGATATTTTAATATGAATTTCAAAAACTTTGCAATGTAATCTTGATTTTTAATGGAAAAAGCTGACATGCAAAGTAGAGTCCCTACTCTCACAGCCGAATAAAAATAATTCTCATAATTATATAAATACTGAATCTCTAAAGAAAAATCTAATAAGGTAACATAAGATGTTCAACTTAATTATAAACCAAAATATAAAATAAGTTATCACTCTGTAAGACATTACTTTTCATTTCCATATTGGGAAGAACTCAAAAGATTGACCAAGCTGAGGACAGTTTAAAGTGTGAAATAGACGGACACTCTCAGGTTTGTTGAATTGAGTCAGAATTTCAGAACTTTTGTTAGCATTAAAAATATTTAAAATGTTGAGAACATTTAATATAGAATTTGTACTTTTGGGAATTTAAAAAGATATGGTGGAAGAACTATACACAATAGTGGTGAAAGAATTTACATCATATAGAAGACTGGCAATTTAAAGGCCATGAATAAAGAATTGTTTAAAGATATTATCATACAGATCGCATGTGATATTATGTAACAGTTTATCTGGTCCTTCACTGTGATACTCTTTCTGTCCTGATGAATATTTTATTAAGCTTTTGTTCTGTCATACACCATGAAACTATTTAAATAATGTCACAGACGTTAATGTTTTAAGTAAAATGATGTGTGATTAAATTACTGGTTCATAAATGATTTTCAAAGACTAGGTATAATATAATTATTCTGCAAATATATATATTTACATATAAGTAACAACAGGAATTACTAATTATTAGAATGCTATATTTAGAAAAGAATTTTTTCTTTTACTCACTTAAAAATTTTTATTTTAAGAATGTGTATTTTTAGAATTAAAAAATCCAGTAAAGCAATTACATTCTAGAAAAAGGACTTGGATTTATTCAAAAGAAAGTTTTTTGAAAAAAATCACAAACTATTCTTTAAAAAAAGCATTTTCTTTCTATATTTACTATGTGATAGAGTAGTTCTCAGTTTATGTTTTTGAAACTGTTTAAAATATTTTTAAAATTGTCTAAAACATACAGTACTTTTGTTGTACGTCACATATAGTATCTCAAAAAGAATTGGAAATGCCTCATATTATTGAAGAAGAAAATTACCATGCTAAAAAAAAGATCAGTACTTTGGAAATTGGCAACAATGTCATCACATGTCCATGTAATTAGTTATAGCAATTGGGCACTTAAATTTCATTTAGTTTCCCAGTGATTAAGACTGAAAATAGAGTTAAACATTCTCTGGAACCCTATCTTATGTGTTTATCACATAAGCCATAAGTAAAAAAATAAGCTTCTGTTTTCACAGACTTTATTGTTAATAAACAAATATTCATCATAAAAACTTTTATAACAGGAAATTGAATTTACTAAAGGTTTTGAATTACAAATGAGACAGCCTTTTTACAGGCAGCTAAGATAATACATTCTGGTTACATTACTTTTTGATGATCTATCTTATGTGAAAATAAAGCACAAGAAATTCAAATAAATTTATAGTTACTGTGTGCCTTAAATTCTTTTCCTTAAATATTGAATAAATTAAGTGGGTTTTTGGTTAATGTTGAATCAAAATCATTTTATGGTTGAATTCTCTGACAAGTGTTTGAGATGCTAAAGTTCTATAGTTTGATTTTTTTACTCATTAGAAGAGTTTTAGGGAGATTATTTGTTTAAAGAGATCTTGTTATTTTTAGCACAGTTGCTATTCTTTCTCTAGCCACAAGATTTAGAGAGAAGGCGTGCTGCATAGCTGAAAAAAACTGACAGGCATTCGAATAGATTACATCCCTGGTGCTGCCATTTACAAGCTAAAGGATCCTTAGTTTTCTCATCTATCAAATTAGTATAAAGATATGCTTGTAAATTTACTGTAAGGATCAGATGAGCTAATGGAAGGAAAACAGAAGAAAAAGTAGCACCATTTATGGAAACTGATGTTATTATTGTCATGCCTATTTTATGATGCTAAAACCATATCGTCATTGTATCAATTTGCATTCATTTAAATTTTTTTGAAAAAAAAATGTGATCACAATGACAGGAACTACTATTTGCTTACCCAATATTCATTTTCTCTTTGCTTATTAACAGAAAACTTTAATTGTGTTTGGAATGCCAATGGGCTCAAGATTTAAACTAAATTTTCTAGCTTCCCTTGTAATTAGAGAGGGTCTTATGACTTAGTTTTGGTGAATTATATGGATGTGTAAGATGTTAGTTTAGACTTCTAGAATATTTCTTAGATAGGTTTCTGTTATATATGAATAAACACAGTTTCTAATTGATACAAAATTTGGTTAATCAGGGTATAGTTCTATAAGTATCAAAAACATATTCTGTGGAATACAGTGGGGTCGGGTTGGGAGACAAGATCTATTAACTGTAGAGTAGTGGCATATTGACTCCTGAAATGCAGCAATGAAATATTTGGTCAAATTTTTCTGCTTGAGATGAAGATCATGTGATGTCTGCAGTTATAAAGATAGGAGAAATGGAAGGAAAAAAATCCAGAATAATAGCTACTTCTTGCTGTTTCTTGAGTCTGGTGAGAAAGAATAGAGATAAAAATGGAAGGAAATAATCCTGTCTTAAGAGTTGCTCTCTACTTGTGACCTGCAATCCAAACTGACTGAGAGTTCCATTATTTGTAGTTTCCAGGTTTAAAAAGACTACAAATTGCAATGGTTATTATGGTGCTTTTGAAGCTGCAACATTAACAGAAAATAATAATTGAGTAATATGCTTTTCCCAACTACTTTCCTTTAAGTGTTACTAGTAAACAAGAGAGTATGAGCCTACAACAAAAGTCCTATTATTCCAAATTTCTTTAAGGCAGCAGCAGCAGAAGCCAAATTGCTTTAAGACCCTTCAACTAAGAAATGAATAACATAGAGTCCAGTAGAGAAAGAATGGAGTCTTTCTTCAGCCTTAAAGACTGTATCTAAGACAAGATCTTTGACTGTGGTTACATGAATTTTACCAGAAACATACAGTTATTTCTTGTAGAAAGTTATAAATCCTCAGTCTAGTGAACCAAAGCTTTTTCCAATGAAACAGATGTGGGAAGAAGTGACATATGTCATTATAGGGCAGAGCCAGTATGTGCTTAATAATCTCTCCTTTTTTTCTACTTCAAGAACTACAATGCTCTAAAGAGAGCCAAAGTCCTGGAATGAAGTCAATGTGAAGCAGAGCTATGGCTGTCTAAAGACTTGTGGTTGACAGTATTGTCTTTGTTACTGTCATATCTAAAATTTGGGTATTCTTTATTAACACAGCATATCCTAACCTGATTATACATAAAGCCTTATTCTCTTGATAAGCCATATTCAGTAGAAAGTAATTGATTTGCTCAATTATTATACATGGGTCTTCATTATGGAAACAGATTTGTACCATCCAAAAAGAGAGCTCCATAAAGGGAGACACAAAAGGCTAGGGAAGACCTGATAAAAGGATCACCAAAGTGGAGTTATTCTCATGGCTTTTGAAGATTGACATAGATATTGAGAAAATACTAGATTCCTCTAAGAAACTTGTAACAATCTGTGGTTAATTTTATGTGTCAACTTGGCTAGACTATAGTACCAAACACCCATCTAAATGTTGCTATAAAGTTATTTTTTAAATATGGTGTATATTTAAATCAGTAGACTATGAGTAAAGTAGATTGTACTCCATAATGTGAGTAGGGCTCATCCAATTAGTTGAAAGCCTAAACAAAAAAGGCTTTCTTTAAGAGGATAAAATTCTGCTTCCAAACTGCTTTGGGACTCAACACTGCAGCATGAACTCTTGCCAGAATTTCCAGCTGACCATTTCAGTTTCTCTGGAGAACCCTGACAAATACAAGAACCTTATAAGAGCTCTTGGTCCCCAATTTCTAGGTCTTAAAGTGTGAAGTCATATTTATTTCATATATCCTAGTCTGACGTAATTCCAATCTAAAGAGGAGTATGATTTAGAATGGAACATATAAATGGTGAATATATATCTTACTGTACTATGATGTCTGAAATATAGTTCTTTCCACAAACAAGATGGAATCCAGATTTTATAAACTAATTGTGTTTTGTTATCACTACTGTCACTGGAAATACATGGTAAATGGGAAAATGTCATTCCTAATTAATAATAATGGAATACAATAATGTATTTTTTAAAAATAAACTTTATTTTTCATAGCATTTTTAGATTCAGAGCAAAACTGAACAGAAGGTACTTAATTTACCTCTGCACAAGTCAGTTGTTCCCTGGTCATTTCCGCACACCTATGTATCTTCTCCTACCACATCTTCACATAATAGTAAATCTTGAGTAGAATATATGAATCTTAAGAAAAACTATATAACTCGACACCTGTATAGATTGATTTTTTTATTGTAAGGTTTAAATAATTTTAAACCCTATTATATTTTAATGTAGGATGATTAATAGGTATATATTGAAATTAAAAAGAAATATTTTTTCTTTATATAGTTTTTTTTTCTCTCTCTTATCTGTAGACTTTTCCATTTCATTGAATTTTATAAGATATAATTTCCATGACCTGGACCTGTAAGCTAGAAAGATTAGGTCTGATTATAATTCAGTCAAAGAAGTTTACTTTTAATATCTTGAACAATAAAATATAAAATTCTGCAGTTTAATACATAATCCCTTTACTTATAATAGAGATATCAACAGTAGAAACCCTACTCTGTATTATGTGCAGGCTGGTCTAATAAAAAACATAACTTAAATTCCATTGAATCAATTGTTTTGAAAATAACTAGTGCTATGAACAGAATGTTGGAAACTCCCCAAAATTCATATGCTGAAACCTAAACCCCCAATATGATATTTGGAGGTAAAGCCTCTGCAAGATAATCAGGGTTAGATGAGGTAATGAAAGTAGGAAACTTAGGATGGGATAAACGCTGTTAGAGGAGGAAACAGGGCATATACCAAGGAAAAGCCATGGAAGGACATAACCAGGAAGAGAGCCCTCACCAACAATGTGACCATGCTAGCACCTTGATCTAGAGACTTTCAGCCTCTAGAATCATTAAAAAAAAAAAAGAAAAAAAAAAAAAGTTTGCTGCTGTAAGCTACCCAGTCTATGTTAATTTGTTATAGCACTCCAAATTAACTGAGATGACTGGTTAAATTCAAATCTATCTCATCCTTACACAACTTTAAAAATAAATAACCAAGATAAAATTTAATTTGACCTTTAATCTCTGTTTCCCTACTTGGCCATCCTCTCTTAGTAAAGTGAATTATAATTCTTTTGTCAAATAACAATTATTTTATATATTCTAGATCTAACTGGGACTTCATGGGAAGCTTCTGGTGTCAAGAGGACACATTTTGAGGCAAAATTCAGGATTTCATTACATTCTACAAAGAGATCATTAAATTTTCAACAGCTTTTGAGGGTATTTGAAAAGAAAAATTATTTGTATACCATATCATATAACCTCACTCTCCACCTAAACATCTCAATCTTTTCCTAAATTGTACTTTTTTTTTCCAGATGCCTCATCTCCTTTGTCTTCTATTATTCAACCTCTTGAATCTTCTCAATTATCCTAAACAATTAACTGGGCTAAACAAAATCTCTTCGATGAAGTAAATCTACTATTTTAATGAAGCAATTCAGGATCTGCTTATTAAAACTAACAAAAACTCCCTGAAGTACAATTGTCAGACTTAGCAAATGAAACCACAAGATGTCCAGTTAAATTTGAATATCAGATAAATAACAAATAATCTCTATATCTGTTACACAGTTATACTTAACTGAGACACCCGTATTTTATCTAGCAGCCTTACCTGGTGATCTGATCGCAGCACTCCAAAACCAAACTACTAATGACAGTTAAGTATCTTAGATTGAAGTCCTAACTCTTTCATGTGTAAACTGTATGATAAACTGAATCACAACAGTCTCATCTATAAACTAGAAATTACGATAAGATTTACTCATATGATTGTTCTGAGTAATAAATAAGGTAATGCAAGTAAAACACTTTGTATGGTACTTGATATATCATAAAAGCTTAATGTACTTTAGCTATTATTTTAGAAGTAATGGTTATATCAGACAGCTTACTTGTTTAATCCCAGATTTTGGAAGTGGTCAAATGAGTCATTATTTATTTTTATTTTTGTCACTGTAGTCTTCTTTAATGTAAATTTAAGAAATATCATTATCTGCTCAAATAATTTAGAACTTACTAGGAGTCCAGTGACATTTCTTTAAATACATTTATTTAAATTTCTTTAAATTTATTAGTAAAGCATACTAATAAATTTTCTCATTGTGTGGTCACTTGGGACTATAGCAGAAACTCAACTATAAAGAAGAGGGCAGGAATATGAATATTGGCATGAAGGAAATGATAAATAATATTCCATGGAGTTATATGATATTCAAATTATTTTAAAATATTAAGGCAATGGGTTTATATTAAAATTATAGTACAAAGAATATAAACAAAAGAGATTATGTCAAATTAAAAAGTTTTTACACAGCAACAAAATTAAAAGACAACCTACTGGATGGGAGAAGATATTCACAAAAAATATATCTAATAAGGTTAATATCTAAAACATGTAAGGAATTCATATAATTTAACAGCAAAAAAAAATCCAATTTAAAAATGAGCAGAGGACTTGAACAGATATTTCACCAAAGAGGATATACAGAGGGCCAATAGACATATGAAAAAAGGCTCAATATCACTAGCCACAGGGGAATGCAAATCAAAACCACAATGAGATATTACCTCATACCAGAATGGCTATTATGAAAAAAAATCAGCAAAGTGCTGGCATGGATGTGAAGAAAAGGGTCCCTTTTACATTGCTGGTGTGATTGCAAGTTGGTACAGCCACTATGGAAAACAGTATGGAAGTTCCTCAAAAAATTGAAAATAAAGCTGCCATGTGATCTAGCAATTGCACTTCTGGGAATTTATCTGAAGGAAAAAAAACACAAATTTGAAAAGATATATGAACCACTGTGTTCACTGCAGCATTACTTAACAATAACCAAGATATGAAGCAATCTAGGTGTCTATCAATAGATGGATATATAAAGAAAGTGTGGTGTGTGTGTACACATATATACATATGTATACACACAGTGGAATATTACTCAGTGATAAAAAAGAATGAAATCTTACCATTGTGACAACATGAAGGGGCTATGTTCATATGAACCTTGAGAGTATTGTGCTAAGTGAAATAGATCAGACAGAGAAAGACAAATACCACATGATTTCACTTATATGTGGAATCTAAAGAACCAACAAAGAATAAACAAAACAGAAACAGACCCATAGACACACTGTATAAACTAATGGCTACCAAAAGGGAAGGATATAGAGGGATAAGTGAAAAAAATGTTTCCACTTTCATAGCACCTACAATAGGCCAGGCATTGTTCTAAGTACTTTATACCACAGGGTTATATATATTGCCCTTATCATGACTCTGTGAAGTATGAATCATTTTCCCTCCACTTTATAGATTAGAAATTTAAAATACAGAGGGCTTAAGAAAAAAAATGCAAACATATCTCAAATCCAAGTGTTCAATGACTAATGTATACTTTTACCCCCTTTGTTGTTAAAGAATTTGTATGTCACTGTGTGTACCTCAAATGAAGGTTTAGAAGTACTTGTCATGTTTAACATATGGTTTTTAAAGCATCATAAAATCTATAATTTTTTCCCATTTCAACATAACAAATTCTCATCTGACTACTACTCTAGGTACAAATTTCAAAGACAGCTGCCAGAAAGATTACATTTTATTTTTTAAGATTTTGATTCTAGACTTTTATCATTCATTCATTCATTCATTCATTCATTCAAAAGTGATTTATTAAGTACCTTCTATGTGCCAGGCATCAGGCAGAGTTTGGGAGTACTGCTGTGAACACAACAAAGTCCCATCTTAAAATTGTTGAACTTGACTAAGAGGCAGGTAGGACTGAGACTCCATGGAGAGAAGACACCCCTTGCCATGATCCTTCTCTTCCTGGAAGTCAGGCTGGAGCTCACTTTCAGTACAATATAGTCAAGGAAATATTACAAAATAAAATAAAATAAAATAAAATAAAATAAAATAAAAATAAAATAATAAAATAAGTAAATAAAATAAGTTCAGCATTTGAAGGAATTATCTTCTGAGCACTTGCTTAATATTTTTCTCATAGAAACAGTTGTATAAAACCATTAATAATTACTATATCTAAAATTTATACAGCACTTTCTATGTACCAACTGATTTATACAGATTGTCTTATTTAGTCTTAACAACAGACCTATGAAGAAGTTACAACTATCTTCCCCACTTAAAAGATGAGGAAACTAAAACTCAAAGGTTAATTAGCTCAAAGATGGAACTATAAATGGAAGACTATTTAGTTCATCCAGGATGCGATACATTTCTAGTTTTTATCTATTTCCTCTAAATTTATCTGAGTAGCACTTTAGATCATCCTACAAAATCTTGTTTAACTTAAAATAAACCAAAATAAACTTTGACTAACTTAACTTCAATCATTTTATTTTTTCAAAGTACTATACTAAATTTTTAAGGCCCAGCAACTGATCTTAAGCTCTAAGGACCTTAGACAGTGGCTTGCTGGGGTGGGGAGCAGATGAAATGATTCCTAGCTCATTCCTTAATCTGAATAAGGAAAGGACTAGTACTGTCACTGAATTACTTTCCAAGAATACAGGAATGAGTAACATACCTGGCATTGGAGCAGGATTTACCAACATAATTAAAAATCATTCAAAACACTTGAAACTAGTCTTTGTTCAGAGTACCTTTGACATTCATAGGTGATAATTTCTCTTTGCTTGTGTGTGTGTGTGTATGTGTGTGTGTGTGTACGTGCACACTTTACTTGTTTATGTTTAGTAATAACTGGCATATCATAGTGTTGAATGACAAATATTTATAAAAGTAAAAGAAACTATTTCCTTTTCTACTATAATTCCTAACCATTATGCTGATGAATAGTCATTATTTAAAATATCTTTGATTTATGAGTAGTGACACAGAACTAGTTTATTTTATATTTAAGAAGAAAATGGAGGAAAATAAATGGATTCTTAGGCACTGAATTTTCATTTACCTCATAAATTTGGGTTGTTATGGTTGAATAAACACCCAGCTGATGTATTTTAGAAAAAAATGGCATGCAAAGTTTATTAAATTTTCAGTTTTCTCTGTGTTCAGATGCTGTTCCCCTAAACCATTTTCCCCTGAAGCAGAGTAAACATGTACTTTCCTCTTCTGCATGGCAGGGCAAATGCAATGAAAAGTTTTGGTACTTTGAATGGACTTTTATTAATAGTATTATTATACATCTTCAGATATGGTATCCTCTGCCTAAATTTTCTGACAGTCTAAAAAGATATTAAATTTAGCCCTATATCAAGTAGATGAAGACCAAAATACAGCATTATTTTGTATTTATTTGTACAACTTATTTAGTATTATAAACAGATGATCTGAATTTACATCAAATTAAATAATATCATTAAATTAAAATATATTTATATAAAATAGTTGTAAATACACATATTTACAAAATAAAATATATATCTAATATTTTCCCATGGCAAAAATATTCCTTGCTTACTAGTGAATAATGATCCTTCTTATATCTTTATCATGGAACTATTGTAAAATTATGAAAAAGAAACAAAGATACTAAAATTAAAGTATAATGTATATTGAGAAAAATAAAATGATTAGTTAATTGTAAATTAGAATTTAAGACTATAAATCACTCCTTTGTCTTTGTCAATTAAGTATCATATCCTAAAGTCCTTTAGGGATATTCTGTCAATGTAATATAAATCTTCTAGACGTCTCTTTCAATATCTAAAAAAAATATATATGTAAATACAAAATATTTTACTAGTATAATTATGTTGTGTTGTTATTATGGGTATTATGACTGATGTCCTCATAAAGAAGTCTGTCTGAAAACAGAGATAAAAGGAGAACACCATGCTACAAGGAAAGGAGAGATTAGAGTTAAGCGGCTGAAAGGCAAGGAACAATAAAGATTGTCAACAAACCAACAAAAGCTAGAAAGGGCAAGGAAGGGATTCCTCTGCAGGTTTCAGATGGAGCGTAGATTTGCCTGTGTCTTGGTTTTGAATTTATAGCCTCCAGAACTGTGAGACAATGAATTTCTGTTGTATTAAGTCATTCTGTTTTTTATACTTCTTATGGCTAGATTCAAATATTATTTTTGAATCTACATAAAAATAATTATTTCTCATCCCTTAAAAATGACATTTTATAATTGGTAGGGAATAATTAATTACTAAATAAATCAGTTTGTAATTTGTTTGAATATAAAGGAATAGGGCAGAATGCAGAGTGCATATATGAGAATAAGAAAACTAAGTCTATGGAATTAACTTTCATTGCCCTCTCTGGCCTGCAGTTTCTTCTCCAAATAAGGACAACATTTCTTTGTGTACATTAAATAGGTTGACTTGAATATTAAGTAAAGCCATATTTAACAAATTGTTTGAAAATTAAAAGCACATACCAGCATAAGGCCATATTTTTATACATGCTGCTTTCCATTTTGCAAAAGTGTTTCAGTTTTCAGATATTGTGCTATTTAATTATTCTTGCTTCAGAGGCTGAAATAATTAAACATTAGTCAAAACAGTTCTACTATCATTCATGACTATTTGTTCTCCTTCAATTGTGAATTCTGAAAATTACTTATATTCCTTTTACTTTCTACACTGCTAAGACATTCATTTCTCAGAAACATTAAAAAAGTCTCAGATCTTGCTATACCCAGCTCAGAACTCTTTCCTTAACTCTGAATCTCTAAATGTATATATCTAAGATTTCTCAGCAACGCATGTCAAATAGAACTTACAAATTTTTGTCTCAAATATGCTCTACCTACATCAGAGAATGGCTCAAGTATCAGATTCTTAGAAACCTGGCTTTCAATCCTGAACTCTCTTTTTCTTTGTTACCCCATCAGCTTGTCCTGTGTATCTCCTTAATATTGCTTTAATCCATGTGCTTATCTTATTTCTATTGTCATCATTTTAATTTTGGGCTCATCATATTTTGCAATTTCCTCCTACAACATTCCATAACATTTCTCATTTATCCTCCACATTGCCACCAGAATTCTTTAAACTGCTAGTTTAGATATAGTGACACTTCTCATTCTTTTGGCTTTATTTCTGGTTTCAGACACAGCTAAAACCGGCTGCTGCATACAGGAGCCCTCTGTCTACCCTTTGGCACTAAGAATCCTCTTCACTTGTATTCTCTGTAAGTGATTTTTTTGCTGCTACGAAATTTTTCTAATGGTCCTTTTGCTTGTGTGGTGAGACACTTATATGTGTAGAACCAAAAAATCAAGAAGATATTAATGCAAGTTTGGGCATGCTCAGTCAATAGGAGAGCATGTAGATAAATGGCTGCTAATGATGATGAATAAATTCACCTTTAAACATACACAAACACACTAACACTGATCCCTCAGCCAAGTAATATTCCTCATAGTGACCCTTTGATAAGATATTCTCCAGTGTTACTCTATCTACACACATATTCAATCAATTCTCTATCTTTAGGGATTACCCAAATTCTCCACTTTTCTCTATCTTCCAAAGCCTGAGGTATGACTGTAAATAAAGGTGATCTTTTTTTTTTTTTTGTATTGAAGGAAATACTTTCCATCAATTATTATTCTTCTATTTTCCTATTCTCACTAAATTTTCTCTTATCTCGAAAGTCTGTTACTCTCAATTGGTCTCAGTAAACATTGTTGAGAAATAAAAACCTGAAAGACAACACAAATCTTTGATAAGACAAGCAGGATCAGACCCTAAATAAAAAGATATAGCAAAAATATAGGAAGGAATCATAAATGAATATCTCAAAAATTACCTTGCCACAAAAACATTCCCTTGGAAAGAGAACTTCTCTATTGAATTATTTACTCTTTGAAATATTCAACTTAAAGATGCAGAGTAAGACCTGGAAGGCAGATATCATTAGGAAGATGAATGAGTATAATCTTCTCTCTTCACCTTAAATCATTGGAAAGCAAAAAGCAATGCATCAGTTTAGAAGTATAAGGCAAAAATGACCTGTGAAATTTACTTCTTTGCATAGGAGAATTGCCTACAAAGTCAAATTACTAGTAAGTTTAGAATCATAAGATTAAAATTAGAATAACTTAAAGAGAGTTTTAGCTTTTGCTTTTGGCATTTAACTTATTTCCTTAATTTGAATCTGACAAACCACTACCACATTAAACTAATTAGTCTCTCCCCAATATATCTATATAATTCTGTATAGTTTCCCATTAAATTGTAAAATGGTACACACTATCTAAAATAGCATATTTTCTACATACCTATAAATATATTTCTCTCTAATCAAAAATGTTTATAAGACTGATGAATATATATAGTTTTTAAAAATGATTGTTCCATTCCTCACTGAAATAAAAACTTCTCCATGACAATATTCTTTGGTTTAAAAGACATAAATTTTTAATGCTCTTTTCTTTTCAACCCATTATGTTTTAAAGACAACTCACAATTCATGTAGTAAAAGGCATCAGGGTTACTGCCTTTTCTAGGTTTAATATTTTAGATCTACTCAATTTTCTTCAAAAGACCATTGCCCATATTTTAACCAGATATTTGCTGTCTTATTTAAATCATTGGAAAATCTTCTACACATCTTCTTTATATTTTGGGTATGTGCAAATTATACTGAAAGTTTAGTCCTGCTATTTTCTTATTTAACATTTATTGAATACCCTGCTACTTGCAAGTTATTATACTATGTTGAGGGAAACAATGATAAATCAGACATTAGACCATTGCAATAGTGCAGATAAAATAATATAGATATTTAGAGGGCTGGCAGGGGTGAATAGAGAAGTTTAGTTTTGAATTCAATTATTTGGAGTTAGGAAAAAGAAGAAGCTTATATATGTATTGAGCCAAGGCCAAGAAGATGAAAAGAAGCATGTATGAAACAGCAAGTTTTGGACAGTTGGAGGCTTTGTAATGAGAGGTAGTGGAATATGACATTTAAGAAGAACATTAGATTTAGACCATAGAGTTATCCAAGGACAGTTTGAGGATTTGGGACTCTTATATAGGGGGAAGCAGGGACTTATTAAAAGCTTTTGAGCAAAATAGTGACATGACCAGAATTAATAGGATTTATCTGTCATTTACCATCAGATGAATTGAGATAAGGAGACTCTGTGAAGCAAATAAACTAGTCATTCATCCACCCAAAATTTAATACCAATGATTTACAAAGTATTGCTAAGCACTACAGAATTAATATATATATATATATATATATATATATATATATATATATATAAAATTATGGCTTTAAAACTTCCAAAGTATTTTGAAGATCAGTTAACCATTAAAATAAAACCACATAGGAATAAATAAAAATTAGAAAGAGTAAATTTTTGCTTTGGTGCCCTAGTGATTAATAAAATCAGAAGTGTAGTTTTGTGATCAAGAGCATGAATACTGGAGTCGGACAGCACAGATATTCAACTGGATCCACTGTCTTCTAGCTGTATTACTTTAGGCCACTTAAACTCTCTGTGATTAAGTACTGCATCTACTAACTGGGAAAATAGTAGTAAAACCTATTTCATAGTTTAGAGATGAGAATGAGATAAATGTGTAAAACATTTAGAAAAATATCTGGCATATTTTAAACACTATAAAAAAGTTGACAGAAATAAAATCAGAATTAACTCTCATGGTAACATGTGGGAACTGAGAATGGTGAGAAAAATTTATTTTTTATTAAAATTTTATTTTATTTATTTATTTTTAATTATGGTGGCATTGGTTAATGAAATCAAGTAATTTCAAGGTGTACAATTTAGCTGTAAGGCACACACACACACACACACACACACACACACACACATGTTGCATTGTGTATTCACTACCCATAGATTTCTTTCTGTCACCACATTGTTGACCCCTTTACTCCATCTACAACTCCTTTCCCCTCTCCTCTCTGGTAATCACTAGTCTATAGTCCATGTATATGAGTCTCTGTTTGTCTTGTTTCAGAAGTACTATTCTGAATTCTCTATTATTTAAGTCACACATTTCTACGTTCGTAAGATTTTCTGGAGATTTTTCTCTTTCTTTCTGAGCTGTCTTGTCACCTTGGCTGTTCATGGTGTTTAATGGACTATTTCTCCACTTGAGCATTAATGGAAGTATGTTCGCTTTTTTTCCAGAAAGAAGTTTCATTATTTAAAGATCTTTCATTAGCCTGTTGCAAAGAAGGTGTATTTCTTTTGGTTTCCAGTAGGTGGTGTCTTAGCTGTGAAGAGTGGGTTGCAAATTTACAAGGTCTGCAATCTGCGAGGTTAACCAAGGGTTGCCTCACCTCTAGAAACCCTTTTAAAGTTGGTGAAGTACAAATTGATTGGAGAACAATGCAGTATTTATGGAAAAGCAAAAAATTATAGAAGGGTGTGTTAGGGTGGGGATAATCTATGGAAATGCAAATAATTATAGCAGGGTGTGTAGGTTGGATGGAGAAAATCTTATTTTAGCCAGCAATTGTACATTACTGGGCTACTAGCCCATCATCAGTGGGTAGCAGACCTCCTGATCCCAGCTTTTTTGTCTTCTTTCTTTTCTCAATCTCTCAATGTTCCCACTCAGGATTTATCACTTGCTTGATGTAGCACTGAGACTCTTGGATCTCTGCTTTATATAAAGCTTAATAATGCCTTTTTTTTCTTATAGATGTTTAATTCCACCTGCTACTCTAAATCTCAGTCCCTGGAGTGTAAGTGACAGTTTTGGTAACATTTTCTCTGATTTCCCTGAGGCTCCATAATGTTCTTTTTCAGAAGGTGTGGTGGGAGGGGCCCTCTGGGTTGGAGGATGGGGGCTGTGGCTCAGCCTTGATTTTGTAAAACTCAGCTGTTATTTCTCTGCCTGTAGCTTCTTTGCTATCTGCCCTGGCACCTCAGCACTGCCTCTGTGTAGGACTCTGACCTGTGATAGCTCTTATTCGTAGGTCCCCTGCTCAGACATGCTGGTGTGCAGTTTGGGTGTTTTTGATTGAGTTTAGATGTTCAGCTTATAATTGTTTCAAGAGGAGAGATCTGAGGATATCTCTCACTCCACTATGTTTCCCTCAAGATCTATAATCCCCTGTTCTTAATAAGGGTTTCACTGCTCTGCTTATATCTGCCTGCTAGTTGCTTTATTTATAGTTATTTTGTTTTAGGTGAGCTGACCCCTTTCAGTATTTCCTGTAATTCAGGCCTCATAGTAGAGAATTCCCTCGATTGTGAAAAAAAGAAAAACAAGAACCAGGAAATTAAAGAGGAAAAGAACCATATCCTGAGGCTACCCTGTCTAAAATCTGCCCTACTGTTAGACTTCTTGTTAAGTTGATATAAAAAATTACCTTATTATTTATATAATTTTGAATAGGAGTTTCTATTATGTGCAGCCACATGCATCTACATAATCCATACAAGTTAAAGTCAGTGAGTTTAACATGTCTTATCATATATTCTGTTAAATGTCTATTCATAAAAAAGATCATGGCTCTTTATTTACCTAATTTGGCCCATGTAAAATGTTCTCTATAAGGTCCATATTAGTATAACAGAGGGTTTCTCAACCTCAGCACAATTGATAATTGGAGCTAAATAACTCTTTGGTGAGGTTATTGTCTAGTGCATTGTAAGATATTTAGCACCATATACCAGTAACACCACCCACCTTCCCCCCACACACATACACACACTGGTCCCCAGACCTGGCAATAATGAAAAATATCTCTATACACTGTCAAATGTCTCCTGGCTGGAGGGAGACATTTGTTGAAACTCTCTGGTCTAACCATATATTAGTTCTGATATTAATATAATTATAAATTCAATTCGATACCATTTATTGAGCTCCTGCAACATGACGATCCTGAGTTTAGATGCCAACATTACAGAGATATTAGTAAATTGGACATGGTACTTTTCTCAAGAATCTATCTAACCAGGCATAAAATTATTCATTGTATCTTGGATTCAGTAATTGGATTTAGGTTTCTGCTAAATATGTCGAAAGCTGGAAAGGTATTGCTCCCATCCTAACAACAAGAAAAGACTAAATAATGCCCTAGATTATATATTTTTTAAATCCAACCAAGGGCTGAAGTAACAGAGAAAACTAGCCTGAAAATTAAGATGGAGCTTTAGAACTAATTTACCTGTGGCAGGGGTTATATACAAGGCCTACATAATAGCAGGAAGAGCTCTACTACAGTTTTAACATATTGCGAAGTTTAAGAGGAGACTTGCATGCAAATATAGGACAGTGGGAGCAGCATATATCTGGAAGCTCAACTTTAAAACCTCCCTGAGTGTGCATGAGAAATATTGATGGCAGGTAGGAGGGCAGAGAAATGCTTCCTTGTTGGTTCCGGCTTAAAGAAGGGAAACTGTCACAGCTGCAAAGAAGTACAAGGACTTACTCAGTTCAGTCTTCCGTAAAGAACAATAGTTGTGTGCCACTAAAGGAAGAGTCTAGATAATTAGAAATTTCTTATCACTGGAGAAAAGGTAGAATAACTAAGAAAGCCCCACGTCTGAGCATCAGGGGCACAGGACCTACCTAAAAATGAGGGTGAACCATGAAATAAGATAACCCTCTTTATCTCCTATCACCGTGTCAGTGCAGGAAATAAGTATCTCTTGGGGACAGGTAAGATCATGGAGAGACCTTCTTTGATAATCAGGAGCATAGTGAAGGACTAAAATTGAGGAAAATCAGCTGGCAAACCAATCAAAAGCTTACGTATAAAATAATATCAGATGGATTTGAAGCTGATGGTGCCCTGAAAGTATCTATAGCAAAAACAATACCCAAATTGTGAACAATTTCCGACAATATTGGTTCACCTCCCTTACTAAAGGCCTAGTAGAAAAAATGCATGCCTATTTCCAGTCACAAGTGCCCTTTCTCTCAGTTTCTGTCATTCTACAATGACTGGCATGCAACTGAAAATTATGAGGTACACGACGAAGTAGGAAATTTAAAAAACAAACAAATGAGAAATAAAGCATTCAATAAGAGACTGAGAGGACACTCAGATGGTGAAATTATAAAATAAGAAATTTTTTAAAAAGCACCTATTATTATGTTACTAGAAAAGGTAGAAAACAATAAGAATGACTCAAAAACTGAAGTTAAAGCACAGTAAGAGAGATGAAGTATGATATTGATGGAATCATCATTAGACTCAACACAGTTCAGAAAATAATCAATAAAACTATAAATAAGTCACTAATAATTATGTAAATTGAAAAGGAAGGAAAAAATAGCAGAACATGATGAGGTGTAGAATATGAAACAGGAACATATGCCTAACTGGAAATACAGAACAGAAAAACAAGACCAAAGAAATATTTAAAAATATAATTTATAAGGATTTCTAAGAACATCAAAAGACATTTAAACCCAAGATTCCAGCTCAGAGAACTTCAAACATAATGAAAATCCAAACCAAACTTGAACAGAAACAATAATCAGAAAAGCTTACACATAGACGCATTATACTCAAACTGATAGAATAGTAACTATTTAGTTCAATGCAGAGATAAAGAGAAAAATCATAAAACCATCAGATGAAAAACGTACATATTAGATATAGGGGAACAAAGAAAATAATTATACCACATAACCTGGCAAAATCTACATAAGACAGAATACAATTGTTTGGTGTTTTGCTTGTTTGTTTTAATGAACTTACACATGCATTTATATAGCCTGTGTAAACAGAATTTTGGTCCTATGACCTTTGTCCCCTAGTGTTACACTACTGAATGTTATCTTACATTGCATAAGAGACTTTGCATATGTAATTGTTGCTTATCGGCTCACTTTAAATAGGGAGATTATTTTGGATTACCCAGGTGGACTAACATTATTACATGACTTTAAAAAAATTTTTTTAAAATTTTTGGTGACATTGGTTAACAAAATTCAGTAAGTTTCAGATGTACAATTCAACAGTAAGATTTCTTTTTGTCACCACATATTTGACCACTTTTACCCCATCTACTTAAAGCAGAGCTTCCTTATGAATGAGGGCATAAGAGGAAATTAGAGATATTCAAAGCATGGAAAGGACTTTGCTGCTTTGAAAATGGAGTAGATCATATGAAAAACACGAGAATGAACTGAATTCTCCCAACATCCTAAATGTACTTGGAAGCAAATTCTGCCAGAGAGTCTACAAACTATGCAGTCCCTGACAACTAGATTTCAGACTTGTTAGACCCTAAAAAGAGAAATCAATTGAGAGTCTCTGTGTCTGCAATTCTGACCTATGAAAACTATGAGATAATAAACAGGTGTTGTCTAAAGCCACTTAATTCATGAGAATTTGCTATAGCAACAATAGAAAACTAACAGATTTCTGCTCAGTAGAAATAAAAACATCTTCACACAAAAACTTGTACAAAAATGTTTATTACAGCTTAACTTTTAACTAATAAAAACTGAAAACAATCTAAATTTTCTTCAGCTAATAAATAGATAAACAAGTAGTGTTTCTCTTATGTACTAATGACACTTAAAATTTGTTATCTATCTTCAACAGTAGAAATCTCAATCTAAAACCATTTGGTTCTGGATTATAGATGGCAATGACATGAGCTTTAATAATAAAAAAAAAGATATTAAATTGTAAGATTATCTAATATTATCTCACCTTATCCTCTCTTTCTGTGCAGTAGTCTCTCACCCTCTCATGAAAATCAATAAATTTGTTGAGGTTTTATTTCCACTTCCTAAATTCACATAAATTGCTCTTTAGCATCTCAAATTCTGCTAGATGTCTATAAATTATTAGATGATTTATTTCAGTATCTTCTGAGGGCTTGAGTTAATTGGTTTATGATTACTAATGCTATTCCTTTCCTTTTTTTTTTTAAGTTACAGGAACTGTATTATCTGTACCATTTTTTCAGTGTGTGTTTTTTTAATGCTTTCAAAAAATGACTTCTCAAAAATAACATCTGCTAAAAATTATTTGGACAAAATCCAACATCCTTTCATGATAAAAATTATCAGAAAGATAGGAATAAAAGGTAACTTCTTCAACATGATAAAGGGCATTTATAAAAAATCCACCGCTAATCTCATACTCAATGGCAAAAGACTAAAAATTTACTCGTAATATCAGGAACAAAATGAAGATGCTAATTTTCACCAATGCTATCAACATTTTACTGAGAGTTCTAGTCAGAGTAATTAGTCGAAAAAAAAAAAAAAAAAAAGAAAAGAAAATAATAAAAGGCACCAAATTAGAAAGGAGGAAGTGAAACTATCTCAATATGCAGATAACATGATTCTACATATATAAAATCACAAAGAATACACAGATATACATATACATACAAAAAATCAGGAAAAGTGCTGGTTATAAGAGCAACATTCAAACATCATTTGTGTTTATATGTACCTGTACTGAGTAATCTGGAAAGAAAATTAAGAAACAATTCCATTTACGATAGCATCCAAAAAAATAAAATACTTAGGAATAAATTTAACCGGAGAGGTAAAGGAGTTGTATGCTGACATTTATAAACCACTGGCAAAAGGCCTAAATAAATGGAAAGATATCCTGAGTTCATAAATCATAAGACAATGTTAAGATGTCAATGCTACCCAGAGTGATGTATAGATTTAATGTAATCCTTATCATGATTACAACAACCTCTTTGCAGAAATGAAAATTTAATGCTCAAATTTATATGCAATTGCACAAAACTAAAATAATCAAAGTGGTGTGGTTCTGGCATAAAGACAGACATACAGAACAAAAGAATACAATTAAGAGTCCAGAAAGAAACTTATACCTCTGCAGTCAATTAATTTTCAATAAGGATGCCAAAATTCAGCAGGGAAAAAATATCTTTCAGAAATTACTACCTGGAAAATGGATTTCCACAGGCAAAAGAAAAAAGTTGGACTGCTATCTCACACCAGATACAAAAACAAACAAAATGAATTAATAACATATATATGAGCTAAAATCATAGGGCTCTTAGAAGAGAGCATAGGGATAAGTCTTCATGACTTTAGATTTGGCAATGGATTCTTAGATATGATACCAAAAGCACAAACAACAAAAGAAAAAATAAATTATATGTCATTAAAATTAAAATCTTTTGTGCACCAAAAGACATTATTTATTTATAAAAAAAGTAGAATGACTACATATAGAGTAGAAAAAAATATTCATGAAACACATATTTAATAAGTCTAGGATCTAGAATACACAAGAAACTATAAAAAGTCAATAATGAAAATACAACCTGCCCAATTAAAAAAAAGTACAAAGGACTTAAATAGACATTTTTATAAAGAAGCTACACAAATGGACATCAAACACTTGAAAAGATGTTTAACATCATTAGTCGTTAGAGACGTGCAAATCAAAATCACAGTGAGATACCACTTAACATCAACTAAGATGGTTATAATTAAAATACAAGTGCACACACACACACACACACACAAGTGTTGGCAAATATGTGAAGAAACTGGAACCCGTGTACATTGCTGATGGGAATGTAAAGTGGTTCGACGGCTATGGAAAAGAGTTTAGTGATTCTTCATAAAGTTAAAAATAGAAATACTATGCAGTCCTGTAATTCCACCCCTAGTTTTATATCTCAGAGAATCAAAAACAGGCATCTACATATCTACATGTCACAGAGTTCATAGCAGCATTATTCACAATAGTCAAATGGTGAAAGCAACCCAAATGTCTACCAGCAGATGAGTGGGTAACCAAACTGTATCATATTCATACAATGGGATGTTATTCAACTATAAAAAGAAATAAAGTACAGATATATGAAACAATATGGATGAACCTCCAAAACACTATGGCAAGTGAAAGAAGCCAAATGCTAAAGGTCTCATATGATATGATTCCATTTATACAAAATATCCAAAATTGATAAATCAATGGAGAAATAATGCAGATTGGTTATTTTGAGGGCCTAAAAGAGGGAGAACAAAGATAAGCTGCTTAATGGGTAAGAGGCTTACTTGGGAGTGATCAAAATATTTTGAAATTAGAAGTGTTGGCTGTACAACATCATGAACATATTAAATATTTTAAATTGTTTACTTTAAAATGGTTTGTGTCATGTAAATTTAACCTTAATAAATTATTAAAAAATAGCTGCTAACTGCAGATGCTTATCTTCCCAAGATGCTTATCACTGGGCAATACTAACTTTCATATATGAAGATTTTAAAATTATGCAGTATTCATGCAGGTTAAGAAATTGAAGGAGTGGCTGAGGCCTGCCTGCTCATGTTACCCTGTGGACAGTCCACAAGATCAGTTTCCTTTTCTCCTTTTATGAGTATGGGGGTGATGGAAGCAGAAGAAAACAGTTAACAAGCTGAAACAAAGTCTGGCTCTGGTTGCTGCAAAATGGATGATCATATAATCAATAGAGTTCATTATAATTTCAAAATGTTTTCCTCTTATACAGTTCTTTAAATTGCTTGATGTTTCCCTTGAATAACAAATGATATTTCTTTGACATTTTTAGTGGCTGAGCCTATTACTTCTTTTGCTAATGTTTGTTTCTTTGTAGTATTTGATACTTAATTAACTTTCCCCATTGGTAAAATTATAATAAAGAAAATTGACCATTCCTAATTTATTTCTCTATTTATTTAAACATTATAAATGTCAGATCATACTGAGAGGGCCTTAAATATCATGCCATACAAAGACTGGCTTTCTGTTTACCAAACATCCGTGTGACTCAAATATCTAATCAACACAAAGCCACTCTGATAAACTGACAACATTAAAACAAAACAAAACAAAAAAAACATTATCTACTTTTCCACCAAGTTTAGAAATGTCAATTATAATACTACCATATTGTCATTTCTTATTGATTCTTCCCTATTAACTTTAATAGTCTCTATTAAATTCCATTTGATTGTTTATCTTAAATGTCTCTTAAATTTTCACAACATACAATGGGGTAACATGTCTCTTTTTTAATGCTTATCTCTTTTAAATAATCTATGCTAGTTTAAGCCTTATTTTCTCATCATTGGGTTATTCCATTAGGATGTGGTTATGATGTAGTCATAATTGAAATTGTAGCCTAAGGTCAAAGGTTTCCTTTGACTTACATACTTAAAATCAATTATGAATCCTTCTGCATGCAGGCATGAATGTGAAAGATATTTATGCCAAGAAAGAGAAATTAAGTTTTGAGAATTTTTCCTGGTTTTTGAATTTCTAGGGAAATATTCCTGTTTCACATCCTTAATTTCAAATGTCTATGAGCAGCTTTTGGATTTTAAATGTACTTTGTCAGAGACTTACTAACACTCATAATGCCCTTCCCCCACCTCACTCCTAGCCTGTTTCTCTCCTGACCTACGGCTTAGGCATTTCATTTTCTTATTGCCACTTCATGTGGAGTGTACTGACAGAGATGGTAAGATTTCTTTGACTGTGTGGTTATGTACATGTTTAACCCATATGCACTCACCAAACACTTATTCTACAGAATGTGTATTGTTTGATATACTAAAAAATGATGAGCTTGTTTGCAAAGGCTGTAGGTTCCCTCTGCATTCATTCACTATATTAAATCATTATTGACATTTTAAAATGTCAGGTTATTTTCTTTTTCTCTTAATATAATTCCAGAAAAAACTGTGCTTAAGAAAATTAGTCCTGTTAATATAAATGTTCTGAATCTGCTATGTAATATTATTTGTGCTGAACAGTTTTGCCTTACCAAAATACAGTGACAATCATGGTCCAGCGCATTGCTTATTGGCTTTTTATTCTACTTTGATAAAAACATTAATTATTATTTTTAGAAATTTTAAATATTTTTACATAATGTTGACACCATTTCTTTTATTTTGAAAAAAACACTAGGTGATGAAAATTTTAAAGAAAATTTTAACTTATGGAATATGTAGAACTTACCACTATTATAAAACTACATATATGTTATATACATATGTTATACATATGTATATGTGTATATATGCATTTACATATATCTTAAATAAAATATAATCTCTTAAAAACATATTACTATAATGAGTATGATGTGTATATAATATGCTAAATATGGACTTATACAATGAATAAGACTACTTAAAATAATCCAAATAAACTCGTGATAATGAAGAATTTCATTATTTCAAAAGGTATTTGAATGAATAAGGTATCCAATTATACACAGCACTTTCTTATCTTCTATTATTAAAGTTTTCATTTAGTTATCACTTTCACCCAGATTTCTACAAGTATTTGATGATTTGCTAAAATTTTCTAGTAAGGTACACCTCAATTGTATCTATTTGAAAGAGAAATTAAAGAATTCTAGTTTAGTCTCATGCCAAATATTGGAGACAACATTTTTTGACAGGCTTTGTAGAGGTTTTTCAGTCTTATCCAAGGGTAGTAAGGATTTTAAAATTGGTGAGAAACCAATTAGAGTCTCCAGCTACAAAAACAACAACATAACAAGTTGGAACTTAAGGCTTGCCTCCCGAGTCCAACACATTTTTAGTCATTTTATTTTACTGGTTGATTTACTTCTTCTTTAAATGGACTAGTCAGTAAGAAAGTGAGAAGTACAAGAGATAAGTAAAAGTTACTTTCTAAAATAGTTTAAAAGAAGACTGCTTTATTGGGTAAGAAGAAAATTTACAATGTTCTGTGTCCTTTAATTTCACAGATGGGTGATTAGTGAGTTAGTATAGTGTGTCCAGAGTCAGAAAGATCTGGGTTGAATTCTTGCTTTTAGCTTGATTATTACCTGTGTAAATGTTCCTTAGATACTTAGCTTTTGTAAGACAAGATTTTTAGTGAGAACTAAAAACAGGATACTGTTTATAAAGTGTTTCATAGTTCAGCATAGTAAGCACTCAATAAATATTGTTATTATTATTTATGAAAAGGTATAATGTATTAACGCCTAGAGTAGAAAGAGAGGTAACAAATTTAATTGTTAATTAATTAAATGGAATTTGGAACTTCATAATTTTTTTCCAAATTTTTTATTGTGGTTAAAATACATATAATGTAACATTTGATACATTAACTATTTTTAAGTGCACAGTTCAGAGGTATTAAGGAAATTCATAGTGTTCTGCAACCATCACCACCATCTAGCTCCAGAATTCTTTCTTTTCATCTTCAAAACTAAATCTCTGTACCCATTTAAGGGTAATGCCCCATCTCTCCCCCTGCCCCATCCCAACTGCTGGTAACTACCATTTTACTTTCTGTTACTATGAGTTTAGATTTTTTTTCTTTTTTTTTTTCTTTCACATACAAGAGATATCATGCAATATTTGTCTCTGTCTGGCTCATTTCATTCAACATAATGTCTTCTAGGTCCATCCATGTTTTTACCAATGACTAGATTTATGTATTTGTAGAGGCAGAATAATATCCCATTCTGTACATATATCACATTTCCTTTTTCCATTTATCTATTGATGAATGGACCCCTAGATTCTTTCCGTATCTTGGCTATTATGACTAATTCTGCAGTGAATGTCGGGGTGCAGATAGCTTTTAGACATAGTAATTTTATTTCCTTTTGAGATATACTTTGCAGGGGATCGCTGAATCATATGGTAGTTCTAGTTTTAATTTTTGGAGGAACTCTCTTACTGTCTCCCATAATGGCTGTTGCAATTTACATTTCCATCATCAGTGTACAAGTAGTCCCTGTTCTCCGTATCCTCTCTGCAATATTTATCTTCTGACTTTTTGAATATAGTTATCCTGATAGGTGTAAGGTGATATCTTACTGTGATTTTAATTTGTATTTCCATCACGATTAGTGATGCTGGACATTTGTATGTCTTTGGAAAGTATCTGTTAAAGTCTTTGTATGTTTTTTAGCCAGGTTATTATTATTTTTAGCCAGGTTATTAATATTTTTCCATTGTTAAATTATATGTGTTTTTAAATATATTTTAGATATTAATCCTTTATTAAATATATTTTCTTCCATTCCATAGGTTACTTTTCATTCAGTGATTGTTTTCTTCGCCATGCAGAAACCTATTTGAGTTAATGTAGTTTTGCCTATTTTTTAACTATTGCTTGCACTTTTGGTGTCATATCCAAAGCATCATTGCTAACAACAGTGCCAATAAGCTCCTCCCTCATGTTTTTTTCTAGAAGTCTTATGGTTTCAGATTTTATGTTTAAGTCTTTAATATAGTTTGAGTTGAAGACAAGGGTATAATTTTACTCTTTTGCATGTAGATATTCATTTTTTCTAGCACCATTTATTAAAGAGACTATACTTTCCCCAACATAGTCTTGGAGCCTTTGTGAAAAATTAATTGACTATATCTGCTTTGGTGTATTTCTGGGTTTCTATTTGTTCGATTGGTCCATCTTTTTTTATGTCAATATAATATTGTTTTGATTACTGTTGTAATATGGTTTGAAATCCAGAAGTTTAGTGCCTTCAATTTTGCTCTTCTTACTCAAGATCACTTTAGCTTCTTTTGTTGTTCCATATGAATTTTAGGATTGTTTTTTCTATTTTTGTGAAAAATGACTGGAATTTTGATAGGGATTGCATTGAATCTGTAGACTTTTTTTTTTTTTTTTTGGTAATATGGACATTTTAATGACACTAATCCTCCAATCCATGAACAAGAAATATCTTTCCATTTATTTGTTTCTTCTTTAATTTCTTTCTGGAGTCTCACAGTTTTCAGTACAGAAATCTTGCACTCCTTGGTTAAATTTATTACAATGTGTGTTATTCTTTTTGATGCTATTGTAAATGAAAATTTTTTAAATTTATTGCTTGGATAGTTCATTATTAGTATATAGAAACACAACTAATTTTTGTATGTTGATTTCATATCCAACAGCCTTATTTATTTTTTAGTTTTAACAGATTTTTGGTGGAGTCTTTTAGTTTTTCTATATATAATATCATGTCATCTGCAGAGATAATTTTCTTCTACCTTTCTGATTTAGATGCATGTTATTTCATTTTCTTGCCTAACTGCTCTGGCTAAGCCTTCCAGTAATATGTTGAACAGATGGGGTAAGAGATTGCACCTTCTCTTGTTCCTCTTCTTAGAGGAAAGGCTCTCAGATTTTTACCATTGTGTATGATGTTTGCTATGCACTTGACATACATGACATTTTTTTTAATATTGAGGAATACTACAAGAATTAGAAATTTCATGTCTTGTTGATAATAATCATTTTAACAGATGTGAGGTGGTATTTCATTGTGGTTTTGATTTGCATTTCATTAATAGTGAAGCTGAATATCTTTTCATATGTCTGTTGGCTATTTGTATGCTTTTTTGGGAGAAGTGTCTGTTTGGGTCCTCTGCTCATTTTTTAATTGAATTTTGTTGTTGTTGTTGTTGTTATTGTTCTTATTGAATCAGATGAGTTCTTTATATATTTTGGATATCAGCCCCTTATAGAAGGTGTTGTTTGCAAATGTCTTCTCCTATTCAGTTGGTTGTCTCTTTGTCTTATTGATGGTTTCTTTTGCTGTGCATAAGCTTTTTAGTTTAATTATAGTCCCATTCATTTATTTTTGCTTTTACTTTCCTTGCTTTTGAGGTAAAATTTATAAAACCTTCTCTAAGTCTGAGGACCATGAGTTTAGACCCTATGTTTTTTTTTCTATGCAATTTATTGTTTCAGGTCTTATATTTAGACCTTTGATTCTGAGTTAATTTGGTATATGGTGACACATAGCAATCTAGTTTTATTCTTTTGCATGTGGCTTTCCAATTTTCCCAGCATCATTTATTAAAGAGGCTTTCTTTACTCCACTTTATGTTTTTGGCTTCTTTATTGGGAATTATTTGTCTATATATACATGAGTTTACTTCTGGGCTTTCATTTCTGTTTCATTGGTCTGTGTATCTGTTTTTCTACCAATACTATGCTGTTTTGCTTATTATTTGTTTGTAGAGGGTGAGGTAAATAAGGATAAAAGAGGTCAAATATTTGGTGATGGAAGGAGATATGATTTTAGATGAATGCACAATGCAATGTACAGATGATGTGTCATTGAACTGTACACTTGAAATCTATGTGATTTTATTAACCAATGTCACCTAAATAAATTTAATTAAAAATATAGAAATTATAGACAAACATTCTTACTGAACATAGATGCAAAATCCTCAACAAAATATAGTAAAAAGGATCATGCACCATAATCAAGTATGATTTATCTTTGAGATGAAAGGATGATTCAACATGTGCAAATCAATAAATGTGATACATCACATTAACAGAATGGAGAATAAAATAATCATATGAGCATCTCAATCAGATGCAGAAAGAACATTTGTCAAAATTCAACATCTTTTAATGATAAAAATTCTCAGCCAATTCGGTATAGAAGGAATGAACCTCAACATAAAAATGAAACTTTCAAGTAACCACAAAATATATATACAATAGAATATTACTCAGCCTTAAGAAGAGAAGAAATACAGCCATTTACAACAATGTGGATGGACCTTGAGATAATCATGCTAAGTGAAAAAACCAGATAGAAAAAGTTGAAAACCACATATCAGTTATATGTAGGATATAAACCTAAAAGCAATAAACAAAGAGTACAAACAAACAGAGACTCACAGACATGGACAATAGACTAGTGGTTACCAGAGGGCAGGGGAGAGATGGGAGGGGAGTGGCAGATGGGGTAAAAGGGGTCAAATATGTGGTGACAGAAAGAAATCTAACTATGACTGGTGAACACATATTGCAATACACACACACACACACACACACATACACACAATACAACTTACTGTTAAATTATACATCTGAAACTTACTGGATTTTGTTAACCAACAAAAAAAATGCTAACAAAAATAGTCACAAAATAATCACATAAAGCATTACAGAAAGGAAAAATAAAAGGGAGTTTCCTGTGAAGAAGTATAATAGGAATTGTGCAATAGAGTTTACTAAACTAGAAACTTTTTTAGAGAACAAAAATTTTTTTAAATTAAATTTATTGGGGTGACATTGATTAATAAAATTATATACGTCATGAGTGTATAATTCTATTGTACATTACTGTGTATCACATTTATGTTCACAACTAAAAGTTAAATTTCCTTCCGTCACCATATATTTAACCCCCTTTACCCTATCTACCCCTCAAAAAACAATCTAACCCTTAGCACTTAGCACACTATATTGTCAAGGAATAGTGCTTACTACATGTTTGTTAAATGAATTCACCTGAAGTGGCATAGGATCTGTATATATTATAAAGCAGTTTTATAAAAATTTGGGGAATAAATGAACTGTTTCTGTTACCTCTAGTTGTATCCTATATCCAATTTGGAATGCAGAAAAAAAAGAGGCAGGTTAGTTTAAGCAGATAAAATTTAATTAGAAAAAGGAGGAATGAAGAAAATTCTCTGGAAGGTATAGCAAAATACAGGCAAAGTTGCTATAGAATTAGTAAGAGTTTCCCTCATGTAGCAACTAATCAGAAGTTGAGCCAAAATGTTTTATGATTCAAAAGAGATATGCTAGGTTAAAGAAAAATATCAGAAATGCTATACACTTATAAAAATAAGAAAAAAAAACTTGGACAGATTCAATGTTGTCAAGATTAAAGACCTATAAATTCAAGATCAGCGTTATCATATAGATGTTTTAGCCGGCTGATGTATATCTACATTTGGACAGCTGAAATAAGTATAAAATCAATTCAGTTGAACATAATAATTAACTGCTATGTACCAGGATTTATACTAGCATCTGAGGAGATATATAGATGGATACAGATCTTTATCTATTTATCAGGTCTTATGTATATGTGAATATAATATCAGGTTCTCTATTATCAAGGAGTTTAAAAATCTAGCAGAAAAGAGAGATATATAATTGAAATAAATTGAAAATGCTGTTTCATGAATCCTGTACTACAGGATTCAAATATTTGCAAAAAGAGAATTTTGAGTGGGTTTGTTTTCAAATAATAGGGAAATTAATTGGATCAGATGTAGAGTCTCCTAAAGTAGACGCTTCTCTTTTGTTTTCAGAAACAAAGATGATTGAAAAACAGTATCACCTGATGAAAGTTATGTAATATGGTGAGTTAATGTTTTCGCCTTCGTCTGTATAATGATCAGTTTCTTTTGCAAAGCGTCCATAACAACATTCTAATTTTCACTGGGTAGGTATGTGAGTAGTGAAAGAGAGGAGAGTGTCTCACTCAGCATCCAAGATACAAATCATTTTGTAAAGGACTGGTCCCCTTTTAATAGATAATGAAATGAATGTGTAAAAACCATCTTAAAGCCCTTCTGATAATAATCTCATTACAGCCAATATCTCTTCAAATTTAATGACATAGGAACAAAGTTGGGAAGACAACATTATGCACAAAAATGTATTCAGAATCTTGAACTTTAAGAAACATGAATAAGCTTCCTTGACATTCTCCTGGATTCAAGCCATCATAAAAAATCTAAGTAAGTCATAGTACACACACAAAAAAACAAAAGGCCACATTTTCTTGGACCTCTCCTTTTAATTTTCTCCAATAAATGTGATTAAAGCATTATCAAATGCAACTTAACTTTTAGAACTGTAAAATAGTTTTCATATGATCACAGTCACCCATATGAAAAATGATTATTAGATTCTGCTTTGAGATCAGAAAATAATAAGTTTATTTCACAATGAACTGTCTTCATCATTGATATGATTATGTAAATACAATAAAAGAAATATTATTTAAAAAAGAGAACTGATTAAAATGGAATAAGAAAAGAGTTCCTTTGGAGGAATGTATTTCTAGTATCTATCAGGCATAGGCATAATTAATCCAAAACCCTTCCTTTTGTTAGATCAGTGACATATACTCTCATATTTTGAGTCTAGTGCATACAGACTAAGAAAGCTTCTCCATTCTGCTGCCTTGTTCAAGTCAGTAAGACCCACCAGGAGTGACTTCTTGAAGGCCTTCATCAACAAAGTGTTTAACTCTTTTGTGTGGTTTGGGCTCATTCTCAAGGAAGGGCAGTGCATTTTCTACTTGGATAGCAGTGCTACATATGGTCTATATATGCATGTCCTGTAGTAAGCAGTGTCATCATTACAACTTTTTTTCTTAATTTCAAATGTCCAAATGTTCTTTTTCCTATGAGTTGCTCTTTTATCTGAAGAAGGATCAGAGACACTCTCATTTAAAGAAATGTAATAAATATATGAGGTCTACAGTTGCTTAGGTTCTTCTATATCTCTTTTTGCAACATGCTACAATTTCCCCTTTTATAATTTGAGTGTTTCCAAACATGAAGACCTTTGAGATTATATAGCAAGAATTTGAACTGATAATTTTTCTTTAACACCTGAGTATTTTAGATCAAAGTAGACACTGATCACAGAGAGATTAACTTAAATCTGTCCATGTCATTTGTGGGGCAAGAGAGTTGAAACTAATCTAGCCTTCCTTATAAAAGTTATTTCCCTTAAAGAAATCATATATTAAAAATACAAAAAGAAATATGCTTAGAATAATACAAATCATATTCTTTTATCAAATGTAAGACAATTTTTTTTTGTGATTGAAATGCTGAAAATGTGGAAGAAGCAAAAACTGTCCTCTACTCTTTTAGGTTCTTCAGATGGTCTAATAATCTAATTGACATAGACAGATTAACAAGAGACAATAACCAAATTTAATTATATACAGACATATGAGAACCCCACATATGTAACAAACTCAGAGACCTTACATACATGACAGGTTGAGATATAGAAAATGAATGCGAGGTATATAAGGCATTCTGAGCTAAGGATGAGTGAGGTAAGATGTCTACCCTGGTGCTTCACAGGGGAGGAAGGTCATCTGTAGGATGATAAGAAGAGCAGAAGTTCAATAATTGCCATAAAGGCAGGTCATAAAAATTTATTTCTGGTAATAATTATTATTACGGGTAAGACTCTAAATTTAAATTCTTTAAGGGAGAGATAAAAGTTTGTCATGAGCCTATGGAGTCTCGATTGCCTTCAGCTAAAAATAATTCACATGCAATAGTAATACATCGTGGGGAGACCAGTTCTGAAACCCTTCAAAAAGCAATACTTTTATTCCTCTCAAATAATTGTTCACAACAGTTATGCAAGTAAATATTACTCCTTCAAAAAACTGCGTTGAAGCAGGTAAAGTTTAAAAAGAGTAAATATGTATTTATCTGTACTATGACAAAGAGCCTTTCTGTTTTTCAGGGACTCTGAATCCTCATATAAAATGAATTTCTCACACATTTTATTCATGTAGATTTATGTATTTATTATTTCTTAATTTAAAAATCAAATAAAAAGTTTCTTTCATGATTGCCTCAAGTTAAATACTTATTGAAAAAAGTTGAATATATGCACACATAAATTTAAAATGTGAATAGAAAAGATGTGAACTTCAATTGAAAGTAATATTTTTGCCTTATGTCAGAAATTTTCAACTTATCAGTTAGAAGACACTACAGCATAATAAATGATTTCTATTGCTCAAATACCACTATTTGTTATTGGCTAGACCTCTTCATATCTGGTTTAAGCCATTAAAATGAAAACCTTTAGGAGTTAGCTATAATTATTTGGATATTTGGGGGCTGCAAATTACATGATGTAATAGAAAAACAACACCAAGTTCTAGACTTAACTTTATAGCTCATTGTCATCATGATCTAGCATGAATCATTTAATAATTTATCATATGGGATAGCACATCAGGAAACACACAAACTTTGGGATCACACAGATATGTATTCAAATATGGCCCTGACACATAACACCTGGTAAACTTACACTGTAATTAACTTCTTAGCTTCATATTTCTTTTCTGTAATTGAAATTAATATTACGTTAGAGGGTCATGGAATAAAATTCTGGTTATTATAACTGGCCCATAAAATAAACATAATAAAAATGTCTTTATCCAGCCCACAACACAAGTTACTAGTAAAATTACTAATTTGTGATGATCATTAAGTCTCTTCTATTCTCAGTTTTATAATTTTACCACTTAGTACTCAATAATTTTCTGGCAAATGCTTGCTAATTTTCCTAGGTGAGAGAGTATGTCTGACTCAGTGCCAAACATTTATAAAATAAAAATCTAAAACAATTAAATTCATTGTACCTGCCTACTTCCCTTCTGGTGTTTTCAGCAACATATCAATTTTTCCATATGCACACACATAGATAGATACATAGATGGATGATATATAGAAAGCTAATAGAGATATACATATCTATTTAAATATATTGATCTGAAGTATGATATATAACTTTAATTTCATGTGATAATCTTATATATCAATAATGTATATATGAACCAAATACTCTATTCATGATTTTATAAAATATATAAATTTTTCTGCCAAATATAGAAAACCAAGGTTGTGAAATGAAAGTTCTCTGAGGAGGACCTCATACAGCCCATAACACTGAGAGGGATGCAGACTGTGCTTTCTAAGCCTCCAGGGAGCCTAAAAAAAAAGCAGAGAAGTGGCAGCTCTCCAGCTGGCTGTGTTTACATTGTATTAATTCACGAGTCCTTTGTTATTAATTATGTTAAAAGTATGTTTACATCCTCTCTTTATTTTTTAGCTGCTTATTATTTAATTCTAACTACAGTCTTGGAGAAGAATCAATGTCATTGTTACTTCCAGTTAACAAATGAAGAAACTCAGTTCCAGGATATTTTGTAACATGTTTAAGATCATTACAAATTAGAAGCAGAGTTCTGTCTGGAGTTTTATACTAAATATACAAATTTAAATATTCATTTATTTTAGGGATCCTAATCATATATCTATGTTAAATAGCTTTGTGACAGCTGACAGTACATCAGCAGGATTTTGGTGACAGGAAAGAAATATGAATGAATGGTCAAAAGTTCTATGAAAACACTCTTCTTGGAACCCTTGGAAACCTTGATAGTCCTCATTTAGGTTTGCATTTTATTTTGCTCTTGAATATTGTTCACGGGATGGAGGGTTTTTCATCATTTTTTCTTATCAAAATGTCAAATTTGAACATAATTTACAATCAATAAATTTATGCTGTTAGAAATTATTTTGAACTTGAAAATTTTAAAGACTGCTTATTTAACAATGGTTATCTACTCTTCTAAAAGGTCAATATTATTTTTTTGTTTCTTCAAGGTTTAGGATCTGAATTTCACATTAATTGTGAAAAATCTGGTTTGAGACTGATCTATACAGTGACTAGATTAGGACCTTATTCATTACATAAATAAGAACAATAGAAAATTTTTTCCTAGGATAAAGTCTAAACTTCAAACATTATCAACATGAACATGTCAATTTTAACATTTATCAAAAAATATAAGCATATATTAAATGTTAAAAAATCAAATGGAACTACTCAATGTTCCTGTCATTAAATGAAAGTCTTTTACTACAAATATTTTTCTTTTGTTAGTGAGAAATGCTTTCAAGTTAATTAACAAAATCATAATTTCTCACAATATATAATATTTCAGATATTTAAAAAATATCTGTAAACTAATTCTCCAAATAATTACACTTGTAAGCTTTAGGTAAGTATTGTTTTTACAATAATATTTTATCAACTTTACATTTATTTTTTTTTCTTCAAAGACATACAGTAGATGTACGATAGTGTTCCATCTTCTTAAATATATGACACACAAGCAGAAAAAAAATCTATGTTTTTAATTTAATTTAATATTTCCTTGGCTATAAAAGTAAGGGAATATTAAAGATTTTAGAAATAGGAGAGATGTGCTATGATGCAAAAATTTTAGAGATATTCTTAACATGACGTATAAGAACATAGTTTTTACAGCTAGCAACTGAAAGTTAATAGTGAAACTGAAAGTCCTTATGACTAAGTTTAGCTTTAAATCTCTATATATATTCCTCAGAGACCTAGCCTTTCTCCTTGGTAATCAGTGACCCCCGAGGCAGCCAGAGATAGTAATGGGGTTCTGCCTAATGGTCATAAGGTCTGGACTTCTGGCAGGCTAAAAACACCTTGACCTAAGTTATGTTTCAGATTCTGAGCCCTAGGGTAGAACAATCCCCTGGCTACTTTCCCAGAAAACCAGACAGAGGGACTCTAGAGTAGACTTTAGAACTATCCTCATGACATGAAGAAATGATTTATTACCCTTACCTCACCTCTGACCAAACAGCTCCCAGCACTACCCGGGACCCATGCTGTCTTGTAATTTGGCCCAAATAATCTGTAGCTTACACATTAACAGAGACTTAAGCATTAGCTGCTCACATCCAGATTGTCAAATTCAATATTTACCTATTTTTTTTTCTATACTACAAACTCCTGCTTGTGCATTTCTTTCTGCCAATGCATGCAGGCAGATTCAAGACACTGGGGTTATGGTAACAATAGCATGCTAAATGATAGTTTGTAAAGATTTGTATGCAAATAATTTTAGCAACATATACAAAGTTTTTAATATACTCCAGGATATACTACTTAAAATAAATTGCAAAAAACCTTTTCATAAGTAAGCAGTCTTTTTCTGGGTTTAGTTTGAGTAATGTGAGGGGAAGGAAAAATTTCCCCTCTTTCTCTTCATAGTTCTGGCTGGTCTATTAATCAAGTTGACATGAGACAGATTAACAGGAGAAAATAAGCAAATATAAATACATATATCCATATGGGGGTTCCTTAAGAATATGAGACCTGAGGACAAATGGGGCAGATGAGGTTTATATGCTATCTTGAGCTAAGGAGAAAGGGT
Source organism: Cynopterus sphinx (assembly GCA_030015415.1). Lineage (NCBI taxonomy): Eukaryota > Metazoa > Chordata > Mammalia > Chiroptera > Pteropodidae > Cynopterus > Cynopterus sphinx. Next base: position 48,513,384 of record CM057379.1, on the reverse strand, counting down.
ACTGGTTTGTATTTCAAAGGCAATGTAGGCAATTCAAGGATAGACAAAAAAGAAAAAAAAAACATTTGGCAAATTCTTGCTGGGCCACCCAGAAACAGCGGTGCGCAGAGGGCAGTCTAACAAATGGACTTTGCTAAGGCTCTTTCCGGTCTACTACAACTAATTATGCTAAAGCTATCTCCTCTCCTGAAGCAGATTTTTCTATCCGCATTCCTTTAGGCAGGTAAAGAGAAGGTAAAAGACTCTTCCTGAATTTTTTCTTTCTTTAAACAAACAAACAAACAAACAAACAAACAAACATAACAGCTTATAATAATCAATGTCCTCAAACGACATATTTTGGTATGGCAAAACTCTGCTCCTCCTCAGTAATATCTTAATCTAGTCTAAAATTTTAAATTTATGTACTATCAAATTTATTTTAAATAAAATTTTTACAATGTGGAGAACTACTCTATTCCTATTTTACTTGCATAGATTCATACCTAATTGTAACCCATTTCTAGTCTCAATATCTCCTTAATTTGCTTTATCTCGTTTATATTTTTTTATTATAATATGTATGTTTATGTGCATATGTGCCGGAGCCTGCCAGCCAAGATCGAACAGTCCCTGAGAGGCAGAGTGAGGATTATAGAAAAAAGACAGAGATGAGAGAGAAAGAATCGGGAGGACTGACAGTGAATACTGCAGCCCCGAGTTTATTGAGCACACTCCATTTATACATCATGACTGCGCGGGAAACCCAAATCCCAAGTATGCACAAATAATTGCTGACATTTGCGTAGGAAGCCTGTTGCTAATCCTATCTTTCTCCTTAAAACATTCAGCTCACTCCCTGGAGCCACAAGTGTGCTTCTCAGCAGTTACAAGATTAGCAAAGTATTTGCAGGCTATGCAGACATCCTGCTGAGTAAACAATCCCTTGTCTACCCAAAGAATAGCTATCAATCAAACCGCTCCCAACACATATGTATATACGTTTATATATCTCTTTATAGCTATCAAAATTTTTTGATAAAAAATAATAAAAACCACTTACTGTGCTCTTAACATGGACACATTTAATCCCAGTACAATTTATGAGATAGATATTATTTACCCCATTTTGTGATGGAAGCAGAAATTTAGGGGAATAAAAAAGCACTTGCCCATTGTCACATGTACTATAAAAGGTAAGCTCACTCTGCATCAGATTTTTTTTCTTAATCTTAACAGTACAATGTTTTGTGTTGGTCTCAGCCTATCAATAATCACCATTGTGTCTGGACAAGCTGTTATTGCTGTGAATAGAGATTTGGTAGCTAGAGTCATTTATCTGGGTAACTAAAATGAAGCCAGAAGACTAGGAAGAAGTTTGTCTTACACACGTTCTAGACATCATGTTTCTCCATGAACTTCTGAACTTCTCAGCCAAGCCTATATCATATCCCTTCCTCATCATAAGAACCAAATCATCTACATTCTTTACTTTGAAAGGAGCCAACCTATTTTGCCAACCAGCATACTTCTTTTGAATGTTAAACTCAACCAATCCCAATTAACATAACCAGAATCCTTTATTTACAAGAAGAAGGCCAGATTGAGAATGACATATGTAACCCCAGCATTTATACTCTCTGCCTTCCTTTGTTCTCTTGGGAGCACAATTTAGACTGCTACTTGAATTTGTGTTTCCTAGTTGCAACCTCTGAGCTCAAATAAATTATTTTTGTTTCTATTTTAGCTCAACCTTCTTTCTTGATTTACATTCAAAACTGTGAAACACCCTCAGCAAATAATGATCTGGAACATGGTATACTTGGAGCCACACAGTAAAGAGTAAGGCGGAGGGAGAACATAATGTGCCTGGGCCCAGGGTTCTGCTTTTATTGGGTTTGAGGTTAGGGGTCTATGGTTTCATGGGACAATTCTATATTAGGAAATTTAAGAGTGGGAGTTTTAAAGTGCAGGAATCAAGCAGCCGAAATGGTCAGTTATTAAAATCAATCAAGATCTCTAAAAACAAAGGAGCCTGATGTAGGAGTGGTAGAGAAGGTTGGTTCTTTATATAGTCCTCTGGCTAACAATGCATTTATTTGAGATAGCTATCTTTAAAGTGGATGCCTTTTTGAAGTGGATGCCACAGGAATTAAAGCTGAAGTCAGGTATTTGTATTATAATAAAGAAAAACAAAATGTCAGGGTTTATACCACAATTCATAGTATCCTTAAGTATTTTTGGATAGACTTCATTTTTAAAAGTTTTAGATTTATAAAAAAGTAAGAAAATAGCATAAAGAGTTCTAATATACCATATTCCCAGTTTCCCTTTAATATCTTACATTACTATGGTACAATTGTCACACTTGATGAAATAATATTAACACGTTATTTTAAATGAAGCCCATACTTTATTCAAAATTTCCTGTTTATTTTTTTCATTCTATTCCACATTATATTTAATTATAATATTAGGCCCTCCCTTTTAGGATTCTCTTGACTTTAAATGTAAACCCTTGTTTTAGATGAACATTTGATGAGCATTTTGTAGGATGCTCTCCCATTAGAATTTATTTGATGTTTTCCTCATGATTAAAATGGGGCATGGTGGCCTTTTGAAAGGAAGTCCACAGAGGCAAAATATCATTTTCATTACATCATATCAAGGTTACATAATATCAATATGATTTATCACTGATATTAACCTTGATCATCCAGTTGAGATAGTGTCTGCCAGGTCTCTTAACTGGAAGGTTAATCTTGCCCTCACTTCCATTCCATACTATATTCTTTGAAAGGAAGTCACTAGGAGCAGATCACACTTAAGGAGTAGTGAGTTACCCTTCCTCTCTTTGAGTGCAGAGTATCTACATAAATTATTTGGGATTCTTCTGCAGGGGAGATTTGTCTCTTCTCCCCATGGATTTATTAATTCAATCATTTATATCATTATGATGGACTCATGGAATTTATTTTATACTTTGGATTATAATTTTTATATTTTATTATTATGTATTTTACATATAATTTATGTGTTTTATTCCTCAAAATGTTGCTGTATTGGCCACCAAGAGCTATTTAGTTGGCTCCTGAGTCCCTCTAACTTAACTCCATCAATACAGATTTTTATTTTATAAGCGTTTCCATGCTTTGTTACTATAAGAAGCTCTGGTCTCATCATATATTTCCTGTCCCTGTCCTAGAATCTATCATTTCTCTAAGAAGTTCTAGCTCCTTTTATTGGAGAATGGTATTAGATCTGGATGAATGGTGCACTTTTGTCATAGAGAATCCTACTTATAGTCCTGTTCAGCTCATAGAACAAAGAAATAATTCCATATACTAACTAATATATATATATACTTATCTATAAATCTTATAGATAACCACAAGTATTTATAAGCTAAACAAGAGTTCATACTGATGTCTTCAAGTCTAATTCATTATCACATAGATTATTCAAATTATTCCCCTTGCTTATCCGTAACTTCCATTCCAATGGTGAGAAATTTATTTCCCATTGTCCATCATCCAACCATTTAATTGTTCAATCCCAGTGTACATGTATAATAGTTTTAGAATTGTTAACCCATACTCCCTGCACACCCCCCCCAACGTGAAGCACTTTATTAACTAGATTGCAGTACTTATGCAGAGTTTCTTTTAACTTTTATCTTGCAGAAGCTGCACCTATTTATTTCCCCCTTCTCCATCAATGAGATTATCTTATACATTGATAGTACAGTCAGGTTGTTTTGTCACACTCTTTGCTCCATTTTGGAATACACTATCTCATAAGATTTTTTGTTTTTAATTGCATACATTAAGGTTTGCTCTCTCTGCTATAAAAGTTCTATGCATTTTGACTAATGCATAATGTTACATTGTCTATATGCAGCATCATACGGAATAAATTCATTGTCCTTAAAAAAATCCCTGTGCTTTACTCTATCCTCCTTCCCTTTGAAATCCTAGAAAACGCTGATCTGTCTATCATTTCTATATTTTGCTTATTTTGTAATGTATATTAATGAAATCATACAGTCTGTACTATTTACAGACTTTTTTTTCCCTTGTCAAAACATATTTATGATTTATTCATGTCTTATCTGACTTGGTAGTTCATTTCTTTTTATCACTGAATAGTATTCCACTATGTGTACACACCACTGTTTCTTCATTCACCTCTTAAAAGCTATCTTAATTACTTTCAATTTTTTTCTGATTATAAATAAATCTGCTGTGAACATTTGCTTGCTGCTTTTTGTGTGGACACAAGTATTCAAATCATTTGGGTAAAAACCTAGAGTGATTGCTAGATTTTATGTTAAGACTCTATTTAACTTTGCCAGAAACTGCCACTGTCTTATAAAACGGCTGTACCGTTTTGCATTCTCAACACAATAAATGAAATGTTCATGGGGTTTTGCAACTTCACTAGCAGTTGTTATTGTTTGGTTTTTGGAGTTAGCTTTATATGTATTTTTAACCTAATCTTAAAATATATATTTCCTAATGGTGAGTGTAGTTCATTTACATCTTTGAGATTATTCTTTTGCTTTTCTTTCCACCTTCTTTTTGTGTGCTTTTTACTTGTTTCTCTCATTTTGAAATGTTTTGCACTTATTGAAGTTTTTCTTCTCTTAGCTCTACTATATATATTATTTTAGTTGTTATCCTTGAAATTTTACTATGCATACCTAATAAAGTCTAATACGAATACATGAATCTTTATCTACCTAACTCTATTTTCCTGCTTTCTTTTCTCCCTATCTTGTTTTATTTTTAAATTCTACATGTAGAAATTACTTATATTATTTCATAGTTGTTTTTTTTTGCCTTTAAATATATATTACCATTATGTTTATTCTGTAGCCTTTTCCATTTCACGCTTTCCTTCTATCATCACATTTCTTCATGTCAGGAACTATGGCATATAGAAATTCCTTTGGTTAGGTTTGTTGATTTTAAATTTCTTAGATTCTGGTATATATTAAAGGGTCTTTATTTTAGCTTCATTCTTGAAATAAACTTTGCTAATGTACAGTTCCTTTTTTGCAGTTATTTGTCGCAGCAGCACATTGAAGATATTCTAATCCATTCTGGCTGCTTTAAATTTCAATGCATTTTTGTTTTTGAAAAGTCATTGTTTAAATTTATGAGTAGATAATCTTTCTTTCTTATAACTGCATTTAAATTCTCTGTATATTTGATTTCCTGCAGTTAACCCATAATGTGTCTATATACAGGCGATTTTTAATTTTTTTGCTTGTGAATCATTAACCTTCCTGAATCTAAATATTTAACCTTCTGAAAAATTATCAATTGTTTTTTTAATATGACACATTTCTTATTTTTTATATTTTTAAAACTTCATTTTTACATGCTTGATCCTATCAATTTATTCTCTATTTTTCCTAAGCTTTGTTTCATATGTCCTTTCTGCTTGTTTTGTTATAATTTTAAAAAACATGTTGTTTTACTTTCTAATGATGAATTCTATCTTTACCTATGTCTATTCTGCTCTATAAATGTTCTTTAAACCTATAATGTTATTTCTAAGAACTAATTATATTTTTAATTGTGGTGCTTGAGTCTTTTTCAAATAACATTTAGCATTTTCATAGTCTGTTATTTTATTCATTTTTTTCCCTCTTTAAAAATATTTTTAAACATATTGAGAGAATATATGTATATGCAATTTTGTTCTACTGAATATCCCCACCATTATTATTTAATATTTTTGATATATCTGGATAGTTTTAAACTTTCTAATTTACTACTTCTATACCCACTGATTCATCTGGCTACAAGTGATAAAACCTCAAATCAGACCTAGTTTAAGCAAACAAATTAAAAAACATAAAAGCTAATTTAAAACAAACATAGTGGATGCAGGAATAGAACTAAGTTCCAGGATGACCAGATTCTGAGACATTTATTCATACAGTAGTCATTAAAGCCAAAGGATTGAGATACTATGATCAGCTAATTTTGGATCATATGCTCTTGTCCTGTAAATGGAACATATTAACATAAAAAGAAGGCTAGGATGGCACAGACTCAGCTACTGAATCTCAACAGTCCTATCTTGTTTAATTCATCATTCCTTAGCACCCTATCTCTGTTATTTTTGAAACCTTACATTCTGAAATAGTTGTTCCAAAAATTTAGAAGCATACTTACACCGTACTTATTCTTTGTGTTCTATTTCTAATCACTCACCAAATCCTGTAAATTTTATGTACAGAAACTCTTTTGGTATCTCTAGCCATAATTGCTTCCAATATATCTTCTGTTTTATTAAAAAAGTTCCCTAACAAGTTTTGCTATCTTCAATCTACTCTTCATAGTGCAAAATAGAATAAACTTTCTAATTCATAAATATGATTGTGTTGTTCTTAGAAAGAACACTGGTATGGGCTTTCCAAATTAATCTCTACCCTGGATTAATGATCCCTAATAATTTGGCACCCAATTTCCCAAATCTCATCTCAAATTATCTTCCCTCATCACCATCATCACATAATCTCCATTGTGTAACTTTACTGCAACTTTATTTTTTTGTATATGCCATTTTCTCTTTAATATTTTAGTATTCATTTATTTTTTTAACTTTTTGCCTTCCTCCCCCTTCCATTACTTTCTCAACTCATCACCAACATTATTGTACTATTTTTCTTTTTCTTTTTTGCCTGAGTTAGTGTCCTACTTTTGGTGGGTGAAGAAATATGTTGTCTTAAAATTTAGTTTAAAATATATATCTCTGGGCAGAAGGATACATTTATATTTTTGGAATTACTGTTTTGTTTTTCTTGCTGTTTTTTTGTGTGCTTTTTAGTTGTCTAATTTTGCCCCATCCTCATATTTAATTCTTTTCTGTCTTTATCCATATTCCATGCACATGCATCTAATACGGAAATTTCAAAAAACTCAGTCTCTCAAATTGAGACTCAGAAGCATGAAATCTTGAAGAATTGTATTTCAGAAAAAACTGTCGTTGCATAAACTTATGAAAATTGATGTAAATGTTAGATATATGGCCTATAACCAGTTATGTTAAATCTTGCCAGTACTACGAATGCATACCTGTTTTCTCTGCTGCTTCAATGCAGGGACCTGAAGATGTCTCCTTGGCATTTGGCAGAGAGAAAGTAATTTTCTATTGGGACTTATCTAACTTTTCTTTAATTATTTTGAATCATTCATTTCTCATGTTATCAAAATTTCTTCAGAAGCAACTATTACTTCAAAACTGTATCTTGCTGTATTACTGTGATTTTATTGCCTAATTATTCCCCTTAAATGTGAATTATAAAATAAGAATTTCATGTTTTGGTCTTTCAGCATATACTTCTATTACAACTTACATTTATAATACCATGGAAACTGCAATTAGTTAAATTTATAAGATGTTCAACTTCTCTGTTAGATTTTAAGTTTCATAAGAACTCAGGACTGTGGTTATTATTATCACTTGTTCATTTCCAGAAACTAGAAAGATGGTTGGCACCTCATTCACGCTTTATTTCTTGAATAAACAAATTGAAAAGGTGAGGCACAAAAAAAAAGGGGCCAATATCAGAAGAAAATATAAAAGTATAATAATTGTTTCATTCCCAAGAGCCAATACAAATCTAACATTAATATGACTTTGATGATTAGCTAAATACAATAAATATAGAAGCATTAACAGCATTTTATACATCAGCGATGACTAACTTGAAGAGATACTGATTTATGCCCCTCAAAATTTTTATGTCTGTTTTGAGTGATCTCTAGAGTCTATATGTAAAAAGTTTAAAACATATTTATGCATTTAATATAATAATACCTCTGTATCTTTTATGGGCAATTCATCACTATTCTGGGTTACCTAAATTTTTACTCCAGGTTAAAATGCTAAAATTCAATAAAATATAAATATTTTACACTTAAAAATAAAAAAATACTTTCTTGTCACTAAAAAGAATGTAATTTTGTTTGAAAAAAAATACTTGCTTTTTCGAAAGATAAATACTCTGTCAAATGATAGAAAAAAATCTATTTACTGTTAGACATAAACATTTCCAATAAGAAACTATGTCAAGATAATGATATGCATCACTTATATAAGGTGTATCTCTCAATTCATTTTTAGAATCAAATTATCCTTTATGAATAATTTAAACCTATATTCCTGGAATAGTGATTTAAAATCATTATACTGTTAATGTATTAAGTAGTAAAGTTAAAATTAAACCATTATTTGGCTTTCGATAAATTTTCTATTAGGTAGTTAGAAAGGATGAAATTGCTTTGAAAATATCAAACAAACAAGCTGTTTTCTATCTGTCTATTTTTATTTCAAAATGTTTCTTAATCATACAGAGTAGAAACAACTAATATTATGAGTTTAATCGATGGAATATTATTACTGAAATATAAAATTCAAGGTACTCTGACTTTTAAACTTAAAATGTAAGACAGAACAAAATAATTTTTTCAAGAGTTGTTACCTTAAAAATGAAGAGTTGCTTTACCATATTTACCTTGAATAAATAAAAATTTTTCACATTTAAAACATTTTAATTTTGAAATAACTCTTCAAATGAGTGGCATATAAAGTAGGTTATATATTCTTCATAAAGTATTGCTTCTCTGTAAATATGTTCTAATGAATATATAAAACAGTAAGTCAGTGTTTACTTAAACTTTTGGGATGATGTATATAAAAAAAAATACAAAGAAAACATTTGTTGACCTACTCTTGAAATATTTCTGATTGAATTAGGAAGAAATTTGTTCAATGTTAGCCTCTATATGTAGATTTTTGTGTGTATATTACATTATAATAGTAACAAATAAGGGTGTGTTTTCTTTGTGACCAGGATTAATAGACTTGTACAAGAAAATTACTGTTCCTACACTTTTGTGCAGATGTTCCATATTCTATTTTTCTAATGGATGATAAATTTCAAGACAATAACTTTAGTATTAACACTAAGAAAACTTTGAGTGCAACTTTTGAATTAAAAATTCTTTAGCATGATTTCTGCACTAGCAAAATTATTGTAAAATATTTGTATATAATTTAATATCAATAGCATAATGGTGTCACATCACTGTCACAAGCAATATGCAGGATATATTAACCTTATCAATAAAAAACAAAAAAAAGCTAAGATAAAATTCTGGGTCAGAAAACAAGAAATATTTACTGTGATGTGGAATCAGGTGTTTGTATCAAGTTGCTCAGTTTAAAAATATATTCCACAAAGGAGGAAGTTAACAGTAGTTTCTGACCAAAGAATCTTCATATTAGATTGTAAAATCAACAAGGAGATAATCAAAGAGTGGGTCAAACACTAAGTGTCTCTATGATAGTACAATCTGTAGAGCATCAATCTTTTCTTATCCATCAACCATGAGAACACCACAATCTTTGAATAAACTCTTGGAGATTTCCTATTTAATTCAGTTCTTGTCCACACACACACACACACACACACACACACACACACACACACACACGGTAAATTTCTTATAACTAATTCCATGATTTGATGTGAAGTTTCATTCATTCATTCATTAGTTTTTCTGTTAAACAGGCTCGATGTTAGGTCTGGAGCTCATGGAGGTCAGTCGAATGCCAAGGATATCCATAGAAACTTAGCTGGTATCAAGTTTATAGTTCACAAGAAATTCAAATATTAAACACATAGTTACCTAGACAATGAATTAATTATGTTAGTCTTTGGAGGAAGTAAAAGTTTCATTTCTAGTAATTACATAAACTATTAATTAGTTATGTAACAACTGTGACAAATGTTATGAGGAAGAGGATGTGACCTAAGAAAATAAAAATTGAATGGACAAATTCTTTTTAAATCGTTAAAAAGCTTGGTTTTTAACATGTAATATTAGAAATAGAATCTAGTAATTTTTAAAATGATTTTTCATTGGTATTATGAATTTTCACACCCTTCAGAAGAGATACATAGTTAACAGAATAAAAAATAAATATAACAATAATGTAAACAGTGTATTTTTAAAAAATGATATTGGGCTTACCTTAAGTTTAAAGATAATTGGAGGTATGCATGCTATGTTATACTTTGCACAAAAAGAAACTGCTTAAGAAATACAGTATAGAGATCTTTAGATAATAACTTACAAAAGAATGAATGAAAACTCTTGATAAGGGTTGGGAAAAATAAGGTCTGGTTCCACATTTAATTTAATTGTAAAACTTAGACTAACATTTGCTGAGATCAAGTTCTGACTTTTTTGTCACATTCATCATGCGATCAGGGCTATTGGATTCTGAAAGTACTATAATCACTGAATAACTCTAATTTTTGTTTTGTAGACCAAAATAAAACTCTTGTCCTCCAAGATAGTAAATGAATTGAAAAAGGAACTTTCAAAATGAACCATTGCAGTTTGTTTTTGATTCAAACTTCAGTTTCCATTAAGAACAACCTGATCTCCTATACCTTTCATATACTGATATATATTTAATATACTGGTATAAACACTGACCTGCTCAGGCAGAAGGAAATGAATCTGATTCCCAAGTCCATTAAACAGTCAAGTTTCAAAAGTACAAGAACAATGGGTTTGGAAATATCAAGATGTTGGTGAGAAAATATATTTGCATTGTTCTTAAGCAGAAGTACATCAAGTGGAAATCTAACTAAGAAGGCCATGAGTTTTGCAACTTCTCATGTCTTCCTGAGACTTAAATGCATAAGAAATACATAGAGACTTCATGAACTCAATCAAAGTATTACTGGAAAATCAGCCTTTAATTTTTTTTTCATGTATAAAAGGTAAATGAGTCATCAGATTTATTAATTTAAAAATAACAATAATAATATATACTTTAATAACATGTTGGATAGTGAAGTGGATGTTTTTATATATGCTAGTATTAGCTGTACATAAAAGCAAATAAATAAATGAAGTAACAAATAAATACTGGGAAATTAAAAAATAAATATTTCTTCACATAAAAAACACATAAATAGGTCTGGCAGCATAGCTCTGCAAAATTATCAGGACAAAAATCTCCTTTTTGCTTTGTGTTTTGACTGAAGTGTGTGGCTTTCATCCTGGCTATTACCTACCTCATTGTTCACATGACTATTAAACTCCCTGCTGACAGATACCTACTTTCTGGGCAGAAGGAAGAAAAGGGGAGGGGCAGAATCTCAGCCTCTAAATTGAGTCTTATCCCTGAGGAATATTATCCAGGAGTTGCACATAATAATTTCTCTTATAAGTTTCTGAGCAGAAATGCTAAGCAGAAATTGGCCACATAGCCTCAAATAGCTGCAAGGCATACCGAGAAATGAAATATAGTTTTATTCAGTGGGTCACATTATCTGTTATACTGTTATGAAAAAAGAAAGGTTTTTAAATTTGTATATGCATGGCTAAATTTGGGTAAAAATTTAGCAGTCTTTGTCACAGCATTATAATTATAACCTCTTCTTCCCCTTCTTTCCTTCCTTCCTCTCCCCATAATTTCTTTCTCAACTAAGAAGAAAACAGAGATGAAAAAGTCCAAGTGACTGGCTTAAGATTTTATAACTATTCTCATTCCAAGTTCTGTATCTTTAACCATGCAATTTCATTCAAAATAAAACATGTTATTTAAAGTTAAAAACAAACTGCATTTATTTAGTCCATTTGAGCTGATTTTTGTGTGTGATGTTAAGATGTGTCCAATTTCAATTTTTGTATGTAGACATCCAGTTTTTTCAACATCATTTATTGAATAGACTGTCTTTTCCCCAATGGGTATATTGACATATTTTTGAAGACTATTTCACTGTGTGTGCATGGCTTTATTTCTTTGCTCTTTGTTCCATTGGTCTTTTGTTTTCGTACTAAACTATTTTGTTTTGATTACTGTAGCTTTGTAATATAATTTGAAATCAGGGAGTATGATTCCTCCAGTTTTGTTCTTACTTAAGATTACTTTAGCTATTATTGGTCTTTTGGTTTCAATACAAATTTTATTTTATTTTTTCTTATTTCTGTGAAAAATACCATTGAGATTTTGATGAAGATTGCAATGAGTTTGTAGGCAAATTTGGGTAGTATAGACATTTTTACAAATACATGAATAGATTTCAATTTGTTTTTGTCTTCTGCAGTTGCTTTTTATCAGTCTTACACTTCTCACCTCCTCAGCTAAATTTGTTCCTAATTATGTTATTCTTTTCAATGTTATTGTAAAGCAAATTGTTTCCCAGAGATCCAGAGAGGTCATTGTTAGTATATAGAAACGTAACTGATAACTGATTTTTTGTATATTAATTTTGTAGCCTGTAATTTTACTGAATTTTTTTAAGCTTTTTTTTTTTTTCCTGATGGAGACTTTAGGATTTTTTACATATAAGATCATGTAATTCACAGAGTAAATTAACTTCTTCCTTTCTGACTTAGATGCCTTTTATTTCTTTTTCTTGCCTGGTTTCTCTAGTTAGAACTTCCAGTACTGTGTTGAAGAGAAGTGCTGAGAGTGGGCACCCTTGTCTTGTTCCTGATCTTAAAAACAAAGTTTTCAGCTCTCTACCCCTGAATATGATGTTAACAATGGGCTTGGTAATATATGATCTTTATCATGTTGTGGTACATTTCTTCTATATTTAAATTATTAAAAGTTTTTGTCATAAAAGGATATGAAAATTTCGTCAAATACTTTTTGTGCAACTATTGAGATGATCATATGATTTTTATCTTTCATTTTGTTAATGTGGTGTTTCACATTTACTGACTTGCATATGTTGTACCAGCACTGCATCCTATGAATAAATTCTGTTGGATCATGACATATGATCCTTTTAATATGCTGTTGAATTCAATTTTCTATGGTGTTGAACTCAATTTTCTAGTATTTGTGTTGAGGATTTTTATATGTATGTTCATCAGGGATATTGGCCTGTAATTTCTTTTCTTGTGTTGTCCTGGTCTGGTTTTGGTATCAGGGTAATGCTTGCCTCATAAAACTAGTTTGAAAGTGTTTCTTCTCCTCTTCTTTTGAAAGAATTTTAGAAATATTGATATTAATTCCTCTTTAAATGTTTGATAGAACTCACCAGTAAAGTCACCTACTCCTGAATTTTTGTTTGTTGGGAGGTTTTTCATTATTGACTCAAACTTCTTACTAGTAATCACTGTGTTCAAATTTTCTATTTCTTCCTGATTCAGTCATGGTAGTTCCTATATTTCTAATAATTTATCATTTCCTGTAGATCATCCAATTTATTGGTATTGTAACTGTTCATAGTAGTCTCTTCTGATTCTTTATATCTTTATATTGTATGGTATCAATCTAAATATCTTTTCTTTTATTTCTGATTTTATTTATTTAAATTTCATTTTTCCTTTAATCTAGCTAAAAGTTTGTCTATTTTGTTCATTTTTTTTAATCAGCTTAGTTTTGTTTATGTTTTCTAATGTTTTTCTAGTCTCTAGTTCTATCATTTCTTCTCTGATTTTGCTTTTTCCTTCCTCTGTTAACTTTGGATTTCATTTCTGTTTTTGAAGTTCCTTGAGATGTTGTTAGGCTATTTGAGATCTTTCTTTTTTTCTTAATGTTGCCATTTATTGCTATAAACTTTCCTCTTGGAACTGCTTGTGCTGCAAACCATAAGTGTTAGTATGTTGTGTTTCCATTTTTGTTTGTCTCAAGATGTTTTTTACTTCTTTTTTGATTTCTTCTTTGACCCATTTGTTGTTCAGAAGTGTGTTCATTGCCATATATTTTTGAATATTCCAGTTTTTCTCCTGTTATTGATTTTTAGTTTCACACCACTATGGTCAGAAAAAAAAATACCTAATAAAATTTCAGTCTTCTTAATTTTAAGACTTATTTTTTGGTCTAACATATAATCTGTCCTGAAGAATGTTCCCTGTGACCTTGATGAAAATGTGTATTAATTACCCACATATCCATTTTGTGTAAGTATTCTGAAATATTATCTCTAAAAAATTAGTTAACATTCATTCCTCAGTAGTAGTAATATTTGAAATAACCTACCATATCATGTAATTCTATCAATTGTATCAATTTTGGGGTCAAAAACCCTGCAGCATAAAAATTTCAGAATTGATAAACTACATTTCGTGTGGGTTAAAATACACAATTACTTCATTGGGCAATAGGGACACACCCTTAATTGTATCAGACTAAAGATAGAACGCAGTCCATAGGACCATCATCACTTCTGACAACAAACACATAGTACAGGCGTCCCCAAGACCACTCCTACTTTTGATACCAAGTGAAGTTTGAAGGTTCTCAAAACCATCTTCAGTTATGATAATCACTATAAGCACTCACAAAACTTACTGAAAGCTATTATATGTATGGTCAGTTTATTGTAGTGAAAAAAAAAAGAGGTTAAAATCAGCCAAGGCAATCAGGAGTAGAGTCCATGAAAGTTTTACTTCCAAATATCTTCTTCCACTGGAATTTTAAACAGTGTTAACTTTCCTCACAATGAAGTGTTATAATATTCATGGTGTATTTGCTACCACAGAAGCTTACCCAGTCCTTGGTATTCAAAGTTTTATTGGGGCTCAATCATATACATATGGAGCATCTGTGTAACGATTAGGCTCTAGTCCCTCTAAAGATGGACCGAATACCACACAAATCAAAGCTACATCACGAGCAATATTTTAGACCATTGTGGCCCAAGCCTCCCAAGAAAAGAAAGATATTCTTATCATGTAGGACATATAGGCCCTAAAGCTAAGGGCAAAGCCAAACCTCTCTTTAGGAAAGGTTAAATTCTTTACCACGCGCGCGCGTGCACACACACACGCACACATACACGCTTCATTTGGAAAAATAAATAAAAATAAATTAAGATGTAAACAGATGCAAATGCTTATCATTTTTGAGACATAAAACAGCCTCATATTCTACTGATGTTTTATTATGGAAAAAAGAAAAATCCAGACATGGGATGAAGAATTATTATCTGCCTTTTCTTTTCGTGTAGAAAAAGAAAAAAATGAGAATTATACTAATGTCAATCTTGTACTTAGGAAGAAAATTAGATATTCTTTAAATGTCCTAAAATAAAACTTAGGGTGATGCACAGTTCAACTTCTGAGATTGGAATTTCAGCTTTAAATTTATAGTGTGTAAAATGAAACAGACTGTAAAAAGCATGTACCATATACAGCAAATAAGAAAAATGTTATGAAGTTCAGACTCATAGTGAGTAACTATAGTTATGGGTTACAAATGTGACAGAAAAGAGAATATACTGCCAGCCAGATTTCAGTTTTTCAACTCCACAGTTCTCCATCTTGCAAACTGAGAAATATATTTCACCATTTTTGATTTAACCATAGTTGATGGAACTAAGGAATAGTTCCTCTCTCCCACAGTGAAAGTAATGATTTGTTTAATGTATTTTTCCTCTGGTTGACCTAGCGGATTTGAGAAATGAACGGTAATTTGTATAATGCATTATTTAAAAAATATAGCTCCTGACACAAATAGGAATGGAAGAAATAATATTTGCAAGTGTTTCAGAAACCCATAAAACCCAACAATGATTTGCAATATTTCCTTCTTGATTAATAAATATGTCATATATATTTCTCAAAATATGAACTCAGCTGCAATTTTTCAGCAGCAGAAATTACATAGAAACTGTTAATTTGTTGAGGAATTACTGTTTAAAAGTAGAATAAAAGGGTCTATCAATTATAAGAGAGTATACAAAAACTTCACAGTCTTTACAGATGAAAATGGCCAATTGAGAAAAAAGTATCCACCAAATGATTGCTTGCTACATAACACCAAACATAAGGTGTGCAGGTATTTTCTGTTAAATTTCTTCCTGACACATAAAATTCAAAATAAAGGCTTGGTATAATATTTAAAATGTTTTGTATTCTAAAGGCTAGGTAGCTATGCTGACACTTTTAATTTATTTTTAGGCAAGTATATCATATTAGTGAAAAAAATGTTTAAGGTTATCCAGGGATAACCTGTTTTACCAATTTAGTCTTTTATACATTTATATTTCAATGTTTGTGTGCACGTGCACAATGAAATATAATTTTTCTTTTGCTTGGAAAAACACTTGCCACTATTACAGGATATGGCAATTTTCTAATAGAATTTGAATTTGTATTAGAATTTCTGTATGAAATTTTAATGTCCACATATTAATACCACTTATTTAATCAATCTTCTGTTTAAAAATGTATTATAAAGTTTGTTGTTTCATGAAGAATCCTTCAATAGTTATATTTATACATTATATTTGTTCACTTTTGAGAATAAATTGTCCATTTGCTATTCCCAATAGTTTATTAGCATTTATACATATATATTTTTAATTTGTTTCAACTCTTTATATAGTAAAGATTTTGGTATTATTTCATGTTGATTATGAGTTTTTTTATCAATTTCTCTTTGTAATCTTGTTTATGATAGTTTTTACTATATTTAAAATTTGTATTTTTATTTAAATTTACAAATATCTTGTTTATAGTGCTGTCTTTGTTATTATTATTAGAAAAAAATTCAATTTCATGTGTCCATTTAAAAATTTTTATTTATCTAATTATTTTGAGTAGAAGAACACTTTGTTGAAGAGATTAATTTTGAAAGTTCTTTTTAATGTGAGAGGTTTAGGAGGGATAGAAATTAGAGTACTACCTACTTTGATCTTTATTCTTACAGTGAGGGGAACTTCAAGGGCTACACCCTCACTGGGAGAGATTGCCTATGGACACTTTTTCCACTCTTGATAACTGATTTTCTGTTCCTGAGTTACTTTCTTATATACTCTGCCTTATGGCTCATTTACCTTGCTATCCTTTTTCCTTCTCAGAAATAATTCTCTTTATCAAGTCTCTTATTCTAAAAATTTTAAATCAGTTTCGGATAACCATAATATATAACATTTCTCACAGGAGAAATGTCACCGCTTTATTTCAACCTTTAGTATACCTCCAACTTTCCTGGAATGAGTGTGGACACTAAACCTGTTCAATTTCAGTTTATACAAGTGGAAGCATTAGATATACTTCGCTTCTAAACTAGACTTTCACACATTACCAGTGGGAATAAGCTAGAGTTTTTCTAATATTATCTCTTCAGAAAGCTTATCTTTCAAAAAAATTAATAAAAATAATTCCCTTATTAGGTATGGCCACATCCTAAAAAAGAATGTGAATAAGGAGCATTTGTCTCCTCTTTGCTTATTTTGGGGACATTTCACAAAAATAATGAGTTAATTAGATGTTATTTCTTATAAAGTTATTATAACAATTTATATCCAAATGTATATATATTAATATAGCATAAGGAATTCTAATAAAAGGCAAATGTCCCTGACTAATTTCCTCACATAGCTTTGCAATCAGTAGCATCCATATTAAATTATTTAGTGTTAATTCTCTGTTCTTCACATTCCTAGTACTAAATAAAAAAGGCATAGACTCTTCTATTCTTCTTTACACATGCCTTTGTAACTCTCCACTTATCAGTTTGAGATGTCAGGTTACCTTCACCTCTCTCCCCCATATACCCTCACAAATATCTTGTGATATTTCTAAACTGTTGTGTTATTATTATTTTATTTATGTTATGCTATTAAATATCTTTGTAATCTTAAACTTTTGTTATTTGTGCCCTTAAAGTTTGACAGTAAGTCACTATTTCCTCACTATGTAAATTGAAGATACTACCATTCCTTTGCCTCTCTTTTCCTTCCACTTCTCTAAATAATGCATTGGCTTTTATGGTTTTAAAATATATACAGTTTATATTTTGTAGTTTGTCTATAGGATGACTCTAATTGTTAAAAATACTTATTA
Source organism: Cynopterus sphinx (assembly GCA_030015415.1). NCBI lineage: Eukaryota > Metazoa > Chordata > Mammalia > Chiroptera > Pteropodidae > Cynopterus > Cynopterus sphinx. The sequence goes on along the minus strand of CM057379.1, from coordinate 48,495,556 downwards.
ATATATAAAATGTGATATTCAGTAATGCACTGACATTTCATTTTTTTCTTCATTATCAGGCCATTACGCAAAGTTTATGTCCCTTAATAAGCATTTGTTAAGAATAAAAGTTAGACAATTTCCTTGAACTGGATCTATTGTTCAAAATTATGTCACATTTTAGTGTGCATCTTTATCTATCCACATCTTTATCGTTATAAATATTATTTCATCTAATATTTTTCTTAGATATGCTAAATTTCATTCTTTATATGAATAGGATGTATCTTTAAAATTAAGTTTTATAACTGGGCTATAATAGAAATAGGAAAGCATTTTATGTCATCTTAGTAGCCCATCACTATAATAACTAATTAAATGATTTTATATTTTATAATAATCTTCCTCCTCCAAACCCTACAAGTAGACCTTCCTAGATTTTCCAGGAAGAGAATGACATCTTATAAAAACTGGTAATTTTAATCTGTTTTCCTATTAGTTTTATATCTTAATGCATTTTCTTGTCTTTTATCACTGTCCCAAATAAAATTCAAGTTTCCTGAGTGCCGATCATATATATGCTTGTTCATACTCAACAAAGAAAGAATTATTCTGCAAATGTTATTGAATAAATTAACATGTGTTTTAAATAAAAGTGGTATGTGTTAATTCCTTATATTCTTCCTGATATTAGAACTTCTTTTCATGTTTTATCCAGTTATGCCTGAGTTACTTCTTATCATCCATTTACTTCTTATCAACTACTTCTTATCATTCATTTCCTCCCCTTTTTGAACTAGAATGTCCATATCATTACCTGTACTCTTCTCAGCCCTTTAAATTTAGTAACTCACATAATTTTCTAAATAATTTTGTGAGGGAGATTTTATTATCATCTGTTTTTCTGGTGAGTAAACACAAGTAACTTTGTCAAACACCATATATCTAATAAGAATTAGCTATAATATCTGAAATCTGGAAAGCTACAAAATTTATGTACTTGATCCTTATACCACACTGGTTTACATTTACTTTTCTAATTAAAATGTAATTGAGATTCTAATCTTTTCTTTAATCTTAGATTCATTCAGAAAGTATTTTGTTTGATTATACTAATTGCCGTTATTTCAGTAGGACATTAAAGAAAGTGCTTAAATAAGGTATACTTTGTTTGTTATAAAACACGTTCATTTTAAGTGTAAATTTTGATGTTTTGAAAATTTATACAGTTGTGCTATCACCACTGCAACCCAGTTTTAGAACATTTCTCTTACCCAAACAATGTCCTTTATGCTCATTTTGTTTGTCTGGTCCCAGACAACTATAGATCTGCCTTCTGTCTATACAGTTCTGCCTATTCAATAAATTTCATAAACATACAATCATGCAATTTAATTTTTGGGGTTTGGCTTATTTCACTTAGCATGATGTTTTTGAGATTCATCCATGTTATTGCATTTAATAATGCTTGCAGAGATTGACTACAGTAAGGTAGCATGAGGAGCTCTGCTGTCCCACTCTAGGGAACTGGTGAAAATTTTAAATAATTCAGTAAAGCTACATACATACATATATACATATACAGAGAGAGTCAGAGAGTTGAGTATTTACTGGGTGATGGTTATATACATCTGTGAATATATTAAAAGCCAATTTTTAAATGGATAGATAGTACGATATGTGAATTATATCTCAATGAAGCTGTTTTTTAAAAAAAGTTACTTTTCTTTTTATTATGGACATATATTATATTGTACACATATCTCAGATTTAGTTTATCCATATACCAAGATGACAGATATTTTCCTGATTCCATTTCTAGACAATTATGAATAAAGATCCTATGACCATTAGCTCAAGTCTTTGAGTAGATAAAAATTTTTATTTCTCTTGGGTAAATACCTAAAGGTCAAATTTCTAGGACACATAATAGGTGTATGTTTACCATTTAAGAGACTGTTAAATGCTTTCTAAAGTACCTTTATTCACTAACAATATATGAGTCTTTCAGTTTCTCCATATCCTCGTCAAAACTTGGTATAATTTCTTAATTTTAGTGATTATAGTGGATGTATAGTGGCATATCATTGTTGTTTTAATTGTATTTCCTTAACATTAATAACACTGAGCAAATTTTCATATGAATATTAGGCATTTGTATATCATCTTTGTTTATTTAAACATTTTTTCCATTTCAAAAACTAGGTCAATTTTTTTTCCTTATTGTTGAATTATAAGAGATTTTTTTATATATTTTGGATACAAAATCTTTATCACATATACATTTGGTATCTTTAGGCCAATCATGGCTTGCCTTCATTTTTATAATGGTACCATTATAGAGCAAAAGTTTTTAATTGTGGTGATTCAGAGGGACTTTGGAAGGATGGAGGTAAATATATGGCCTCAAAATTAATATTAAAATATAAATCTATAATTTTATAATTAATTTAAATATATTAAGTAAGCCATTATTTTGATGTAGTATATTTGTGATGGTAAGAGACAGAGGAAAAAATATCCTTGAATCTGTTAATAGTATTTGAGATAACAGCCATTAAAATTTCTTTCTATTGATAAATGCTTATCAATTCTTCAACTACTAAAAGGATGTACAAAGCACAGAGAGAATTTGAAAAGCTCTGAAAATTGAAAATACTTTAGAACTTGAGTCTCTGTAAACATCTCTATCGTTTTGGATGATCGAAACAGAAAGAATATCAGAAAATATCTGTCTTAAAATATTGAAATGTCAGCCCCCTAGTTATTAAGTAAGCATCAGTCTTTATCTATCATCTTCCTTGAATGAATATTAAAAATTTTAAAAGATGTGTATGTGGATGAATGGATGGTGATCATTTAAAGAATGGACAACATCTGAAGTACTTAACATGTCAATTAAACCACTGAATAAGATAGGTATGAAAATAAAATCAGGTATATAACTGAGTTTTATTTGTCATTTTCTCAAACTATCATTCAACAAAGTTTCCTCTTTAAATGCCAACTCTATTGATTGTTTTGTATATGATTAGTTCTGGTGTTACTCTGCTACAGTTGCTTTTCGAGTTACAAAGACCTATCAGAGGACTGCAAAAGCAAATGAAGCAATGGGCATTCAAGGTGGGTAAAAAGGGGACTAATTGATGCATTAACTCTTAGCAAGTAAGATTTCATCTGCAAAATAACATTATTGAGATCTTATTATATTCTCTTAACTGGGCAAAGAGCCATTACTTTGAAGTCATATACATAAAAGTCATGTCAGTTTTCCATAGGTCAATGGAAAGGTCATTATTTATATGTTTAGCTATTTAAATAAGAATATACTGAGAATTTGTATAGTTACATTACTATTGATAATTTAAATGTGATTTCTTACAAAACTAGTTGAGTAAGTTAAAAGTTATCATCTATTCATAATGGTAACAATATAAACTGGATTTATATATTGAACTACACTTACGGATTTATTCTCCAAAAAATCAAAGCCTCTTTATAACAAGGGGAAAGTAGCTGCGGGCCACATTCACTCTTCTGTATAATAAAACTGTTATACTAGGTTATCTTTCTTTTCTTTTTCATGAGAAGTTTATGGTGAAATTTATTTAAAAATTTTTAAAATCCATTATTCTACAAATGAAAAATAGTCTATTGTGCTTATGTTGTGTGATACTCATATCTATTACAGGCAAATAAACTATAATGAAATGCTCATCTCTATAATTTAGTACTGTTTATCTAGGTATTGAGACTATTTTATATTTGATAGATCTATAACAGCATTTGTCAACTTATTCCATTAGTAAATGACTTTTTCAACTCTAGATTTTAAAATTATTAATTTAAAAATTAATTACATAACTTTGTTATTTTATCTAGAGGTTGTTGTTTGAAAGAGTCAAACAATGTAGACTAAATGTATTTTATTTTTTAACTCAAGCCTTTGTAGAAATGTTGAAAACCCAACTACTGGTCAGCACCTTTCATACAGTAATTGCTCTTTGATTGTTGGTAGTTATCTCCTGAAATAACTTTTCAAATGAAAATTTTAAAATAAAATGGAAAGAGTGTAAATACAACATAGAGAAGACAGAATGGATCTTTAATAAGACTAGCAGAAATAGAATATGCCATGTTTTTGTTTCTTACTAAACTTTGCTTCAGTGATATCACCAACTGTAATCTTGTTAAGTCCCCTCACAGTTTCTTCAAATGAAAAATAATCCCTGAAAAATGATGAATTGATAGTCTTTTGTACTCTTTACTACTTAATATGTTCTGGAAGAATATTTTTGATTCAACCAGGGTCACTGGTATCATTTAAGTATATCTTCATCATATACAAATAAAAACTAATCTTTCTTATATGGGCTGATTTCAGAGCAATATTAAATCTCTATGCTTTTATAGTTTTAAGATATTGAATGCTGACTGTACCCTTTACAAAGAAAGCATTTCTTACTCCTTTCTTTGTTTATGTTTCAAACACTAAATTTCAAATTCCAGAAATTAAATATTCATATAAAAAGTGTATCATTCTTTGCCTTGTCCTTGTGAGATATTACAAGGCTAATGCTTTTGATTTTTTCTCTAGAGCAAAGTAGTATGGCACTAATTAAATAGAATGCCTGTCATCTGTTTTCTTCCCTGAATATAAAATCAGAAGTGGAGTCTTGGCAAATAGTCCAAATAGCAGAATTAACCTTTAAAATATAGGTGATTTCTTCAGTATGTTCTATGAATATTGTACATAAAATATAATGAGGTACTATAATGTAATCACCTCTTGATCACATCTAGTGATGAAATACACATTGGAGAGTCATTTTAAGATTTTAAAAAATTTAAATTCTTTCTGGTGTTGGGAATTTTCCTAATTTAGATTAGTTTACACTTAGTTTTAAATGTTTACATTTCAATTTCTTAAATTTCTTGACTATATTTACTCAGATTTAATGTACCACATTGCTACATATTCTTTTGGGAGTGAGAGAGGGATTAAAGGTGATATTGGCAAGGAAGAAACCTGAACAATTACTTCCCTTGGCTACAGAGCACTATTCTATAGGATGTTAATATTTTTAACTCCAACATTACTATAAATAGTAGTACCAGTGAATGCTGACATATGTTTATGAAAATGATGGTCTGTCATAAAGCATTTTTGAGAAATTAAAAAAAAATAGAGCACTGAGCTTTAATATGTTAATGTTGTAAATCTAAAAAAAGAGGATTTTCTTTGAACAAGTTTTGAAGAGATTACTGAAGACAAAAAAACAAAAACAAAAAACAAAACAATCTTCTTTTGAGATCAGTCTTCCATTGAAATCAAGTAGAAAATCCAGTTTTATAGAATTGCTGTGCAGATGCTATCTTCAAATCTGCCAACAAGAGTAGCAGTAGGGACAAAGACATAAAAGGAACCAAGAGTTGCAATTTCAAGTTTCCATTTTTAATATAAGTAACGTACTTTTTGTGTCCATAAAGAAAGCCTTGAAATTTTTTTTTTTTAAAGCATCTGGAGTTGTAAACTACTGAGATTAATTATTAATATTTTATTATTTTTAGATAGTATGCCAACACAATGTTAGCAATTTAACACTGACAGCTGCTTAATTCTAGATGTTTTCAATGACCTACTTTTTTGAAAGAAAACCAATCTAGGGGTCAGGGTATTAGATAATAAGAAATCTGTTTGTACTTTTTGATCTTGCTATCCTCACATTCTTTAATGACTATGCCTCTTAAAGATTGATCACTTTCAGAAGTCTGAGCTTGTAAAATCTTTAAACCTATTTGCAATAGATGGCAATTAAAGACTGCCATTTCAAATGGACAGAGACTTTTCATTCCATTCCAACTGACCTTCTTCTCTGACTGTCACTTTACTGTTGTAGAATTTTTATGAGCTACACTGCTGACAATTTTTAGGCCACTTAAACCGTGTCTTCAAGAACAAAGTTAAAAGTATATCTGCAAATTTAGTCAAGTAACCTATCTTCTTAGACATCTGATTATGCTGAATTGATGTATGAACCACAAAAAACATCAATCAATCCTCCAATTTGTATGTTACATTCTTAACCTCTTAGTTGCTTATATCACTGATGGCTTTCCCACTGGTAGTACATCAGTACAGTACTAACATATAGTGGGCAAATATTTTGAAATAAACTCTAGGAAAAGGTTATTTTAATAAACTGATGAAAAATAGAAGGTGAATTTAAACCTTAGAGGCATATTTCAAAGTATTATTTTCAAAAAATGGTGAAAGTCTATATTCACATATCCCACTCAACAAATAAAACTATTAATTATACATTTTTTGGAGTTGCAAGGTCTGTAATTTATGATGAACTTATTAAATTTCACAAATATTTGTCAATGGTATGGTGAGTTTAAATCCCAGTTTCCAAATTTTTCGTGTAAAAGGACTGAAAAAAAGCAAAAAGCAAAAAGCAAAAAACAAACAAATAAATAAATAAATAACCCTAAAAAACAAAAACAGATTTTTCTAACTATGCCCAGAAAACCTGTTGGTAGAATAAAAACCTTTAATAAGCACACAGATATAAGAGGACTTTCATAATCTAAAAGTAAAATATGCTTTGGACCAGAAATTGTTCAGAGTTAGGGAAATAATTTCTTCAACTTTAAGACCTATAATCTATACATTAATTAAAAAAAAATCTTTTTCCCTTCAAAATTTAATGTCTATTATAATCCATACTATTGGATTTGACTAAACATCTCTGTTTAGGAAAATGTTCCTGTTCTACATATAGTAGTAATCACAGAAGGAACCTAGGCAATCTCTCAAAGTACCTTAAATCCTTGTGATTCCTTAGTAGCGCAGTACAGTGAAGGCTAATATGATCCTTAGCCTTCCTCTACACTGAATAACAGCAAAAATGATATTGAAATCCAGGTTGGCTGACTCCACTAACAAGTATACAATATACATTTCTAAATAACATAGTAGGGACTTTATGAAAAAAAAGTAAAGCTAATATGTTTGGAAAAGTGTGGTAAAGGAAGGCGGAGAAAAATGAATATTACTGGGCACCTTTCTATGCATACACCATAATATATCTAGCCTACACCAAATCTAGCACAGTGGCAGTGTAGCGGAGAGAGGGAGACACCTCATATTGCTCATATGTACCATTTGCCCACCATAGGCCACTGCCTCTTTGGTTTCTTTTGTTTCATCTATGAATTACAAGATTCAAAAGGCCCTGCAAATGAAGTCCTTCTAAAAGAAGGTAAGTTACTGAACAACAGGAAGCAAGAATGATAGTAAACACTATAAATTGCAAATAATTTTAATTCTAGCTTTCTCCATCATTTGGCTTCAGTTCCAGATGTTGAGTTGTGAATTAATAGAAACATTATGTGGCAATGTCAAGTATCTCTGGAAAAACTTATTTCTCAATGGCCTCATAATGGAATTTACTATATGGTGAATAGCAAATTCACCCTCTCAGCATTAAAGGCCCTGAATTTTGGTTTCTCAATACATAGAAACCAGATCCATTTCTTTTATAAAAACACTTATCATCCAAATTTATGAAATTGTTTTTATAAAATAATAATGAAATACATATTTTCACAGACTTGGGAATAGTTCTATATACATGTCAGTTTATTTTCTTTCTGTTGTGGCCGCCAGCTCCCGAAAGACACACGGACCACCAGAACTCTCAGTGAGTTATAGGAATCACACTCTTTATTCAGCCAGCTGGGTCTGCCAGGGGTACGCAGACCCCAAATTAAGCAGCCCCAAAATGTAGAGGTACAGGGATTTTAAGCCCAAAATCCCATTCTTCATTCTGTCTGAACACAAAGGTCTATTTTTCTTCTATTCATTACCTGTCAACCCACTGGTCAGGTGTGCAAGCGGGTTACAGAAGCAAAAAGCTTGTTAGAATGTTATGTTTCTATAGTTAGTAGCCTATGTTCCTATGAAGAAAATGTGGTGTATAAACACACAATGGAATATTATTCAGCCTCTAAAAAGAAGAAAATCCTGCCTTTTGAGACAACATGGATGAATATGACATTAGGCTAAATGAAATAAACCAGACATAGAAAGACACATATTATCTTATCTCATTTAAGTGTGGAATCTAAAAAGATAAATGTCAAACCCATAGTGAGAGTATAATGGGGGTAGGGGAGAAGAAATATAGCGTGATATTGGTCAAAGAATATACACTTTCAGCCATAAGATGCTAAAATTCTGGAGACCTACAGCATGGTGATTATAATTAAGAATGTGTTGTATATCAGAAATTTACTAACAGTAGATCTCAAGTGTTTATACCACAGAAAAAAAGGTAATTACGTGAGATGCATATGTTAATAGCTTGATTGTGATAATCATTTAAAAATATATCTGTATATCAAAACATCAGATGGTACACCTTAAAATATACAATTTTTCTCAATTATATCTCAATAAAACTGAAAAAAAAAACACTTCAAACCCTGATAGTAGCTAACATAGGAGGCTTCCCCCCAAAATTCTCTTTCTCTAGATATTTTCTTCCATTTAGTTAGATTATAGTCAAGCTTTTTACAAAACAAGTCTGAGATTCAATTTGCCTTTTTAAACATGAAATTATTAACATATTACAAAATAAAAGATCCCTTCAAGTCTAAATTTACAATTACTTAAAAATTCACACGTGCACACACAACAGACACACATATGTACACATAGATTTGCTTTAAAATACACTTTCAGAAGGTTTTTCAATACCCTGAAGATTAGGTATTTCTGTAGCCTTCATATCACTTGGTAAAGTGTTGGATACACAGTAGATGGTAAAAACACTGCTTATTAAATTCGCAAATATTTATTAAATACCTATTTTATTCCAGGCACTCTACTAGATGCTATGAACATAAAGGAAAAATACATATGGACTATGATCCTTCTGTCTAGTTAGGATATTAGAATTTGTTATGAATAATATCTAGGACAATTTATGTGATTTAAAAAAAATCTTTATTATAAATTTAAGTCAAATACTCTTTCCAATTTATTAAGCAAAATTATAGAATTGTGTTTCAAGTAAAATTATATTATACTTACTGAATTAATCTGTATGCTGTATATTTTGCTTTTAATTCACAGAGTTACATGCAGTGTTCACATTTTGTGTTCTGCTTTAAATATAGCAGCAATTTCTAAAGTTCATTTGGCACTTTCCAATATGAAGATTCTTTCTAGATACCCTAAAAATTTTCCTAATATTCACCTTCAAATATCTACTTATTTGAAGGATAGTTCAAATATGTGTGCCTGCATTTTAAACAGGATGACTGATGCAACCATATACTAAAGACTGTATCAATCTTGGGTCCTGCATATTTGAGCCTTACTACATGAAATATATTTAGCATTTATACTTATTTTTGAGAAATAAAGTTAAGAATGTACTTGAAGTAGGAGCCTTTATGAGGAATCTTATTTTATAAAAATTAAAATGCTTGGATTATGATAAATTGAAGAGGGCAGTCAGTTACTAAATCTGAGACATGCTCAAGATGTATTAAAACATGTAAGTGCTGGAATCTTCCATCAATGTTTCTTTGTGTTACTTTCTTTGGGGAAAATCATGACTTTTTCCTTGGTAAAATAACAATTCTTCAATTTGGATGTTTTATTTTACTAGCACTAAATCATTGTAAAAATAAAATGTGTGTGTTCATACTTGATTTAAACTGATCAGTTCTTCACAGAGGAGGATTACACAGTTGCCACTGTTTTTTATTAAAGCAAGAAAAAAAAAACAGATTTTGACTTACTTTTCCTTGTAGTCCACTCATTACCTTTTTATTTGACAACATAATTGACTGCAGAGCTCAATGAATTAACAACTTCAAAAATAAAACAAACAAACAAAAGACATTACTGATGATCTGATCATCCTTTAAGCATCTGGCATAAAATTAATATTCTACATTCTAATTCACAGTTTTGTCTTTAAGAAAATACTATCTTGGTTTAACTGAAAATAAGTAAATGGTGGCAGCTGGCAAAGAAGAGGAAGTCAATAATAATAAGATAGTATTTGAACAAATAGTATAAAGTAAATGTGTTTAATTATACAATTAACATTATATGTAAAATATATGTGAATATATATTACATATTTTTGTTTTTAAGTCTTGTTTAAAGTGGGCATATTTTATTATTGCTCTTATTCTGAATTGGCATTTTTTTCAGATTTTTAAAATTCTGTATCCTAGCCAATGTGTTACACATCACTGGAGCTCTTGTCTTATTAACCTGTATTCGTTAGTTATTCTATTTCAATTTTATTTACTAATCGTGATGGCACTGGTCATTAGTAAGTCAAATAAACTATTGCCTTAGCAGATGATAAGTGATCTATTAGAGTAAAGGTACTAAGAGCTGAAATAGATAGATGCCATTAAAATGTTGGGTAAAATATTTCCTGTTAGAATTTTGATAGCTGAAAAAAACTGGCAAAGCAACAGTAAAGGAGATTGTGGAGTAGATTCAGGGAAATACACAGACACACATACACACACATATATGATATTAAACTACCTATCTCATCTTTCAGATTGAGAAGCTGGAAAATATTAAACTACTCATTAGAATATCGACTTGTGTGGTGTTCACACATTGAATGAACAAAACACCAAAGCACAATAGCATTAAATGTAAATACAAAAACATAATAGATGCTTTTGAATTATTTCACTTATCCAGTTTCCTTTGTATAACTAGATATGGCCTTATGAGAAATGTCTTCTTCCATCGTTAGTCCACATCATTAGATCTTGGATGTGTATCTTGTTACATGAATATCCTTAAAGAGAGCTGAGCTTGGTTAAATAAGAATAATTTCTTAGGGTGTGTATTTGGAAATAAGAATTTCTAAAACTAAAAATATATTTTAGATTTATATCTTTAATTCTCCTTGAGAATTAGAAAGAATAATCAAAACATATAATGGAAAACAGTTTTTTCTTCTTGTGGCATTTATCTGAAATTCTGAAATCAGTAAGTTTTATCATGGTTCAGCATAATTTCTTAATGTTAGCACATAATTATGCATAGATACCAAACTACCTAGTTATATTTTGCTACTTGATTATTGACCACTACTAACCAATAAAATTGTAAATTTTAAAAAGCTGGAAGATTTTGCCGTTAAGCATAAAACATTTTTATGACATTCCCCACCATTTCACAATTTAGTCAGTCATTGAAGATATCAGTCTATTTTTAATAATGTGGGGGATTCCTATTTTTATATTTTTGAACTTAATTTATATTTATATCTAAATAAAACAATGGCTACTGTACAGAGACACTTCCAAATATTCTACTTCTTGAGAATATGTATGTCTAGAGAAGCCTCCAACATGGCTTATTCCTTCTAGTAAGGGTCACTAGAGAATGCTTCAAATAAAGAGTGATGAATATCAGGCATCTAATTATGCAAGAAACAATGCAATTTAGCATAATTCTACTAGCTAGGATAATTGTCTTCCTTGCCTGATTAAAATTTGACATTTCACAGATTGGTTTATTTTTTCATCTATTCAATTGTTCAAGCAACTCTTCTGAGCACATTATAATTTTCTTTCTCTTTTATGTGTTTGTTGTCTATTTTGTGATAAGGCAAAAACAAAAATGCCACTTGTTAACTCCTTCAAAACACAAGTTAGTAGTTAGAAAATTTATTATTTTAAATTTAACATAAGAAATTACATAAATTTAGAAGCATTATCCTTCTTGGTCAAATTGGAATTAATTGAATAAGGTTTTTCAGGCATATTTATTTTTAGTTTTTTAAATCATGATAGTAAGTAATTTTGTAGTGCAGTTCATGTATGAATAAGTTCACTGCATTCTAATCAATACAAAAGTTACAGTTTTAACTGGAACTTCATTAAATAATAATAATACAGAAAAGACCTGGTGAACAGGAAAAAACGAAAAAAAATTATTTCATGATCAGGTTGCAATATTTAGTGTTAGGCTGGTTCTGCCATTTCGATAAGTGCAAATGTTTCTATAAAAATTGTTTATCTTCTTGCAAAGATTTAAACTATTTGTTAAAAATGAAAAACTGTCCTTTTAATTAAACAAATATGTCATTCAAAAATCTTTATACCTAGGGAAGATACTGTCCTTGCTTTTGATTAGACTTGAAGACTAATTTCTTCATTTAATAATAGTATACTTGGGGTTTTGTTTTCAGTGCTCAAGAAATATTACTTATCAGTATTAGTATCACAATACATGATAACATAAATGTATTTATTTATTATTTATTTATTTATTTATTTATTTATTTATTGTGACATTGGTTAATGAAATCTAGGTAAGTTCCAAGTGTACAATTCAACAGTAATACATATATATTTTTTATTGTATGTTCTCTGACCACAGTTAGATTTCTTTCTGTCACCACATATTTGACCCCTTTTATTCTGATTTACTTCCTCTCATCCCTCCATCCCTCTGGTAACCACTAGTTCACTGTCCATTTCCATGAGTCTCTCTGTTTGTTTGTCATGTTTGTTGCTTTTAGATTTATATCCCACATATATGTGATATGATGTGGTTTTCAACTTTTTCTGTTTGGCTTATTTCACTTAGCATGATTACCTCAAGGTCTATCCATGTTGTTGCAGATGGCAGTATTTTATCTCTTCTAATGGCCGAGTAACGTTCCATTGTATATATGTACCACAGCTTCTTTATCCAATCTTCCATCGTAGGACACTTTGGTTGCTTCCATGTCCAGGCCACTGTGAATCATGCTGATATGAACATAAGTGCAAATATCTTTTTGAATATGTGTTTTCAAGTCTTTGGGGGTAAATACCCAGTAGAAATTGTTAGATCATATGGTATATCAATTCTTAGTTTTTTGAGGAATCTCCATACTGTTTTCCATAGTGGCTATTCCAATTTGCAGTCCCACCAGCAGTGTATGAGGGTTCCTTTCTCTGGATCCCTTTCAAAATTTGTTAATACTTGTCCTGTTTATAACAGCAATTATAACAAGTGTGAGATGGTATCTCATTGTGGTTTTGATTACATTTCTCTAATAGCTAGAACTAGCGAAGTTAAGTATTCTCCTTTCATATGTTTGTTGGCCATTTGCTTGTCTTCTTGGTGAAGTGTCTGTTCAGGCCCTCTGCCCATTTTTAATTGGATTGTTTTTGTTTTTGTTGTTGTTAGTGAGTTGTATGGGTTCTTCGTCTATTTTGGATATTAGGTCCTAATCGAATGTGCTGCTTGCAAATATGTTTTCCCATTCGGATAGATGTGTCTTTGCTTTGTTGATGGTTTCTTTTGCTCTGCAGAAGTTTTTAGTTTTCGTTTGGTTTCCTCTCCTCTCCTCTCCTCTCCTCTCCTCTCCTCTCCTCTCCTCTCCTCTCCTCTCCTCTCCTCTCCTCTCCTCTCCTCCCTTCCCCTCCCTTCCTCTCCCCCCCACTCTATTTCTTTCAACACCTACAGCACCTGTTATTCCTGGGGTGGTCTCCCACCCAAATACTAACCATGCCCGACCCTGCTTAGCTTCTGAGGTCAGACGGGATTGGGCTTGTTCAGGGTTGCATGGCTATAGACCTTATCAGTTCTTCTATACAATTTTTTTTTTCTGGTCTCATGTTCAGGCCTTAATCCATTTTGAGTTAATTTTGGTGTGTGGTGACAGACAACAAACAGTCTAGTTTCATTCTTTTGCAGGTGTCTTTCCCATTTTTCCAGCACCATTTATTTAAGAGGCTTACCTTTCTCCACTGTATATTTTTGGCTCCTTTGTTGAAAATTATTTGCCCATCTAAACATGGGTTTACTTCTAAACTCCTGATTCTGTTTCACTGGTCTGGTGTCTGTTGTTTTTGTTGATACCATGATGTTTTGATTATTGTCACTTTGTAGTACAATGTGAAGTCAGGCCTCCAGCCTTATTCTTTTTACTCAGGATGGTTTTGGCGATCAGGGTCTTTTGTGCTTCACATCTGATGATTTTTTTTGTTCTATTTCTTTAAAAAATGCCAACGGGATTTTTATGGGAATTGCATTAAATCCATATAATGTTTTTACTTATAAGGTCATTTTAACTATGTTGATTTTTCCAATACAAGAACATAGAATATCTTTCCATTTCTTTGTATCTTCTTCAATAACTTTTAATAGCATCTTATAGTTTTCATTATAAAAGTTAGATTTATTCCTAGATATTTTATTCTTTTTGTTGAAATTGCAAAAGGAATTATTTTTCCTCTTCTTTTTCTAACAATTCATTATTAGAGTATAGAGATGTTATGGATTTTTGAACATTGATTTTGTATCCAGAAAGTTTACTGTATTTGTTTATTATTTCTAGTAGTGTTCTTGTGGAGTCTTTAGGGTTTTCTATATAAAGAATCTTGTCATCCACAAATAGTACCAGCTTGACTTCTTTGTTTCCTATTTGGATGCCTTTTATGTCCTTCTCTTGCTTGATTACAGTTACTAGGACCTCCAATGTTATGTTGAATAACAATGGTGATAGTGGACAGACTTGTCTTGTTCCTGATTTTAGAGGAAATGTTTTTAGTTTTCACCATTAAGCATAATGTTGGCTGAGAGTTTGTTGTATACGGCTTTTATTATATTAAGTTACTTTCATTCTACACCAATTTTGTTAAGTGTTTTGATCATAATTGGGTACTGTATGTTCTCAAGGCTTTTTCTATATCTATTGATATGATCATACGATTCGTATTTTTTAATCTGCATATGTTGAACCATCCGTTGCCCCTGGGATGAAGCCCACTTGTTTGTGGTGTATAATCTTTTTAGTATTTCACTGTATTTGGTTTGCTAGTATCTTATTTAGGATTTTTGCATCTGTGTTCATGAGAGATATTAGTGTGCAGTTTTCTTTTTTTGTGTTATCTTTACCAGGTTTGTGTGTCAGGGCAATAATAAAATGAGTTAGGAAGTATTGCCTTCTCTTTGATTTTTTTGGAAGAATTTGAAGAGAACAGAGCTCAAGTCCTGTACCTGGAAAGGGGGTGGGGACACAAGACTGAGAGAGGAACAGAGAACAGAGTGAAAAGACAATGAGAAGGACAGAGACAAAAACAATGACAGGTACTGAGGAAAGACAATGAGTAGGATCCTGAGTGTTTGGGGATTCAGTTTATATACCCTTCTTAGTTTCTAAGAATTACAGTTTAAAGATTTTGTTTATCTATTTTCCTTTGATGGTATGTGTATACAGTGTGAAAGATAAGGACATGTAGTTTGAAAGGCCTGCTAGCAATTCCAGCCTTTGATCCATAGGTTTCCCAAGTTTTTAGACTTAGGGAATGAACAATTATATTTATTTTGTGTAAGGGGCAACTTAAAGACTCTTTTTTTTCCTGTTTTCCCTTCAAGATATAGGTAAATGATTTGTTAGCAATCTCAGAAGAAATTTTCTTTTGTTCTGTAGGTTTCCTCATGGTCTGGCCATAAGGCTGATCAGCACATTGCAGTCTCCAAATATAGCTTGATTTAACATTTAGTTCTTTTTCCCCCTCCCTACATTAATGACACATTCAGTATCACTTATCAAGACAGTCTTTCAAGGCTTGTTTAAATATGACTTAGCTCATAACTTGTATAAATTTTTGTTCTAAAGAGGTCCAACTATTAATACAAATGATTCTTTCTGCTAATAAATCATTCTTTACATTGATTATTTTTATTGAAGGACACATTGATGAACAATTGAAATGATCATAAAAATAATTTAGGTAATAAGCACAAACAAATATAGAAAAAGAGCTTTTGCTCATTTGACCTAATGTAGCTTTTTGCAACTGGTTTTCACAGTTGGAATATCACTCTGTTAAGAGATTTAGCTTTATACAGTGACTTAAGAGTCATTTTCATTATATTTACATTTTGTATTTTGCACATTTGTCTACTTATAATAATTTCATGATGTAGGGCAAACCAGAAATACAGATACACAGGCACTCATAAGTGTACACATAATGAGGAAACTAGGCAGATACCAACTTTGATTACAAACATATCCTAGAAACTGCACTAGCTATTCTTCAATTTTAATGAGCATTGCAAGGGAACAAGTAGCCAGATAAGTCCATGCTATATTTTCTAGACATTTACAAATCAATAATAGTGCTTGATGTAATCTCCTGGCTCAGGTTGTTTCTATTTTCCTTAGCTGGACATTCTTCAGCAACAATCCAATAACTTAATACATGATTTGGCAATGATTAAAGTGAACCAGAATTCTCTATGCTACCAACTTGTTTTATAATATTCTCCTTTATTTTGTATTCAGTAATCAATTATTATAATTTCTCTTATAACTATAATTTTCAACTAAGAAATATGTGATGTGTGTGTGTGTGTGTGTGTGTAATTTTACAATAGTTGTTGCACTCAACTGTAATGGAGAAACAAATTCAGTTTACTGATAACCATAAAATATGTTATATGTGTATGATTATTATTTGCATCATATTTTTGAAATAATTGGGAAATACAACTCAATGACATCTGTCAGAAAATCTTTGCATCCGTTCTCTGAGCTTAACAGATTTGTTTTCTGTCATGTGTTTTATATAGTCTAGTATCAAAATGGGGAAAAAAATAACAAAACATTTTATTACTTAATATTAGTGGCAGAAAATCACACTTACAACAGGAACATCATTTTTCTTAGTACAAATTATAACAGTCTTATATAACTAAAAAAACAAATCAAAACAAAACAAAACAAAAAAAAAGAAAGAGTAATTGGGCTAATATATTAACCTAGAATCAAAATGACGAAATCTTCTGTTGTGTGAAGTGCTATTAAATAAATTAAAATGCTTCTTGACCAGTGAAAATATGTCTATATCAAAACAAATTAAGTACACTAAAATTTAGAATAACACTCTTCATTTAATAGAGTTGAAATATCCAGTTTATATGTATAAAGTATGAGTCTGTGGCAGTCTGATCAAATTCTAAAAGGTTGTTGCATCGTTATCCTTTGGATGTTTTGTTATTGCCATTAGGTGAAACTTTTTAGTCAATTGATTGTTTGTGTGTGTGTATTTCAATCTGCCTTCTTTCTAAAGAGAAGTGAAAATCATCAATAGACACCAAAACCTAAAAGCTGATGAACTGTAACATAAAAAAAAAAAAAAAAGATTATGTTTGTAGCAATTGCCCTTCAGCTATGCAATTATACAAACTTTGGAACTGAGAAATTTTTTTCCTGGACTTTATTTAATGGATTCTGCCTGTCTTAAAGTTCTGATTCTCTGTTTGCATTTTTAAATTGATGCAAGTGAATACTGTAAGAACAAAATGTTGTGATATGGTGGTGATAAATACAAAAATTTAATAGAAAGAAAACAAAACCTCTTTTAAAAAGTTAACATTAATCGAAAAACTCCCTGTCCATAAGAAACTTGGAGAGGGTCTACTAAGTGACATACAAAATTAAGAATAAAAACGGAACACCCCTATGTACATTCCAGTGAAATGTACATATTCCTAAATAAAAAAGAGAAAATCTCACAACATCATGAAAGAAAAAAGAAAGTTCCAACAACAAAAAATGGAACCACATTGTTATCATAATTCTTATTTTACATAAGATCTAAATCCAATGGAGCAATTTATTCAAACTCATTCATTCATTCAAAAAATATGTATTAAGTATCATCTATATACCAGGCATTTTTCTAAGATATAAAATAGATAAATCCTGAGGATGTAATAAACAGCATTGTTGGGTGTAGCTGACACTGTACTGTACTGTATTGCATATTTGAAAGTTGCTAAAAATTTGTAACTGTGGGGTGATGACTGTTACCAAGATTTACTGTGATCATTTCTTGATATATAAGTATATATACACACATATATAAAACAATTATGTTAAACATATGCAACTAATATATGCCAATTATATCTCAATAAAAATGATGAAATAAAATGATAAAATAAGAAAACAAAACTTAATATTGCTATTTTAGTGTTAAATTTTGAATAATCACTTTATACTCTGCATTTTACATGCCTGCAATGTTAAGGAGATTTTGTATATTTATTAATAAAACAACTTAGAGTTGTGAGTCTAATTTGAAATGCACAATATATAATTGGTTTAGATAGGTGATTTTGAATTAAATTTTGCTAATCTTATAGGCACATTTATAACAATTTAAGAATCACTGTATTTGACTTGTTAGAATTATAAAAAGTAACTTTTTATGAGGTTTTGTATATTAATCACCAATTGAAGTGCCTAAAGATAAAACAAAATTTATATTTTAGATGTAGCTTAAAATTAAAATTGTAATACTCCTTCCAATGTTAGATATTTTATACAAAATAAATGTTGTAATTTAACAATATAATCAAGATTTTTGAATTGATTTTAATAATCAAAAATTATTTTTAATACCAGAATTATTTCTTAGTATTCTTTTCCGTAGACAAAGCTACCTTTAAGAATGCCAAAAAAAACCTCTTAATACTATCATTCATCTCCTCGTCTTTTTATGCTATATTCTGTAAGAATCACTTGACTAAATGTTTTAGTTTTCTATTTTAGTCTTTAGTAATATCTGTTTAGATATTTAGTCGTTTAGTTGTTCTGACATTATGAATCACATTTTTTAACATTTATGTTAAATAAGTTCATTCCTATTTTATGCTCTGAATATTCAGTTGGCATAGCTTATAACAATATTTTTTTCCAGCTTCCTCATTGTTTAGTCCTTGTTAGCTAGAACCTCATCAGCTGGTTCACTTCTTTATCCCTAGAGTCCAGAATGGTGACTGCCCAGTTTAGAGAATGTAGTCAATAAATATTTGTTAAATGAATGAATATCTGTGTATTCCAAATATATTCTATATGAAACAATTTTCAAATTTTTAGAGTTGTTAATTATCCATACATATTTTTAAATTAATATATGTATTGATCACTTGTAACTCTGGTCTGTTTCCTCAATTCGTTTGACGATTTCTCATTTCCTTGGTAACTAACACAGATTCTTAGAAAAAATCCTTTTTTGCAATGAATGGGAAGTGGAATGGATAAAAGTATTGTCTGTGACTTCTGTATTCGTTGTACAGAGAACTACTCTCTGAGTCAAAAGGTCCTTGTTTATTGTGTAACCAGAAGTCTTCAGGTGTCTTCAGGTGTATTTCTCTTCTTTCTCGGTGCCCCTAATTTTCACTTATATTTAGGTAAGTCCTCGTGAGTGTTATGTGATTTATAGATATAAGTGAACATCTGATATGCTGGATGACTAAACTGTATATTACAACTAATATAATGAACTTAAATCAATATGACAAATTTGAGAATAAACTCAGAAACTTCCTTTCATGTCACAATTTAGCCTTACAAGTGGGAGATTTAACATGTGCACACAAAAAAAGTTCAAGTAAAAAAAACTCTGTGTTGTGCTTATATAAACATCTCTTGCCAAACTAACAAAATTATACACACACACACACACACACACACACACACACACACATATGTATATATTAGATTAAGAAATATGATAGTTTAGTTATAGGTCTACACCTGAAAGGTTGTGTACATTTTGATTTAGCATATTTTCTAGGTAATTTTAAAAATCTAAATCACAGAATAACCAGACAACTGAGTGCTCTGTTATATATGAGGAATGGGATAAGTGGGTTTATTAGAGATTATCCTGGAAATTATTCATTATGAGTTAAGATGGTCATTATTAGATAATTGAATACTTGTCATGTATAAGAAGCAGACATTCTGTATTAGTGTAGAGGACAAAAACATGATCTATAAAATAAAACAGACATGCCAGATTTTCACTCAATACAATGAATAATTATAACAAGAACTGATTCTCTAACAATGGATCCAGGTGTCTCTCAATAATTGTCCTCCTTGGACAGTTAGTAATTTTTAAATATCTTTGTATATCTAAATTTATATCAACATTATCATTATTATTATCATTTATAAGCTCATTATAAAAACATTTCAGAAATGGAATTCTGAATTCAAATTCCTCTGTTATATTTTCTGATATCTCAAAAAATTCAGGTTTTGAATGTGTCACATAGTTGATGAATATCTCATGTTATTTTTGGTCAAAATATTTCAAGTATGCATGTACTTTAAGTGTACTTCTACTTGCATATTGGTTTAACATCTGAGACTTTTATTTCTCCATTCTGTCTCTGTATTCTTTCCTTTCTTATCAGTACCTATTTTAGTTCCCAGCTTCTTTGGTTCTTTGTTTCCTTTCACATTCATGACAAATGAGCCACTCTAAACATACTTTCACCTTACTCCCATCTAATTGTCCAGCTTTTCCATTTTACCCATCCTTCATCTGTCTACATCTAAACCTTTGTATATCTATCACTCACTTTCCACTTAACATGTTATCACTCTTCTTTTTCCACATTACTCAAATAATTCAATTTGTTTACAAAACCAACCTTGTGGAAGGATACAACTTTCGCATCTTGCTGAAATGAGCATGATTTATTTGTTCAGATGTTACTAAGAATCAATGCATTGCTCAATTCTCCTTAAAACATCCCGTTCATGAATTTATAAGTATTTATTGAGAATACTCTATCATCCAGTCACAGTTCTGTATACTGAAGATGTAGCAGTGTACGAGACATAGCAATTCCTTTCTAATTGTGGTAGTGGTACAGAAAATCACTCTTCTTAATTGTATTGTTTGATGAGCTAAAGTTTTTTTTTTTTTTATTTGATGCTGTCTCATCTATTTTTGATTTTGCTGCCTGTGCTTTGGTATCATATCTAATAAATCATTGCCAAATCCAATGCCACAAAGCTTCTCTTTTATGCTTCCTTCCAGGAACTTTGTAGTTTGGGCTTAAGGGATATTTTTAAGAGCATTAAAAAAGGTCTGTGTGGAATAGAATGAATGAGAACAGAGTTATGTGAGAGAAAATTAGGGGTCAGACAATTTCAGGCTCTGTGGGCCATGCTAAGAAGTTGTAATTTTCTCTAATTTCAATGAGATACCACTGGAGAGTTTAAAGAATGCGAGTGACATTATTTGATTTACATTTTTTAAAGCTCACCTGTGTCCTGTGTGGAAAATTAAATTTGAAATATCAATACTGAATGAAGGGTAATGATTCAGGAAGCTGTTTAGTTTTCCAGATAAAATAATTTTAGAAATGTAAATAAAAAATTTGAACAGAGTCAGGAATTATTTTAGAGGTAGTTTAGACATAATTAACTGAAGGATTAGATGTGGGGACTGAGTGAAAGTGAGAATAAAGAGTAATTCCTATTGATTTGTGTGAGTTTGTATATATGTGTATTATTTCTAAAATGAGAATTTGAGCTTTGGAAATCAAGAATACTGACCTGGCACTCCAATGTTCATTGCGGCATTATTCCCCATAGTTAAGATATAGAAACAACCTAAATGCCCATCAACAGTTAAATAAAAGAAATGTAGTACACACACACACACACACACACACACACACACACACACACACACAATGGAATACTACTAAGCCTTTAAAAAGAAAATATTGCCATTTGAGACAACATAAATGAATATGGAGGACATTACACATGCCAAGTGAAATAAGCCAGACACAGAAAGATAATTACTGTATAGTCTCACTTAACATGTGGGATCTAAAAAAGTAAAACTTATTGAAGCAGAGAGTAGATTGGTGGTTGCCAGGGGCTGAGGGATGAAGAAAATGAGAAGATGTTGGTTAGAGAGTACAGAGTTTCATATACGTAGGATGAATAAATTTTGAAGATCTAATGTATGGCATGGTGACTACAGTTAATAATACAGTACTGTATACTTGAAATTTGCAAAATGAGTAGAACTTAAATGATCTTAATACACACACACAAAAATAGTAACTGTGAGGTATCAGATATGTTCATTAGCTTGATAATGGTAATCCATTCATAATGTATATGTATATAAGTTATCACAAGTACATCTTAAAATATACAATTTTATCTTAATAAAGCTGGGAAAAAAATAGCAGCAAAATCGAAAAAGTATCGCCTTGACCATAGTTAAAGTTAAGAAGCCCTATAGCAACCAATGGTAAGTAGCCAGTTAGATATATGAATCTGAATTTAGGGTTAGGTATATACATCTATAAATCATCATTATATAGTTGATAGTTAAAGGAGAATGTTTATTAAATGTGTCACTATACATTTTAAATGCAATCAAGATTTAAAAATTTTAATTTATCCTCACTATTCTTCTATACCCAAATTTGGATGTAACTTGGTGTCAATAATTAATTTTATTAGCAAAATTTATTTATTTATTTATTTTGTCTGTTTCTTTTCAACCAATTCCTTCTATATGTGTGATTGTGATCATTGGAAAGACAACATTGATATGACTGTAAAGGAATTAGAAAATATCTTAATGTAGATCACCAGGAACAAGGACATTTTGTCTTAAGAGTCTAGGAACACACTATTCAGAAAAGGTAACTATTAAATTTTTAAAAGACATGTGGCAAAAGTATAACAAATAATATTAAAGGCAAAAACTTAACTAGGAAAAATATGGTGGAAATAGTTACTAATTTTTAATCTTTTAAAGTTAACGTATAAGAAACAGCAAAATAAAAAAATTGAGGGGAGCATGAATAAACAAGATAGAAAAAGCTTTAAACTCATGAATAGGAAAGGTCAATCTCATAGAGATCAAGAAATTTGAATTAAAAGAGCACAGATGACAACAACCATTTGTTCGATTGAATCTGCTTTAAGAAACTAATATGAAGAAAGCTTCCAAGTATATTTTACTCAGAGTGATATCTAAAATGTTATTCTAAATATTATTAAATCCTGAAATCATAAATAATGAATTTGCCACGTTCTAATAATATGTTACAACATTTACAGCATTAAGTGAAGAACCTCCAGCAGTATATGTCATCCACACAAAAGCATTCATAAGGCAGGGAAACCAAAATTAAATTCCTCTAGGGACTAAAATTGCAAGTAGAACTTTTGGGACCTGGTTGTTAAAATTTTATTAATAAGTCTTTCTGTTTTCCATTTAACCAATTTATTTAACCAATCCTATAAATTTATAAGAACTTAATGCTCTAAGATATTAATAGTGGATACCCAATAGTAGATTATAAACAAAACTTTTATTTTATTATATTATTTTAGCATTTTTCCAGATTTTTTCAATGATTATGTTATTTTTAAAATTAGAAAAAATAAAGTTAATTTTTATTTTAAATAAAAACATAAAACATTTTCCTTGTCCCATTAAATTTGTATTAATTTATGGGAGACAAAATATTATTTTATAAGATAGAATCTTATTGATTGCAGAACTAATCTTTGAAGACATTTGTCTGATATTAAAGTCTAAATCAATAACCAAAAACTTTTTAGATAAACTACTGAAGGTGAAATAGCAACTAATACATATTTTAAGTAAATATCATACTTCTAAGGTTTTGCTTCCCAAGTTGTTTTTAAATCAAGAAAATTAGACAACAAATGAAACCTAATTAAAATGACTAAAACTATAAAATGACTTTCATAAAAAAATGAAAAATAATGACACTGTTTAATACAAAAATAAAAAGTTGAAAATGATAAAGACTCAATATAGATATTATAACAAATTTCATGATGTTAATTGTACATATGCCGGAAGCTTAGGAAGAAATTTTTCTTAAAAAAAAAAATCAGTAATGTATTAGAAAGAATGTTTTATAATTGCTGCTCATTCCTTTTAAACTTTCATTTGCTCTTTAAATCATAATCACTGGGCTTCTGAATATCTCTCCTCAACTATCCTCAAGAAGACCAACAATAATATGTTAATCAAATTCAGTGTTTTTACTTTACAAAGCATCAGACCTAAGCATTTGATACACTTACCATATTTCCAAATTCAGAGAAGCCAGAGGCAAAGCTTATGAGAAATTATTTAATGTTCCCTTTCTCCCATCCTTATGTAATTATTCATATCCATATTCATGGTTACCTGCTTTCCTCCTATCTCAATTCAATAATGTCTTTCTGTCCAAGGCAATTTCTCTTATATCTGAATTCTCTTGTTAGATTCTGAGATTCTCTTCATCAATCACAATTCCCTATTTATCTTTATATCTTCATAGCATAATGCCTGGACCACAGTGAATATATGTTGAACTGGCTTTATTTGATCTTAATTAATATGAGCACAATTTAATAGTATTGATACAGTGGCCACCAAACTAATAAAACTCATGAACTAAGACATGACATGATATAAACTGAATACATAAAAAATTCAAAGCTGCATGTCAAAGACCTGAACATAGTTACTATGATGTCATCAACATTCATGGCATTGTTCTAAACTTTCCAGAGTGAAGAGAAAAATAAGTGACAGGGTAAAATTGTGAGTATGAAATGTAAAGTTTTCTTCCATGTAAGCTTTCTATAAAGTTATATTGGTCATACATAATACTCTACAGCATTCTTATCTTTAATGTCCTCTGGCAACTGAAAACTTTTCTTCATATATAGCATGATTTATTTCTAATCTGTAAAACATCCATATTTTTTTTTTTTTGTAAAGAAAGTCACTATATCTGCAAAGCAAATTGGACAAATTTTCCCAAGACTATACCACATTTCTAGGAGTAGTACTGGAAACCTCCAATTACTCAGATTTCCCCACCCTAGTCTCAGATCTCTCAGTAATATTATTTTTGCTCATTAACATTTTACTCTATACTCTGGAAAACCATATTAATATCTACCTGCCACAATGCATCTAATTTCCCAAAAAGTCCTTGCATCTACCCCAAGCTAGGCACACTACACTTTGCTCACTTAATAAGGGATACTATTTTAAGATATAAGGCTGAACTTTGAGGATAAGATTTTGGCTGGATCTACAAACTGAGCACTATGTTTTGTTGGTGATTTTTTTCAAGTTAAGGATTCTTCCATTTCATTTTTAAATTAGATAAGAAAGAAATATGGCTTTTTGTTTGTCTCTGTTTCTTCTTAAAAAAAAAAAAAAAAGGATAATGGGATTGAGAAACTCCAGTAGTCTCTAAGATAATGAAGATACATAATGAACACTTAGTAAAACTGTGACAGTTAGATAGTTTCCTAAATGAGTTTACTAGAATTCAATGAAAAAAAATCACAAAGCACCATGGTAATATAGGCAAAATTTTATACTGCTTATAATTTACCTGAGTGGCACATCCAATTCTGCTGTGTCCTTGAGCCATTCAAGGTCTCTAGTTGCAATGTGCCCTTGGTCACAATAAAGACTTCGTTATAAAGGTATGGCTAAAAAAAAGAAAATATTATTGAAGTGGCTGATAAGATAAACTCAGAGATCTTATATTAATGGCATCAATTCATACGTCTGTGACTATATCAACAATTTTTTGTTTGTTTCATTGTTCTGTTATTTAACAAAGTACCTGGTAGAAAATAAGTGTTCTAAAATATATTAATTCCCTTAGGTTGCCTTCTCTTGATCAAGAATCCCTAGAAAATAGAACTTAGGCATGAGTTAAGTGCTAATTCTTTATTTGGAAGGTGTGACCCCAATACAATGAGAGTAAGGGAGAAAATAAATAAAGCAAGAAAGGAGGGAAAAGAATCAAGTGATGCGCTGCCATATTGACTATTTGTTCTCTTTGGTTTTAAATGTCTACAGCAATAATTTCCTCTTTATCATCACATTTTTTTTTAAGAAAAACAATGAAATGCTAAACCTGAAGATGTTATATTTTTCATTAACTGAATGCTATTACTTTTCAGTAGAGGAAAGTATTCCTAAATGACCATCAAATTTTGTAAAAGAGGATAGTTGAAGGAAAGGAGCATTGGAATTATTATCCATATATCTGAGTTCTGATCAGTTGTACCATTTGATTTGAGCCCTATAAAAAAGAAATCTAAAATTTCTGTCTCACATGATTATTATGAGACTTGCATGAGCATTTGGAATTGCTCTAAAAACTAATATAATCCAAATATAACAATTGTGATATTTTTTTTAACAGGAAAAAATATTTTCAAAGGCTTATAACTTATCATTGCTTTTATATAAATTATTTCATTTAATTTTTTCAAGAATCTTGCAAGATAATTACCAACTTAAAAATAATCTCACTGGAATAAACTACACTTACACATTTCCTAGAAATTTTGTCACAGAAAGTAGAATTTTCTACCAGCAATCTAGAGTTCATTTACTATAATTTCTATAACTTCAGTGGCAAATATTGGATTATGTAGTCACTATTCATCCATTTATCACTGATATGAAGTACTTTTTGAAAAACTATTAAATAACTTTCTAGTCTTCCCACAGTTTTAACCGTTATATTTAGAATCATTTGTTTCATTAGCTCAGACTCATGGTATTTTGATGGACAAAGCTATATTCAAGCCCAGCTAAAAAGATATTTCCAAAATTAGGAACTAAAACCTTTGAAATAACTTTCATTTTTCCGTTCCTTAATAAATACATTTGAAATGATTGTATTCAAATAACAAGATGATTTACTTAGCAACTCTTTTAATCCTACAATCTATAATTAATTTACTCCTTCTAGTGACAAAGTCAGGAAAGTAACACAGTTTGGAAAGTAGTGATTAGTAATAATTGCAGCAAGCAAAAAAGTTACATTACTATTTCAAGTTCTATTCTCTTCAGCATCAAGCTTCCTTTAAAGATTTTATACACACACACACACACACAAACACATATACATATATATATAAAAATAATAGATATGAATGTATATTTTACTCAGTATGTCAATATTATATTGTATATATTGTATTGAATATATATAAAAAAATCAGGTTTGAATGACTGTACATGAGTGTCTGTTTATGTGTGCATGTAATATATTTATTGTTATCTTTTATGTTATAGTTAAGGAGGTGGTACTGCTATTTGTTTTTCAAACCCTAAAATCCACTGCCAAATTTTTTCAAGTTGGTTTTACTTGTTTTTATGACATAAAATATATGTTATATTTGGATGATATTTTATGACATTCATTACCCAATGAATACAGGGAAATATATTTTCAACTGGAGAGAGACAAAATATTTCATTTATAGTTTCATTTATGCTAAGTTTAGCAACATAATCTTAGAAATAACTTCTAAAAAGTTAATTCTGTGCACTACTAATGAGAACTTTCAAAATAGAAAAGAAATCACTTTCATAGTGTTAGGTAGCTAGTCAGACAAAAGTGAAAAGGGGGTACAAAGGAATAGGGGCCCAGCCTAGAGACTGCCCAAAAAACATCCCAATGGTAGTAGAAATCTAGGTAAGCACATGCACACTAGGCAGGGTTATATAGCAGCCAGGGGTCCAGCAAAATGACCTCATTTGCAAATCATCTAGGAATGCTTTTGGAGCCACCCATCACAGCCCAAATATAAGGCAGAGATTCCTGCTTCTAGGCCCTGTTTGCCCTTCTGAGTTCTCTCTTTTTTCGGGGTGGCTTTTGATGGCCTTTTTGCCTTTTAGTGGCCATTTTGTCCCCTTTGTGTTGGTTATAGAACTAGGACCATATGCCTCCTTGGGATATACTTCATCTTTCTCCACATGCCTTCTTAGGGCATTTTTTTGTCTCACTAAAATATAATTTTAACAAAACTATTAAATCTCAATGACCTGTGATTTTTCCCTGCATCATGAGGGAAAATCCGAGGAAAATGCTAACTACACGGCTGTGCCGTCATTATCCCTCTCCTTCCCCCCTATTGTTGGGGTGATGCTGAACTCCAAATGGCCCCAAACAGTGACAATATTTAAAAACAACAACAACAACAACAACAACAACAACAACAACAACAACAAACCTACATAAATGATTGAACCTACATCAATGTAAAAGAAGTAAACTAAGAGCTCATTTCTTTTCAGGCAGTCTCTCAGTCTTTTCTGAAGGAATCATCACATCAGTATTCCCTTTTGAAAGGGGTTAAAAATGTGGTAAAATATGAAGATAGCAGAGTTTAAAAAGGACCAATCCTTCTGGACATTGGCATGACTATTGTGGAATGAAGCTACAAACCAAGGCTGCGTCAAACATCAAAGGCCCAATGAGCATATGCCGAGTAAAAAAGGGGAAAAAATCCAAGAATTAGAACAAGACCTGTTTGTTTTCAATATAATCAGTGTCAAATTTAAATAAAGACTAAGAGTTAACTCAATAGAAACCACTGGAAAAAAAAAGGGGAGCAGTCAATCTTGTAAGGTGGTAGAAAAAAAGCAGGAAAGAAGGCACTAGCCTTAATTGATGGACTACAGTTATAGACTTTATCAGACACTGGGTACAGAGAAACTTTAGGTGCCTAAGATGTGTAATTAGAAATTGAAAAAGTAGAAAACTGACTTCATTTATTCCTTTGGACAAAAATTTATGACCTTTTGTATCTTAGATTGATAGTGTTATTTGTATGAGGATGCTACGTAGTGTCCAGAAACCAAAGAAGTTCAGTGACCACCTAGATGCATTGACCCTGAGGTAGATGGAAAACTATTTCTAAACTCTCCTGACTGGCAGGATAAAGTGATTCATTGGCCAGTGAAACCAGGAAAAGATCAGCCAGTTTTTTGAATCACTACATGATAATTTCTTTTGAGTAAGATGAAGCATAACTAGGAAAGAAATTAACAACCTGCCTACTATGGCTCATAAAGATTTACCAATTGACTTGAAGATTTTCTTGCAATACTTTAATTATTTTTCAGAATATTTGAACAGAAAGAACAGACTGAAATTTTTTTCTTTTCCATTCAGAGACTTGATTGTCACTTTAGAATGTCCCAACCTACAGAGAATATGTTTATGAGTTTATTTGAACTAAAACTAATGACAATGAATTACTAGGAAGTAAGTTCTCAAATGCTTCCTGAGAATAGTCTTGCAGGTTTTATTTGTTTTTTATGCAATTAAGATTAACGAGGAACATGGGGAAGAGTACATAAAGGTAGGAGAAAGCAAGGTGGGCACTGGAGTACAGCATAGTTAATAAGATTAATGTGTTCTCTTGAGGATGGTTATGCTTATTTCAAAAGTATGTTAATCCCAGATGCACAAATACAATGGACAGGGTTTGTTTAAGGCAAAAATAAATCTTTTACTAAAAATGTTATATGCCTGGTGTGTGATTACTCACCATGTCCTGACCATTTAGGAATTTATGATCAGATCACCCTGTGAGGTTACTTTCTGAAGAAGCCTTTTGGGCTACACAGTAAACCTTACAGGTGAACTTAGAAAATAAAATTTGTAGTCTCAATAATTTTTTAAAGTATGTATTATAAAAAAGATGTGATAGATTACACTAAAAACATTCAAAGTAAAATGGAGATAGAAAAACAAAAGACAAAATATAATTGATTTTCTACAAATACAAGTAAATTCAAATTTACATATTATACATGGTAAACTAAGAAATAACACCATTTCAATATGATTTTGACTAGTGGATTCCAAACTTGAATATTTATGAGTATCAATTAGGGATATTTTTTAAGTGAAGAGATTCTAGACAGTTATCTCACAGAGATGATTTATCAGTTTTATGTTAGGATTCATAAACCTATTTTTAGGTTAACTTCTTTGATAACTAGCCAAGTTTGGGAATACAGTCCAATGAGAGGGCTATTTTAGTCTAAATAAAATTAGTCATGGAAAATATTAAATAAAAATGTCACTAGAAGCTATTAAAGCTTATTAGTTACTAGGTTCGATATAATAAGTATCTGTGTTTTATTCAATATAGAATCTATTTTGTTTTTGACCTGTGAAGGGATACAAAAATCTTCCACCCTGAAGCTGCTTTTTGAGATATTTATTTTAATTAAGAAATAAGACTCAGAAAGAACCTCTAACCTTCCCGACTTTTCTGCCCAAGAGATTCAGATAGAAAAACCAGCCTTAGAAAGGATCTTTGGGCTAATAACCTTAAGAATTTTAACCCCAGTGTTAGGCAGGAAGACACCAAGCCACCAAGCCAGTTAGCTAGATATCTCTGTGTCCCATTGTTTCTGAGTTGCCTGGCAAGAATTTTCCTGCCATGAATATTTCTTTCTTCTTCAAATACCTGTAAATCATCCATTCTCACTTCTGAAATCTAATATCCTATCTCACCTTGCTTTCTCCTTTGTCTAAAAATGTCATATATATACCTAATGTTACCTCACTGTCTTTGAAATTTTCATGCTTATGTAAATTCCCCATGCACACGTATTAAATATTTGATTTTCTATTACTCCATCTGTATTAATTTAATAATTATCCAGCTAAAAAACTTAGGTGGGAGAAAAAAATGTTAATTTTTTTTTAGTTCTCACACCTGAAACAAAAGATGCTTTCTGAAAGAACTTTCTAAAATATCAGTCTCCTCAGCATACTTCTTACACAGACAAGTTCATACAAAAACATTCACATACCTCTACCACACCACCTAAATGTGGCAGAAAATACAGGATGCAGATGCAGGGTAGCCAGGAGAGACAGAGAGATAGAGAGATACAGAATGAGACACACACAAAGGGAAGGAGGAAAGGAAGAAGAGAGAGAAAAGAGAGACCATTCCCATAAGAACAAGACATTGATTCCACCAGAATTTTGAATGCAAGCAAGCCTCCACTTACAGTAAATATAAAAGCTGAGCTTAAAGTGAAGGTTACATAATCTAGTACAAGAGATGAAAATATTGTATCAATAGAATAAAGGCCAATCAGGGTAGACTGGAGAGTTATTACAGATGCGACACCTGATGTACAGAATTTAAAGAAAATTCCAAATTAAATCAGAACCCAGGTTTTTTCCTTGAGCATACTGATTAGAGATGATACTCATTTCTTTACCAAGCTATGTCATGGTTCTCCCCTTGAATATTTAGAAACAATAAGGCTTATCCTATTTATTTGCTTTGAAATTGAAAAAAACTTATACAAAGGAGCCCTCTTAAAACATTGATGAGAAAAAGGTAACCAGCATAGCATATTTATCTCATAATACAGAGTAAAATTTGCACACAAAAATCTGTTCCAGAGTATCAAAGCCATTTGTAAAATTCAAATTACTTTAGATACTCTGTCCTTAAAGACTAAGTCATATGATTTCAAAGGATTATTGACAGAGTCCCACATTTTTGGCTAATATGCTAGTTGAAAATGAAAATCACATAACTTATGTGAGGTAGCTAGTTAGACATGAGTGACAAGGGGAAATGAAGGAATAGGGGCCCAGCCTAGAGACAGCCTAATGAACATCCCAATGGTGGTAGAATTCTGGGCATGCACATGTGCACTAGATGTAGTTATATAGCAGCCAGGTGTCAATCAAAACGACCTCACTTGCCAATCATCTTGAAATGTCTTTGGAACCACCCATCACAGCCCAAATATAAGGCAAACATTCCCACTTCTGGGCCCTTTTGCTCTTCTGGGTTCCCCTTATTTTTCCCTTTTGGGTTCCCCTCCCTTTGGCCTCTCAGGGCTCCACTCATTTTGCCTTTCTGGTTTCTCCTCTTTTTGCTCCCTCCTTTTTGCCCTTCTGGGTTCTGTCTTTTTGGTGCCTTCTGTGGTTGTTTTGATCTTTTGTGGCCATTTTGGCCCCTTTGTGTTGGTTACAGTGCTGGACCGTGTGCCTCCTTGGGACATACTTTGTCTTACTTCATGTGCCTCCTTGGAGCATTCTTTGTTTTACTAAAATATATGTTTAATAAAATTATTAATCTCAATGACTTGTGATTCTTCTCTGCATCATTTGGGGAAGAACTGAAGGAAAATATCTACTACATGTCTGTGCTGTCATTATCCCCTCCTACCCCCTACCATTGTGGTGACACTGAACTCTGAACAGTCCAATGGTGACATTTAGTTGTTGTTCTGATTGAGTAATTTATACTACCTGACATGTTTTTAGAAAAATCTCCAATTGGAGAATCAGAATAAATGAAAATGTAGTAAGGCAATGAGAATTTGGACTACATTTTGATAATAAATTTGCATGTATTTTCTCTTTCTTAAGGACTGTCACAGCAAAAATTTCATATCAAAATAGGGCCAATTTCCTTTCTTATTTAGAAAGATGTACTGACAGCTTAAAATAGAAAAAGATGAAATGGTAACCACAATATATGACTTTTTGCTATGCTATTGGAAACAAAGGGATTATCAAAGAACACTAAATCATCTTCAGAACAGCATGACAGACTTCAGTACCAACTGTCCAGTTACCAAAGTCTCATGCAGCAGGATGTTTGAAAGATATGTGTTCATCTGTGTCAGGTTAAATTTACTTACAAATTTTCATAGAAAAATAATTTATTTATTTAAATTTGACTTAATAGAGTGATGTTCATTAATTACATTATGTTTCAGTTGCACAATTTTATAATCATTATCTGTATATCCATTGTGTGCTTACAATCCAAAGTCTAATCTCCTTTCATCACCATATATTTGACCCCCTTTTCCCTTTTCTTCTACCCCTCCCCTTTTCCCTTCTAATAACTACCGTATTATCTGTGTCTATGATTTGGTTTTATTTAGTTGTTGCTTTCTGTTTGTATCCCATGTATAGGTGAAATCATGTGGTTCTTATCCTTTTCTATTTGTCTTATTTCACTTAGCATGATACACACAAGATTTATCCAGGCTGCCTAAAATGCAATAGTTCATCTTTTTTTATGGCTGAGTAGTATTCCACTCTATGTATGTAACAACAACAAAAGAAACCATCAGCAAAACAAAAAGGCAACTAACCAATTATAAGAAGATATTTGCAAATAATTCTTGATTGGGGCTATTACTCCAAATATATAAAGGACTCATATATCTCAACAACCATAAAAAAAAATCCAATTAAAAAAAAAGGCAAAGGAACTGAAAACTTTTCCCAAGAAGTTGTACAGATGACTAACACATGTATGAAAAGAAGCTCAATTTCACTATGAGGAAAACGCAACTCAAAACCACAATGAGATACCACATCACTGCTGATAGAACGGCTATCATCAATAAGACAAGAAAACCCAAGTGTTGGAGAGGACATGGGATAAAGGAAACTGATGGTAGGAATGTAAACTGATGCAGCTTTTATGTTTCCTCAAAAAATAAAGACTAGAATTACCATATGACCCAGTAATCCCTCTTCTGGGTGTCTACCTGAAATTTTTGAAAATACTTATTTGTATATATGTAATACTTATGTAATACTTATTTGTATATATGTATCCCTATGCTCATTGTAGCATTATTCCCAATAGCCAAGACATGAAAACTAAGTGCCCTTCCACTGATGATTAGATAATGAAAATGTGGTACATCAAGTTACCTTTTATATTACATTTTCCAAAGTAGTAAAACAGTAAAATATAAACTTTCTTATTCCCACAGCCTGCCCATTTCATTTAATGTCCCTTTCTTAAAGAGAATCAGAACTAAGTTTGCTTATATGTTTTTCTGAAATTTTATATAAGTACATATTTTTCATCTAAATTTTGTATATTGGTAAAACTTGCTTTTTTCACATAATAATGTATGTCAACACTTTCCATTTCACAATGTACACTTTTATATTGATGTTACAAAAAATAAAGAACTACATAATATATTGTACAGATAACTATAATTTATTTAACCAGGCCCGTACTGCATTTAGGTTGTTTTCAATCTTTTGCTGCCATAATGGAACACAGTGAAACATTCTCGTGTACACATGTTTTCACATATACGTCATATTAACATTTGGATGAATCCCCAGACATGGAATTGCTGGTTTAAAGAGTATGTGCAGTTTTAATTTTGACAGAAGTTGCAAACCACCTTCCAAAGACGTAGGACCAATTTCTGAACCCATTAAGAGTGTTCAAAATGTCTGTTTCTCCATATGATGGCCAAATTACTTTCATCTTCAAACAATGGAGAAAGATTTGAGGTTTCACACTGAGGATTCCTAGCTACAAGTTGGGATGGCACTGGATGGAAGAACTGTCTCATAAAAGCTATTCTTAGAATAAATACCAGTAAGAATGAAGCCAAGGTTATAGAGCTGTAGAAAAACTTTTGATAAACAAGAAACGGCAAACAGTAGTTGTATAGCATCCATCGCTAAAGATTTAAGACATGCAAAATGTTGCTGATTTTACAAAAGCAATTACTGTATGACAACTGTTTTATAGTTTTATTTTAGAGAATAAAAATTATTTTAGTGGATTTACAAATGTACATGTGAACTTTGTTATCCAACTCTCTTTTCCTCTACAGTCTTTAAATCCATTATGTGTGAGCTCGTTTTTTTTTTTTTTTTTTAATTGGGGGCAGAAAAAAAAGGGCATATTTTATTGTGAAAAATGAAAAAAATTTCTTCAGTCAGCATCATTTGTTTTGTGTGTCCTCAATACAAATAAAGGGATGCATATTGGCTTTAAATTTTTTTCTCTTGGCAACTCCTGTAAAGTCCAGAGAATTCAGTGTGTGTATGTCTGTGCATGAGAGAGAGAGAGAGAAAGAGAGACAGAGACAGAGAGAGACAGAAAAAGCATGTGAGAGAGATTTAAGGATTCACAGTATTTCTAAAATTCTGCATAAAATATGGCTGGGAAACCTGATGAATTGAAATTTCACCTATTTATCAGTATAAAATATGAATGGTTGTTTTAATGTACTATTCAAGATATAATGATTCATTTTTAGGTATACAAAATTGAAAGTAATAGTTTATAAAATATATTTATCATATTATAAAGTTTGCCTTAATATTTGATAAATTAATCCTATTTGTATTATTTTTTAAAGTAAAATATCTCTCTAAAATGTTATTGAATATATGAGTTAGATTTAATTACATACATATATTCCTAAAACTTGTAACGGTACCTATCTTTTAAAACCACAAGTTATATAGAATGTTGAGAAAAAAAGATACTAAAGGGTAATTCTAAGTCATTGAAGTCTAAATAACCCTATTTTTATAAATCAGTCTCTACATCTTTCCTATCTTTCCTATCCTGAGAAAGGCTTGCTGCTTTATTAATGGCATAATACCTGAGAATGATGTACAAAATTATTTTGGAAATTTCCCTTTTCTAGCTGCCCGATGAGCTGTTAAGATCGTTTTTCTGCAATTGATGTTATATTCAGTACTTAAAGAAGTCAATGAAATGCTAGTTTCTAGTTATATATTACTCTGATGGTGCTTTCATTTTTATCTGCACTTTTATTGGATATATTAAATGTCTATGGTAGTTCTAGTTCAGTTACTGAAAAATGATCAAGTTTCTTATGTTTTATGGTTTTCAAAGTCCTACAAACAATAATTCTTGCTTGTCTTTTGATATAGCTGAAACAGTTAAATGGAATAACTGTAACAAAAAGAAATACAATGTATTCCTTTCAAAAGCCTCACTTTTCTTTCACTGATGTCAGATAATAGAAATAAAATGTAAAATTAAAGGTTCAAAGTTTTAGATTTTAAGAACCTGTATCATCATACCAAAAAGACCATTAATAATCCCCATAATTACTCAATATAAATACCCAAGAAAGATAAAGAATATAACTTTAAAACACGATCCCATAAAAGTCAGTCAACTATATGGCTAAGGTCACTACACTGAGGAATAATGCCATCAAATTGGGCACATGTTCTTTTAAAAATATCAGAAGTAATCATTTGGTGAATAATCCTTAAAATGTCACTGTTTTGTCAAGTGTGTGAGTAGCTCTAATATAAATTCTGGACTGCTAATAGCTAATTAGTCTTTAGCACCAAATAATTTTTAGAAATTGTACATGATCATTAAAATGATTTCTCATTGTCTATCAATAGATGATATTCTAATTTTCTTAAATAATTTAAATTTTTATAGTTTCACATAGATTATTAATTTTCCTTTCATTACTGAAAGGTTTTTGGTTCAGTTATTTCAAAGCATATTATTATAGTAAAACCAACTTCATAATTAAACCAAAATAACCTATGATAAGCAAAATCAACAGCATATTATTTGGCTGGGCCAACCAGGGCTGGATTTTCAAGTTAATGAATAGGTGGTTTGGTTTTTACACACACACACACACACACACACACAAAAATTATAGTATTCACATGCGCATGAATCAGGTCTTTTATGACAACATGATGGATAAAAGAATTTATGAAATATAAATCTTATTTCCAAAGCCTAGACTAAGGATCTTTGTAATATTAGGCTTTATATTGTCTGTGTTTGAATAATGTCACCTAGAGGGCAAGGATTTTATATTTGTCTTGAGTTAATGATTGATATAAAATTTATGCACATAATATTGACTATAAAAAGTAATATGATAGTTATCTTGATATAGTGTAGCTTCCAGCTCTGACTTATGTTTTTCAACAGTTCTCATGAATGTTATTTACAGTGAATTTTGCCTGCTAACAGAAGTCATCTCTGCCTTCATACCAGTAAAATTTTTACTAAATCCATTTTCCAAAGGTGACTAATCATCAGAAAGTCCTGCTAAGATATATCAATTACTAGGCTCCACCTAGTAATCATATTCTCAAGTGGTGGGGCTAGGACTCTGTATTTAACCCATTTTCTCTTTGCCCCAAGAATACTCACATGGCTGCAACATTTGCCCCAAGGTAATTCATAGATTATAATCCTAACTTTACCTCTGAAGTTTGCCACAAAGTATCTTGCTTTTACTATTTTCACATTGCTCTATTACATTGATAATCTTTGGAAACAAGTGACATCATTCTATTTATAGCATCCTGTTTTTATTAGTGGCATTTCTATTTATAAAATATAGTAATTCTCAATTGCTGAAAATGTTATATCTAAGAAACGTAGCATTCCTATGTATGATGTTAAATTAATGCTTGGCAGTGAGCTGCACTTTTTTTTTTTTTTTCTGTCTCTAAAGAAGAAAAGGGAAAAAACGGTAGTAGCTGATTCTGGTCAAGTTTAGCAAATATTGCCTTTGAAAGATTTAATACTTTGGGGCTTCCCCCCCTCCCCAGATATATATAGTTTAAGATACAATTTTATTAACTTTCCTGTTTGGAATTGTTTTAATGCTTTACTTAATAAAATTATGTGAGATATTAAATTTTTATAAAAAATTTTAATAAGTATAAATGAAAGCAAATATATTATTCTTATATCTGTTAGGGAATTCTATTGTGCTTTGCTTCAAATTTGGCCTTTTTTTTCCCATTAATCCGGAAGCTATCATACTTAAGTATCATTTTAACTAAAACATATATCGAAAAAATTTAATTTCAAGATTTCTCCATAGTCTTACTTGCCACTCTCTTCTGTGTGTGTGTGTGTGTGTGTGTGTGTGTGTATTCATCCCTTATTCTTTGTCTCTACTATGAATTTGTTTGTATCACTGCTCATTATTTTAATCTCCCTCTCTCTCTTCAAGCTTCAGTATGTTTTGCATTGGTTGTATCTAGCCCTCATCAACATCCATTGACAATATCTATTGTATACTTCATATGTATCAGGCATCATCGAAGTGTGGGACAAAGGCAAGTAAGACTCCATAATTTCTGCCAACAAGAAGTTTATAGTTTACACAATCCAATGACTTTTTCTCCCTGAGCATTTTTGTCCTTATCTGTTATAAATTGTCCAGAATAGTACTTCACAACATTTTCATTTAAAAGTACAAGGGATTAACTGGACATGGATGCTTTGACTTTAGAAAATGGGCTCTGAGATTCTTCTACAACTTGGTTCATACACCCCAAGAACTCAAGCAATCAATAATGTCAACATTCTTGTAAAATATTTTACATCACTTTAGTATGCCATGGCTCATCTATGGTAAATGCTAATGAAAAATTTATCTTGTTATATGCCTAACATTTTTTGATAGTATTTTCCATATTTATAGAAAATTTCCAATTTCATTATCTATTTTTCTAGTTATTTGACCAAAACCCACTTCTGGCAGTCTTTGTTGAGATTATAATTTCTTCTAAAAAACTACATTCCTAGGAAAATTGTAGGGCACAAACATATCTTTCTATACAGAAACTGAGTTAAACTGACAGCAGGCTCTGCAACTGGTTCATTCATATACTCAAAGTTGCTGCAATCATATCATACAACCTATTTTGAATAGGTGCTAAAAGATTCAAGTAGATGCATGCAAAAAATAATACTTGATAATGATAAGAAATGACAGAGGGAGAGAAAAAAAAAACAATAGTAAAACTATCCCCCCCAATAAAATGAACCTGAACACCTACATTCCAAATTACATCAATAAATTTAATCCTAAGAAACATCACAACTACAATCAATTATTAAAACATAAGTTCATCCCAGGTGACAGTAATTTTATTGAATTATCTGACAAAGATATTCAAATGATAAATGAGACATAACTTCTAACATGAAATAAACGGGACATTTTAAAATCTAACAGACAAATGTTAAATTAAAATAAGCAATCATTGATTTTAAGAGAAGAAAGAATTAAACCTTTCTAAGACAATAAAATGAACAAAGTAACTTTTTCCTGGACTCACAGAAGAATTTAGCATATTACAACTAAAATTGAGAAATTCATTTAGAATCTCCTGTTGAGAGACAAAATAATAAATTACATTTTAAAATTAAGGGAAGATTAAGAGACCTGGAGGAAAGATTAAGAATTTCCACCATGCATCTAACAGCATCATCAGAATAAGATGAGAAAGTAGATGAGAGAAATATCATATTTCAGGAGAAAACTGAAAAGAATATTCCATAATTAAAGAATGTCAAGTGTCTTTAGAATGAAAGTGTACTTAGAAATTTTTTCAGGATACATTTTAAACAGAAACATTGGTATGAAACTGATGAGAATCATGCAAAATAAACAGTCTAAATGGCTTTCAGAGAGAAAAAAAGTAACTGCAATTAGAATAGTGACATTCTTGTCATCAACATCAATGGATGTTGAAGACAACTGAAAGTAACTGCCAATACAGATTTTTGTACTAGGGAACTTTTCATCCAGGGGAGAGAGAGAAATACAAATATTTTAACACATGCAAATGACAATGAACTTACCACACATGCACCCACAACAAATCAACACAACAACAACACTATTATAATGTACACTTAAACAACAATAATTTTAAAAGCAATAAAATGGTACAAAACAAACATCAGGCACAGAATTTGGTAAAATAAATTGATAATCATCTGACAGAAAAAAGGTACTGATGTGTTTGCTTATACATTTTAGAAAAATGGTTAAACAAAAAACCTTTAAATGACAAAATGGCAGTGGTCAGAAAACTTAAAATATACTACAGACCGTATAGATAGAAATATAGAAAAATTATAACTAACAATATTTTGATACAAACTAATAGCTAATATTAAATTTAATAATAAAAATAGTATTATGGCTAACTTAATAGTGAATAGTTGAAATATTATGTAAAGCTCTAAACAAGCAGAGGAAGTAATGGAGAATAATATAAAGTTTAATATAACACAAGGCAGAAAATAGGGGCAACACTAAGTAACAATACTATGATAAACATAAAATTTTAAGTCAAACAATAGAAATAAAGAAGACCAGTATCTATAATACATGGAATGTTTCTTCCCCACATCTTATGATTCTTTTACTGTGAACATAGTTTAGGTGTTATGAATACATGTTATCTTTCTCTGTACTCATTTATCCTTTTATTCTTCTTTACCTATAAAAAATCAATTGGACATGGTTGTCTCAAATTTTTCCCTTTTTATTTTTTGGTTCTTTCAGTCATTGGTATAAGCTGCTCCAGGCTGATAATGCCTTTTCTACGTGGGTATTTTTACATAATTATAGTATTTAAAGTTAAACAGGCACAGATTAAATTAAACAATTATTGAAAAGACTGTAATACAGCACTTTAAAAAATCCCAGCCATAGGCTCCTTAAAACAAATATAACTCAAAGAAAACCATGATGAAATATTACCAATGAAATGAATGAAATACATATATCCTACAAATATTAGTGTCTATTAATCTGTCCAAGACTGCTCTCGTGAACCATAAGACATAGCTTTTCTTCTATTCTTATAATTCATATGAGGAAATTGAGGTATAGAGTATTTTAATAATTTACCCTGTCACCCACCTGATAAATGAGTGAGCTGAGATATGAACTCAAGAATTTGTACCAAAGATTAACCAAGAAGATTGTAGCAATATCACTATTAGATAAGCCACAATTTAAGATAAAATGATTAAGATAAAATGAAATGATATATTTTAATAAAATAAATGCTTCTGCAAGAGGCTATAACTGTTACAATAAATTTATATAAAAAATACTGCCTTGAAATATTAAATAACTGACATTAAAAATATGTAAAAATTCCAACAAAATTACCAACTTGTGTGTGTGTAAGAAAAAGAAATATACATTATTTTAAGTATTACTGGAAACAACATAAAAGTTGATTATGTGTTGTCTACAAAGAGTACAAACACATTTCAAATAGTTGAATCACATACACCAATATTTCTCACCATAGCTCAATTAAATTCAAAGTTAACTATAATAAGAAAGTAAAAAAAAAATACAAACATGTTTAGAAATTTAAAGATATACTCTTAAATTACTGAAACAGACATGGAAATCTTAAGAGAAATGATTTTAAGTCTTTATCTCAAGAAATCAGAAAAAAGAACAAAATAAAGCACATTCAAGAAGAATAAAAAACAGTGAAGAACAAAAAAATGAAAAGTTGATTTTTTAAAAATTTCATAAAATAGACATTTAAAATATTCATAACAAATGAAAGCAATGAAGCATTATTTCAATATTAAGAACAAAAGAATATGAACTATAACTAAAGGAGAAAGAGAATTTTTAAAAGCCCATGACCAACATTAAGGTACTAAACTTGAAAACATAGAATAATGTTTTTCTTCCACAATGATATAAATTGCGAAACTTGACTCAAGAATAGAAAACAGGATTAAATTACAATTTGTTAATTACCTTAAACTGGAACTCACAATTCTTTAAACAGAGTGAAGTGATAAATTTTGTAGACATTTATCAAACTTTCAAGGAACAGATAATCCCTATAAGTATAATCCTTATTACAATTATAGAGACTTCTTCAAAAACCAGAAAAAAATAAGAATCTATACAAATTATTTTATACAGTTTATATAATCTCAATATCTAAATAGGACAAACTATTACTTAAGTGGTGTTGGATAATTATTTCTCCATTTGGAACAAAAAAAAAGATTAGAGGCCTAACTCAGAGTATATATAATGATTAATTCCAAACGGATTAATAATTGGAAACTAAATAAGAAATATTTAAATTTAGAACTTTCAGGAGAAAACATATTTTGAAAAGAGAATAGTAATTACTTCTTCAAACAGAAACTCTCATATACTCACATCAAAAGTAAAAGATTGTTAAATTTCACTAAATTAATATTTAAACTTTCTGCATAACAAATGACACCATACAAGGCAAAATGATAAAAAAAATATGAGAATGTACTTGCAACATTCAAAACTAATAAAGCAGTAGGGTCCAGAATATATTGAAAAATCCTAAAATTAAAAAGAAAAAACACATACCGAGGAAAGGGTTGAAATAAACAATTCACATAAGAAGAAATGATCTCATTAGAAAGACATCATATCATAATTCATAATATGAATAAAAATTAAAACCTTTAAATAAATGGTT
Source organism: Cynopterus sphinx (assembly GCA_030015415.1). Lineage (NCBI taxonomy): Eukaryota > Metazoa > Chordata > Mammalia > Chiroptera > Pteropodidae > Cynopterus > Cynopterus sphinx. The sequence continues at coordinate 48,453,762 of CM057379.1, read as the reverse complement.
TAAAAATATGAAAAATAGGATATACCATTTAAACAAATCAAGAAATTAATTTGCTGATATTTACAGTGCTCACAACCCAAGGATCAGAAATTCCACTTCTAGATATGTTTTTAGAAGATGCTCTTGCAGGTTAACAGAGGCGGATATGTACAAAAATATACATAGCCGTGGGAGTATTTTTTTAATGGCAATAAACTGGAACAATAAATTGTTCTTCATGTAATGAAATTCTACACAGCAGGTAAAATGAATGAAATATAAACATGGGTATAATTTAAAAAATGTATTAGTCTATTTAAAAATGTAGAACACTATATATGGTATGGCAGGCCAGTGCATGGCACATTGTCGTTTGCAATCATTCCTTTCCCTGAAAGAGAATTTATACAGCCCCACAAACTGACTTTGAGTTTGCCACATGATACGCTTTAGCCAATAAAATGTGAGTACATGTGGTTTATGACACAAGCAGATGCTCTAATCAGTCTTTTAAGTTTACACCAACTTTCCTGCTCTTTTTCTCTCTGTCTCCAGAATGGCATATCCCTGATTGGTACTATTAGTTCAGCTTGGGTTGTGGACTGATTAGTCCTGTGGAGCAGAACTGTAGCTATCCTGCTGTTGTCTATATCAAATATGAGAGAGAAATAAACCTCTGTTGTTTTTTAAGTCACTGAGACACTTTCTTTTTACTTCTTTTTTTTTTCACCTTGTCCTTTCCCTCCTCTTCTCATTCTTTCTCATCTTCCTTCCACTCACTCCCTTCCCCTCCACCTCCTTCCCCTCTATATTCTCTTCTTCCTCATTCTTCTTTGTTAACACAACCTTATACAGCAAAATAAAGACAATTTATACAATTTAAAAATTTTGAAAATATTATATTTTAGATATATAAATATATAATTAAAAAAATGAAAATGATAAACATATGGGAATAGAGACATTGTTTTAGATGGGGAGAGGCACCCAGTAGGTCACAATGTCTGTTATATCTTTAGTGTTTTATTAAAAATAAATAATTTATAATAAAGATTTAATGAAATATTATTCTCTGTTCTTGTCTTGCATTTTTAAAATATTTATAATATATGTATTTTTAATAGAAAGTACTATATCTATCACTGAAATTTTAGAAACAGACAATAGATAATGAAACATTTGGGATCTACCCTCTAGTATACTTGAGGCAGTCTATGCAATAAACTGAGCACTGGTTCCAGAATTAAACAAAAACTGAATTCACATGCAGGAGCCACCATTTATCTGCTTGATTCCTTTGAACCTTAGTTTCCTCATCTATTGGTCAGGGATAGAAATTTGCCTTAGAGTTCTGGTAAACACTAAAGGGAAATAATTCCTCTTTGATGCCGGAGTGTACAATAACTTTATTTATTGAACATTCATTTATACCTTATGTATTTAGTTCTACTAGTTTCAGACCTCCAATTTTATTCTTGTTTTTAAAAATTCTTTTTCAAGATAATTTTCGCTACTTGGCATCCCTTGAGATTCTATTTAATTTTAGGATAGTTTTTTTTTTCTTTCTGAGTCTATAATAATTTTGAGCACTAAAGATATATTATTTTTTCACTTCTACCTCTCAAATATTATGTCTAATATTAGGCAAGTTTTACTTTGGGGAACATAAGCAGCTTAGATAATAATTCACTCTTAATATTAGGTCAAGCAACATGAAGAGGATTTATGAGAATTATTTCAGCTTTATAATGAAAGTCTGACTCACTACTTTAAAAAAAAAACATCTTTTTATTATAATCTATGATTGTCTTATAGAGGTTGGTAAACTTTTTCCTTAAAGGGCCAGATAGTAAGTATTTTCATGCTTGTAGGCAATCTGGCCTCTGTTCTAACAACTCAGTTCTGTTCTTGTAATGCAAAGCAGCCATAAACAAATTTAAATGAATGGGCATGGCTATGCACCAATAAAACTAATCATTGACCCTGAATTTTGAATTTCATATAAGTTTTACTTGTCATAATATACTTTTTCTTCTTCAATTCCTTCAACTATTTGTAGTTACAGCAAACATTTTTATCCTGCAGGACACACACAAAAAAATGGCAAGCTGTACTTGACACATAGGCCTTAGTTGGCTGACACTGTTAAAAGAAATAGAAGCACTAATGTTAATAGGTATTAAAATATAACATAGGTGGCCTATAATCCTAATAATTTGATTCTTGAGAAGAGCTCCATATGTACAGAAATGATTTCATCGCTGCACTCCTAGTTTTATTGTTTTAATTTACATTCTGCTAAAGATTTTTTGATACTACCTTGTTTTATTAGTTTGGATATTTTTAATAATAATTTACCTCATAAAGATTTCTTACTTTTAAATGTCAAAGTCTATTTTAAATATAATTGAATAATTTAATTATTTTTAGACTGTCTTGTTTTACCCTGCTGAGCTTTAATGTTTCCCTTCCTGAACCAGAGTTTTATATCCTGATAATTATCTGCCCTGTTTCATGACCCAAATAGTTAGGGTATAGACTAAAAAAGTAGAAAACTTTAAATAGTTTTATAGCATTCTTCCTAGTATGCAATGATATTTCTCAGTTAATGATTTCTGGATCTTTAGTCTGCTTTTCCCCCCCGAGTATTTGTTACACTTCCATTGATATTTGTTAGTAATGTAGAAGAGATTATCTAGTCACATTTTTGTTAGTTACTTTACTTTTTAATGTAATAAATTTTTATATATAAAATATAACATTATAATATAAAAATATAGCTGAAAAAGTTTCATTAGGTATTTTGTATTGCTATGCTTAGATCTTTTATTTGTTGTTCATTATATGTGGTGGTTGTATTTTGCATAAAAATAAATGTCTGTCTAAAAACATTTTAAACTTGGCCATAGTTTTCAGTCTGTAATTTCCCTTATGTAGAATTTTTTGCTTTTCCATAGTCAGTGAAAGTATATTTTGCCATTAATTTCAGTTTGCATTTATATTGTAGATTTAACATTTTCAGTGGTGTGTTCAATGGTTCAAAGCATGCTATAAACCTCAAAGGCAATCATACTAAAAATTAAGAGGTATATAGCAGGTACTAAGAGTTGATTAATTTTGATTTTTTAATATTTATTTTATTAATAACACTTATATAAACAAACTATTCTATTAACTTTATGGAAGTTAAGAGAAAAGTAAAATATAAACCATAATTATATTGGTTTCATTTTTATATCAATCATCTCTTTCTGTCTTTGATTTTCTGAATGTTTCAAACATTTCTAAAGAGAGAAACCAAAAGAAGTTACAGTAACTCAGTGTAAGTTATACTCAGGATAATACAAATTTTCCCACATTTCCAATAAAACCAGATATATCATTGGCAAAGTGTGGTCCCATGGACATGTAGAAGTCCACAAGTCTATTTCAAGAGATCTGTGAGTTGACATTATTTTCCTAGTAATACTAAGGTGTTTTCCTTTTTTTCTTTTGTTGGCATTTACACTAATACTGACAAAGCAATAGTATGTAAAACTACTGTTCTTTTAGCATGGATTGCTGCAGTGGCAGCAAACTGTACTGGTAGTCTTTGTGTTGTTTACTTTCACACACCAAAATCTAAAAACGTGCCAGTTTCATTTAAGAATGGCATTGAGAAATCAATAAAAATAGTTTTATTACATCCTGATCTTTAATCTTATTTTTTCTTTTTGTGTCAAATAATAAGTACACATAAAGCCATACAAAGCACTTCAGTACTAAAGTATGCACTTATTTATGTTAGTTACTGCTGTGTGCTAAAGCCTACACTAGGTTATAGTAGCAGACCATATGCATGTCTTGCTTATTTTATGTTCACAAACATAGAGTCAATCTAAATAACACGTGATAGGAGAATTTATATTACAGAAACTGGCAAACACTACAAAATTAAGCCATTACTATAGCTTTAATTAAAAAAAGACACCACCAACTGTTAGCAAGGATAGAGGAACTGAATTACTTATACTTTTCTGATGGAATATAAAATAGTACAACCACCTGGAAAACAGTTTGGCAGTTTCTCTTACATGTGTTATAAAGGACCTAACAATTCCATTTTTAGGTTTGTATACGAGGACTGAAAACAAACTTTCATAGAAAGACATATTCAAGAATGTTTATACCAGCTTTGCTCATGATAGTTAAAAACTTGAAAAACTACATTTGTCCATTATTAAAATTATACTTTGGTATATTCATGTACTCATTAATATGACTCAGCAAGAAAATAAAATCCACTACTGATAGACTCAACAAAATAGATGAATTTCAAAAATACTATGGTAAGTATATAAAATATGACTATTTCAAAAATAGGCAACACTGATCTACAGTGATAGAAATAGCAATGGATGTCTGTAGGTGAGAGGGCAACTACAATCAAAGTGTCCTAATATTACATATTTTATTTGTGAATATTTACATGAGATTTCACTTAAAAGCAGCTTTCACAATTTGTGTAGTTTTAAAAACCATGATAATAACATGCAATCAAAATGTGAACAGAGATATGATATGAACAGAGCTCAGAGTCAAGGTCAGAATAGTAAAGATTTTGTCATTAGAGACATAAATTACATTGTCTCAACCTATAAAGAATTGCGTTTCCCAAACATGCTGAATAATTGAGCTGTTGCACATTAAAAATAAAATGTAACCACCCCCCAAAAAAAGAGAAGCAAAAGATAATTGATTTTATTAATTTGGCATATATAAGAATAGAGTTAATATTGTATAAGGGCTCATAATATAAAATGGGATTTAAAAGATACATATAGTCAATTATACCTTCTTTTATTTCAGCATTCTAGTAACCATTTACTGAACAACATACTTGATTAGAATATTAAAAGCACAACTCTAGAGTACATTGGATGGCAGTAGAATTGGTTTTATCTACTTTATATTTTTAATAGATACTCATATATCAAAAGTAATATTAGAAAGAACACTTTGGAAATATTTTAGTATGATTTAATGTTCTCTTTTATGTGATAATAGTCAAAATATAATTTATTTTACAACTACATTGCACACCTAGCTAAAGTTGATAGATTGTTCAATTATTTATTTATTTTTGTAAGGTTATTTTCCCCTAAATCTGTATGTTAATTTTCTGTAATTCCTTTTGCTTCATACTTTAATAAAAGCTATGCATCATTGCATTAAGTGAAGCAAGGCACTGGATAAAACAGAAAATTGTTATTAACCTCTAACATTAGCCTATAGGGAGGCAGAGACAAGTTTAACAAGTCAGAGATAAAATACTCACAGTGAAATTACCTCAGTCTGCTTTACCCTGACACAATGACATAGGGTAATAAACTTGAGTCTATTTCCAAAGAGGAATGAAATCATCAGTAATCAATAGTATCCTTTTTATAGCTTTGAAGTGATTGGTCCTTTGAAATGGGGTCATAATTTGATGTTTGACTTTTGTAAAATGATGCAATGTTTCATGTTTTTGTTTTTATTTTGCTATATAAAGCATATTTAGATGTATGCCTAACATTGCATAAAATTTGGAATACACAAACTTAAAGCAAGCATCTGGTTTTGAAAACTTCTGCTTTGTGTTTAAGACTTTCTCATGTCAAACAAATTCTAGTTTTATCACATATTTTATACTATATTTTCATGTTATGTAAAAGTCAGCAATAAAACTCTAGGTTGCATATAAAAGATGATATGCCAGAATCTTATTTTAATTGTTTAATATATTCCTGCTTTTTATAAGCATAAAAATTACTTTGTGACAAAATTAGTTTTACTGTTAAGATATAAGAATTTTTTTTCTCCTTTGCTCAGTAGTTTTAAGTGTTTCTTTGTAGACAATTTAAAATATTTTTCAAGCACATATAACTTCAAGTAAGGTAAAATATCACTCACCACCACTAAGGATTAATTTTAATAATGATAAGTGACTGTGACTTTCTCTAGGAAGACTGCAAGCCTCCAAGAAAAATATCTGAGAATTTCAAAATATATTTTTTCTATCTATCTCAAAATGTATTTTAAAACAATGAATATTTTCAAAAATCATTTAAGAAAGCAGTTCTAAACTGAGATTAAATTAAGTAGTAGACCTAAAAAAAACCTTATGATATAAATTTGAATTTGTAAGCAAATATTTATCTTTATCAGGCTCTTCCTATAGAAGCATGTCCCTGAAGCTAGAGAGCTAAAAATATGTATTTTTGAGTCACGAGCATGAAAATATTGCCAATTATTGCTGTACTCTTCTTAAGAGTTAAAAAAAAAAAAGCTTCATCAAGACATTCTCATTTGCATTTATAAACCAATTTGTGATTGTTTTAGGAATTTTGTTTCCCAATTTAGTTACATATACAGGGAGCCATTCTAATAGTCTTTAAGTTTCCAACAACTTGTTATGTTCTGCCCATTTATAGGATCTGTCAAATGACTTTAAGGAACAATTTGACACAGGCATAAGTTGGTATTAAAAAAAACGCATTTTCTTAATGAAAATAATAATGGATTTTAATAAAATAATAAAATGCAGAAAACATTCTCTAGGCATTTTCTTTTTAGGAAGACAATGAGATTTAACATAAAGATAGGGAGGTTCCCCATGGCAAGAAATTAATTTGCAAGCCCATTCAAGAAATCTTATAAAGAGCAAGCATATCTGAGGCCAAAGAAACTGTAATAAAATGAAATCTATCACAGAAACAATGCTGACCTTCATGTCCATTAACTTTGCTCACCCATGAGGGTAACTGACTATCATAACGGCTGTTAGATTTAAGTGCAAGGTAGACTGAAAAATAAGTTTTAGCTGTTTTATATTATTATGGCCCAAAGGTAAAGTCATGTTTCAAAACTGTGCTTGTTGTTTTGAAGTATGGATGCCACAGGGAAGAGGGTATACAAAAAAGAAAGTAAATTTCATTAGGTCGGGAATTCCACTGATAAATCAAAAAAGGGGCCAAAAGTCACATTGTAAAATTGTAGAAGAGTCATGAAAAGCAAACCCCTTCCAATTTCATGCTAGAAAAGTTAAAATGCATTTCAAGTGGAACTTGGCAGTGATATGAAAAAATTCCCAAATGACAAAGGTGTTAGGTGATTTCAATGGTGTTATTTAAAATCTGCTTGGAAAAGGCTATCAAAGATGAGAACTAATAAGTCAAATGACCTTTTATTGTTCCAATTTTTTAAAATATTTTTTATAATCCTGTTAAGCAGAGACCTATGTGGGTGGTCTTGCCACAATTTATAAGATTGGATGAGATTACATGGACTAAATCTTTCTAAATCAAATGATATCAAAATTAATTCAAAGCTTGAATATAGACTGGCCTATCAAAAACTGCAGAAAATTTTAATGAGCTGATGATAAAATTGTTATTGGTAGTGCTTGTTCAATTAATTTAAAGGAGAATGAAACCAAAAGCAAACATTCTCAGAAGGCATTATTTATTAAATATATAGCTTTAATAAATTGCTTTTCATAAATTTAGTTGGCTTTTGAAATAAAAAAAATAATAAAGTGATCCAAACTTTATTGTTACTTTGGGTGGTCATTAAAGTCATTAATTTTAATGAGTGTATATTCTTGGCATTATTGTATAATCAAAGCATGCAAGGATTTACTCCAAGAGATACGCACTCTCTTCTAAAAGGTATGTAGCTGTTTTTTTTTTTTCTTTTTAATTATTATTATTTTTTCCTTCATTTTCATGGTAAGGTCTTCCATCATTATGATTAAGATTTGACTGTTTATTCTGCTTTAAGAATATGCTATCTTCTAAGCCATATGTAAATCTAAATAGCAACTGGGTATCATTCTTTAAGTACTTGAAATAGCAGTCATACAGAAATTTCATATTTTTTGCTTGAAATAGTATATTAATCATAATAACTGAAGCTATAAGATAAGCATGTATTCCTATAAATAAATTGCATTTAATAAAGCAGCATTTTAACATGCTATCTCTTTGGAATTTATCACTCTAAGGTAATTTGCTTGAAAATAGCAATTTAAAAGTAATAGATATCTTTTTAAAACATTTTATTACATCTATATTGAGATATTGCTAGTTTAATTTCTACATAGTGATATATTTCATTGTTATGTCTGCATGTCAAAATGTTTCTGATAATTTTAAAATAAATCGTTTAATCTTCACATTGCATGGTGGTTAGTTAATACAGAAGTTACTTCTGGTGTATAATATTGCACAAATGATGTGTCTTCATTAGAAAATGTAATGTTTTTTTCCCATTATTCAGTGTAATATTAACCCAATTAAAATTTGAATTGAGCATCATTCTCGGTTCCTGAGAATTTCAGAAAAGTTAAGTTAGCACCAATATAAGTCATCTTTGAGATAACATTTATTGATATTAACTTTATCCCTTTATCTGAGGAAGTTCAGGTTCTAGCCATGTACTCAATGGACTGGAAACTTCCCTACTTTAGTTCTGATCTCCTTGACATATCTCCCATAAAGTATATATGACGTGCAAATATGTCAAATATGATGTCTTGATTGGCACACTTCCCATGGGCTCCTTTTGCAATTCCTCTAACAGTAACACCATTTTGTCTGTTGCCTGGGTGAAAACCTTAAGGTGATCCTAGTCACAAATACATCAGAAAATTATATTAGTTCCACCCTCAAAATATACCTAGAATTTGACTGTTTTTCTCTACTCCACTGCCAACATCTTGGTTCATCTTTTCAAACCTGAGTTATAACAATAGCCTCATTACTGGTGTTTCATGATTATGGACTCCATCCTTTGTTCTCCCACCCCCAAACAGTCATAGTCATTATCAAAACAGAAGCCATAGTGATTCTGACTCAACACTCAGGTGACTTGACTTCTCTTCTAAAAATTTATAATGGCTTACCATCTCAAATCAAGGTAAAAGGCAAGCCAAACTAATTGTCTTTCTGCATTCTTTCTCTAACCTCCTCATTCTCTCACTGCATCCCCATTAGCTCTTATTTATTGATCATGTTAGGCATACTTTTCAACTTGCTATTTCTTTTTTTTTTTATTTTCTTTCTTCCCCCCACCCCTCTCTTTTTTGAATACTCTTTCCTCAGATATCTTTCACTTATTTCAGACCACATATCTAATTTAAACCTCTCTAGCTTCTGTTTCTTACTTCTCTGCTGCATTTTTTTTTTCATTGTAAAACTTGAAACTGTTTAACATATACTTAATTTATCTTGTTGATTACCTTCTCTTCTACTGTGTAAACTTTAAGGCCTCAGGGAATTTGTCCAATTTGTCACTGTTCTATCTCTTGAATGTGGAACTGTGTGTGTCACAAAGCAAGTGCTCAATAAATATATCTGAATGGATAAATGCATAAGTCACATAAAGCCTTTAAGACATATGTTGGGAATGAAGGAAGATAAGAAACCTAATGTGGGGATACTAATTCTCTTCCCCTTGCAGGTCCATGAAAATATCTAAGAGATCTACATTACATTTTAGGAAGTTTGTCCTATTGCAGGAAAAATGATGGCTAGTAAATGTCTCCTGGCTAAGTGAACTTGTAGAAGGTTCATGTGAATTGCAGAATGCAAGAATGAGTAAAGAAAGTCACAGCTATGAACAGAAGGCTCTTAAATCAGGGATCCCCAACTCCTGGACTGCAGACCTGTACAGGTCTGTGGCCTGTCAGGAACCAGGCTGCACATCAGGAGGTGAGTGATGGACAAGCGAGTGAAGCTTCATCTGTATTTGCAGCTGCTCTCCAGCACTAGTATCACTACCTAAGCTTCATGTCGGGTCATTAGGCTTTAGATTCTCATAGGAGCACTGGTCCATGTTGCCAAAAAGTTTGAGGACCACTGTCTTAAATAACTGATATTTGGGTAATTGTTAATGTCGGCCACTTCCAAGTAGACCTTGGAAGATGCTACCAATCCTCCCTCTAATTCCACAACTAGTTGTTCAAGGGGGACACTCATACACACCACCAGTGCCACATGTGGTACATGAGATACTCTAGATACTCTGCCTATTCAGTGATTTTGTAAATTTCATATGTATACGTCACAGGGTACATAGTTAATATAGAGCTTACGTGGGGGGCAAGGAAGGAAGTTTGACAAGCAGACATGGAGGAAAGCACTTGCTATCCCCCAAATTTTTGTTATCCTATAACACAGGCTACATATAGATGATCTATGTGCACCATGGCCAAAGTTCCAGCAAGGAGGGCACTACCAGAGCCAGCAGGCTGGACATAATACCCAAAGCATCCTGGGGCAGAAGAAAACCAACCTACATACCACACATCCTCCATAGCCATCTAAATTTGTCTATTGGTCCCATCCCTTGGCTCTTAAGGGTTCATTAAATCTTAGTATTTCCATTAATTTGAGATTGATTACAGATCAGGGTGGATTCCACAGTAGTGTCTGAAAATACTAAAGTTGTGGAAGAAAATTTGGGGCAAATAGCCAAATTCTAAATAGAAAAAGAGTATGTTTCACTTCAATTCCTCATCTATCTATTAGTGTTGGGCATGTTCACACCCAACCAAGTGAAGTTTGTAATACCCGCTTGAAGGTGAGAAAGACTGTTTTGCCATTTTCCAAAATGGTAAGTTTCATAGAGACCCAGAAGTTGCCATGGTGTTATCATATGTGACCTGAGGCAGTGGGGAAATGATGGTGGCTGGAGGGCATCCTGAAGCAAATTCAGTTTCTGTGTTCATGTCCACCCAGATATCCCTGATATGAATATCCTCTTAACTCAAAGCAGGCAATGTCTAAACTATCCTTCCATCCTTAGATACAGAACAGGACAGATAAGGATGAGTACACTATTATGAAAATGAGTGAATTGTTATCCTTCTCATCACTTAAGGTAAAGAGGTAAGTGAAAGGAGATTACCTTTGAAAGAATGCAATGCAGTATTCATGCAAAGATTGCTTTTACTTTTTCTACTTCCCATTTGAGAAAACAACAATGAAGCAGTTTCCCTTCTCAAAGTAAAAAGTGGAAGACATCAAAAGAATAATTTCTTAAAAGTCAGGTAATGCCTGAATTGTAACTTCACCCTCCATTAAGTAAGAGATTGGTTATCATAGAGTTGAAATGTCTGTCCAGTTAACAGCTTTTATCATTTTCTCCATCTTCTTTCTATCTAATGTGCTCAGGATAAGTGTATTTCCCATTTCTCATAGAAGCACATCTAGGGAAATATTGAAGTTTGACCTGTTATTGATGCCATTTCTTATATGTAACCACATATGTTGAGACTTCTCAAACTAGCTGCAGAGATTTTTAAGTTTTATAAAGAATAGAACATTCAGAAGCTCAAAAGCACTCTCTAATATCCAATAGATCTTTGTATTTACATTATCTGGGAATGTGTCTGAATGTTACTTGGGTAAGTGTCTGAATAGGATACTTGTAGAACAAAGTCACCCAAGGTTTTATTTGATTGCTAAATAGCATTATGCTTCTATTTGCACCTAACAGCAAAACCATTAGGTTCTTACTGGCAATTCCACTGTCAATATGACTCTAATAATATTGTTTGAACTAAAATATCTCTCTTTAGAGTTTATCAGTGAGTAATAATTTTTTGATTTGCTAATTTATGTTAGAATTTCATATTCAAAAGTGCAATATATTTTCAATAACATTTTCACTTTGAAAACAAAAGAATAACCTTCATAAAAGTATCATAAGCAGAGTTATCACTTAAAATGTGAGCATTAGGGTCAATTTGGCCTATGACAGATATATTGTCATTTGCTTAGCATTTTTATCTTATGTATTTTCAGAAAAAAAAGAGGCACATGCATTTATAAGCACATAGGCTAAGACCTAATTATTTGTCCAAATACAATTTGATCTGCAAAACAGATGACCACAATTGGGGGTGAATGTCCTCTATCTTGAATTGGTAAGCTATGTGATACTTATGAAAAACCTCAAAAGTATACTACATTCATCAGAACATGCTAATTTTGTGTTATTTTTCATTGTTTTTTAATAGTTTTATTTTAACTTTAATGCCTTTACATCTGATAAGTCTTTGTAGAATAAACATTTTAAAAATCGTGAAAGAAAATAACAAAAAATATTTTATTCATAACAAAATAATAATAGCACAAAAATGTCTTTGCTCATATTTATAGATGTAAAATTTTATTTAAAATTTTTAAATGTACAAAAATCTGTAATGCAGACCGATGATTATCACCAATCACTTACTGATTTCTGATGGATTAACTGACTTTAAAACACTTACATATTAAATAATGGCACCCTACCATCATTCCTTTTTAATACTTACTTAGGTTCTGCTTTTTTACTATGATGTGATGATCATCAATTTACATAAATCTTTATTCATTTTCTTTTAAAATATTTCTAAAAGTAAAATTATAGAGTCAAAGTCCTTTTAATTTTTCAAGGCTTTTGATTTATAAAAGCTAATTGCCTTCTTGATAAGTTGTAATTTACACTATCACCAATAGCATCTTTCAATACAGAATACTGAGAATTGAATAGGCATAAAATTAGATCTCACTGCCATTATAATTTTCAGCTTTTTTGTTTACTGGTTAGGTTGAACTTGTATATATTTTATTCATTTGCATTTCTTTGTAAAATTATCTTTTCATCTTTCTGTGAAAGCATCTATATTTTTCTCATATTTAACACAGTTTTCCAAATTGACTTTATCTTATTGAGTTTTTAATATACAAAATATTTTATTTTTTATTTGAGCAAATCTAGAAATTATTTTCTTTGTGGTTGATTTCACTGTTTTTGTCTGCTTATTTAGAAAATCCTTCTTTTGACTGTATCCCCCATAAAAATTTAAAATACATAATTTTTTGACTATTTTCTAAACATTCAGAACTTGAAATTTCCTGCCCAAATGGAAGCCAGATTTCTTGTAGAATCTGCACTGCAAATCTTGAACTGTAGTTCCAGTGTGAATCCAAAGGCTTCAGAATCAAGAAAAGTGATGGTATAAGGTCCAGTTAGAGGGCAGGAGAAGACCGATGTTCCAGAACAAGGTATGAGGCAGAATGAGTAAATTTTCCCTTCTTCTGCCTTTTTGTTCTATTTGAGCCCTCAACAAATTGGATGATGTCAACCCACACTGGGGAGAGCAAGCTCCTCTACAAAACTCATCAAGAAACACCCTCCCAGAAACAAGAATCTGGTAACTTTGTGATCCAGTCAAGATGACACAGAAAATTAACTATCACACAATTTGATAGTATGCAAATAATTCATGAGCTAAATTTTTTAATTCATATAGCTTACTGGAACTATAAAAAATTATATAAAATTATAATGCTACTAACTATTACACCATGAGGACCATAATGGAAGGAGATCAGGACATGAGGTTTATCATACAGTAATTATTGTCTTCATTAACAAAACTCATTTAAAAAACAAAATGTATGTCAATAATATCTTTTTAAAATTGCACTGTTCTTATAAATTTCAGCATTCAAATATGTATTTGTAAATATCTTCTTTATATATATTAAGAAAATAAAGTGCCAACTTTATGAAACCATCCAAATTACTAAAATTAAAAATTTATCATGTAAAGAAATAGGAACTCTGGTTTGACTTTTTCAGGTTAGCTGATTGCTAACACCTGAATTTTTTTTTTTTCATATAAAAGACTAGGTGTGTTATGATTAAATTTAGTCTTAGAATCTATATAGCTCTCTTCGTAATCACATTAATGTTTATAAGACTCTAAAGCTTTTAAAATCCTGAGGAATTAAAGTGTATTTACAGAAACTTTATTCTTTAAAATATATTTAGAGAAATTGAAGTATATACTGTCTCATTAAGTATATGTTCCTTAAACATTCAGAGTATCTTCTTAAAGGACATTGATGCACAAACTTAATGCCCCCACACACCATATCCAACCTCTCAAGTATCATCCTTCATTTTAAATTTAAGTTTCTAATTTTATAGTCTTACTATAATGTTTTATATGTGTTACACTGTAGGGTATTTATTAAACCCAGAATCCTTAATATCCTATTTTGGTCATTCTGGGCCTTTGTGTTTACAACTAATTGTTTTCCAGTGTTAACAAAAGCTGGCTGAATGTATCAGTTATAGTATCAATAATTCAGCATTATTAAATCAAGTAAAACATCACTTGCAGGAAAAGGCTTTTTACCTTTTGAACTAGTCATAGTTTATCAAGAATATATTGTCCTGTGCTTTTAATCATTTAAAACATACCAAGCTTGTTTGAGAATTTTCTGTCTATAAGGATTCAAAATAATGCCTATGTCAAACTTTTAAAAAATAATTTTCTAATTCTCAGTAAAAATTCAAGTGTTTATAAACTTTAAGAATTTTATATTTTATAGAGAATATCTTAAGAATGAGATACGATGTTTGAAGCAGTTTCTGGAAGGATCAAACTCATTAACTGTAAAAAAGCTGTCTGCTAGCACATGGTAGCTAGTTAGTATGTAGACAGCTCCACAAATAATGAGGGGAAAGAACCAAACTTCTAATAGTTTTATAAGCAATTCAGAACCTATTGTACAGATGTTTAATAGTGATGTCAACTTTGCATCAGAGAAAGTAAATGATGTGTAGAAAGGTTTGTGTAGAGAAATAGCTATAAATTTTCATTATTTGCTGGGGGTGGGGACATGCTATAATCACATAATTATTTGATTTTATTGCAGTCGTATAAACAGACTTATGTGTTGAGTTGTTTTCTATTTTATCAAGATAATTCAGAGACTTAAGACATTGAGTTGGTCCAAGATTATTATATTCATTCACCAGAAAATGCAACCCAAGTTTACTCTATAGTATGATATTAAAGGTCAAAGAATATGCCACCGCAAAACACACCACTTTGACACATGGATTATTTTGAGCTAAAGGCACTTAAAAAACAGATGCAGGCCAATCATCTATTGTAGAACACTTTCGTTGCTTCCATGACTCGGTTACTGTGAATAATGCTGCTATGATCATTGGTGTGCAAATATCTTTTCAAATATGGGCTCTCAAGTCTTTGGAGTAAATACCTAGTAGAGGGATTGCTGGATCATATAGTATATCAATTCTTAGTTTTTTGAGGAAACTCCATACTGTTTTCCATAGTGGCTGTGCCAATTTGCAGTCCCAGCAGCAGTGTATGAGGGTTCCTTTTTCTCTGTAACCTGCCCAACGTGTGTTGTTACTTGTCCTGTTGGTTATAGCTATTCTAACAGATATGAGATGATATCTCATTGTAGTTTTGATTTGAAATTCCCTAATAGCTAATGTATTTGTTGGCCATTTGTATGTCCTCTAGGAGAAGTACCTGTTCAGATCCTCTGCCCATTTTTTGATTGGATTGTTTGTTTTTCTTTGTTGTTATTGAGTTTTATGTGTTCTTATATGATAGATAGTTGGCTACAGAAACTGTGGTACATATATACAATGGAATACTACTCAGTCATAAGAAGAGATGAAATATTGCCATTTGCAACAATATAAATGGACCTCGAGATTATCATGCTAAGCAAAATAAGCCAGACAGAAAAAGTTGAAAATCACATGATACCACTTATATGTGGGATATAAACCTAAAAGCAACAAAGGAACAGGACAAACAAAGACTCACGAACATGGACAATGGACTAGTGATTATCAGAGGGTTGGTAATGGGGGTGGAGAAGGGAGATAGTAGAGTAAAGGAGGTCAAATATAGGGAGGTAGGGAGAGGGTGAAGTGGGTAAAGGGGATCAAATATATGGTATCTGAAGGAAACTGGACTTTGGGTGGTAAACACATAATAGAATATATAGATGTCATATTATAATGTACACCTGAAAATTATATAATTGTATTAACCAATGTTACCCCTAATAAACTTTTAAAAAGTCAAGAAAAATAAAAACAGATGCAAAGAAGAAATTTTAATTTCCCCTTACTTTCCTGAAAATGGGAGATGACTTCTATGTGAAAGATCCCCCCATTACCCATTGTACCAGAAAAGGAACTGGGAGTCAAAGCTGAGATAGTTAGAATTCTGTATAGACTGTTAAAAAGAATTCTTATCTTCTTTTAGCTTCCCCACATATTTTGCTTTTCCATGATTGCCTCTTTTTACTCAACTAGTATAAAACTACTTAGACTCTGCCATTTCTTTGGGTCTTCATTTCCTTATGAGGGCTGCTGTGTCACGTAGACATATAAATCTGCATGCTTTTCTCTTGTTAATCTGTTTTATTTCAATTTAATTCTCAGGCCCAGATGAAACGCCTTGGAGGGTTAACACAAAATTCTGCCTCCCTTATACACTGTTAGTGAAAACTATATTTAGCATATATTGTAGCAAATTTACCCAGAACTATAAAAAAACCCAGCATACTAAATCAGGCTCATCAGTTTGATAAAGACAAAAATATTATTTATATATGTACTTGAGGAAGACTATGAATGTGAAAGGTGCATATGTTTTCTAGAGCAGTGGTTCCCAATCTTTTTGGCACCGGGGACCAGTACTCCTATGAGAATCTAATGCCTGGTAATGTGAGGTGGAGCTGAGGCAGCAAAACTAGTACTGGGGAGCAGCTGCAAATACATATGAAGCTTCACTTGCTTGTCTGTCACTTACTCCCTGCTGTGTGGCCTGGTTCCTAACAGGCCAGAATAGGTCTGCAGCCTATGGGTTAGAAATCTCTGAGGGGATTTCAGAAACTAAACTGTATGAGAGAATGAAGAGAAGAGAAATGCTAGAAAAGCAAAACAGCTGAAGTGTTCTTCACCTTAACTGAAATAAATCCAGCGGATTTCTAAAATAACAGAATATCTTCAAAGTAATGTGTTTTAAAGTTCAAGAAAGTTTTGGCTATTTATATTATTAGGTATGCTGTGTTGACTGCAGACAATACACTAAAATTCTTCAGATCATCATTTTCTTCTTTCATCTATCTTCTCAGAGACTGTAAGAGATCTAAACATTTACTTAAATAACATATCAGCCTCAAACTATTGTTTAGTTTTGTTAAGCTTTATCTTATATCTTGCTATATAGTCTATTCTGTTCAACTACGATCAATTGAAAATCTGGTTTCATGAGTTTCCTTGTTTACACCTTAAATTCCTAGTTCCCTTTACACAGCTTAGAAAAGCAATTGTCAAATTAGAATGATGCAGTAACAAACTCTGAAATATGCTGTATAATGAAGTTTCTAGAATCATCTCTTTATTCCAGGTATATGGGGATTCCAAAAAGTACATTGAGTGTCTCCAGTGTGTCCATTATCAGGTGTTCTGAAAGAAGTGTTGAGTCATGGATCACAGAAGGTAATAAGGGCAGGCAAGAGTAGGAATTGGTGCTTCCTGGTAAATGAATAGCATATTACTTTGCTTCAGATTCTGAATCTAAACAGGTAGTGGAAATGGCCAAAGCAAGAGCCTAATTTGGGTCCATATCTCATATGCAAAGAAGAAGGTGCTTAATAAAATAACAAAATAACAAAATTATTATTATAGTAATTCAGATAACATGAGGTTTGGCAGGGAATACAATTCTAAAGTGGGCAAAGTGTACTTTTGAAAAAGAGGGGCAAACTCTGAAAAGGTTTAGTAGTCATTTATTATTAAAATATCCAAAATATATGAATGACAGAAATACAACTATAAAGAAAGCAAACAGCAGTAAGTAAACTACGCATTATTAAAACATATTTGTATTGTGTTAATTTAAGACACAGCAGCATTGGGAAGAGGTACTATGTAATTCCACAACTATAGTGTGTAGAGGAAAGGAAGAGCCACATTATATTCACTTCCAGGATTATACAGTTCTTGTATTCATTAAACCTCTTCCTTGTCCTCTGTATTTGTGAGTTTGGTTTGATTAGTTTGTTCTTTTTGCCCCTTAGGTTCCACATATAAGTGAAATTATATATATGGTATTTATCTTTCTCTGTCTGACTTATGAAAAGATCCCCAAGGTCATTAATTATCAGAGAAATGCAAATTAAAACCACAATGAGATATCACTTCACACCTGTCACAACGGCTATCATCAATATATCAAAGAACAAGTGTTGGCAAGGATATGGAGAAAAAGGAACTGTTATACACTGTCGGCGGGATTGCAAATTGGTATAGCTACTATGGAAAACAGTCTGGAGGTTTCTCAAAAAATTAAAAATGGATATACCTTTTGAACTAGCAATTTCTATTTTGGATATTTATCCAAAGAGAACCAAAACAATAATTTGTAAAGATCTATGCATCCCTATGATCACAGCAGCACAATTTACAATAACTAAGATATAAAAGCAACCTAAATGCCCATCAATAGATGACTGAAAAAAGTTATGATTCATATATAAATGAAATATTACAATGAAATCTTATCATTTGCAATGACATGGATAGATGCAGAGATTATTATGCGGAGTGAAATAAGTAAGGCAGAGAAAAATAAATAACATGGAGTTTTAAGAAGAGAAAATAGTCTGTGTTCCATGAAAATAATTGACTGCAATATGAGGAAGGCTCAATGAGATGAGTTAAAAGATTTTTGTGGGGGTCGAAGAAAGAGGCTAAATTAAGGCAGAACCATTCAGACAAAAAGATCAAGAAATACTTGTGAGATATAATTAATAGGATTTGCCTTGATTTCACATAAAGGAAGACAGAGGGTTATACATGCTGTCACTGCTTTCTTTACCAGGGCAGTACACACATTAGAAAAAGCTGCTGTGAATTCTGCCACCTGACAGCCATCTCTTTTTTTCAGAAAATTGCTCTCGAATGAGGTTTTTTACCCCAAGAGGATAAAAATAGGGACTCAATTGCTTTAAAGTAGAAAAATTGTGATTCAGTTTATGCCTCTGTATCAGGCTAACGCTTTATTTGAGGCCACATTCTAGTTATTCCCCTTTCTTACTCCGCTTTATCTTCTCCCTTACATTATCTAATAAATTACATGTAAATTCCTGTCCCAAACTCTGCTTCAAGGGAACATGACCTAAGACAAGCATCAAGGTTATCTTAATTTCATTATTGAAAGATTGATGATGATATTATTTGCAGTTTGATGGTTGTATTCTGTTCCCATCATTTTGGTTTTAGTCTATTAGTCTTCAAGCTTTCCCTCAGGTTGGAGCTGGTCTTTATAAGAGAATTACTGATAATAAACCTGATTAGTGGGTTTGCTATTGGGCTTCCCAAATTCCTTGTGTTTTTATTAAAGTTTAGTAAGAACTTTTATTATTCACAAATATAAATTTTAATATGTAACATAAGTGAAGTATTACATGTATCCCCCATGTATGATTGGGTTGAAACTACATGATAATCTAATCATTTCTCTTGTACCTAATGCAAGAAAATCCTTACTATGAATCAACACAAGATAGGTAGCCCAATTTTTTCACTCACCATACCTTCCAAAAAAAAAAAAAAAAGATGAGGTAGATAATATATATTATTTTGTCTCTAACACAAAACATAATTCTTTTATGTGCATCTAAGATTGTTAGTTATAAAGAGAATGTTCTTTGCTTCTTTAAATTTTCTGTATTTTCATACTTTTATTTCATAAGGGCTTTTTTAATTTTAAAGAAAAATATGTTTACAGACATGTTATGATTACTGAAAAATTACTAAAAGTACATCCTTAGTTTTCATAACTACATTGGTGTCGAGACCAGAAATTTTCACATGCTTAGATCTGCCTTGGCTGCAACTTGCATATGAATTCTATTTATTATCTGCACAAAAGGTTCATAAAACCCTATATGATTGCTATTTACATAGGACATCAAATTCCCTCTGACATCAGTAGGACTTGACTATTTTGTTTTGGTCTAAGAATAACCCATTTTTATGTCTGAATTAACAATCCAAACAATTGATGAATTAAAGATGATTCCTATTTTGTCCAACCCCCATTTGTTAAGAACTTTTTCCTTTTTTAATGCAAATATCCAATGGAGTTATATATTTTTTAAAGATAATTTACATATTACTCACCTATGATGCTAGATCTAATTTAATCAAATATTTAGTTAACGATTCCAGTAAATAAAATTATATTAATTTTATATTCCAGTACTAGCACTAAAGTAATATATATATATACATATATATGTATGTGTATATATATACATTTTTTTTTTTTTTGTAAAAAGACATTCTTAATGACAAGGCGACCGTGTTTTCCCCATTTTAGTTAGCAGTATTCATTGAGATATTCAAATCAGAAATGTGGGAATAATCTTCTATTTTTCCTTCTTCCTTCTTTGAAACATTGTATATGGGATTCATTGCTATATATTAATTATTCTTCTACCTCCTAGTATATCTTGAGTCTATACACCCTCTCTCTAATCCTACTGCTAATACTCCACTTTGAGCCACTGCAATTCTTAGTCTAAACTGTGAAAGCAGCTCCCTAAATAGACCCCTCTCTTTCTCAGTTCTACTTTTCCCTATGTAGCAGGTAAGGTTTTTTTTTTCTTTTCTTTTTTTTTAATTAAACCTACATTGGGTAATTTTAGTTTTCTCTTTATAAATTTTCAATGGCTACTCATAGAAATGGCTACTTTGAATAACCTGAAATCCTTACTCTAGTGTGTTAAATTGTGTCCCCAAAAGACACTCCCAAGTCATAACTCTCTGTATCTGCGAATATGACCTTATCTGGAAATGAGTCTTTTTACAGATGCTAAGCTAATAATCTCCAAATGAGATCATTCTAAATTTAGAGTGGATTCTAAATCTAATGATCGATGTCATAAGAAGAGATTTGGGATGCAGGGAGACAGAAAAAATGGGATTCAATGATGGAAGCAGAGAATGAAGGGCAACCACAGCCAAGGTAAGCCAAGGATCTCCAGCAGTCATCAGAAGATAGGAGAGAGAAATGAAATGGATGCTTTCTTAGTACCTTTAGAGAGAGCATGGCCCTACAGACACCTTGCTTTCAAACTTCTGTCAGAATTATCAGAGAATAAATTTGTGTTGTTTTTGCCACTAAGTTTGGGGTAATTTGTAACAGCAGCCCTGGAAACTAATATACTCTTATTGGCCTACAAATCTCAATAAAGTCTTGTCTTTTTTATACTAGTCTAAAGTTCATCTCATGTCATTCTCCCTTTCATTTACTGCATTCCAGCCACAATGGCTCTTCTTATAATATACCACAATCTTTGCACTGGCTGTTCTCCTTGCCCAGAATGCTCTTTCCTTACTTCTTAAAGTGCTCTTTCTATAGATCTTACCATGCAAACTTTTTTATATCTCAAGTCCCAGCTTAAATGTCATCTCCTAAGTAAAAATGTACTTCTCAATAC
Source organism: Cynopterus sphinx (assembly GCA_030015415.1). Classification (NCBI taxonomy): domain Eukaryota; kingdom Metazoa; phylum Chordata; class Mammalia; order Chiroptera; family Pteropodidae; genus Cynopterus; species Cynopterus sphinx. The sequence goes on along the minus strand of CM057379.1, from coordinate 48,432,409 downwards.
CAAAATTTGCTTTTTTCATTTCACCAACTATAACAGCAACTAATTTATGTCCTTACAGCAGTTTGCTTTTTGCAACTTTTGTTATTTATTGGTTATCTATCTCTCCCATTAGTCTGTACAGTTCTTGAGTGTATAAAATGTGTATTTCAAACACTTCTCAATGTCTAAGTACCTACCATAAAATAATAAATGTATACTGAATGAATGAACAAAAGAATGAAGCAGCTCAGTTATCACCTGAAATCAACCTAATAAAAAAATCTTTAAGTTATGAAAAAAAAGATAACATGGCTTTATCAAGACTTAAACATTGATATTTATCTTAGAATACAATAATGAACTAAAAAGAATAATGCTTTATCATGAATAAAAAATGAACCCATATTTTGACAATAGAGAATCTTACCTAGTTCTGATCAAATTAACTATTTGATCATTTAAATTACTTGCCAAGGTCTAGGCAAAAAATTTCTTTGACTTTGTTATATTACTGTGAGAATAGGAGGTTTAATAATATGTAGTTAAGCAGTCACCATGCTGAGGGAGAGACTGGTAAGGTCAAAATCTATATTTCTTGATGTTTCCTTGGGTATACAAAACTTTTTGTCTGATAAGAGTTAAACTTATTTTTTTTTAATTGAGCTAAATGAATAAAATCAATGTGTGTTTAAAGAATCACAGGATAAAATCAAAGCAGGTGAAATTTTTATACCCTAAGGGGCATATAATTCATGATTTATATATTTTTAAAGTTAAATGTTAAAGGTCCTATAGAGTTATTTATTATTGCACTTACATTGATTCTGTACCATTTTTGTAGAATGATGATGATAGAAGCAAATAAAATTTTCTGCTTTTTTATCTATGATCAGCTTATTCTCAGAATAATCACTTTAACTGACCCTTAAAACTAAGAAGACATAACCTAGAACACAATATAGTGCCAGCTTTCTAATTAAGTTCCATTAGAAATGTAACTCTTTATTATATTTCAGAATTCTTTGCTCCATTATCAAGGCACTTCAAACTAAAATGGAACTACTATAATCTCACAACAACAACAATGAAAAACTAGAAACCATTATAGCTGGTTTAATTTCCATTTCACTAGACACTAGCTTAGCAAGAGCTGTTATTTGAGTATACACCATTATTATTTCCAATGTACATTACAGATTAAAGAACCTAAATGTCCTATAGGGCTAGCAAAGGAAATTAACAACACTGAGGGTTCATCTCTTGGTTCAAACTTAGGATTTCAGGAAAAAGAGTCCTTTTCTATTGTGTTAATGATCAGCTCACTAATTTTGCTTATGCAAAGATCACTTATAAAGGTAAAAAGATGTGCAGAGCAAATAAATTTATAACATTTAAATATTGTTCCATTTTTAAAATTAAATTTAAATTCAGTTCAATGCTATTTTGTAGAGACCTTTTCTAAAATGTGAGACCTATATATCTGACTTGTTTAGAAATGTGTCCATTGAATTAGTCTTATTTTTCCAATATTAATTTTTGCAAGCTAACAGAATAATAAGTTTCAAGATTTACTGCAACATCCCTATCTGAGGCAGATTACTTTCTTCCACATTCTACCTGATATTTATCATCAGGTTTCTATTAATTTTCTAGAAAGTAAAGAGAGGAAAAAGTCTTCCACTTACTTGGAGAAATGTAGCTTTTGCAATAAATATTAAATATGTCTTCCTTTTCATCTGGTATGACAGTGTTAGGATAAGAGTCCTAGAAGTACTACACTTAAATTAAGATGAGTTTGAGATTTTAGAATTGTAGTATAAAAGATCTGGCTCTAATCAAAGACTGCATATTTATTATGAAATTAAATTGTACAGTGGACAAGGTGATAAAATGGGTGTTGGGACTTCTGCATTTTAATTTTGATTTTTTCATACAACCAATTATATCTCCTTATTTATATTTTCTACTTACTGAAAATATTTTTTCATCTATAACAATAAAAATTTGGAATTATATTTTTTAAATTCTCTTTTACCCCTAATTAATTTTGGCAACCAGAAAGAAGGGTTTGCAAATAAAGGAGGGAAAGCAGTATAATGTAGTAGAAAGAATTCTGATTTAGTTATCTAAAACATTCCATACTATCACATTTCCATGTGACTGGTTTTAATGATTATTTCAACTTTAAGTTAAATTCTTACAATGACTATGTAGCAAGGAATGAGGATGAACAAGTGTGAAAGCTCTACTACATTAAATTAACTTTTTGCCTTTTTAATGTAGTTCTAAAACTATCTCAGTACCTTATAAGAAATTATTCATTTGTAGGTACTAATAAAATATTTCAGATAACCATATGGCTTTAGGCCCTTAGTAGTTTTAAAAATAATAGCAATGACCTATGAAAAAGTAATTTGTACTAGAGAAAATATGGTTACACAATTTGTAAATCTAATATATATGGAGCCAACCTCTCCTCATGAAAATAAACAAAACAAAATAAAATAATATTTTCTCCTACTAATTTAGCAAAAAAAAATATTTCTTCTGTTCTTTGGTGGTAGTACATCCAGCATATTGTGGCAATATTGGCTTCAATATGATTGGTGGAATCTTTTTGGAACACAATTTTCAGACGTGATCAAGAAACATATATATCCTCATATTTTTGCAAAACAGTATCATTCTTAGAATTTAACACAAGCAACAATTAAGTGAATGAGCATTTATATAGCAAAATAAGAATATACATTTTTCTAATAAGAAAATTAAGTAACTAAATATGCATATTTTAATGTATTATACAAGTTATAATTGGAATGATTATGAAAATATTTTATATGTAAGAAGCAAAAATACTAATATGTAACAACAGCAACTGTATTAAACAATATAAAATATGAACAAACATTGTAAAGAACAAATAAACATTGAATGAGGTGAGGCCATTTTCTATTTATCATTTCTTTTATTTTTATTATATTGTCATGATTCAATTTGGATAAAAATCATGAAGCATGTGTATATTTTGTAGTTAATACTATAGTCCGAATGTGTGTGTTCTCTCCAAAAGTCAAATGCTGAAATCCTAACCTCCAAAGTAATAGTATTAGGAGGTGGGGCCCTTAGGAGGTGATTAGGTCAATCCCTTTCGAATGGGAATAGGACAACAAATCTGCAAGCACCTTGATCTCTGACTTCCTGGGCTCCAAAACTGTGAAAAATCATTTTTTACTGAGTATAAGCCACTCAGTCTATGGTACTTTGTTATAGTAGTCCAAATGAACTAAAAAATTATATACATTTTAATTACAAAATAATGTTAATTTTAGAAAATTTAGATAAAAAATTAAGAAAATAATAATCATTTCTCATCCAAAATGGAAAACTGCCTCCAGGATGACGTGGGGATTTCAGTTTTACTGTCTGCATTTCTCACATTCAATGACTTTAAAAATAAAATCCTGTATGTATATTGTAGGGTGACCTAATATATTGTAATTTAAACCATACACATAACAAATTGATAACAAATCTAATCCTACATCTAAGTGTTTGAAAGTATAATTTCTATCAGTGCTTGTTAGACATTTAGGTCCCACCTCATTATTTTTACATAATAAACAATGTTCTAACATAATTTCCTACTAACCTTTTTCTTACATATCCCTTTAAAAATTTTTGAAAAAACTGGAGAAAAATGTTTTCAAATATTATACTTTATGGTATATACTGCTTGAGAGCTTTCTAGAAATTGTCCTCCATCAAGGCATGAGAAGAATAATAGTTCACAATATTTTTCTAATTTTACATAGAAGAAATGTTTAATTTCAATCAATCTTTTATATTTTTCATTTTGAAATAATTATATTTTCATAAATGTTTGCAAAGACAGCACAGATAGGTCCCATGAACTCTTCAACATTTCCCCGTTACAACTTACATAACTGTAATATGAAAATTAGGAAACTGATGTTGTAATATATGCATATGGGTTTATGCCTTTTTATTACATATATAAACTTGTATAACCATGTCTACAATCTAGATACAGAATTATTCCATCAGCAAAAAAAATCTCCATTGTGGTAGTACCCATTTATAGTCACTCCATTTACTATCCTTCCACCATCCTGTCAACCATTAACCTGTTTTCCATGTCAATAATTTTTTCATCTCAATACTATTATGTACATTGAATCACACAGTATGTGTCTTATGAGACTTTTTTTACTTAGCATTATCACTTAAGATATATCCTATAAATGCATGTATAAGTCTTTTTGTTTAGTTTATTCTAAGTAGTATTCTACTGTATGTATATCCCCAGTTTGTTTCCATTCATCTACTGATTACATTTTGATTGATTGCAGTCTTTAGCAATTACAAATAAATTTGCTAGGAAAACTCATCTACAGGTTTTTCTTTGGGTGTAAGACTGACTTCAGTATAAATGTTGGTTTATCAAATGAGCCTTTTCTAATACTTCAACTTAAAAACTTTCAATGGAATGATATCAGAGTACATTTGCTGGGTTATATGGTAGTTACATAAGCAGTTTCCTTTTTCATCAATGTCAAACTAAATTATTTTTCTACACATATTGTACTAGTTTACATTCTCACCATTAATACGAGGGTGATACAGTATATCTGTTTTCTCATGATTTAGTATTGTTATTATTATTAGTATTGTTATTATTAGTAGCCACTTTAATCAGTTTTAGTGATCTCTCACTATGGTTTTTATTTGAATTTCAAATAATGGCTAAGGATATTTAATACATCTTTATGTATTTATTTCACATCTGTATATCCTCTTTGGGGAAATGTCTCTTCATGTGTTTTGCCTATTTGTTTCTAACTGGAGTTTTTTTTACTGTAAAATTTGTAAGTTCATCATACATTTAAATGAGCCAAACCTTTGGTGAACAAATTTAAAGAACTGAATAAATGAAGAGCTATATAATGTTTATGAAAGAAAAGACTCAATATTATCAAGATGTCAGTTCTTCCCAACTTGGTCTATAGATTTAATGCAATCTCAATCAAAATCTAAGTAAGTTATTTTATGATTATTGATAAACTGATTCTAAAGTTTATATGAAAGGCAGAATATCCAGAATAGCCCACACAATATTTAAGAGGAAGAACGAAGATGGAGGACTGACAATACATATAAATTCTATCAAACTGTAAACTATATTCAAACATGATGGGCTTTCTCATGAATAGGTCAATAGGAATATCTAGTCAGCTCAGATAACGGTATTAAGTTACTGCCAGTGTAAGAATCTAAAATTTGCTTCAGGTTAAGCTACAGACTGACAAACTCTGTTTTTAAGTATTTTAGTGCCCACTGAAATAAAACATGCCTAGTGTACTATTCAAAAAGCACTATTGTTTTGATTGCTTTTCCTCAGAATCAAAATATATGTAGCTTTGCTGAAGTCACAATGAATGTTTTATACCAAAGAAGTACACACACACACACACACACACACACACACAAATTTTCATTTTACAACTATGTTCAGCTTTCTCTCCGTAAAATAAAGCTTGTCTACCTTTCTTCCAATTCAAAGTCTCCCCCGATCCATTTTTCTACTGGGGATAAGAAGCATCATCTGTTTCTTTGCCCCACTTTGCCCTTCTTCTTCTCTCTCACCTGCCATGTTGCTTCCATTTCCTCTAGGGTCAGGGAGAAGTAATGTTTAAATGTAAAAGGGCAAAAGCCACTATACTTAGCAAAAGTTGTTTGTGGTCTTCCCTTGACTTCTGGAGGCTGTTCGATGTTCTGCTACAGCATGAGTCCAATCACTGTTTTTTTCTCTCTCGGCATTTCTGTAGAATCTTTGGACACTCGCCTGCTCTTTCCCCATTCCTTCCACCTGTTGAGAAACTCTGAACCACACTTGGGCACTACACAATCTGGCCACCTTTCCATGACATACCCTCAGTTCCTTCTCTATAGTATTGTACTTTAGGTATCTCTTTACCCTGACAAGCACTCATTTTATGAAGGATCTTCTCAGAATGAGACTAGCCCGGCTATTCTCTATTTTGTACATTTAAACATGGAAAATTTTCACTCTTATCAAATTGTTGAGGAAATGCAGCTCACTCTAACTGCAGCCCTCTTTCTTCATTCTATTGTCTAGGGCAGCTTAATCATATACATTTAAACTCTAAAGAACTCATTTGTGCTCTGCTTTGACAGTAGTCAACAAGTTTCTGTAGTTTATAGGAATCTATCTAGGAATAAGATGTATAGTTTTGGACAAGTACCTCCTATGACTCAGAGGGGTCCTCTGCTGGTCCCTTACTTGGTTTGAGGAAGAAAGTATGATTTGTTTTTCCCCACATAAAGGAATAGAGAAATAAAATAACTACACTCCCTGTAAAAGACAGAACATTCATTTTTAAGACTATATCCCTTTTTAAACAAATTCCTTTCTATTACCACAACAGCTGGATTTTCAATTTTTCTTTTCTTATTGAGATAATTTGAAACTTGGCAAAACTGGTTCAGGCTACATTTTATAGCACCCTAGGAAAAAGACCCTGGCACTACTATTTAAAATTATTTTCACACTTAAACTATCACTCATTCTCCTAATAGAAATGGCTTCAGACAAAACACTGAAACACAAAGAAAAATCATTTCATTGACCAACTATACATATGTCCTTTATTGATAAGCAATTTTCAACCTATTTAAAATTAATATTTTGCACACTAAAAAACTTTAAAATATAACTCTTATTAATACTGAAAAAATACTTACCTTAAATATATATTCTCACCCTGAATGTTGAGTCCCTATAGGTATAAATATAAACATTTTATTTTTCTCTAATTTTCTCAGTTCTGAGTGTTATAGCTTGAAAATATTTTATTATATTTAACAATGTCCTGATAAGTCATTTTTTTCTATTTGAAGTCATACACAACCTTTAAAGGGGTAATAGACAAAAGAATGTTTCAAAATGTATTGTAAACTACATTTATTCACATGAAAACATAGTTATTACAAAATCTCTCTAACCCAACAAATCATCTCTCTTCCTGGATGTGATTTATAGTGATCAATATAGTTGAAACGGTTAAATTTTATTTAATAGGGTAGGATATGTAATTGTTTAGTCAAATAATAATCTTGCTGCTGCTGTGAAGATATTTTGCAAATTGCTTGATATTTATAATCAAGTGACTTTAAGCAAAGGAAACTCCTCTCAATAATATGGGTTGACCTCATTTAATCAGCTGAAGACCTTAAGAGCAAAAGCTGAGATTTCCCATACTAGAAGGAATTTTGCTTCAAAACTAACATAAAAATCCTGCCTGAGTTTCCATCCTGCCAGCCTGCTCTGTGAGTCTTAGACTTGCCAGCCCCGTAATTCTATCAGGCGTTCTTTAAAATACAACTCTGTGTACTTGTATCTACATCTGTATCTATTTCTATATATCCTATTCTGTTTTTCTGGAGAACCCTGGCTGATACAATAGGTATATCTATTATTATTATATTATTTATTTCTTTTTAAGTTCTTCAGTAATATAGGGCAGATGTAAACAATATGTATTTTTCTAATACCATGATCATTCTTGTTTGTTTTGTTACTGTGGCACAGTGTAAAATATTTTTTCATTCTTTTATCTTTTTTTCTTTAATAATTTTCTTGCTTTTTTATGAGGATTTTATGATTTATGTTAAAATTATCAAATGCACAAACTAGACCTCCTTTGTATAACATTTGTAAAGATATCATGTATCTACCAATTGAAATCCAATTAGACACTGGTAAAAAAGAAAGCAATATGGTTTTGAAAAGTAAATTCTATTAAATAAATGTGATTATTGAGATTCAAATGTTGAATACATGATATGAATAAAGGGTGACCTTTCATATATAGTTTACAATGAAATCATGAGGTGACCACTCATTTTGCCTGAACAAAATCTGAAATTAATAAAAGACCTAGTCAGTGTGACAGTTCCACTGTGAATTACCCAGTTAAAATAACTACTTAAAACATAAGGGTTGTATAATAGATGCGGAAGAGAACACTTGACAGTGGAGTCAGCTCTATTAAATATACAATCACTACCTTCATAAAAAGCTAGTAAGAAAATGAAACCTTGGAAATATATACCATTCCTTAAAATGTTCAGACCTTTTGAAAAATACATTTTATTTCTAGAAACGTAGCCTATGAAAATATTTCTGACTCTAGAAGAACAACATTTATGCTCGGAGATGTTTAGTAAATGTAACACTAAAAATATGGAAATCATATTAATTTCCACTTTGAAGAATTAAGATATTTAGAACCCATTTTACTGAATTACAACTGTATTGAGGTTCTCATTTGTCAACATTAGAAAGATTGAATAAATCACTTAAACATTAGTATTTAGGAGTTGTATCATATTCAGAAGATTCACAGAAGAGAGTTTCAGATTCTTCTAATATTTAAACCAGATTTATGAATACTTTTGAATACAGGTACATTTGGATAACTATCAAAGGTTAAATTCAATATTTGCATAAAACAGACTTAGTTGAATATCAATGTCATAGAATGAATTTATTGGAGTAAAAGAGTTAGCTGAATAATATAAGGAAAATATAATAAATTACACTATTTAATAAATTAAATACATTCATGAGGTAAAATAGCTATATTTTATTATAAGATAAAAATAATTTCTTGATTCTTTCCAAATATAAAAATTTTAATTTGCTATTGTGATTGTAGGAAATATTTTCATTATTTATTTCCAGCTGGTGTGAGTAGTGAGCAAGAGCAAGGCTTGTATTTTGGTTTTAAATGTCTGCCAGTAGAGGGAATTGGCAATGGTGATACTGTTACCAAGTCATTAAGCTTTAATTCTTATTCTCTTCAAAAGCAATTAATTGAAGTAAAGACTTATTTTCTGGACTAGAAGTTTTGTTTGAAGGTAATTATGCAAATTTATTAAGGTAATCCTAAGACATGAAGCTTTTGCACACCACTTGAAAAGACACTTTAGCCATTTATTCAGTAGATTGCTGCCTTCAAGTGTGTGTGTGTGCTTGTGTGTTTGCGTGCATACAAAATATTCCTGTAACTGCCTCAATTGTTAACTTTAGTTGTTTAACATACTTATATGACTTTAAAAAAAAAGCAGACACAGCTTTAAGAAAACCAAAATAGAAATAAATGGCAAAAAAAATTTCAGTTAGAACTGGTTCCAGAAGAAAGAATTTCAAATTTATAAACTGTTTATAATAGGAAACAGGTAAAAATAGGGAAAAATGATTTGTGGCTTTACTTCCAATTATTTGGATCTTCCTTTCATAAGCTACATATTTTTAGCAATAATGTATGCCAACTGCCTTTAACTCTATAGTGAAAAACTCACAGAGAATAAAGTGGTTCCCAGATGAGTATTTCTGTATAAAAGTAGCTACTAATCTGTAGAAAAGAAAACACGAACCATTAGGGAGGCCCAGAGCCAGGAGAACCAGAGGAAAAGCCATTTAAAATGAAAGAGTTCACCTTTCTTCTAGGTTTCTCTAGTGACAGAATATTCACGCGAGAGTACTTTTACTCATTGAATTTTTCAAGAAAGAAAATATAGAGCATAGAAATGAAAAATAAGTCACCTCTTGTCAAAGAAAATTTATAATGTCAATGAGGTGGTCTCAGAAGAGTAAATGAGGTATGAAAAGCAAGAAGAGGATATGAAACATGTAGAAACAGGAGGGAAAGGTCAGAGTGAAAATAAATTCTTATTTAAAATTTAGATATAAGTGGGTTTTCATCTATTCATAAATCATCACTCATTTTTATTATTCATATTATAAATATCAATTGCAATTTTATAGCTAGCATAATTTTTGAAATCACTTTTTGAAATCCAAGGCTATCAATGTTTTTCCAAAACAAAAGATACAATATATATAATACAAATGTAGTTATTTTCTATATTTGAACAAACCTATTATTTAAAATTGAAAGGAAATTATGTCATTTACTATGTAAAACCTATTGGTGAGTATAAGCTAATAGGTTTCTGTCAGGTGGCCCCATTTCAGTTTAACATTGGGAGACATGTCCACACAAAACAACAGACATAAATGATTATAGGGAGTAGGATCTAGTGTAGGGGAAAAATAACTGAGCTAGATCTTAGTCTTATTGAAGTTGGAGATCATAGAAGGTAATGGACAGAACGATGATTAAGGAATTAAGATAGCATTTTCAGTTCAGAGTAAGTGTGTACGTGGAAGGGGGACTAATTTATAATTCAAAGCCACAAATTCTCAAAAGTTGTCCACAGAGGATGCTAACAGAAAAGTAAAGGAAACTTGCAGCTGTGATTTTGTCATATTCCAAGTTGTGGAATATGACAAAACACCATTTCCACTGCTAACTGGTACAGTACCTATGGAAAACAGTATGAAGATTTCCTAAAAAGAAACTAAAAATAGATACACTATATGACCAACAATTTCATTACTGGGTATTTAACCAAAGGAAACAAAAACACTAATTCAAAAAGATATATACAGCCTTATGTTCATTACAGAATTATTTACAATAGCCAATATATGGAAGTAACCTAGGTGTCTATCAATATTGATGAATAGATGTATACATACAATGAAATATTATGCACCAATAAAGAAGAATAAAATCTTTCCACTTGTGAAAACATGGATGGATCTAGAGGGTATCATGCTAAGTGAAATAAATCACATAGAAAAGCATAGAAAAACAAATACCATATGGTTTCACTTATATGTGAAATATAAAAATTAACAAAATAAAACAAACAAAAGAAAAGCAGACTCGTAGAAACAGAGATCAAAGAGATGGTTACCAGAAGGGAGGAATGCAGGGATAGTTAAAATGGGAATACAGTCAATCATATTGTGATGTTTACATGGTGAGAGATGTTTACTAGAATTAGTGGGGTGATCACATTGTAAGGTATAAAAATGTTGGATCACTATATCATACATCTGAAACTAATATAACCACTATAAAATCATATACCAACTATATTTAAATTAAAAAAATAAAAATAATAAAACCTCAATTTCGAAGTCTAATCAGATGGTATAAGTGTGACTGCAATGGTAAGAGTAAAATGAGATAATTTTTGAGCTAGTTTCAACAGCTCACCAGAAAGTAAGCTATTTGAGGATAGACATTATATGTCTCATGCTATTTATCTTTGATTTCAAGATTTCCAAATGAGTTCTGGAAACAAAAAGACTTTATGAATCTGTTGATGTATATGGAGTGTAGTAATAGAAATAGACTAAGGGTGATAGATTTAAGAGGTCTACTGAGAAGCAAAATGGTGTAGAAAGAACCTGATTTTAGGCAGATGAGTTTTAAATAGACTTGGCTAATTTCTAGTTGCTTGAACCCCCAATTGTTAATTCTTGTAAACCTGTTTTTCATTTGTAAATGGAATAATCATACTTATTTTATAGATTTAAAGATAATATATATAAAAGGACGAGTCTGATGACAACCACATATAACTAATTTTATATATTTTTGTTCCTATTAAATACTTTTTTAGTGATCCTTCTGTCCCCAGCTGGTAGTTGATTTCAGATTTCTAATGGTCTGGGCCCATAACTGTTTCCAGACCTTCATCAGAAATAAAGGATGTTCTATCTTTCCCTTTACCCAGTTGCAATGGTTCTTTATCTGTGTCCTTCCCAGTTTAAAGCTTGGATTCCTTAGGGGAAGTTCTGGGTAAAGACTGTACAGTAGCCACACCTTTTTGTTCCTGGCCTACATGCTGAGGGAAGCTTTCTTATCTTTGCATTAAATTTTTCTTGTGAACACTGGATAAAGGCCTCTAACAAATCTGTGAGGGCACATTCCTCTTACATCTGAGGTTCCCAGGGATTTTATACTTTCTCTATTGGTTTGCTAGTGTTGCCATAACAGAATACCATATGTTGGGTGGCTTAACAGAAATTTATTTTCTTGCAGTTCTGAAAACTACATGTCCAAGATCAAAGTTTCTTCTGAGGCCTCTTTCCTTGCCTAGCATATGGCTGCTTTTTGCTGTGCGTTCATGTGGTTGTCTGTGTATGCATGTGTCTGGTGTCTCTTTCTGTGTCAAAATTTCCTCCTCTTATAAGGACACCAGTCATACTGGGTTACGACTCATGTTAAAACCTCATTTTTAACTAAAAACCTCTTTGAAGACCTTATTTCTAAATATGGTTTGGATACATTCTGAGCTACTGGGGGTCAGAACTTAAACACATGAATTTGAGGAGGAACACAACTCATCCCATAATATCCTCACACTAGCCAACGCACGGCCTTTAGCAATTCATGATGGATTGTTGAATGATTCTTATCTGCTTGTTGTCAGCCCTACATTTCTCTCCTACAATCAGCAGTGATCAAATAGTGTTTCTCTTTGCAGGTGCTATCTTAGAGATGAGGCTAGTTTTAGATATAAAACATCAATTTTTCTGATAAGAATTTTTAAAAGTTATGGCTTTGCACGTTATTCTGCTTTTACTTGTTGTTACGGTAGGGATGATACTCTAACTTTCAATAGGAAAGTGTTTTAAAATAAAAAATGTGAACTCTTATTGTATTCTTTTAATCTTCTTGACTTCCTAATTTTTAGATCCCATAGTCTATAGTAATCAATCATTGAAATTCATTTTATTATGTCTATGGACATTAACCATCTAGGTAATCTTAACTAGTCTCATGTCTTCAAACTATATTTTGATATTTCCCAAGTTGATATATTTTACTGTTTCCTTCCCTTTAACTAAATATATATTCCTATTAGACACCTACTCAGTTATCTAAAGAGCATTTCAAACTTAGCCTAAAACTGACATTTGTTCTCAAAAGGCATATTCTTAGCGAATTTATCCCTTGCCACTCTATTTAAAATTTTTATAATATCCAACACATTCTATCATCTTACTGAATATTAGATGACAAAATTATCATGTTTAGTTTCTGTCTTCCTTGTCAGAATGTCAGTTCCACAAATGCAGGGATTTGTTGTTAACTGTTGAAACTTCAGAATGTAAAAAAGGGTCAAACACATAGTAGGAATTCAATAAACTAAAAAAAGAGAGAAGAATGAAAGGTTGGAGATAAAGTTAAGAAAATATCTCCAAGGATAGGATAAAAATAAAAGTGATAGAAAATAAAAAAAACATTAGTAGAAAATGTCCAAATAATGAGGGGGAAGGCACTCCGGAAGAAGAAACATTAAAAAAAAATGAAGTAGAGAAATTAGCGAAAAAAAAAAGAAAAAAAATTAATATAAATACCTGAGATCTGATGGACATGGTGTATGAGATTTTTTTTTTAAGGCACATCAAATGCTCAGAAGAATGAATTAAAAAAAAAAATCACACAAAGCATATAATTTTTTAATATCAGAACATTAAATTCAAAGATAAATCCTGTTTCCAGGTAGGGGAAGAAAAAAAAAAAAAAACATGTCACATCAAAGAATATGAAACTAGAATGACTTTAGATCACTCAGCAGTGGAAAATGTTTCTGAGTTGAGTAGAATAAGCCCAAATTTTTAATGCAAATGATTTTAAACCCAGAATTATACTCAGCTAACTCTCAGCCCTGTGTGAAGAAAAAATTTTCAGTTTTACAAACAATTTTTCTTATACATGCCCTTCAATTTTTCTTATATATGCCCTTCTTCTAGAAGTTGTTAGATAATTGAAACAACTAAATAAGAAAATAACCAGGGAATACATCCAGTAAACAGGGACTTTAATGCAGAGGACTAATAAATAAATGCCTGGAAAATAGCTCTGCCCCAGTCCTAGAGAGTAGGAGCATGGAGAACTGTGACGTGTGTGTGCTATAATTAGAATGTTTGAAAATTTGTTGGAGTATGCAAATGTATTGTTTATCATAGTGTAAGAGGTCTGTTTGAAAACTTGCAAATATGATACACAGGGCTCTATGAGAGGGAGGACATATATATGTATATATGTTTATATAAATAGTTATATATTGATAAAAGTATTAAAGAGATAGAAATTGCTGAGGGTGATGAAAAACAAAACAAAATAAAAAGATAATAGCAATATAAGAAAGATAACATACAATTATCTGGAAATAGATGTGTTAAAAGACAAATGATTAGTTTTGCCTAAGGGATTGGGAGAGGTGCAGCAGCATGAGATTGTTCCATTTACTTTGGAGATTTTTAGTATTAAAATAGAAGATATAGATTTCCAATAGAGAAGATTTAGATGTGTTATACATAGTGATGTACTACCTAGGCCCCCTTCAAAGAAGTATTTGCTACAGTACCCAGGCCCTCCAGAGAACCAACTTGCCCTAGGTCATCTTTTCCTGGTACATGTCACATGTGAAGACAAGACAAGATAGAGTATAAGAAATGAGACATCTCTATCTGACACAGCTCTCATCGGTTCTGGAGCTCTCTGCCAGACTTACCAAAGCTTTTATGAGACTTTCCCCTATACCTAATCCTGTTTTTCGCTTTCCTTTCACTGGTACTGACCCTCTATAGATGTTGGCTCTGTTTCTTCTATTCCCATTTCTGCTTTTGAAGAATTTAAGCTGTGTCAGCTGGTACCTGAAATGGCCTGAGAATGGAGGTGATAAGATACTATTTTTGCAGTGACTTACTCACTGCATGAGGACACCATTATTAAGTGGTGTACACTTGGTTGTACCACAATATCAAGCACTTAGCAGAAATGATCTAAGTCTTCGTAGTAATTTTATTCCATGGGTAATATTGTTATCTCATTTTGTTGACATGGAAACTGAGACTGGAAGATGCTAGGATCTTTATTTAAGGTCATGTAATTATTAAGAGGTAGAGATAGTATTCAAATCACAGCAGTTTGTTTATTCCGATAAGGGTCAGTGTTTGAATAACTACATTACACAAGTGCAGAGATGGATATAATGGTGCTCAACATCCCGAGAAAATCCAGAGAAAAGAGCAAATCATTTTCTGGAGCAAAGGTATTTTTTATGAATAAGCCAAGCAATATACAGAGAATAGAAATTTATTTTCAACTATCTTTTTTTTCTTTCTGCATGCCATTGCTCATGGCTTATTAAAATACTACTAACTTTGACACATATTTTTGGTACATGGTTAATTTTATTTCAATACAATAAATGTGCAAATCATAACTTTGACTTCCAAATACATTGTGTGATTTCTTTTCAATTGTTTTCAATTATGAACACTATCTACCTCCTGAGGTTTCCAGTTACAATAAAAGGATATATCACAGTTAGAAACAGTCAACATATCAAGAGTCATAGTGTGAAGTGGTTTTTATGATTCCCTGCCAGATGGAATTATTTGTAATGATGAACAATCTTAGTATCTGTACAATTTAAAACCTATTTTCAGTTGTGAAACATTAATAGTATTTGATTTTTTAAAAATTTAATACTTGGAATGACATTTGTCTATCACTGGATGTTAAATCTAACAAAAACCAAAATGTCTACTAAAATGAGAGAGAAACAAAGCTGAACCATTGAGTATTACCATCACATATATATTATATTAAATGTTAGTATCTATGAAAAGCAACTTTATTATTTATTTTTATTTTTTTAATTAATTCTTATTATGGTGACATTAGTTAACAAAATCTGGTAAGTTTCAGGTGTACAATTTAACAGTAAGGTAAATTTTACATTATTTGTTCACCGCTCATAGATTTCTTTCTAACTATTTGATCCCTTTTATTCCTTTTACCTCCCTCCTCCCTCTCTTCCCCTACCCACTGGTAACTACTAATCTATTGCCCAAGGCCATGAGTCTCTGTTTGTTTGTTGCTTTTAGATTTATATTCCACATATAAGTGATATCATGTGGTTTTCAACTCTTTCTGTCTGGCTTATTATGCTTAGCATGATTATCTCAAGGTCCATCCATGTTGTCACAAATGGCAGTATTTCATCTCTTCTTACAGTTGAGTAATATTTCGTTATATATATGTACCACCGTTTCTTTCTCCAATTGTCTGTTTTAGGACACTTCAGTTGCTACCAGATCCTGACCACTGTGAATATTGCTGCTATGAACATTGGTGTGCAAATATCTTTTTGGATATGAATTTTCAAGCCTTTGGGGTAAATATGCAGTAGAGAGATTGCTAGATCAAATAGCAGATCAATTCTTTTTTGAGGAACCTTTATACTGTTTTTCATAGCAGCTGTAACAATTTGCAGGCCCACCAGCAGTATATGAGGGTTCCTTTTCCCCCAAAACCTTTCCAACATTTGCTATTACTTGTCTTGTTGATAATAGCCATTCTTACAGTGTGAGGTGGTATATCATTGTGGTTTTGATTTGCATTTCTCTAACAGCTAGTGATGTTAGAGAAACACACATCTTTTCATATGTTTCTTGGTCATTTGTATGTCTTTTTAGAAGTGTCCAGGTCCTCTGCTCATTTTTTTAATTGGATTGTTTTTTATTTTGCTGTTATTGAGTTGTGTGAGTTCTTTGTATATTTTGGATATTAGGCCTTTATCAGAGGCATTGCTTGCAAATACCTTCTCCCATTTGGATGTTTTTCTCTTTACCTTAATGGTTTTTGTTGCTGTGCACAAGTTTTTTAGTTTGATGCAGTCACATTCATTTATTTTTGCTTTTACTTCCCTTGCTTTGAGGTCAAATTCATAAAATACACTCTAAATTCAAGGTCCATAAATTTAGTTCCCATGTTTTCTTTTGTGCAATTTATTGTTTCAGGTCTTATATTCAGGTCCTTAATCCATTTTGAGTTAATATCGGTGTGTGGTGATAGACAACAGTCTAGTTTCATTCTTTTGCAGGTAGCTTTCCTATTTTTCCAGCACCATTTATTGAAGAGGCTTTCCTTTCTCCTCTGCGTTTTTGGCTCTTTTGTAGAAAATAATTTGCCCATATAAACATGAGTTTATTTCTGGACTCTTGATTCTGTTTCACTAGTCTGTGTATCTGTTTTTCTGCCAATACTATACTGTTTTATTGTCACTTTGTAATATAGCTTGAAGTCAGGGAGAGTGATGCCTCCAGCCTTATTCTTTTTTTTCAATATGCTTTGGCTTTGGCGATTCAGGGTCTTTTGTGCTTCCATACAAATCCAATGATTTTTTTGTACTATTTCTTAAAAAAAAAAATGCCGATGTAAATTTGATGGGGATTGCATTAAATCTGCATAATGCTTGAGGTAATAAGGTCATTTTAACTATGCTAATTCTTTCAATCCAAGAATTCAGACTATGTTTCCATTTCTTTGTATTGTCCTTGATTTCTTTTAAAAGGGACTTAGAGAGTTTTCATCACATAGGCCCTACACTTTTTTTTTTTAATTATTCCTAGGTCTTTTATTCTTTTATTCCTGTCAAAATTGGAAAACAAATAACTTTTTCCCCTTCTTTTTCTAACAATTCATTATTAGAGTATAAGAACAGTATGGATTTTTGAACATTGATTTTGTCTCCAGAAACTACTACTGTACTAGCTTACTGTTTCTAGCAGTGTTGTTGGGGAGTCCTCAGTGTTTTTTATATAGAGAGAATCATGTCATCTGCAATAGTGACAGTTTGACTTCTTCCTTTCTTGTTTGGGTGCCTTTTATAGCTTTCTCTTGCCAGGCTGTACTTGCAATGACCTCCAATGTTACATTGAACAACAGTGGTGATAGTGGACAGCCTTGTCTTATTCCTGATATTAGAGGAAAGGTTTTTATTTTTTCACCATTGAGTATAATGTTGGCTGAGGGTTTGTCATATATGGCCTGTATTATGTTAAGGTACATTCCTTCTATACCATTTTTGTTTTGTTTTAATCATAAATAAATGCTGTTTCTCATCAAAGGCTTTTTATGCAATTATTGGTATTATATAATTATTATTTTTTAATTTGTTTATGTGGTATACCATATTAATCAATTTGCATGTGGTGAACTATCTCTGTGCCCCTGAAATAAAGTCCACTTGATCGTGGTGTATAATCTTTTTAATATGTTGCTGAATTTGGTTCACTGGTATCTTATTTAGGATTTTTGCATCTGTGTTCATGAGAGATATTGCTCTGTAGTTTTCTTTTTTTGAGTCATCCTTAGCAGGTTTTGGTATCAGAGTAACACTGGCCTCATAAAATGAGTTAAGAAATATTACCTCCTCTTTGATTTTTTGAAAGAATTTGAGAATAGTAATAAAATCTTTGAATGTTTGGTACCAGTCACTGGTAAAGCCGTCTGGTCCTAGACTTTTTCTTTTTGGTAGGTTTTTGATGATTATTTCCATTTCTGTACTGCCGATCCGTCTCTTTAGATTCTCCAGTTCTTGGTTCCATCTAGGAAGGTTGTATCTAAGTATTTGTCCATTTCTCCTAGGTCATTAAATTTCGTGTTATATACTTTTTTTCGTCGGGAGCCATTTGTTTGATAGCCGCCCTCTGGGTAAACAAGAGATTGTTTGCTCAGCAAGTGTTTGCAGTTACCTTGCTACTTTGGTAGTGACTGAGAAACACCTGTTGCTCCAGAGAACAAGCTGATTATTAAGGAGGAAGATGTGAGCCTTGAGAGATCAAAAGGCTCCCTGTGCAGGTGCAAGCAGTTGTCGGTCTCCCATGCAATCGTAATGCATAAATAGGGTGTACTGAATAAGCTCGAGGCTGCAGTATTGACTGTGAGCCCTCCCGAATCTTTCTCTTGTCTGTTTTTTCTTTCATCCTCACTCCCCCTCTCAGGGACTGTTCGACTTTCGCCGGCAGATTCTGGCTCTTTTTCATAGTATTCTTGTATGATCATATTTCTGCGGTGTCTATTGTAATTTCTCCTCTTTCATCCCTGATTTTGTTTGTGTCCTTTCTCTTTTTTCTTTAGTGAGTCTAGCCAGCAGTTAGTCAGTTTTATTAACCTTCTCAAAGAACCAGCTCTTTGTAGCATTTATTTTTTCTGTTGTTTTTTGTTTCCAATTTCATTTATTTCTGCTCTAATGTTGATTATTTATTTCCTCCTTCTGATATTAGGGTTCATTTGTTCTCCGTTTTCTAATTTTTTTTTAAAGATGAAGTATTAGGTTGTTTATTTGGGATCATTCTTATTTTTTGAGATAGGCCAGTAATGATATGAACTTTCCTCTTATTACCGCTTTTTCTGTGTCCTCAAAGTTTCTATATGTTGTACTATCATCATTTGTTTCTATGCATCTCTTGATCTCTTTTAATTTCTCCTCTGACCCAGTTATTCTTCAGTAGTATATTGTTTAATCCCCATTTAGTTGTGGTTCTTCCTGCCTTCTTTTTACACTTGATATCTAGTTTCAAAGCATTATGATCAGAGAATATGGTTGGTATGATTTCAACTCTCATATTTATTGAGGCTATCTGTGTCCTAGTATGTGGTTGATCCTTGAGAATGTTCCATGTGCACTAGAGAAGAATGTATACAGGCAGTTGTTTTGGGATGAAATGCTCTGTAGATGTAAATTGTGTCCATTTGTTATAATATGTCATTTAAGGATGTTATTTCCTTATTAATTTTCGGTTTGGATGACCTGTGCATATCCGACAGTGGGGTGTTTAGGTTCCCTACTACAATAGTGTTTTGGTCTGTTTCTCCTTCTAGTTCTGTTCATAATTGCTTTACACTTTCCAGGGCTCCCTGATTGGGAGCATAGATATTAGTAAGTGTTATATCTTCTTGGAGTATGATTTCCTTTATCATTATGAAGTGTCCTTCAGTGTCTGTCTTTATCTTTTTTATTGTGAAGTTTATTTCCTCTGATATGAGTACCATTACTCCCGCTTTTCTTTGAATGCCATTTGCTTGAAATATCATTTTCTACCCTCTCACTTTGAGTCTATATTTGTCTTTGGAATTGAGATGTGTCTCCTGGAGGCAGCATATGATTGGGTTTTCTTTTTTTTTTTTTTTTTTTTTTTTTTGGTCCATTCTGCAACTCTGTGCCTTTTTATTGGTGAGTTCAATCCATTTATATTTAGGGTGATTACTGAAATAGGAGGTCTTCTTATAGCCATTTTATCTTTTGCTTTCTGGTAGCTTGGTGTTTCCATTGCTTACTTGTCCATGTGTTTCTGTTTTCTTTATTTTGGTTGGATTTTGTGAGTTTTGCCTCTGATTCTTCTTGTTTTATGTTATATAGTTCAGTCTGAATCTTTGGTGTAAGGTTACCATTAAAAATATGTAAAGGATAGTTATATGTATATATATGTGTGTGTGTGTGTGTGTGTGTGTATACTTCTTTTCCCTGGCTGCCCTGAGAATTCTTTCTTTGTCATTGAATTTTGATAATTTTAACACAATGTGTGTTGGAGAAGGCCTTTTTTGGGTATCTGTTGACTTCTTGAATTCCAAGCTCCAGTTCATTCCTTCAATTTGGAAAATTTCATCAACTGTTTTTCTGAAAATGCTTTCTAATCCCTGCTCCTTTACCTTCACTTCAATAATGCCCATTATTCTTGTTTCTTCTCCTGATGGTATCAGCTAGTTCTTGTATTTCTCTTTCATAATTTTTCATTCTTTGGTTTCTCTCTTTTTCCTTCTGATTTATTTCTAGATTTCTGTCTTAAATATCACTGATTCTTTCCTCCATTTAGTCAACTCTTTCACAATCTTGCTATTTTATTTTTCATCTCTTTCAGTGCGTTCTTCATCCCAAGAAGTTCTATGTGGTTCTTTCTGAGGGTTTCAGTCTCCTTGTTAAAAAAACTCATTCTGCTGAACTAGTTATTTTTTCAATTACTGTGGTAGCTCTTATGTGCATATCCCTTGCTCAGATGTGCTTGTGTGCAGGTTGGGTGGTTTTTGCTTAGTTTTAGATGTTCTGTTTATTGTTGTTTCAAGGGAAGAGATCAGGGGACATCTCTCATTCCGCTATGTTTCTGATGTCACTCCACAACATTTTTTCAATAACTAGGATATGGTTGATGGGAAATGATTTATGTAGGATACATGAATCAAGATCAATTTGTTCCTTTTTGCTCTTTTTTTTTTGGCTATTTATCTCATTATAGTGTCAGAAATCTTTGGGATGAATTGTTTATTGAGGTATTTCTACTGTTCAACTGCTGTAGTATATCAGATAAGATATTAGAAGATTCTAATAGCTTTTTCTTTTTTTAATAAAGTGGTCGGTAGAAAGGGAAGTTACATGAAAAGAAAAGTGATTAACCTGTAAAGTAGAAACAAGTGTCAGAAGCTATTATAGGAGCAAATAGAGAGAAAAAAAATGTTTTACCTACAAAGAATTTCACATGGATAGGGTAAGAGGATACTAATAGTCACCACTATAAAAAGTGTTTATTTTTTCTTTTTTTTTCTTTCACAACTAAGTATTCCTGGGAGAAAATATCATATAATTGTTTATGTAGACATCGTATAGTTGTTTATAAATTGACTTTTTAATTTTCTTCAAGAAAGCATAGACTGTGAAGTCCATTAATTTCCTTCTTTGCTTTAACATAGTTATTTGAATAACAATTAATAATTTTCCTGGCATTTAACAATGACTTTGATGAATAACTCTTTCATTTTCTATATCTAAAAAACATAGGTCAAAGGAATACAAAAACATATTATTTTACTAAGTGATTAATGCATGAGTGAGAAATCACGGAATAGGTAGCTAGTTAGAGTTAATGTGAAGCTTAAGAATGTGCTCAGAAAAGAATGGAAGGTATTGCTGATGTTCATAGTACTTTTCTTTTTGAATGCAAGGTCCAATAGCTCTACTGTACTCTTGCTAGTGCTGAAGAGCTGTAAAGAGACAGCTGATCCCTATTACCACTATGGAAATATTTCTTGTCCCGCTTATGCCCTCTTTAATATTTTAGTGTTATTAATACTAAAAAGAGCTAAGTAACAAGAGAAAATAATGGGGTAAAAAAGTTGGTACAGGAAATTACTCCTTTGAATATTCACGTATACTAGAAAATGGTGATGAGAAAAGTTAAAAAATACATATTCACAAAGAAAATTCAAAAAACATAATTAATGGTGACAGTAACTGTAGGCATGAAAGAAGTCTTACATTTCTTCATTACTTATTATCCCTTTAATGTCTGTAGGTTGAGGTTCTCTTTTTCAAATAAACCTATGTATTCTTTCTTTACCAATTTTACTGGAGGTTGCTTAATTTCATCAATTTTTCAAAGAACAAACTTCAATTCTGTTGATTATCTCTTACTTTTTTAATATGCCTGCTATTATCCACATTATTTTTTCTCTTACCATTTTTGAATTTGTCTTCCTACTTGAATTTGAAGATTAGGTTATTAGATTATTAGAAATTAGATTTGCAACCCATCTTCTTCCGAAGCCATAATTTTTTCACTAAACATTGTTTAGCAACAACTTTTACCATGTCATGTTTTTATTATTCAATGCACAAATTACTAATATCTTGAAAAAAAAGAATAGGTAAAGCTAAAGATTGGATTCTACAGCTATTAAATAGTGACAATTTTGAGCAGATATATTTAGTAACTTAGATGAAATGAAAACAGTTCTTGAAAGACACAAAGTCACAAAGTTCACACCTAAATAGATAACTTGAATAACTAAATTTACTCATGAGATTTATTTGAGGTTAGAAAACATTCCAGTATAAAAAACCCTTGGCCCAAAAACTTCAGTGGTGAATTCTACCAAATGTTAATGGAAGGAGTAGTATCAATTATTGATAAAGTCTTCCAGAAAATACAAAAGGAGGAAAGAATTCCCCAATTATATTATAATGCTAGAATTATAACAGAACAAAGATAATATGAGGAAAAAATAAACAAAAACACTATAAATGACTACTATCATAAACAGGGAGGCAAAAATCCTTTAAAAAATATTAGTAAATTGAATGAGTTATATGTAAAAAGAACAGTACACTGTAATCAAATGTGGTTTATCAAAGGAATGAAGGTTTGTTTGACATCTGAAATCAATTAATGTAAGTCATCACACTAATTGACAAAATAATTTGTAAAAAATGTTTGATCATCTTAATAGATGTAGAAAATTGTATTATTTAGAATTCAATATCATTTATAATAAAACCTCAGAAACTAGGACTAGAAGCAAATTTCCTCAACATGATAGAGAACATCTACAAAAATGCATACTTAATACCTTAAGGGTGATAAACTGAAAGCTATTAATGTCAAAGATTAGGTAAGTGAAGGATGTCAAACTCACACATATATTTAATATTGTACTAGAAGTCTCAGTCAAAGCAATAAACTTGAAAAAGTATCTAAATGCATACAATTTGGAAAGAATCAGAAAGTTTAGTTTTAAGCCACCTTTCTTCACTATAAATAGAACTCAAAATTATTTCCATCTTCCCAATAAGTTCATAGTGTAATGCTATAGAAGTCTTTGATACTATTTTTTAAATCAAATTAAGTATGCATACATTTTCTTGTTCTCTCTTCACTTCCTCTGTCTCTATGATTTACTCCACAATGAAAGTATTTTCATGCTATCTGATTAGTCCCACTGTCCCCTTTCAATTCTTGTGTTCTAGATATGTTTCCATTCTCATGCTAAAAATTTCCCTGTTCCTCAAAGCCCTTCATATTCCCAATGGCTATCTAATTGTTCTTACTATTAAGCAAAGCTTCTGGAAATACTATCGTCTTGCAACTAATTTAGTCTAATAATGGACATTTCATTTAACACGAAATCCCTGTACATGATATATTTGAAACTAGTCAGGTCTTTCAGGAGATTTTTCTTCAAAATTAACACTTTCAGCTGGTACTTTTTAACACTCGATGTTCAGTCTTCTCTTGGCTAGAGGAAGCCTCCTTCAAAATGGAAACTGTCATAAAGCAAAATCAAGATAGAGAGTTTATGTAATACAGTATTATCCCCATTATGAACTTGGCTTTCTACATTGATATTCTACACTTAGCTAATGTATATATAGGTGTTTACCTCGCATAGAAAAATTTTATTATATATCTAATATTAAAATTTTAAAATAATCTATTCACTGACAGCATATTGTGTGTTAGACATAGGCACTGGCACAGGAAAATAGACTTGCTTTCCCCATTTATCTTTCTTTTTATTTAAACCATATCTCATATTATCTCCCTTACATTAAGATATATTTTATAAATAGCCCATGGATATTCATAAAGTAGAAAGCTCTCCTTTTCATCAATTTATTTAAGTCTCATATTATTCATATCTGTCTTAGAGGATTCAGCAGACATGAAAAAGTAAAGTAGAAGTGACTTCTAATAAGCTTACTTAAGTTCCTCCCAGGTTTCTACTAAAAATAATTATTTTGATAATAGTAGTAGCAGTCATGACAATAACAATAGCTACTATTTACTATATGAATACTCTGTTTTAAGTGTTTACAATTATATTTACAACAATCCTATGATATTAATAAATTATTATGCTTGTGTTTAAATACAGGCACAAGGAGACAGGATACCTTGCCCCAAGTTCACATAGCTACTACCTGTCTATCTGCCTGAACTTAAAACCACTCACAAGAGTTTTATTTACTGGTCATTACTTCTATTCCAATATAGAGCATTAAGTTGAGGGTTTCAGATAGAAGATAGTGTGGAATACTTGCATAATGTTTCATCCCTGGCTGTGGCTCAAAATAATCCAAGAGATGAAAATGCACGTTTTTATATCTAACTTATAGCATAACTTTATTAAAAAAAACCTATGTAGCTAAGTCATATAAGTATTATAAATATTTTTAAGGTGACTGAAACTTGGTGTGTAAAATATATAGGATAGGGCCTAAGAAATATTCAGAATATCATCCCATAACATATTATTCTAGAAAATAAATTTTGGTGCTTATATGCTCATAAGCCTAAGTAACCCATAAAAGACAGCTAAATATTCTAATTCATAAGGGTCCTTATCATTGACATAGTTTTGGTAAGAGCTGGAAAGACCTTAGAGTCCTTCTTATGTAACAGAAAGGAAGCTGACAGGTTAAACAAATTATGCAAGTCTCACAAAAAAGCTATTGACCCAGTATTAGAAAGCCAGCATGTATGATGACTGCTTTCCTGCTTAGTGTATACAGACAGCATGTGTGTTGCAGCATTTTAGAACTGGCTTATTCCCAGCTCCCATCACTTTCCCCTCCACTGGCAGCCATTATTTTTACACATCTTTCACTTGGGAATACTCCAGTGCATCACTGATAAGAAATAATTGTCACCCTCAGCAGAAATACAGGAAGTGCACATGGCTGATCTTTTCATTCTTAAGAGAATTTTCCCCCAAATAAGGGTTAAGTCACATTGATTAACAGGCATGAGCGTCAACGTGGTATTGCCATTGACTGATCTAGACTTGCTGTGCTTTAGTAAAGGATTTTAATTTCCAAGATCTGTGCTCTACTTTTCACAAGGTGAAAACTGACTTCAGCTGGTAAAATGAAAATGACAAGAACTTTCTTCATTTCAATCCTCAATGTGAACTCACATTCACTACTGTGCTTTGTTAAATATCCAACTACTTCATCTCATTTCAATTGGGGCAACTTGTCCTGATGACATATCTTCACTCTGTCCTTCAAATCTGAAATAACTGCAGCTCTCCACTGTGTTCTTACCGTCCTAATTCATCACAACGTTTTTTTTTTTAACTGTATTTTTATTTTGCTATAGTATAAGAATAATTTTAATAGTCCCAAAGGATAAGCTATGGATTTAATAGTCCCAAAGAATAAACTATTACTTATTGAACAACAACAAAAAATCTACAAATAAGACATTTCAGGTATTACAGTTCTAAAATATGCTTATAAATCACAACTGTTTAATACATTATTTTCTGGTTAAAGTTCCTAGTTAATATTGTGATGCTTCAAATAAAATAAAGGTATAAGTTATTTCCACTACTCTCAGTCTGTTAGTCAACTTTACCCTTTAATGTAGGCATGATAACCAGGTAACTTATTGTATAATTCTATCTCAAATCTCCTTGTAATGGAGTTGCCATATTTAGCAAATAAAACTACAGAATAAACTATTTAAATCTGAATTTCAGATAAGCAACAAATGTTTTTAGTATAAGTCTGTTCTAAATATTTCATAGAACATTCTTATATTAAAACTATTTGTTGTTTATCTGAAAATCAAATTTAATTGGAGGCCCATATTTTATCTCTAGCAATACTACTTTCTAGGCAACTCACGAAAGAATTTGCTATATATGTCCCCTTCACTTTGCACTCTTACCTTTTCATCATCTCTGATAATAATATTTGTAAGTTAATACTGTAGGATAAATTAATTTCAAAGCATATTTTCTTTTGTAGCTTTTGAAAATAAATCTTACTTGACTATTGTGCACATATCTTTTGTACAGTATTCAATAGTTATAACTCACTTAATCTGATTGTCTGAATGCACTAATTGCATTACCCCTCTTTAAAAGATCCAGAAACCAGGAAGTGGTATTACTTACTGTCCCCTAGATTAGAAACTACAGTATCCTTTGAATTCTTTTATTGTTGTTGTTCTGAGTATTTCTATAAATGGAGGTCTAATATTTTTGAACTTCAAATCTAAGTTCTTGTCTACTTAGGAGATCATCAAACTAAATTTCTAGCAAGGAGAAAAGGTCTACTAGCAGTATTCTTTTGGATTTCAGAGGATGACATCATTTTGAAATTATTCAGAGAATAATGTTATAAAAAGGCCTTGAAATTTTCAGTTGCTATGCTATGCTATGCTGTTACTGTGTAGACAAGAAGAATGAATGACACTTGCCTGTGCATGTAAGAAGGAATTAGAGCAATCAAGTGGCTTTTAAGACAGCAGAATAAAGACTTTAATTTACAACCATAGGACTACCATTAATAATTATTTTTTATGAATTAAGAAAGCAGAGGTTCCTATAAAAGCTAAAGTACTATAATTTTTAGATAGAGGAGATTTAAGAAATTTACAAGTTAATATTGATTTGAACTCAGATGAAATATAAAAATATAATGAAAACAACAAAACATTTTCCTGCTTTTTGTCATCTTCTAAAATAGTATAATAATCTGTACAGACTTATGTTGAAATTGAATTGTAATGTGGTTTAAGCGCAGTAAGCTAAAAAAATACTTGGTGGAGAATAAAATGAATTTTTGATGGTAAAAAAATTATCAAAAAGGATGAGGACGAGTCAAAGAATAATCTCTTAGCCTTGCCTTTTGGTACCCTTTTTTTATAACTTCAATTTATTTTTTCCAATTACTACTAGTGTTTTATTGCTATCTTTATAAGAATACACTGAATATTATGACCCCAGACATTTATCTGCCATTCTGATGAACCTGGTTATTTCCCTCAACAATCCATGACTCAAATTTTTAAATTACATTCCTTGGCAATAATGTTGACTTAAAGCAATTCCAAATTCAGAGATACTGATGATTTGGAATGTATTCTCACTTACCTTGTTAGTTCATCTAAACATAGTGACTGCTCAAAATTCAGTTTTTATGCTATTCTCGCAGAATTATATTATTTGTGTAAATTATCTAAAAGGACACAGCCAGTCACTTGAATTTTCATTTTTGATATTTCAACAAGTACAGATTGCCACTAAAACCAGTCACATACGATAAATACATAATCCATTAAAACTTTTTAAATAGCCCTTCTATGTTTTCCAAAGAAAAAGTTATATAAAATGTTTCTCTTCATGTAAATGAATAATAATTGTTATATCTCACTAAATACTTTAAATTACATATACAAACTTTCTCAAAAGAATAAAAATATATCCATGATATTATATATGGTAGGGAACTACTACTAATCAAAAAATATTTATAGTCATCTGAGGTTTCTTGGGAGAAATAGCTAACATAGAAATCTGGCATAATATCTATTAATTATAACAGAACAAATATTATTTACCTTTTCATCATTATTGAAATTTAAAAGATTTGATAAGACAGGAAACCTGAAAATATTTACTGAATGCTGCAATGTGAATTATCTCTGACAATTATTATAAATGCAAAAACAAAAATATTCAAAATTAATGCTTTTAACAGTAAGTTTTTAAATTCATAAATTAGGAAATCATCTTTTAAAGTTTTTTATGGTTTCATTACTTTTAAATATGTAATAAGCCTCATGTACTCAGTATTTAGACGTATAGTATTATTTTGTATCACATTTGCCTCCGAATATTTTAAAGTAAAAAATAATATATTATAGAACCTGCCTTATCTCACTCTTTTCTTCTCTGTTTGAACAGTTATCTTAAAGTTGTTTTTCCTCAATATGCATGATTATATATTTCATTACCTAGTTATGTCCCCTAAAATATATAGGGCCATTCTGTGTGTTTATAAAATGTACATAATTGCTATCATACTGTAAATATTATTTTTCAAATTGCTATTTTCAGCATTATGTTTTTGAGATTAGTCATCTTGATACTTGTAGATATAGTTCATTCTTGTTAACTGTTTTATAGATTCCTACTATATAAATATACCAGAGTTAATTTATTACTTTATTCAAAGACATTTAAATTTTCATGTTTTCCATTACACACAACATTGCAATAAAAGATCTGCACCTACCTCCTAAATATATGTATGAAATTTGCTTTATCATCTAGAATTAGAATTGCTGGGATAAAAAAACAAAACAAAAACAAAATAAAAACAATGCACATTTAACTTTTCTAATATTTCTTTTCTGTGGTCATCCTAAAATTCCTTTCCAAAAATAATGATGAGGTATTCTATTCCCCTACTCCTCACTTATACCTAATATTAATGGAATTTACATGTTTGTTAGTCTGATTGGTGTGAAATGGGAACTTATATTGGTCAGGTTTTCTTAACTTTATTACTGTTGAGCTTGAGCATGTATATGCATATATATTTCATATATTTATAAGTCATTATGGCTCACCTTCTGTGAATTGCTTGTGTATCTTTCATCCAAATTCCATTGAATTTTGTCTTTATCTACTGAACTGTGGGAGTATTATTTAATTTTTAGAAAATTAATTAAAATAAATTCTACATAGAAATATTTAGCAATTCTCCCTAATTTTTTATTAAAACATTAATTTTAATATTTTAAAATAAATCTATATTTCCATTTATTTATGCATTTAATTACTGGTTAAGAAATCTTTCCTTATAACAAATCAGAAATATATTATGCTCTATGTTCTTGTAAGTTGTTAAAATTTTCTTGTTTACATTTTCATCTTTAATCCATCTGGACATTATTTTTAGAATGAGATGGGAAATCTATTTTTTTTCCATATGGTATCCTCTTTTGCCAGCACCATTTATTAAAGGGTCCATCCTTTCTCTGCTGATTTCAGAGCCATCCGTCAAACCACACTAAGTGTTTAATCTCACTCCAAAAGTGGTGAACCCTTTTGCTGGTCAGGTTCCTTTCTGACCTATGTGGTCTGCAGGGGGAGAAAAAAAAAAAACAGCATCTAAAATTGCGGAGGGAAATATGTTTTGTAAATATTTTTTGAAAAATAAATATACTACTACTTTGTGTTGCTCAGGGAATTCCTCTCCATACATACTGTAGATTTCAAAATATTTTGTTGATTTCAAAATATAAATCTGGAAGTTGTGCATGTGTTTGAGAGAGAAATTTTATAAATTAATTTTATTTTAAGAAACACTTTGTAGTGATTATCTATTTGATACTGTTATGAGGATTATTCACATATTAATTCATTACTTGTAATTCTTATGGAATCTCATATTATTCTCCAATATTTTTAAATGAAAAAATAAAGATTATAAAGTTAAGAAATTCATATTTGCACTCTTACGAACTGTATGTTCTTCTACAGTACCCAATACCACCCCATGAATATATCAGTGACATTTTAGGCTTTGTTTTCTTCATTTTAAAGGCAACACAAGATAGGGAAATTTAATTCTAGGCTGTGAGACTAAAAATACTGTTTTATATAAAATAAGTTTAATAGTTTATAGGCAATAGAGCCAAAATTATCTAATTACGAGTAGTAATATTAATTTGTTATGTACAAAAGGGAGTAGATAATTGTATTGAAATTTTATTTATACAGTGGCAGAGTGACACTGAAAACATGGCAACATAAGGAGTCCCACTGATCTCTCCCTTTGAAATTACAACAAATTGAACAGCTGTAATTCAACAGATTTCTGGCCTAACACAGACACTTCTAAGAGATGTGCACATGAAAGCATCTGAAGGTGGGCTAATAGGGCTAGCAAGGTAGGAGAAAAGGGAGAGGAGCCAAGACAGGTGGCATGGACATAGCCTGGAGCTCCCTGTGTGGGATTCAGAGAGAGAGGAGAAATCAGGTTGCCACATACTCTCTGTAACCCAGAGCATTCCTGCCTGAGTGTTCAGCATATACTATAAGACAGAATTAGAGGTGTGGCAGCTGTATTCTATAAAGCTGAGTCATAGAGGTTGGCTGCCTCCCCCCGTCTCCCAGAGCTCACCTTCATGCTCCTTTTCAGAGCTAGGAGCAGGACCAGAGGAAACTGCAACAGTGAATATGTGGCTATAGAGCAGGAAGTCACCCGACTTGGGAACTGAGTGGCAGTCATACACTTTGGCTGGTCCCTGTGACAGGGGTGGAGAGGTATCTGAGGCCTGCCAGTCACACTATTGAGAGGAGAACAAAGCCAGAGGCACACCAGGGCCACTCCCAACCTACTCCACTCTCACCTATCCAGACTGATCCTGGTAGAGGCATAAAGCACAACAACGCATCTGGCTGCTAGAGCAGCATAAGATCTTCAGGGGCTCTTCAAGGGCTCAGAACCCCATCATCCACCAAACTCTCTCATGGAGGCGGAGCCCTGGGACTGAGGCAACCTCATCACAGAAAAGACACACATCTCCCCAAGGATAAAAGGGCATTTTATTTTTTGCTACAAAGCAGAGATCCTGGAGGCCTGGGCAGAACAGGAGGCTTGTGCAGTCACCTACTGGAAAAAACAAACAAACAAACTTCTTGTTATCGACCTGCTAAAGAGGGATCAATCTTAGTAATACATACATACATATATATGCATTTTTTTTCAAAAGCAGAATTTATTCCCATAAGTGCCTAGCCAAATAAATAATCCACCAAATACCATGAACAAACAAGCTGACAAAACAGCTCAGAAAGAAAATGAAAACTCTCCAGAAATAAACAAAGATATAAAAATATGCAATTTAAATGACAGAAAATTCAAAATTACAGTTCTGAAAAACCTCAAAGAGATGCAAGAAAACTCAGGTAGGTAGGTAGTTTAATGAATTCAGAAATAAAATAAATGAACAAAAGAAATATCCCCAAAAATTAAAACCTTAAGAGAACCAAATAGAAATTCTGGATCTGAAGAACCAATAAAAGAGATGAAAAATGGAATGGCAAGTTTAGGAAAAGAGCTGACCAGATGGAGGAAAGAATTAGTGATGTCAAAGATAAAAATTGGGAAATGACTCAGAAGAAGAAAGATTTGAGAATGAAAAAAAAAATGAAAGAACTCTACAAGAACTATCTGATATCAGAAAGAGCAATATAAGACTAACTGGCATAGCAGAAGAAGAGAGGGAGAAGAGAAAAATCAATGAGAACTTCCCAAACCTTCCAAAACTGGATATTTGAATTCAAGAAGTGAACAGAACACTTAATTATCTCAATCCAAAAAGGGCTTTTCTAAAACACATTATATTAAAACTGTCAAAAAATTGACGATAAAGAAAGAATTCTCGAGGCATCCCAGGAAAATAAGATGACAACCTATAAAGGAAAACTCATTAGATTATCATCAAAATTTTCAGCAGAAATACTATGAAGTAAGAGAGAGTAAAATCAAATATTCAAATTACTGAAAGAAATTACCAGCAAAGAATAATATATCCATCAAAGTTCTCCTTTTGATATGAAGAAAAGACATTATAAGACAGAGGATTATCCACCATAAGACCTGTATTACAGGAAACACTGAAAGAGGTTATTCCTCCTTGAAACAGACAGAAACAAGAAATTGCAACCCTTATTCAGAATAGGGTATTATAAACTTAAATGTTACAGAATAGTTAAATGAGGTAAAACATTCTAAAAAGAGAAGACAAAAGCAACTGCAACTCAGAAATGAACTCGCAGTAGAAACAGCAATAATTTGAGATGACAAAAAAAGACAAGTGGAAGGAGTAAAGGTCTGAATTTGCAAAGGTGAATGGAGACAGGACTCATGCAGTGGAAAAAAGACTACTACTATATACGTGAAAATTTTATTTCACATAAACTTAATGGTATCCACACACAAAATAAATCCACATAAAAAAGAGGGAATAAAGAGAAAATCATAGAATACCACCAAACCGAAACAACAGAAACAAAAAGGCAAATAAACAATGGAGATTCTGAGCTACCAGAAAATAAAATATAAAATGGCTATGTAAAAACTTCATATGTCAATAATGACAATAAATGTAAATGAACTTAACTCACCAATAAAAAGGCACTGAGCAGCAGACTGGATCAAAAAAACAAAAACAAAAACAAAAACAAAAAACAAAAAACCTAACCATATGCTGCCTTTAAGAGATAGATCTCAGCTGTAAAGGCAAATATAGACTAAAGTGAAAAGGTGTAAAATGATACTCCAAGCAAATGGCATACAGAGAAAGCAGGGGCAATGCACTTAGTAAGTGCCAAAATATATAAAGCAGCTACTAACAGAACTAAAGGGAGAAACTGGCAAAAACACAATTGTAGTAGGTTACCTAAATACCCCACTGACAGCTAGAAATAGATCATCCAAACAGAAAAGCAATAAAAAATATCAACCTTAAATAACACATTACACCAACTAGACATAATCAACATTTTTAGAGTCTTTCATCTCAAACATATTATACATTCTTCTCTAATGCACAGGGAACATTCTCAAGGATAAACCATATGTTGGGCCACAAATTTAAGACTGAAATCATACCAGGTATATTCACTGACTGTAATGCTTTGAAACTGGAAACCAACTGCAAAAAAAGAAAGCAAGAACCACCACAACCGAGATTAAACAACTTGTTACTAAAAAACAATGGGGTCATGGAAGAAATAAAAGTAGAGATCAAGAGATACATAAAAACAAATGAGAATGAAAATACACATCAAAACATTTGGGATATAGTAAAAGTAGTAATATAAGGAAAGTTCGTATCATTACAGGCATATCACAATAAGAAAAATCTCAAATAAACAACCTAACATTCTATCTTAAAAAACCAGACAAAGAAGAATAAATGAATCCCCAAGTCAGCAGAAGGAAATAATCAAAATTAGAGCAGAATTAAATGAAATTGAGAATGAAAAGATAATAGAAAAAATTAATGCAACAAAGAGCTGGTTCTTTGAAATTAATAAAATTGGCAAACCCCTCACTAATCTCACTAAGGAAATAAAGAGTAAAAACATAAATAAACAAAATCAGAAGAGAAAGGGAAATTATGACAGATACCACAGAAATACAAAGTATCATACAAGAATACTATAAATTATATACCATTACATTCAATAACTCAGAAGAAATGGACAAGTTCTTAGAAACATACAGCCTTCCTAGACTGAATCATGAAGAACTGGAAAATCTAAATAGACCAATCAACAGTAAGGAAATTAAAACAATCATCAAAAACCTCCTCAAAAGTAAAAATCCAGGACCAGATGACTTCATATTTGAATTTTACTAAATATTTAAAGATGATTTAATAGCTTTCTTCTCAAACTTATCTAAAAAACTGAAGAAGAGGCAATGCTTCCTAAATTATTTTATGAGACCTACTTTACCCTGATACCAAACACTGGTAAGGATAACACAAAAAAATAAAACTAGAGATTAATATCTCTGATTAATACAGATGCAAAAATATTAAACAAAATACTAGCAAATCAAATACAATACACTAAAAAAGATTACACATAGTGATTAAATGGGGTTCATTCCAGGGGTGCAAAAATACTTCAACAAGGCAAATCAATCAATGTGAACCACTACTTAAGATAAAGGATAAAAATCATGATCATACCAATAGATGCAGAAAAGGCATTTGACAAAATATGGCATCCACTTATGATTAAAGCACTAAATAAAATGTGTATAAAAGTACTTCAACATAATAAGAATCATCTATGACAAACCCTCAGCTAATATCATACTTAAAGGTGAAAAACTAAAAGCCTACCCTCTCAAATCAGGAGCAAGGCAAGTCCTAGCTAGAGC
The DNA here is from genome assembly GCA_030015415.1 of Cynopterus sphinx. Classification (NCBI taxonomy): domain Eukaryota; kingdom Metazoa; phylum Chordata; class Mammalia; order Chiroptera; family Pteropodidae; genus Cynopterus; species Cynopterus sphinx. The sequence goes on along the minus strand of CM057379.1, from coordinate 48,398,128 downwards.
AAATAGGAAAGAGAAAGAAATAATAAGCATTGAAACTGGGAATGAAGAAATTAAATTGTTATTTTTTTGAGGACATGACTCTCTCTATATAAAACCCTAAAGACTCCACCAAAAAAAAATTAGAAACAATAAACAAATACAGTAAAGTTGCAGGACACAAACTCAATGTACAAAAATCTATAGCATTCTTATACACTAACAATTAAATTTCCGAAAAAAGAAATGAGAAAACAATTCCTTTTGCAATTTCAAGAAAAGAATAAAATACTAGGAATAAATGAAACCATGTGGAAGGATCTATACACTGAAAACTATAAGACATTATTAAAAGAAATTGAAGGTACAAGAAATGGGAAGATATTCCATGTTCTTGATTTTGGAAGAATCAACATAATTAAAATGACCATATTACCTAAAGCATTATACAGATTTAAGGTAATCCCCATCAAAATGCCATTGACATTTTTTAAAGAAACAGAACAAAAAAAAAAATTATCAGATTTGTATGGAATCATAAAAGATCCCGAATTACCAAAGCCATCCGAGAAAAAAGAATAAAACTTGAGGGATCACTCTACCCAACTTCAAATTATACTACAAAGTGACAATAACCAAAAGAACATGGTATTGGCATAAAAACAGACACACAGACCAATGTAACAGAATTAAGAACCCAGAAATAAATCCACATATATACGGGTAAATAATTTTTGACAAAGGAGTCAAAAATATACAATGCAGAAAAGAAAGTCTCTTCAATAAACAGTACTGGGGAAATTGGAAATTCCATGCAAAAGAATGGAATTTCTCTGTCAATATACACTGATATTAACTTAAAATAATCTAAAGACCTAAATATAAGACCTGAAACAATAAACTGCTTAGGAAAAAACATAGGTACTAAACTCATGGACCTTGAATTAAGAAAGGATTTTATAAATTTGACCTTAAAGGCTAAAGAAGAAAAAGTAAAAATAAATAAATGGGACTATATCAAACTAAAAAGCTTCTGCACCAAAACAAACAAACAAACAAACAAACAAACAAACAAAACCATCACCAAAACAGACAACCAACTGAATAGAAGACATTCGCAAACAACACCCAAGGGACTAATATCCAAAATACATAAAGACTGCATAAACACAACAACAACAAAAAAACATTCCAATTAAAAAAATGGCAGAGGAAACAGACATTTCTCTCAAGACATACAAATGACCAACAGACATATGAAAAGATGCTCAATTTAATAGGTATTCAAATCAAAGCCACAATGAGCTACAACCTCACATCTGTTAGAATGGCTATCATCATCAGTAGGACAAGTGATATCAAGCGTTGGCGAGGTTGTGAGAAAAAAGAAACCTTCATATGCTGCTGGTGGAAATGTAAATTGGCACAGCCATGATGGAAACAGTATGAAGGTTCCTAAAAATATTTAAGACTAGAATTGCCATATGATCCAGAAATCCTTCTTCTGAGTATCAACCTCCAAAACGTGAAAACATTTGTCCATAAAGATATATTCACCCTGATATTCAATGCAGCTATATTTATGGTAACCAAGACATGGAAACAACTAAAATGCCCTTCGATAGTTGATTGAATAGATAAGATGTGGCATATATAGACAATAGAATATTACTCAGGCATAAAAAAGGATAAAATGTGCAACATGGATGGATCTTGGGATTACCATGCTAAGCGAAATATGTCAGACTAAAAATGTTGAGAATCATATGATTTCACTCATATGTGCAATTTAGAACTGAAAATAACAAACAAAAACTCAGACAATAGTTTACTGGTTATCGGAGGGAAAATTGGGGAGAGACAGAAAAGGGTAAAGGGTGTCAAATACATGGTGATGGCAGGAGATTTGACTTTGGGTGGTGAACACTAATGCAATATCCATATGATGTATTATTGAATTGTACACTTGAAATCTATATAATTTAATTAACTCATGTCATTCAAATAAATTTAATAAAAATATAGAGTGGTAGCATTCTTCAAATTTCAGCAATATGGATTTGTGATTTTTCCTACCTTTGCTTTCACCAGTATTGACAAGTACTTGGTATGTCTACTTATTAACACATTTTAAACTTGAAATATATATATATATATATATATATGTATATATATATTTATATTAAAAAAAAACTTTACATCATTAAAAACAATGAACCATCAGTTGGTTATCCAAACTGTACAGTGTCCATGATCTTATACTGAAAGTAAGCACTTTCCACATCATCATGGGAACCTCAACAGTCTCCAGCATGCTCAGCATTATCTCCTGCCATGCGATTAAGCAATGAAAGTGGAATACTTCAAATTGACATTTGTCAATTAGATAATGGCTCCTGTGTAGAGTGTACAAGCATTTGTGCTGGCAGGTGAGGTTGTGTATTAGGAGAAAATCAGCCATGTCTTTGCATGAAAGATCTCCAGCCATATTCTCATCTCTCTTCTACAGTATTAGAGCCCATCATTCTCCTTGATGGAGTCAGGGAACAGAGAACAGGACTACCCAGTCCAAAGTTGTTTGAGGTGTTCAAACAATCTATCAGGAGTTTGTCTTTTTAGTTTAATTTCTCTGGTAATCTTTTTCTGTGTTGGCTTCATTCCCATATGGGTTCTTCCTTTTTTCATATGCCAGGGAGAGGGGCAGAGACAACTATTTATTCCTCATTCTTCATATTTTCACAACTCTCTGAAATCTCTAAGGGGTGACATTGGGAGGAATACTTCCTTATTATATCCACACTGTATTAATATATTACTCAGGGGAGGAGGGACTTAATTAACAAATGTCCCAGAAAGAAGGAAATAAATATGCCTAACTCAGTGACCACGGATCTATCAGATCTGTCTAGTTTCTTTTGTTTTGCCATTTTCTCACAGCGGTAGTCTCTGCTCTTTTATGGGAGGCCTGCTGTTTAGTTGTACAAAGATGCCAGTGGTAGGACAGGTAAATCTGCCTAACTATGAGAAAGTACTAGTGAGCCTATTTGGCTACTGTGAGTCACAATCTCTAAATATGTTTACCAGTAATAAATGTGGAATACTGATCTTACCTCCACTGTTTCCAATGTCTTGTTTCTCATTTACTTATCAAATCTGAGGGAAGAAATTATGTTTTACTAATTGACCCTTAACATTTTTCACAAGTTCTAGAGTTACATTACTTCGAGGAAGATCCTAGTGAAAGGAAATGCCATTTTTAATAATTCCAAGGAAATATGAGAAGAGAAAGTAAATATATTTAGTTTAAATTTCCCAACCTAGAACCTAGTTTGATAAAGCATTAAAATAGGCCCTGTCTAAATCCGATCAGTAGTGGGTAAACAAGAGTTCCACATGAACTGAGTGTGTACCTTAAAAGGAGTGTTACTGGGAGAAAGGGTCTGACACGTCTGGGAAATATTCATATAGCATAGATAAAAGAGTTTGGAAACTGGACACAGAACGAAAGACAGAATGAATGGATTAGAAAGAATGAATTTCAAACTTTCGTCTTGAATTGCTGAGTAGATTGTGAAGTCATCATCAGGTTAATATAGAAAAATGAAAAAAAAATTGGTGTGAGGAGAGCAGAGATTGGATACCAAATAAATTAAATTTTTAAATAGTTTTTATTTAGACATAATAACATACAATAAAATTTAATTCTTTTAAAAATCACCTCATGTCAGTTTGTAGTCAATTTTCCCTGACATTCCAGCACCAGGTAACCACTGATCATTCTGTCACTATAGATTAAGTTTGCATTTTCTAAAATTTCTTACAAAAAAAATAATGCAATATATACTACTTGTGTCTACCTTTTTTCCCTCTTATCATAATACCTTCAATATTCAGTCATATATTTGAGTGTATCCATTGAATTCTTTTTCTTCATGACCTTAGCATTGTTCTACTATATGGATGTACCACCATTTGTTTTTCTTTTTATCTAATGATGGATATTTATTTCTACATTTTGGATTACAAGTAAAGCTTTTTTTGTATATTCATCTTTGGAAATATGTTCTTGGGTAAATATTTGAGATAGCAACTGCAAGGTAATTACCAGTGTCATATGCATGAGAGAGATCAGTAAAGGACCAAAATATCCCCCCTTTTAATTTGGCAACTAGAAAGCTATTGTAACTTCATCAAAAACTATTTCTGTTTTGTGCTTGGGTTGGCAATCAGGTCACAGTAGGTTAGGTGTGAATGGGTAGAAATAAAGTGGTTAAAGGTGATTGACTCTTTTCAGCATTTGGCTGACCAGAAGAAAGAGACTAAAAGAGTCATAGACATTGAATTGAGACAGTCTGTATAACCTTTAGAACAATGTCTGGTATATAGAAGGAACCCAACAACTGTAACATTATTTAAGAGAAAAAGTAGGAGAAGAGTTTTCTATTTTTCTTTCAAACTTTCTTCAGATGTTAAAAGTCTAAGTACTACAGAGTTTGTGAAACTCAAAGAAGTTGCTCTGAACACATTCTATAATCCACAAATTTTATGAAGGTAAATTTAGCTTAATATTTACATTAAGAACAACCACAAAAAAGAAAATGAAGTGGGAGCACATGTATTTTTATATATCCATGTAACAATCTAAAAACATCCCTTTGGTGACTATATGGAAGGCTTACAAATTAATAGTACATGAGTCTCAAGGATGTTTCTTTTTGTATTTATACAATTTTGTTTTTAGACATAGGAGAACCCTCTTCTCCCCCACTTGTTGACTTTGAATATTTATTCTAGTTCATGTTCAAAAGACCATTTTCCAGCTTAAACTGTTTATCACTGCTTACATACAATTATGAACATAAATATTATTAGCCTGCTAAAAAGGCTGTCTTATTTTGAAAAAAAATTAATTCAAGGTTTTTCTAAATTCTTTTGGTTATTTTGCAAATATTACTTTTATTGATTTAAAACTGAAGAGAATAAAAAAATGATCAAAAGCCCCAAAGAATAGAATTCAATGATCTTTTCACAAGTATTTTTCTAATATTATGTTATTTAAATGTTAATCTCAAATGATAAAAGTGTGTGTGTATGTATATACATATACATACATATATATGTATGTATGTATATGTGTATATGTATATATGTATATACATATAATTTAGAGCTTACTATGGTACGATCGACTAATTCTGGCTATCTAAACTTAAAACTTTAGATGTGTGGGTAATTAGTATCATAATTACATTACTCTTGAAATTTGAAGAATTGAGCACTTATTTCTCAAAGCAGATCAAAAAGTTCCTAAAATATTTTAAAATTTTAAATAAAGAGCTACAATAATAGAATAAATGTTATAAAAGTGAAAAAATATAGACTGATAAAAATTTAATTTACTATATATAGTAATAAAATTATACAGTAACAAATTTGACTGTGATATTAATATGCATATTTCTGAAAATATATCTCAACATAGTAGATAAAAATCTTATATGTAGAAAGAAGGGTGGCAGCATAACATCTTACTTAATATTTAAAAAATAAGATATGATAATAGATATATGTATAGATATATATGCATATATATAAACATATACATATATAAAATAAATTAATAATTAAAGAAAAAATATAGTGAGAGTAAATGCATAAACTCTTCAATAAAGATACTTCCCTTCTGTATTTTTCTTTGATAGCAATGTATCATAGGTAACAAGACTCTTAAATTAATTCTATTTTCTCATTCTAGGTATAATTCAGTCCACTCTGCAATGCTCACATTCTCCAGAAGGACTAGAACAGAAAAAGAAAGACATGCTGATAAATATGCTCGCTATCTGGAATTGCATGAACAAAACCTTTTAGTAATAACAATAATAAAGATAAATATGATGATCATTAAAATAAGCTATACTGAATTGTTCCTCTGTGACAGGCCCTATGCTAAAGTGTTTATAAGCTTTTTGCCATTTGTTCCTCATATAAATATCATTAGGTTCATTGTGCTAGCCCAATATCTAGTCCTTCTTTTCTTCATTTTAATAGGACTCTTAAATGTTCACTGGACACACTGTTTCCTAAAATTAAAACTACATTTTTTTAGCCTCCTTTACGACTATGGTATGATCAAGTGACAAAATTTTGAACAATATGAAGAACGTATTGTGTAAACCTTTCTCATACAATGTCTGTCATGAACCTGTCTCTTCCCCTCTGTTTCAGAGTATATTTATGATGGATTAGTTTAGAGGACTCATCTTAGCTCATAGAGTCATCTTGTGAATGGAAATACAGTATAATGCAAGGACAAGAGAACAGAACATGAGTACTTTATAGATCACAACTGCCATAGATACCCTGGACTACTGTCTTGCTGACATTTATATTAAAGAGAGAAAATTCTATCTATTTTTAAGTCACTATTTTTTAAATTCTTATCAAAAACTTGATAATACAGTATATATATGTATATATACACACACAGTATATATACATATTATATAAAATTATTATATATCTCATATTTTTACATATATACAATATATACACATGTATATGAATTATTTCGATTTTATTAATTAGGAAACCACAGTTCAAGTCAGGTAACTTTCCAAGGTTACAAAATTACTACATGATAGAGTTTATCAGATGTCTGATATTTGAGATTTATTGCTTCACACAGTACTATTATTTTGAAAGTTTTTGGAACTAAGTCTCACGTCCTTTCCCCCCACTCCCACCCCAAGAGAAGGAAACACAAATAAATGTGATCAAAAGTACCATCTTTTATTAATGTCTAGCCAATTTCCTGATAACTTCCTAAACTCAGACAACTAGTAAAAATGTATTAGAGAGCCTGGCCTACACATTCCCCCCAAAATACTCATCCTGAATTAAAATTCAATTGGTACACAGCAGAAAATATAGAATAGAGAAAAAGTAAGAATATTTTGTACTGTCTTTCAATATACTGGTAAATCAGACCCCTTGTTAAAATGATGCTCTGGAGCAAAAACAGACAGTGCACTGAGGCATATCCCCTTAGCCTGATTACAGTGCAGATGTGAGTTTCTGCTTTACTCCCTCAGGACTACATGAAAGCCCACCCTAGAACTGTGGGGAGTAACTCTCTGGGAGCAAGCCCCTAAAAGAGAAATGGCATCCTTTCTGTCCTCTAGTAGGACAATTTACAAAGTTCATTCTACAAGGATTATTGGGATTCTTCCACAGGCTGAATGCTCAGTTCTTCACAACTGCTACCAGCTCATCAATATAAACTTTATTGGCTTTTCTCTTATGTGTCCTGGAATCACCTCTTAAGTAAATTCCCTGCACTTAAATCCTTGTCAGGTTTTGTCTGAGGGGGGACCTAAACCAAAACAGGTCAATAGCTCTCACCTTTAAGATTAGCAACTCTTCCTTCCTCTCTTAGAAGAGAACAAACAAAAAAAAAGGAAAGTTTTTTTTCTTCCATTCTTCCTAATGAACCTTCTTTTATATCCTGAGTGAATGGAGAAGAGAGAAGTTTCCTTATTTGCAGTAGTGTAAACTGGAGTGGGTTAGAGATTTCCCCTAAACTAAGTCAACGATTATGTATATTTCAATTATGAGAACTTAAGATCTACTGCCACAGTAACTTTAAAATATATGATATTGTAAACTATAGGCACTATGCTATACATTACATCTCATAACTTATTTACCTTATAATGAAGTCTATACCTTTAGATATCCTTTACGCCATTCCTCCCCTCTCCCCTGCCCCCACCCTCCATCCAGTCCTGCCCCTGCAGTCTGCTTTCAGTTTCTATGTTTTTTTTTTTTTTTTTTTTTTTTAGATTCTACATATAAGTGAGATCATACAGTATTTGTCTTTCTCTACTTAACTTCACTTAGCATAATGCCTTCAAGGTCCATCCATGTTGTAGCAAATTGTGTTTATTTTTTAATGGCTAAATAGAATCTCATGTTTTCAATGATTACAATTACAGTAAATAGATACAGTAAATTTAATTCGCTTATGGGAAAATCATATATCAGTGAGAATCATTACTCACAGTATCAGGAAATCAATGGAAAACAATACTACAATCTCAACTCTTCCCTCAAATATGCCCACATCCATAATTACTTTGAATCACAAACATTTCGCCCAGCTATTCTCCCTTCTCAGCTTATTTTCAATCTCATTATGATTACTTCTATTCAATATTGGTAGACTGGATCTTGGACAATAAAAATAAAAGCAAAAGGCCAATGTATTATTACTGTGTGAACACATATAATTCTATTTTACTAATAATCCAGTAGGATATTGTATTTGGTGGAACATGGATTGTTATATCTGTTTTATAGATGAACATAATGAGTTATGATTTGGTAAAGCTATAAAGCTAGTTAGTTACAAAACTGATGTGTAAATACATGTCTTTCGAAATCTTACATGGTTTTATGTTTTATGACATCATCCCTTTAGATGGAATTGCTAAGAACTTTACTGTTAAGTGAGCCTCTTTTCGATGACCTCATGTTTCCATGTGAGAAGGCCCAGAGAAAAGGCTTCTTCTACTGCTCATTCATTCCTTCCCTGATGGTCCATTGAGAATAAGGAATTGATGTTACTCAGCTCCACAACTTCTGTTCTTCTTATTTTTATGCCTACAAAAAGAGTTCAGCCTGGTCAGCTCTCTACTATATGGTAAGAAGAACGTATTTTCTCCCTGTGGGAAAATTCTGTAGTTGTTCAACTGCTCTGGTGACAAGGAAGCATCTCTATAATTAAAGGCCTCAATGGCAACACATTTAAATCCATATTCTCCAATAAAATTTACTCTTAAGTCTAACATTTCAATCTCTATCTCTCTGTTATCCTCTTGTTTTTGAACTTCAGAGAGACAGATAAGGTTTTATTGCCTGCCCCTCAAGGAAAACAATGATTACTTAAAAGATGTCTCACAAAGTTTAACATGTGTGGCGGTTAGTTAGAAATGAGCAAATTATAATGTACTATTTCTATATACTGAAAATATTTTAACTACTCCAGAAAAAATAATTGGGGGAAAGGAGTATGTTAAATCAAATGAATAATTAAATGAATAAAAGGTAAACTAGTTTTGAGATATAGTTATATGATTCATATGTATTAAATAATGAACAGAATATTAACATTGGGTTAGGGGAGTAAAAAGTAGTAGATTTCATGGGAATCTAATATAAAAGTATTATTTTGTGCAAAAAAAAGGTACTAATCTTTTAAGAATAGGATCTTTTAGTCTTCTTACTCAAAATCTACACTTTACTTCCAAAAATAATAGTAATTATATCATGGTATAAATATATATATTTATATATATGTGATATAAATATATATATATGTGTGTGTATATATATATATATATATATATATATATCATGTGTATATTTCATTACCTTTAAAAAGCATTTAATTCCAACTGTGAAATTGATCCTTAGCAGATGACTTTTGTGAAGTGTCCCACATACCACTTACAGTTAAATTGAATTCACAGCACGAAAACTATTTTTATAAAGGTGGAAAACAGAAATACAGTGTGACACAACTTATTTTAGAAAGACAATATTCTCTCAGTTATATGAGGAATCTCAGGTCTTATGAAACATTTGACTTTGGATAAGAATATAGCATTACTCTCCACTTCTCTTTATCCCCAACCACAGACAAAGAGAAAGATTAGAATCTCTAATTTTTTATTTAGCTTATCTCAGAGTAAAATCAAATTCCTTAAAAAAAAATGCTGCTCTTATAGTTTGGTCCAAGTCAACAAGATGGCACATTCCTGCATTTGGAGCAAGAAAGCTACATGGCTGTGGCTGCTGAGTTAAGGGATTCTCAAGGATGAAGCCGATATTTTTATTACCCAATATAAAGCACTGCGCACACCTAAAACAATGGAGCAGGTTTGGTTGAGACACAACCTTCCTTCTTTAGTGGGATAGAATCACACATTCCTTCCATTTCCCCCATCTCTACTTCACCCCTATGCCAGCTTCAAGGTTGAGTAAAGTTTCCTTGTCTAAGCAGCAATTTATGCCTTTCTAAGTATGCCGGGAAATTTTGAAGAGAGTAGGAATTCAAACTTTTATGAATCTGTTGGAGACTTTTATGAATCTGTTTCTGGAGGAGAAAAGATTTTTTTCTTTGTCCATTTCACTGAAACGAAAGCCTTTCAAGGGTTTGGAACATGTATAGTTATTCAGTTTTAACTTCTATATTGCATGTTTTTAAGGCCTTGCCTGTTGTTGCCACATTAACCATTAAAATACTAGCATCTTGGTTACTAAGATTGTCAAGTACATCCAAGGCAGCTATAATACTGAGCTCAGTTTATTATCACTTTGGTTTATAACGTTTTTTTAAAGGCTGGTGACGATACGTCTAAATTTCTTGTTAGATAAACTATGTGTGTATAAAGATTTTGCCTTATTTATTCATTTATCTTTGGTGGTATTTTATATTTGAACTTATATCATATTGTTTCTAATTTACCACATTACCTAAAAATGTATGTTTAAAAGCCATTCTTTTATATGACCAGCTTCGTGATCTGGGGTGATGCAGAATGTGACAATTCACAATAAATTCCATACTAACCCCTCTTCTTTAGCTTCAAATCTAGTTTCTCTTCACAGAAATTAAAGCTTATTGTGTATGCCATGTGGAAACATGTACTATAAATAGAATTTGATGGTTTTGGTAGTATTAAAGTCAAAAAAAGCAAACAGAAATCCAGACTTTGAGTAAAAATAAAATATTCCTCTTTCCATGAAGAAAAGGATTACCAATGCAGAACCTGCTATTTGTCAGGTCATCTATATACATGATACTATATCTCCAGACACTTGGACAATATTCAGTAATAGCAACCATGTTAGTCTTTGCATGGTGAAATACATTTTGTTGAACCCATGACTTGCCTCCAAAGTACCAACACAGTCATAACTTTTCATGATTCCATTTATCCATCCTTTCAGAAGCTGTGATAAAATCTGTTATGCACAAAGTAGGCCATCTTTTTGATCTCATTATTAAATCATCCACAGTGGGCTTTTATGAAAATTAAATATTTTCTGATTCTGGGAAAATTTAAGTAGTCTATTCACATACTTTTCCCACAATCTCCTGGTCACTTACAATAATATTTCTTTCAAGTCTTGGATATCTTGCCAAACATAATTAGTATAGATCCCCACTTAAGCTTATCTCTCTTTAAAAGAATTGTTAAAATAAGATGTACTGCTTAAAGACACCTATGGTAATTCTTTCCTTCTTCCTTGTAGTTTAAAAACAACACCTAACTTCTATAGCAGATTTCTGAATGGCTGGTGCCAGATTATTGGGCAGTTAAAAATTTAGCTAAGTTTGTCATTCTGTGAATATGAATATCCTACTCATTTAACTTACATATATATTCAAGATTTACTTGTTGTGAACTGCTAGATACCAAGTTATTACCATAAAAGACTGACTTTATGACTAGATGACAAATTAATGCAGACTATTTTGGTTATCATCTAGTATCTCAGGGTTTTAGTCTCTATTGAGACCAAGTAAAAATCCAAAATACATTTGTCAAAAGAAAAATCGATATTTTCCAAAGAGAAAATGTCTTGCTTTAAAGCCAAAGGATTTGCACAGCAAGTTTTTTATTAGAGTGTATCATAATCTCAATTACCAAAATGTCTCATGTTTAACATGTATCTAAAAATGTTGGAAATATTTTTTCCTTACCTTGGATCTGTTCAAAGTGAGAAGATTCTCTATCACCCAGTAGATGAATTAGAGGAGCAAAACCAACTATGAGAAACCTACCAAAGATTGTACTAGTTTCTTAATGGTAGAGGGAACATATAGCTTGATATATTACTTACACAAACACATGTGTGCGTGCGTGTGCACACACACACACAATTAATATTTATTGGTCCTCAGATTATATTATTAATGTAGAAAATTCGCATTCATTCATGAGAATGGTCAAATGGTCAGTTTTCCAGATGAATTTAATCATGTTACAGAGCCAGATGGTTTCTATATCCCAGGAGGTAAGACAATCAATATAAACTAAATAACTACAGATCCCTATAGGAAAGTAGTAATAAGAGTTAAATGTTCCTTTGACAAGGGTATATACTCTGAACATTAGTCATGGGTATCAACTGAATCAATTCTGAAATTAGTTGAGAAAAAAAACATTCCATTTTGATAATTCAAATTAAACAACTCACTTCCAGACATAAAAATTTTTGGTTACAGAAATCAATTAAGATATCTGTGGGTCATACATTCTGATTATTGTGCTGATTCTACTTATCTGTTACAGTACTTAATTTATGTTGTCTCTGCTGGTTAAATGTCTTCTTGCCTTTGGCCACATCACAATCCTGTTGAAATCAGAAAACCCATTTCAACAGTAGCATCTCTAATAAACATCTCTGGCCTACAAAGATCATCTCAGTAAATAAATTTTTAGACATTGGTACTACAAGAAGTAATTCATGTCTTAAGAGACTGTCTTCAGATATTCTCAGCAATAAGAGAGTATCTTATTGTGGAGACTAGTGAGTGGGTCATAAATGACATTTTTTCTCTAACATTACTATCTCTTAACATCCTTGAATTCCTCCTGCTGCAATAACATTTGACTTTTAAATAATTACCTGGGAATGTTCTGGAATCCTAATCTATGATGTTTGGTGGGAGGAAGGAAAGCTATAACTCTTCTTACTAGTTAATGAATTCAGGTAATTACTTCCTTTTTATTCTTAGCTTATGTAAATTGCCTTTAATTTCTCATGAGCTCAGCTATGGATTTAAAATAATTTTTATTTTATCTTATTATTGTTAGGCATTTTTTTTTTCAGAGATTTTGTTGTCAGTAGGAGGAATGGACAGAGGTAGGGTAGCAAAAACTCTAAGAGAAACTCCATTTTTCTGGCCAAACTATCTCCTTTTGATTACTTTCAGGATACTTAGAAGAACCATAGCAAGGATGTTGAGAAAAAAAACTACAGTATAAGTCACCACCCAAATACCAGTCTAATCCATACGGATTAGTTTAGGAAAAATCCAAAGCAGCATACCAACGTTTCGAAAACTGAACTGGCTTTCAAATTGCTACCTTCAGAAAGTAAGACCATATTTGTAGTATGAACTAAACTAATTTTATTTCCTAAGAAAAAGATATCAAAATTTTCTTGAAAATTTATATAGGATCCTGAGTCTATGCAACATATTATTCAAAATGCCCAAAATACAATTTAAAAAATCCTTTATACATGAAGAACCACAAAATGTCACTAACTCTCCAAGAGAGAGTCAATCAATAGATAATAATTCTGTGATGACTGAGATGTTGGGATTACTCAATACTTCAGAACACCTCTTATAATTATACTCCATGAAGTAAAGGTAAACATAATTGAAATGAATAGAATGAGAAAATCTCTTAGCAGAGAACTATAAATTAGGAAAAAGAAACATAACTTTTAGAAATGGGAAATACAACAGCTGAAAAAAATCAGTGGAAGGACTCAAAAGCAGAATGCAAATGACAGGAGGAGCATTTAGTAAACCTTAAAATATATCAATAGCAATTATATGATCTGAAGAACAAAGAGTAAAAATATATTTAAAAAATTAAGAGAGTCTCAAGTATTTTGAGACAGAATCAAAAAAATTAATATTAGTGTCATTAGATTCTCAGAAGAAATTTAGGAAGATTGAATCAGCAAAATATTTGAATACTATCATCCCTCTCCAAAAATTCTCAAATTTGGTAAAAAATAAAACAGAGAATCCAATGATATTATAATTTGGAAACACAGATGATAAAATGTACATTTAATTCTTATATACTTCAGAAAAAGACATAAAGATGTTACTATATATTTTCTATGCCTGAGCAAATTATGAAAAGATTGAGCATTTTAAATAGAGATATGAAATAATCAAACTTTTAAATATTTAAAAATATATTTTCAATGAAAAATGTACTCTACTAAAATAGTAAATTAAACCATGCAGAAGAAAATATTAGTGAATTTGTATATATAATAATAAAGCTATAAAAATAAAAGAGAGAAAAACCCTTTTGAAAATTAAGATAACAGCAGTGACTTGTGAAACAACTTCAAGTGCCCTAATACATGTGTGAATGGAGCCTCCCAACAAGGAGAAGAGATTGTAGGAAAATTTTTGAAAAAATAAAACCAAGAGATCCAAGCAGTTCAAAATTGAAGGAGCCTAAGAGTACAGCACACTGTCCCTCCTCCTCTCTACAGGTGAATGGGTGATATTCAATGTGTCTCCCCTGGGGATGGAAGAGGTTTGAGCAAAATGACAGGGTGCACTGATAAAGGGTACCATATACCAGCATATAAAAAAAGAAAGTGTCTGAGAAGGTAGGCTGAATCTCCTCTGGGAGTTATTAAGATCTGTGCTTTTTTTTTTTTTTTTTTTTTTGCCTTTTATAACTTCAGAGGAAGCCTGAGAAGCTTGTCTTTGTAGAACATGAATACCCCATAAGTAGATGGAATGTTGGTATACTTGTACTTTAATATAGTTTTTCTCATGATTTGGGTTCCCTGCTAGGTGTAGGAAGTAAGACTGGAGCTCCATCTGTGTTCACAGGTCTAATTAGTAAGATGCTGAAATTGTTCTACATAAGCTTGGGAGAGCTGATGACCTCCAAAGATTCCCCAACTCCTGATTTCACACCCTTATGTAATCTGTTTTCATTGAGTGGGCTGGACTTAGCTACTTGATTCCAGTGAGGCAGCGATGGTGGTGTATTACTCAGTGACTAAGTTGTAAAAGGCAGTATGGTATTGCTCTCTTGAATGCACATTCTCTTGAAGAACTTACTCTGGAGAGAGTCCAGTGTAAGGAAAAGCTATAACCTCTTGACAACAGCAGGTGACTGAGCTTAGAAGCTAATTCTTCCAGTTTGTCAAGCTTTCAGACAGCTAAAGCCTTAAGCTGTCATCTTACCTGCATGCAACCTCATGAAAGACTCTGAACCAGAACCACTGAACTAAGATGCTCTTAGATTTTCAACACTCAGCCTATTTGAAATAATGTGTTTATTATACTAAGCTGTTACATTTTGAGGTGTTTACATGTGTAACAACTGGCAACCAATACAGAGCCTTTGTCCAGAGTGGACAGTGGCATGTTCTTTAACTTACCACTGAGTAGGTATTAGCTCTTTGCACTCAGCATACTAGGCCAGAACACAGATTGTCAGAGGCATTGCATCATGCCTACCAGCTATTCGGGACTAAGAAGCATATTGTCCAAGAAGCCTGAGACATGGCTACTTGCGGTCAGAAACAACCAACCTGGGGCCTCAAGTAACTCCATGTACCACTTAGCCATTCTGAGGACTAAAGGGTTGATAGTATACAGTTTTAGAAGCAATAACTAGAAATGACGTATTTCTCTAAGACTATAACTTTGTGTATTCAAATTCTGAAGTGTATTCTAGAATAACTGAAATACCTAAAACAATGGTCCTTCACTTTATAAATCTACAGCTATCTTGGAGAACCTAGTGAAACTTAGAAAAAATTCATATATAAATCTATATTTTAAAATGCCATATTTTTTGAGGGATTTTGAATTACTACTAGAATCCACACTTGGAAAAACTGTAGGCCATAAATTAATTTGGAAAGAATTATTTATTCCATTGTTATAAACAATTAAAGTTTCCTGTGGATAATGATTCTTGTTAGTATAGTTATTCAAAATTGAAATCTATTTTCATTTTACTTGTTAATAAGAGCCAGAAAAATACTATTCAAATTGACTAATATAACAAATGCATAGAATTTACAAGGTGAACCATTTTCAGAATGATGCTGCCTAAAAATACAGTTCATATGCATGCATTGAAGGATAATTACAACCATAGAGTATTTCATTATTAAGAATTCATACTGACATTCACTTTAACATTATTCTTTTATTAAAGTTCTTGGGCAATTTATATTTTAATCAATCAATTAGTACAGGTATATGAATTTCAAAATGCTTTTGATCAAGTGTTAAAAAGCTTCATATGTTATTGTTCAACTGGTGAAATCATTCTCCAATTTACTTAAAATGACAAAGACTTTATTGAGAAAATATACATACATATATTAACCAAAATGAGTTGTGTCTGCATGCCAATGTTTAATTTTTTGTTTGTCCTCTAGAAAGCATGAGTTTTGTTGATTTTCCTACTTTGAGTCAATAAATTTATCTTGCACCGTTAGTATATTATATGATTTAATTGAATAAACATCATATATCAAATATAATTATAAATATATGTGTTTTGGTAATATTAAAATGTCATTAAATTTACTTGATATTTGTTTGGCTTTATCTTGTTGTGTAAGACATATTCTCCTTTCTACTTCACAGAGGATATCAAGAAGTCTATGTACAATAAGAGACCCATAGCAGAGGGGACACTAGCAGCACACAATCTAGTTGAGCCAGAGAGTTCTCTTGGCTAGGCTAACTCAGCCACAGTTCAGTCTTTATTATTTACCACTATTTACAATTAAAAGACACTAGAACAGAGAAGAGGGCACTCTGGATACCCCTTTACAGGTAGAAGTCACTTCAACTGTGTTTGGATTAAATCTTAAATTCATAAAAGAAGACTGGTGAGAGCAAGGTAGAATGTCAAGTCCTTGAGCTGGTTCAGCATATGGCTACTTAGAAAAACAGCAGCTGAAACTCGGGAGACAAGAGCATGAGAAAAATCTATTCCTGGAAGAGGCTTTGACCCAGAGACAACAGAACATACATCAATCCTTACTTTGAAGCATGCTGTTTCTGTCCTAATTGGGAGTGGAAAACAGTTCAGAAGAAATGCAGGAGACTAGAAATCATGACTCAACTGAGGAAACCCAAGTCACAGAAAAGCATTTCATCAAAGCCCTACTGAGAGCAAGGGTCCTAAGTCTGTTGATTGAAATTTCTGCATCTATTAAGATTGCCTGAGAAACTGGTAGGTGGTAGAGGTTGACCCGGTTACACACTGTAGGGAACTGAAAAGCTGAGAATTAGAAGGGAAAATTGAGAGGAATGTTTCAGAGTCAAATGGGCACTTTTTCATTTTCAAGTTGAAACCTTATCTTCCAATAAAAGGCCCTTTGCATATGTTCTATAATATATACGAACACAGATAACATGATTATTCCTAAACTGACATATTTAAATGAATTTTCAATTTATTTTGCTAAAGACTAAAAACATTTATTGACACTTGAATAAAAATATACCTTCATAAAACATCAATCAGTAACACTAATGAAGTTCTGTGAGCACAGTTCTGTGAGCACAGTTCTTTGCATCTACAGAACAACCACTCATATGTCAATAATTGCCATTGGGGCAAAATGAAATACATTAAACCAATAACTTCAGGACACTAACAGGTTATAGTAAGCCTCTATATAACAGCCTTTTCCAAGGGCTGAAGGGAGACTTAACGCAGTATCTCCAAAGCTTATTTTAACAATTTTCATAGACACATCTCAGGCTAGTTTTTCCAGAATGTCAGTTTGGAAAATATTGTGTAAATTTAAATTTTGATACCAAAGTAAATCAATATGCATTTGTATGTGGTGTTATATTTAAACACTATAATTTCAAATGTTTTAGATTGATTGGTCAGTTACGCTGATTAGAAAATTAGAATAATGGTAGAGAGGAAGGTTAGTAGGATTATCTGTCTCATTGATTTGATAAAAGGAGCTCAATCTTTTGTTTACACTTTGGAAGTGTCTAAACTACTCATAAAAATATTTCCACTTATCAGATATTTTACCCTATTAAAATAATCTAATTTTTATTAATAAGATGAAAACGAAATTTGGTTCCTATTACAATTGCACCTTTAGATTTTTTTCTTTGGATTAATGATGTTTCACATATATTTTGACATTTAAAAAGTATTCTGACATATATTCCAATCTGCTATTAACATATCCATTCCCCTACCTCTTCAATAAACTGAAACAACCAGCTTTAGATTTCCTTGAGTAAGAATCTTACCTTATTAACATCAAATATTTCTGCATTAAATTGCATAATAACTTAAGAAATTAAGTGGTATATAAAATTTTGTGGGTACTTGAATTGCTCTAGAATAGCAAAAATAAATATATTCATTTAACTCAAAGCACAACCTCTATCATTACTTGTAATATTTTCTGAGGATTTAATATTTTCCAGATATTTTACAGGCCTCATCTTATTCTTCCTCATAACAATTCCATGTTAAATAGTACTAAATTAATAAAGCACCAAGAATATTTATACTAAAATACTATTATAATCAATATTTTACAAATAAGAAAATGCAGGCACAGAAAAATTATGAATAATGGCTTCTGTTATACATCTGCTGTTGAAGTTGGGATTTTAACCTAAGCAGTCCGACTCTGGAGCCCATTCATTAAACAATCATAATATATCTCTAAGTTTCATACTAAACACAAAATGTAAATAAGGTTAAATATCAATATATTTATAACTACCTATGCAAAGATTCTAAAAGAACTATTCAAAATATAATCAAATGTTACATTACTATTTTATTATGCTTATTATAACATTGTTGCCATCATTTGCTACTTAAAAACTTACAAATAGAATTTAAACAATATGTATACATATAATGTCAATATGTGTCAAAAAGCAAATAAAATTCTTTCTAAAATGGACTCATAACTATAAAACTTCAATATCTATTCAATTATCCAATATACTAAATTACATTTATGATTGCTTTTTGTTCATTTCAAAATATTCTTCCCACAATCTTCTAATATGGTTCCTTCATAAAATTTTTTATCACAAGCTATCTGCAGAGGCACCTTGATCTGCCACTGCTACTAGTACTTTCCACAATAAACTGCAAAGACTCTATTTATGCTTTATGTCTCAAGAGATTCTTCATGAAAAATGGCCTAGGCCATTGGACCTACAGCCTTTCCCTGATAAAAGCTAAAAACTATTTCTTCTGACCTGCTGGAGAAGAGAAGTATTCTGAACTCTTTTTTCCTGTTCCCCCTTCTAATGTTTTTAGATTCATCAACCCCCTTTTTCTTCTATAAACAACAAGTACCTCATCCCCTAGAAAGAGTCATAACCAATCACTAACTTGTAGAGGATCACAAAGAAGTATACTGTGTGTCACAAATACTATGTGAAAATAATTTCATATATTAAATGACTTCCCTTGTAAACATTACATATCTTCTATACTGGCAACTTTACTGATCAATATGAAACTAATGTATTTCATCAACAGATCAAATGGTGGAATCACTGTTCTATAGGTAATTTTACTTGGCTATTTGGCTGTGAGTGGAAAAATCATTTGTTATGACACTAAGGAGAAACCTTACTATGAGTATCTCTGAATATATTACATTAAGTAAGAAGTATTAAAAGACAAAAAATTGAGAACCATATCATACAGTCAATTAATATATCTATAATCTCATATGTGTAATATATGCTATTATATAAAATATATTCATAATTAACATATTTTGTAGAAAATGTATATTTTAGAAATGATGTAGAAAATTTTAGAGTTGTAAGTGTATTTTCAAGGATACAGTAGAAAGCAGTCTGGAATACAGATTTTATTTTAGGCAAGTAGTTCACTGGCATTTCAATTTCATCATAATGCTTTTAAAATTTATCTTAATTTCTTGCTTATTCTATAAATCTATTGCAAATCTGGAACTGAGCAATTAAACATTTTTTTTTTCCATTTTAAAGGCTCAGTGGTGATGTGACTAAGATACCACATATTTGAAATTTGAAGGGAAAGAATCCATTTAACTAGATGTACAAGAAGTCCTATAGTTGATTCTCTTGGGTACTGTTTTCATAGGATGGTGATGTTTTTATCACTCCTGTTATAGAAAATCTGAATCACAACTTCCCCAATATAACATAAAAATAATTGTAATAAACCTTACTACATGATAGCATATTTTATAAATAACACTATTTTGGATGGGTATATTTTTGCTAGGAAAACAATTATAAAATATGTATCATATTAACTCAATTCAAACTTGGTAATATCTATATATAATTGTTAATTTCCATATTTTTGACACATTTATTTCACCTTCGTAATAACAGCAAAAAGAAATCCAGCTTAAAATGGATGTATCCTCTTTGCTACCTTATTACCTTTATTATCTACCTATCTACCTACTTAGCTACCTACTACTACCTACCTATTTATCATTTATTGATATTGGTTCTATATTAAGTTACTGTAAAAGCTTGGGCTTATTTTTGTAGGATTTGATGGCTAAGAATTATAACATAGCAATGGGGCTGCTCTGTTGAAATAATGTAAATTGTACTTATAAACACACACACAAACCTTTCAAAAAAAAAATCTAAGATGTCAGTTAAAAAAGAGACTGAATACAGGAAAAATGTTATTTATGAGCAAAGTCCCAGAAGATGCAAAGATCACATCAAGATTACAAGTAATTAATTTATTTTGGAGGGAATATGTGAAATGAACTTGTTGAGAATGGGAATGAAAGAATGAGTGGAGAGGGAGTGGTTTGAAACTACAAGAAAGGAGATGCTGACATAGCAGTACCATCTATAAGTGAGTAATTTATTTTAATATGACCACTAAAATAAGCAGCTTTTATTTTGTATAAGTATTTTACATAGTGTGCCTTTGGGGACTTAAATTTACATCTCCTCAATCCCTCCGAAACAATTTTTAATCTGAATAAAAAACAGTGAAACTGAGCTGAACAAGGCTTCATTTAAAACTTCAGTCACTGAAGGTTTAAAAATGTCTTGAAAGCATTTAGGGCAAAGAACAACAACAAAAATTCCTTAAATAATAAGAGTTAAATACAAAAATTAAAACCCATGAGGTTTTAAATATTGGGTAACACCATCCTCTTGGACTACTTGTTATGTATACTTACTCTGAGTAACAATGACTTTCAACATAAACTTATATAATTAAGAAACAGCTGGTATTATATAAATTAGAAATCAATAAAACCATTCTAAAAGACTTGAAGACAGAACAGAGTATATGCATTCACTTTACTTATAATGAAAAGTTGTATTTGAGCTGAGTAAAGGATGATTAAGAAGTCAATAGGACCCTCACAATGCCATAAGCTCCATGAGATGGCCTAACCTTGCCAACAAGCATATTTCAGCCCAGAGGGTCTGGCACATAGTGCAGTTCAATGAATATTGATCTAATAAGTACAGAAATATTATTTTTCCCTTAGATTTTTCATAGCTATTATTTTTTATAAGTCTGACTACTACCCATTCATTGATTTTTATTATGTTACTAAGCAAATAGCTTGCTCATTGATTGATTTTATAATCTTTTAGGAAAGAGATCCATGGAGAACATCAAAAACTCACTGATTTCTGTTTTTGCTAGATTTCTGTTTTGTCCCATCTGGGACAACAGCATATTTGGCCATGCTACTCTTGAACAGTTAAATGTATGAAATATAGTTCCATGTGTAGTAGCATATGTGGTAATGGACTGTATATTGAATTGGGATTTCATTGCAGGGAGCTATAGGAATAGCACCACTTTAAGAAGTGACAAAGCAAACATGGCAGTGCCCATTAATCTGTCATATCTCCTGCCAGTCATGTGGCTGGAAGATGGCTGCTGGGATATTACTTAGCTCCAAAATAACTGAGGGTTTTAGTTAGTTTAATTAAAAGGCTCAGAAAAGTTTGAGCTATGTAGAGTGAAGGAGGCCTTCACATCATTACCTCAAAACAAGGCTTAAAAAAGACACTTCATCCATTATCAATTCTTTATTCATCCTAAAGAGTATATGTTTTTGAAACTTTGCTATTAGGATTTAGGGAGAATGCACAAACTGTTGAAAACAACAAAAAATAGTTTGGACACTATATAACAGTACTTGTATCTCTCATTACCTTTTAATACAAACTATTTTGTTTTACTATCATGCCACTGTTACCTCATTTGTATTCATTATAATAGCACTAGTCATAATGAATTCATTTGGAATTAATATGGATGTCATATGTACTTTCACAGAAATTCTAATGTAATTCAACGTTAATTTAATGTTCTATTCAAATAAAGAGCAACTGTTTTAAGTCATATAATAATGCCATTGTGTAGAGTTGTAAAGATTATAATAGTATAGATTTTCTTCAGAGAGTTGTGATACTCTCAGAAGTGGCATTTCTCAGCTTCCACAGGCAGCCTAATGACTATGATCATAGGCTACTAATAGCTCTCTGAATGATATGTGGGGTCCTCCACTGGGCTATGGCTCAGTTATTCAGGAGAATGACATCAGATTAAAGATACAGCCTTAGAGTAAACTGTTATTTTTACATTCTTCCGAGTTTAATTGTTAAGTATGAGCTATATGAATTCACTTGTTATAAGCAATTACAATAGTCTAAATATTCAACATTCTTAATACTTTGTTCAAGTAAAAAAAAATGAACTTTTCTGTAAATTGCTAAAGGACAGTAATGTTTAGAAGAATAAGCTTTTCATGTAGAAGAGAAAATAATAAGGTTAGTAAAAATGGCTAAATAAATTTAGGAAATAATATAAAAACTTATAAGGAAAGGCAAAGAGAGATGAGAGAGAGATATGCGAGAGAGAGAGAGAGAGAGATATGCGAGAGAGAGAGAGAGAGAGAGAGAGAGAGAGAACGCGATAATAATCTAGTTTATGTACAGAATATTTTGTATTCTAGTAACAGTATAAGTAGGGTACCTAGAAAGAGACCAGAGTTTGGAGAGAGACAGTTAACTTTCCAGTGAAGGCTAAATAATAGATGGACCATTACCAGTTGCTCAAGCACCAAAATCCTTGCCTTAAGGCAATGTTATGGTGATAAAGTCAGATGCAAATGAAGAAAATAGTGTTTAGAAGCAGTGTTTCCTCCATAGTCGATTTGGTATCAACACCCCAGATGGGAATTAGCAAAGCTTTGTGCAACAAAAAATAAAAATGGAAGTCTAGGCACTTAGGAAAATCTGTAGGTAAAATGCATCTCTATTGTTTCTCCCAACATTTTATTCACACTCAGTGTCAATAAATCAGTAATTTGCATATTCATATGGTCTCTCATAATTTTCAGTAAGAATGTAATATGAGAATTTGAATTGAAATATGGCAAACTGGTGATAAAGTATGCTTATGAGAATATGCTCCAGCAGTGTAAAAATTAAAAATTGGTATGAAATATGTCTACAAAATTCAGTTTAGGGTGGAACTCAATTTATGATAATGCTAAATTCCATAAGTAAAGTTAATGCTATTAATAATCCAACAAGCTCCTTTCTCTAACTTTGCCATGTAGAGATTCTAATAGTAGACAGTGGGATATCTAATGGCACAGAGCACAGTTTGTCAAAATAAACAGAATACATTTGAAGGATTAAAATTCACATGTCATTTTGTCTTGACCATATATGTCCACATTAATTTTATAATAACATCTAGGGAAATCTTGTTGGTTGATACTGGGAAAACTGTGGTGCAATTTCTTGCTGAAAATTCAACTTGTGTAGCTGGAATAATATGGTAAATTTTAAGGGTGTCATTTACTACTGTTCAGTTTCTTTTAGTATCCTGAAATAGCAAGTGCCATTTTTCTTGATCCCATATTCTTATTATCATTAAATTACACTACTGAAAATTCTTTCCTAATAACAGTTTTTAAGAACAATCATCCAATTCCCAAACTCTGTTTTTGCTTAATAACATTGCCAAGTGTCATGAAAACAATAATTAGTCTTGAAGTTGTGATACACAGTTAAGTAATTAAAAATATCTGCTAAATGAACTAAATTATAAACTATTTTTATATTATTAGGGAAAACAAAAAATTCATCCCTTACTATGTTTAAAATCTTTATTATGATATATTTTCATTTTTTTATGAATGAAAATACTCAACCAAAAGCTTGAAAATTTTAACCATGAATACCATTCCCATGTCCAGCAAAAACAGTCTGTAACTAGACAGAGTTAAAAATTTTCTATTGCATTCTGTTAAATATCAAATTCAAATCTTAAAAATAAGTATTTAAATAGCAAACTCACATTTTTTTCTAGTTTATTTCATATATGTCACCATAAACAATAACACTACCCTTTGGAATGACAAAGGATCTGAAAGTGCTTTCCTGTGCTCACTGCTTGGAATTTATATCGTATTTGATATAAACCTTCAAAGATGTATCAGTTGGGTTAATTTTTAATTGTGATTGATCAAAGTTTCTTTCCTCAAACTCCACTTCCAGAAAATGGAGTAAACATATTTTTTTATTTCTCACATTAAATACAATGAAAATCCTTAGCCATCTTATATAAAACAAACACAAGGCTCTGAAAGGTAGAAAGAAGGCATGGAATGACAGTGATGAGTTGTCTGCGTTTTCTTTTTGCCTTATATATCCCCGAGATGGAGCAGAAGAAGCTGTCATTGGAAACAGCACCTGTGCCTACAAAGTTACCACAACAAAAGTTTGCTCTCTCTAGAAACACCCAAACTTCTTCCATGGGCTAGTGGTTAAATAAACTGAAGAATAACCATGTCATGAATTGCTATTTAGCAGTTAAAAGAAAGAAATTATAGATACATGCAACAATGTGGATGGATCTCCAGAGATTTATGCCTAGTGAGAAACAGAATTCCAAAAGGTTACTTACAGTTTTATTCTGTTTGTATAATATTCTTGAAATGACAAAATTATAAAAATGGTTGCCAGAGATTAAGGAAGGGCTGGACCAGAACAAAGTGTTTATGCAGCTATAAAAGTACATGAGGGATCCTTGTGGTAATGAAAATGTTCTATATTTTTCTTGTATAATGTCAATATCCTGGTTGTGACATTATACTATAAATTTTCAAGATAATACCATTGGAAGAAAATGGGTAAAAAGGTACATGGAATCTCTATTATCTTTTTTACAACTGCATGTGGATCTTTAATTACCTCAATAAAAAGTTAATTAAAATATTTTTATTTTTATTTATACTTCTCAGGTTGATTTATCCTACCTACTAGTGATTCATTTGTAATATTTAGAATTTGCAAACTGCATTCTACCTGAAGGCTCAGGGACAGCATGATATCTATGACAAAAATTGACGATTTCAAGTTATTCTTCATCTCTCTTAATATATTTTATAATTTTCATTTCTTCATGCTCATATTTCAAACTTTCTACTCTTAGTCTCTAAATTACCTTGGGAAAATATATATACAAATTTAAGTATTGTTATTCTTTAAAATGTGGAAAAAAGTTAACACCAATATCAATACTAATATTATTGCATTATAGAATGAAAGGTGAAATTCTACAACTGCAGTTTTACATTTAGAGCTAAAATAATTATAGTAAATTTTGTATTTGTTTGAAAATATTGCATGAGTGTGTGTGTGTGTGTGTGTGTGTGTGTGTGTGTGTGTGAGAGAGAGAGAGAGAGAGAGAGAGAGAGAGAGAAGAGACATTGTGGGAGAAAAGCAACACATGGTCTTATATATAGTATCAAACCTTCAAAAAGAAGTAAACATGTTTTGTTCTTTAGAATGAGCTTGTGATTTGGGGCATTTTGATTATCAGCAGAGAAGCTAGTCATTCCAGCTTGTTATTCTAGTTGGACTAAGACTCTCTATGGGGCTACTGGCATTAGCACCCTTCTATCAGCAATAACAGACCTTGTTCACTAGGATTAAGTTGCAACATGAATAACATGACAGATTCAAATTACAGAATAATACTGTTTTCAAGCACTACACCTCATAAAATCTACTCTTAAAATTAAATTTTCTCTGGCAACCCAATGCATATTGACTGATAACTTGCATTGACAGTGAATGGTAAGATCTTATATGACAGCATAGAATTTGGACACTTTATTCCTTGAAGCTCTAAGTAATACAGATACTTTTCAGTAAGATAATCCATATTTATTTTGGGGTTTTGATTATCCCCTGATTCAGAAACCTGCAGCTCCCTAAGGCACAAGCAACTAACTATTTAAGACCATGGGGCTTGTTTTGAGTTCTACATATTTAATGAATTTAGCTTGGTTCCCTCTGTGCTGGCTATCCTTGGTAATTTTTATAATGAATGTATGTTCACAATAACTATTCAACCAGAATAAACCTGACTAACCATAGAGGGTTGTAATATATACTACTAAATTCATCATTCGATTAAACCACATTGATTTGATGAGAAGGCCATTAGAGACAAGTTGGCTTCTTTTCCATGGCCTAATTGATGCAACCTACATTGCTATATAACTAGATGGTCCTTGAGGAAATAGCAAAGCAAAGTAATGACCAGGGTTACCACATATGTCTGCAGGTATTGTGTTTAATGCCAATCTGAACAAAGGTGACCTACTAAAAAGTGTGAAATCCAGAATTCTCTCCAATCTCCAAACAATGAACTCTGGCAGTACTACATTAGCCCTAAAGGAAAAAGCACTTCATTTAATTGTTTTCCGAGATAGCTCCCCTTTTTCTAATGGCACAAAGGTTTATTCTGTGTTATCCTTGTGTCCTCTAATGGCCAATGCATTTTATTGAATAGATACCCACTGAGTCTTGATATAATATATTAATCTGGCATATACTGACTAGGAAAATAAATGATACAGAATCTAAGTAGATCATCAAGTAATTCATAATCTAATTTAAATGCTGATATATGCAAAGACCTAACTATATAATTAGTGTACTGAGGGAGAAAAGGAGAAAATCTGATAGACCTCTGGACTTTTAAATTTTCATAGAAAGTAAATATTTTGATAGCAAGCACCTCCTGGTATATACAATTAGTCTTTATTTTTATCCTTTTAAATATAATTTTATAATTTTTTTGCAATTTTTTTTGGTTTGGTCTTAAACAACTAAAAATGAATTATGTCTATAATGGCTGATAATTATAAAAATGATAACTTAATATTTAGATCTTTCTTAACATTAGAGTATAGAAAGTATTTCATATTCATTATTCCATGTGATGCTCATAAGAACTCTGCAATAATGAAAATGCATGATGGTTAATTTCATATGTCAGCTTGACAAGGTCTTGGGGTATTTATTCAAATATTTGGTTAAACATTATATCTGGATGTATCTGTGAGGATGTTTTGGGATGAGATAGGCATTTCAATCTGTGATGTGAGTAAACAGATTCACGAACCCCTGCCCCTTCAATGTGGGTAGGCATAATCCAATCCATTGAAGGTCTAACAGAAACAAAAGGCAGAGGAAGGGAGAATTCACTTTCTATGCCTGACTGGTAAACTGGGATACTGGTCTTCTCCTGCCCTAGAACTGAAACTTATATCATTAGCCCACTGCACTTGGTCTACAATTTACACCATCACTTCTCCAGGTTCTCAAGCCTTCGATCTTAGATTGGAACTACACCACTAAATTTCCTTGGTCCTCAGTTTATAGATAGTAGTAGATTGTGGGACTTCTAGCCTCCATATTGTGTGAACCAATTCTTCATATTGCTACATATATATCACATAAAATATATATTAATATAAAATATAAATTCATATATATATATTAACATATACTTCCTATTTGTTCTGGTTCTCTGTAGTACCTAACACAGAGTGAAAATATTAATGAACACTTCACCAATATGCATAATTACTCCTCTTAAAATTGGCTGATGTAAATATACAGTATGAAAATACCAGTTCTCCTTTAATATGCAAAACTTAGATCTAATAAATTCAAAAACAAAGTTTTCCCATGTAAACATAAGTGATAAAATAGCCATAGATGACTAACATAGACATATAATGTGTAAATATTTTTTTCTTTCAGAAAATCATTCAGAGAAAACAATTAGCCATATTTATTTGGAAATTTTCTTCTTCACTGGGTAATTCAACATTTTTCTGAAGTTGAAGTGACACAACTCATAAGTTTAAAGAGAAATTTGTAATAAAGCACTAGATTAAATGTGATGCTTTCTGAAAATTACACTGTCTTTTAACTCCTTAATCTGATGTTTAGTCATATCCTGATTTATGTTTATGTACAAAAATAAAATAGTCTGTTTACAGTCACTGATTAAACCCATTTTTAGTAGTTTTTCCCACTTTCAGGCTCTCATGGAATGGACTGTTGGTACTTGAAAAATAAAAAACATGCATAGGTAGCCTATGTAATAGATAATAGAAATTTCATTCAAAAGGGGGACAGAAGAACAGCTGACAAGCTTACTTTTCAAAATCTCCACTATGCCCTTTTTCAAAATTTTAAAATAGCTCCCTATGCCCTTTTTCAAATTTTAAATAGAATTTCTGCTCAGATTCATCTCTGAGAGAGACAAATACTTACAGAGCCATTAGTGTAGACTGTACTTGAGCCAAAGGCCAATAGCACTGTTTTCAGTATTTTCGCTTCCATACAAATCATTATCAAACACAAGTTTCATTCGTAAAACCTTGCCACACATTTAAAAATGTATCATTCAATGTTGTGACCAAATTAAACAAGATTCAATTATAAAATTATCATCATGCAAGTCTTTAAAGTTTTAAAACATTTAAGAAAACAAACAAAAAAACAAAGAAGCCAAAATATGTTAACTCTTTTACTTTCAAGAAATTGGTAAAGTTAATTTTCCTTGCAGTGTAAGAGCGTCAGAATTAGGGACAAAAGAGGAAATCTAAACTCTAACTAAGAATACATATATTTAGAGCAAAAGCTAAATCCTCTTTGCAAAGAATGTGTGTATCTAAAATAATTAGTTAAAACAAAGACTACTGATAGGTTTCTTTCAGGAAAAAAGAGGAGTCAAATTTGACTAAGCAGTGAGAATTAAGATTATGTTCAAAGATAATTTTTATCCTTAAACATTCTAAATTAAAAATAAATAAATAAATTACACTAGTGTGTGTGTGTACCCTGATACCTAAATGACATTTGAGCAACTGTCTAAATGGAAACTCAAAAAGTAGCAATATTAAGTGACTGCATTTTTATTAACTTCTGCTTCCCCAAAATTAACACATTGGTCCATCATTGACCCATAATAAGCAACCATAAAACAAAGAAAATAAAATGTAACTCCTGCATTGTACTATCACAATAATGTCAAAGGAAAGTCTATAATCATTTCAAATGTGTGCCATAAGACATTAATATACATGTCCACCATTATGCTGACTAGTACCAGTGATGCTTCAAAAGATATTTGTCATATTTCCAAGTCTTTTATGAGACACTTATTTCCCAAATAACTGTAATCCCTTTGTCTTGTGTCATTAATTTTCCTGGCTTGGTTAGCAATAAACTCTAACCACAGACTAAGGGAGATGTCATCTTCAAAATATAAAATTTTAACTGATATGAAAGCACACAAGATAAAGAAGCTATTTTGTTCTTCCCTCTCAAATTTTTGATCACATAACTGTGGGTAAAATTTTTAACTTTTTGTCTCAAAGCCAAAAAGTTAAATGATTCAATAGACACATTGAATAATTGTCATACACATGATTTACTGGGCTCCAAATATAACTATGCATAGCTGAGCCTCAAAAAGATAGGAAGAATCACTTTCTATAAATATATGAAAGATGCTACCTAAAACTGTAAAATGTATAGCTTGAGAGGCCTTAAGAAGTGGTCTGCAGTTTATAATTCTATCTAAAAGGCATTATAAAGCTGATTAATGCACAAACAGGTAAATGCTGCTGAAGAGCTTACAAATATATAAGGTCAGATGACTGGAAAAACAACTAATGCTTATTTAAAACTTATACTTCAACAGATGCTTTATTTGTATTATCTTATTTAAACTGCATAAGGAAACTGGGAATCCCAGAGGTAATACACAGGTAATAAAAGCTGGATATGGATTCAAAGTAGGGTTTATCTGACTCTACAATCATATTTGTACTATGCCTTGTTCTTTTACAATTCTTCAGTCAGTACTAATAAAATAAAAAGTTGGCCAAGTGGCTAAAACAACATGCAGATGTTAACACATAATGGTGTGATTCCTTCTCCTTTATTAAATTGTTTGTGGGGCCATGGAAGATATTATTGGAAAGCTAGTTTGAGATCAGATAACAAAGAATCTTGGCTATCTGAGTAATATTTCTGTACCTTAACCTTTACATATGTTTTCCCCATCATAGATGTGTATGAATATCACTTATTTTAATTTAAATATACAATTATGGAGCCTAGGTGAGATCTCCTAAATCAGAATCTCTGGTGTTAATGCCTTAGTTTACAAATTATGGAGAAAAAATAGTGATTTTATGGAGAGATAGGATTATACTTCAAGTCATTAAAAATATAGGACCAAGAGACTGGCATTATACAGGAGTAAAAGGCTTGGAGAAAATAATCTAGTGTTAACTGTCTAAAATGCCTTGCAGTAACATGAGAGACCGGAATCAGAGACTGGTCTGTAATCCAGCCATAAAGTTATGTGGACCTTGACTATAAATTGCATATGGAAATGTAAAATACATGCAGTGCTTTCACTCATAGATATTGATCCCCAAAGGTGATATAGTTATGGGAAAGTTATAACCAAATACATTAGAATTTATTCCAGGACTAAACATCCTTTCTGAATCATTCTAGTGAAACATCCTAAAGCATAGGAAGGAGATCTAAAAATTATTTTCTCTTTTCTTCCTTGAGAAAATATAATTTATTAATCAGTCCCTTTCCTATTTTTTCATATCCAGAATATTTCCCTTCTCCTTAATTTCTCTTGAAGTATTTTGCTCAGTCTAATTCATTTATTGTCTTTATTAAGCACTTAGTCTATGTTATATGTTGTGCATAAAAATGCAAATAAAATGTAAGCTCAGCTTTCAGAAGCTTACAGACTAGAAGAAGAAAATACTATTTTTAAATTAAGTGTCATTAATGCTAAGATGAAAATTTTGACAAGGTATAATGAAAAGCCTAAGGTGAAAATGTTAAATTCTACCAACATGGCCATAAAAAGTATCACAGAAGATATATACTAGAACTAAATACTGAAATTTGAGAGGTTCTTGATATAAAAACAGGAATATGCTCTTTCCTAATACAACAGTGTAAAAAAGTCACAAAGCTATAAAACAGGACGATACAGAAATTATGAATATATGTCTAAGGCTGTAGTATGACTTACAATGATCACAAAAGGAGTTGGCAATATGTAGCACGGTATATACTAAGAGAGACAGGCACAAATACTAATTGCTGAATTATGTATTGCACTGAGGGATTGATGCTTAATCCTGTAAGCAATGGGGAGCAAATATATTTATTTTAGATTTTGTTTTTGGAATGACCAGTTAAGATGTTTGCAATACTCCATATGAGAAATGTCAAACCTGCACTGCCAGTACCAGTGATGATATTGAAAGACCTTATTTCCAAAATCTTCATTCTCTGAGGTTATCATCTAGTTTACAACATTTACCTTGGATTATAAAAAACAAAATATCTAACTTATCTTTTATTTCTTCATAAGACTCACTTCAATTTAATTTTCAGAGAATACAATTTGACAATTTTGTCCAGTTTCTCATCATGCATTACCTTTGCAGTCAGTATATAAAAAAATCAATATTAGTTTTGACTAGTCCAGTCTTTTTTAATTTGTACTCACTCTTCAAAAATATACACTTTGTGGTATCTTATCTTGAAAGAAGACATGCAAATTAAATGCAATGTCCTCAAAGTCAAAGTGTCCTTTTTTACTTCACACTGAGTCAGCATGCAAATAGGACGAGCAGTAAAGAACAAATGAGTTGTTGAGGTGGCAGCTTGGCTACCTCTTTGATTGACATTAGCAAAATTATAACCCTTCCAACCTACCGTAACTTAGATATAGGGCTACAGTCAATGAAATATATCTTCACTGGGCTGCTCTAACATTTAGCAACTAAATGTTATTAAGGAAATCTTTGAAATGCCTTAAAGAATTAGGTTAGATTTACATTTTGTCAAACATAAGGATGAGAACTAAACAGCTACATCTGATGATTTTCATCTATAAAGTAAACATTAAATATTTGTTAAATGCATTTTAGTAAGTTAGTACTTTTTAAAATTCCTTGTAAAAAAAATGCAAAGGAACGTTAATATTCCAAAGCACTAATCACATCATTGTAACCCTTTGGGTGTTATACTTTGTCTTCTGTGGAGATTAATAGTGAT
This sequence comes from Cynopterus sphinx, assembly GCA_030015415.1. NCBI lineage: Eukaryota > Metazoa > Chordata > Mammalia > Chiroptera > Pteropodidae > Cynopterus > Cynopterus sphinx. Next base: position 48,365,844 of record CM057379.1, on the reverse strand, counting down.
TACTAACTTGCTATCTGTTGATGAAAGTCTTTTCTTTTTCATTTAATTCTGAGAAGTTTATTCATTTTTATAGCTAATTTTGCATAATTGCATTACAGTTTTGAAACTGAATTTATAACTAATTGCTAAAATTCTCAATTCTCCTTTAGGCGAATAAAATGAATTTTACTGTGACCTTAAGTTATTTAATAAACTAATAAATGTGAAAAGAGAGAAATGCACAAGAAGCTTATTTCCTGAAAACCCTCTGTTGCATACATTTATCTTGTATAATTACCATTAGGTGTAATTAACATTGTCCTACATACATTTATCTTTTCAGCATACAGAGGCTATTATTCTCTTACTAGGATGGGTCTTCTACCAATGGCAATCAATTAAAGGAAGATTTAAAAAAAAACACATATAGAAACAGTACTTTGCAATGTGATTCTTTGCATTTATCTGCAATTCCAAAGAATTTGTCAGTATTCTTGTATTAGGATCATATATTAAAGCTGTGGAGCACAAATATTAAATATATTTTAAAGAAGGGAAAAGTCTGGCTTATGGATTTTACACAACTAGAGCATATCAAAAGCTGAATATTTTTTTTTCAAAGGCTAGACCATACTGTAATTTGATTAACAGTGAAGCTTTTAAGAAGGATCTGGAAAACTGTATTAACTTTCTGTTACTGGATTACAGGGAAGATGATTTTAGACCGTACGGCATCTCTTTCCCCTGTACTTTCTTATAAATTAGCTTCCACACTGGAACTTCTCTTATTTTACAAAAGCAAGCACTGAAACAGAGTATCAAGATAAAAAAAAAAAAAAAAAGAGGAAAAAATTCTTTCTGGAAGAAACTGATTTTTATTTAGAATTTCAGATAAAAATTTTGAAGTCATTGGCTTTCTTATTATGTATGTATTAAATGCCTAAAGAAAAGGTAAGAGCAGGTATCTGCTGTGTCATCCTTTGCTTTCAAACAGATTGAATTTTTCATTATTACTATTTATAGGCTATTATGTTCAGCTTATTAGCTAGTGATTTCCTCATTATTTTTGCAAGCTATACTTCATCTCAGATTTGGGGATATGGTAATGTAACCAAATAAGTCTATTATTAAATTAATACAGGCATACCTCATTTTATTGTGCTTAGAATTACTGAAATCAGAGATACAGATTTTTTTTTTTTTCAAATTGAAGGCTTGTGGCAACCCTTAGTTCAGAAAGTCTACTGGCACCATTTTTCTAACAGGTTCAGATGATGGTTAGGATTTTTTAGCAATGAAATATTTTTAAATTAAGGTATGTACATTTTTAGACATAATGCTATTGCACATTTAATAAGACTACAGTGTAGTATAAATATAACTTTTATATACACAGGAAACAAAAACAGTGTGACTCATTTTATTACAATATTCGCTTTATTGGAGTGGTCTGAAAACAAAGCCACAATATCTCAAAGGAATGCCTTATGTTAAATTATCTGAGGTTGTTTTACTAGATGAAACTTAGTAATTTTACTTGATTGAAAAAGTATTTCTATAAAACTTGCAATGAATCAAATTACAATTTTGCCATTAAGTGACTCTGCTGCATGTATTTGTTCTTTGCTCATGTAACTGAGTTGTAAGATGAATAATTGTGCAAATAATCCCCTTAATTTTCAATCTTACTCAAAAAATTAGTCTCTTCCAAGAAAAAAGGCTACACCCCTCCCCCAGTACTCAAAGTCCCATCTTAAATGCAGATCATTAATGAATCTGAAAGAAAACAGGTATTTAAACAAAACAAATATCTCAGATCATCTTATGCCATCAATAAGTACTCAGTTATTCTGTGTACTGTATACTCAGTATCCTCTTCAGTTTCATTCAACAGAAGATGCTTAAGGTCATTATGTTTATAAGTCTGATGAGCTATTTTCTACCAAATTTAGTGTTTTGAGACTGGCTATAAAGGAATTTGCAGGTTGTTTTAATTTTAGAGAGAGAGTAAGTATGTAAGCAAAAGATATCTCATTATTTCCTTTATTTCAGATATTTTTCTAAGTCACATAAAGAGTCTACAGAAAAATTAAATTACAAATATTTTAATTTTCATCCTTCATTTTCTGTATATAGCAGCATTCTCAGGATGATATGGATGTGAAATGAATCATCAGATTCTCCCTTCCATTCCTTTCCTCCAACTTTGAACACAGCTTTGCCCAATTAAGTAAATTTAAAAAAAAAACACATTTTACCATTAATATATGTTTATTCTCACTAGACACAAACAAGAAAGTCATGTTAAATTATAGTCCTGGCTTGTATATGTATGTTCACTGAATTAGATCAGAAAGCAGTATGGTTAAGGCAGGATACATTCTCATTTTGGCCATGTGCTAAAGAAAATAAAAATGGAACATTTCTAATGGCATATGTTTTAAACAATGTTTTATTATCTTAGACACTAAGGCAATGACATTGAAAAACTTCTAGAAACTTAATACTTATTGACCATTCAAGAGAAAACCTTCAAGTCCATCCTTCAAGACCTCCTTGTGTTTGTAGATTTCTTTGCTTTTGAAGACATACATATATGACAGAAATGGAAACACATGAGAGAATTTGGAGATCAGAAAATATCAAAGAACTCAAAAAATTAGTTTTTTTCCCTTTAATTTTAATATATATCCTTATTTCAAAATAAATTTGATATACATATTTTTCTGCTTCTATGCTTTAGCTATCACAGAATAAGTTTTATTTGAATCAAAAAATTGTTATTCCCATGGCTAAATGATATACAAGCCATAAATTATTGTAACAGATTAATTTACATCCCAAAAAGTTTGAGCTCGTTTGAACCTAAAAAAATGTGTTTCTAGTGAAATGAATTTCTCCAGTGAAAGCAAAAACTGCTGGCCATATTCACTTTTCAGTTCAGAAAGTTACCTTTTTATGCAAGCATGTTTAATGATACTTATCCAAACATAAAGATTAAAAAAAAAAGTTTTAGATTGAGAAACTACTTCTAAATCTAGGTTTGTTAATTTTAGTCCAATTCTTTTATAAATGGAATTATTTCTTTCAGTTTAGAAATATCTAGGAGTGATGTCATTAAGAGAGTGACATAGATAATTCTTAACTTCAGTTCTATCACAAGAAAATGAACTAACAACTATCCTATAGACAAGGAATCATTGTAAAGATCCTAGAACATGGTAGTGAGGCTAAAGTACTCCTTTGGAGCACAGAGACCAAGAAGGACTGCATTAGAAGAATAAGAGGAGCAGTTACACTTTGATCATATTGCCCACCTTCCACCTGATACCCTGGGCCTATAGTTTTTTCAGTGGGAGAAAAGAGAGCCCAAAGTGGATATTCAGTTTCCCCAGGATTGTGGGTCTCTTCCCAGGAGACCTGTTTGGGTCTAACTTTACAGGAATTGAGTGTGGGGTGGGGGGAATCTCTGAGGCCTGAACTGAAGATCAAATTGTGATGGAAAAGGGGAATGGGGATTGCAGCAACTAACACTTGTATCTAGACTGAGCTTCTACTCAAAGAAACACCCAAGTAGAAATCCCAACAGTTATTTTTGCCCATCTGCAAGGCAAAGATCATAGCTTTGTCTGTCTAGGGAACTTGGTCCACATTTCAGCCTGATTTGGGACCCCAAACAGCTAGCCCTTCTGGTCTTTAAGTCTGTTTTGTTGCCCTGCCTAGGCTGAAAAACTGATTCAGAGCCCTGTCTACCAATGAGTGGAAACCCTAGCACTGTCTGACAAGAAAACCTAACCAGAACACCTGGGAAGCTGTACGGCCCCACTAATAATGGCACATGAAAAGAGAGCCCAGCCAGTGACTTAGCTCATTTACAGAACAAAACCAGTAGTCCTAACTGACCAGAGAACTTGGTGTACAATTTTGCCTGTTTGGGGGGGGGGTCTCCAAACAAAGAGCCACACTAACCCTGGGACCTGTTCCACCACCCTGCCCAGGGATTGAAGTCTAATCGATAGCCTCACCTAATGCTGACTGAGTATAGTACCAAGTCCTGCCTAACTATAAAGCCTGACCAGAGAATCCAGGCAACTGCAGAGCCCACCCTGCAGAGCAATGGGGATAGAAAATAAAATACATCAGATCTAAAAGGAAGAAGTAAAATGTCTCCCTTTGAAGATGACATGATTTTATATATAGAAAATCCTAAAGACTGTACCAAAATTTGGTAGATTTAATCAATGAGATCAGTAAAGTTGCTGGATACAAAATCAACATACAAAAATCAGTAATGGATTATCTGAAAAAAAGATCAAGGAAACAATCCCATTTACAATAGCATCAAAATTATAAAATACTTAGGAATAAATTTAACAAAGGAGGTAAAAAACATAGTGAAACTATAAGATTTTGATAAAAGAAACTGAAGATGCAAATAGAATAAATAGAAAGATATCTAATGTCCACAGACTAGAAGAATTAATAGTGTTCAAAGGTCCATACTACTCAAGAATAAAACTTTTGCAAACCACACATCTGATGAGGGATTTAATGTCCAAAATACATAAAAACTCATACAACTTGATAGAAAAAAATCCAATGTAATAATAGGTCATGGTTCTGAATAAATATTATGCAAAGAAGATATTCAAATGGTCAAAAACAAGTATATGAAAAGGTGTTCAGCATCACTAAACATAAGGGAAATGAAAATTAAAATTACAAAATGTCACTTTATACCTATGGTTAGCGTCATAAAGATAAGTACAGACAAGGAAGTTGAGAAAAGGGAACCCTTGTGTACTGTTGGTAGCACTGGGAATGTAAATCTGTACAGATGCTATGAAAACAGTATGAGTGTTCCTCAAAAAACTTAAAAATAAAACTACTATGCAATTAAACAATTCCATTCCTAGGTATACAAACATACACACACATACACATACTAGCTAAGACTTGTAATACAGACATATGCACATGTACACACACATACAGACACACACACAATAGAAAACAATGGAATGTCAGCTATAAAAAAGAAGGAAATTCTGCTATTTGTGACAAAATTGATGGAACTTGAGGACATTATGTTAAATGAAATGAAGCATAAAAAGATAAATATTGTATGATCTCACTTACATGTGAAAATTAAGAAAAAAATAAATAGAAACAGAGCAGATTGGTGGCTTCCAAAGGCAGGTAGAGGGGGATAAGTGGATTAAGTGAAGGTGTCAAAAGGTCCAATTATAAGCTAAATATATTTCATTGATGTAATGTGCAACATGATGACTATAGTTAACAATACTGTATTGTACATTTTAAAGTTCCTAAGAAAGAAAATCTTCAAAGTTGAATTACAAGGAAAAAAATGTAACCATTTGAGGTAATGTGTGCTAACTAAACTTACTGTGGTAATCATATATTTATATATGAAATCAACATGTTGCACACCTTAGACTTACTTATACATTGTTATATATCAAACATATCACAATTAAAATGAAAAAAAGAAATGATATCTAGAATGAAAATTTATATTATTTAAAAAATTTTAATATAAACTAATTTTTCATTATAAAATGATTTGAAGTTGGTTGGAAGCACTTTAGGAAATACTCATGTAGTGAATGTCTGTAAATATAATCTATTAGTAAATAATTCCTTCTTTGGAAAACATTATTATCTATATTGGAGCAATTTTTTGTTGTAAGGGATACTAAAGACATTGACAAAAGGGTCTCAGTGTTCCTTTCAGCTTGATAAAATTTTAGACCTCCTTCTTTTTAACTCTAGCCCCTGACCTCTCTTTTATTAAAATAATTTACTTGAAAGAAATAAAGCAAAACAGAAACAACTTTTCAATTCTTTCTGTCCTTTTCAGGTGTATGTAAATCTTTTCAAATCTTTTTTACAGTTTTACCAACCAGGAATATCTTTCTCAATAACGTGGGAGCCACCTCATTGAAATGTAAACATCAAGAGAGAACCCCAATTTTTCAGTTTCTACAAAAGGTAGGAGTTTGACATCCTTGGGTACGTTTCTCAAAGGTAAAAATCTCTTGTCACATATATGTATAAGAAAGTTTACTCTTCCTTTGGTTAAAACCAACTGGCAAATTCAGACGGCTTGCATTCTCCAATGCACTCTGACCCTTAAAAGTCCTCCTGTGTATTTCAGTAGAGTTGAGCTGAGACAAAGTTCAGGTTTCTTTTTCCTACTGAAATAGCCTTGAATGAAGTCTCCTTGTCTGTTTAATTATGGTGCAATTTTTGTTTTATAACACCTTTTTAGTATAGCTAAACTGCTTAGTCAATTTCCTTTCCCGACTTCTTTTCCCTCATATCTAGCTATGATAGAAGACTCTGTTATTGTTCATTGTTCTTAAAAAGACAGTCTCTCCAGCAGAAAGTTCAAAGCAACTGAAAGGGTGATGTGAAATGATCAATTTACCAGTTGATTTTCAAATTAGGGTTCACTCTAGGAAGACATGCTTATATTTAAATTTTGTGAATAACAAAAACATCTAGAGTACTGATATTCAAATGTCAGTATAAAAGTAACTTACACCCAAGCACAATTTATTTTGGTAGTTTCCCATGATACTTTTACTACTACCACCAATATCATCATTAATAAAAGTAAATTTAGCATCTATTATCAGTTAATAACCATTTCATGCCATCAACTGTATATATACTATTTAATAAGTCTTCACAGTTATACTGAGGTGTTATCATTTCAAAACACAAAAATTTTAAACAATACTTCAAAATTTAACAAAAATATCGATGATACAAAGTAAATTCTGAATGACTTCAAGATAATTTCTTATTTTATTCTAGGGTTTTGCTCTTATTTTTAATCAGCATATTTAAGATTTACATTTATTTCTTCATTCCTTCCAAATCAATTTGTTGTCTTCAGTCTGTATAGCAAAGTAAACTAAGCAACCATGAGGGAAATGCTTTAACTATGAGAAAGCATTATATTTAAATACTTATTAATGGTTACATTTTTATTTTTATTACTTAAATTTTTGTGTTAGCATTTAAATTCAGTATGACTTAGAAGAAGTTTCCACAAAGGAAACATTCTTTCTATAATTGAAACTTCATTCAGATATTCAGGATCCCAAACATTAACAAAAATATTTCAAAGAAGAAACAAAAAAAAGTAAAGAGGGCAGTAAAGTGAGAACTGGAGAAATTTTATTTTCACTAAAAATCATGTTTTCTAGGCTACGATTGAGAATTTGAGTTTTGAGAAGGAATTCTTGATTACATATAAAAACATATAATCATATATAGGTATGCATACTTACAACATGCATATAAAATATATTATATATAATTATAATAGTAATTCTTGAAATAGTATAGCTTGAACTCTTTAATTTTAGTGAACCAAGTAAAAAGTGAGTCATATGTAATATTGTTGGAGATTTAAAAGAATAAAACATCAACTTTGAATAGCCTATAATTGTTTTGTGAGCATCTTCACATGTGTGAAAAAAGGTAGATAAAATTACTATTGAACATTAAACATATTTCTATAAGAAAGAAATCAGATTTAGTTGAAGTTCTGTAAGGAGGAACATTTGAAAAAAATTTAGATGGTTGGGCAGGTTTTCAATAAATGAAAATGTGCAGGTTTGAGGAAAAAAAAATTTTCAAGTAGGGGCAGCTGAATTCATGTGTCCTCCTAAACCAAAATCACTAAAACCACAAATGGCTTCACCAAATAAACACTAGCACTCTTTCCAATCTGAAATGTCAATTCTCCAACTCTTTTATCTATATTCAGACTACATAGGTATTCATTCACCTTAATAGTGAAGACAGGTTAGTGGTAAAATCCTGCTCTAGAAGAGATAAATTAAGTTTAGAATCAGCTGTATTAATATTGTTTTATATGTACACATTACATATGCACACATATATTTATGATACATTATAAAATGTAAGTATTAACACTATATAAGAAAATAACATATTTAGTATAATATATAAATAAAAAAATGAAACCATATAAATTATATATCAGCTGTGCTAATATCTCAGGAAATAAAACAGATAAAAGCCCCTGTCCTTGTCAAGTTTCCATTTGAGGAGGGTGAGACAGAAACTAAGCAATAAACATAATAAATAAACAATATATATTGTATCCTAGAAAGTGATAAGGGCTATAGCAAAAAGAAAAAAAAAAACAATGCAGGGGAGATTGTATGATTCTGTGCATATTAGATGTTACATAGGATGATATGGGTAAGTTTCATTGAGATGGTAACATCTGAGCAAAAACTAGAAGTTTGTTAAAAGAGTATCTCAGGAAAAAGAAAACCACCAATTCAAAGTCCCTAATGTGGAGGGCACGCTTGATGGGAGGCCAGTGTGGCCTGAGCAGAATGAGCAAAAGGATGAAGTACTAGATATGGTCGGAGATAATAAGATGGACGTATAGTAGACACTGTTAAGGTCTTGGTGCTCCAGGCTTCAGCTAACTATACCTTCAGGATTAATCTCAACTGCAGAGATATTATGCCAATGTCACATATCTTACAAGGTTGTCCCTTACATAACGAATGATCACATCATGGGCATAAGAATATGGTTATTCAAATCCAATGTGAGACAACTCTGAAGGGCCATTCCTGCTCCAGAGTGCCCAAGAGGATCATTTGAGGCTGTTGTTCAGTCTGTACCTCATGCTGATCAATCTGGGCAATCCTGTTTCTATGGCCATCTTTTCACAGAAACTGATCAATGGACAATCCTTAATAAATATCCTGCACACAAAACTCTAACTCAGAATTAGCTTCTTGGGGACCCATCACAGGCATTTCTTATAGGATCTTATTGGCCATGGTAGAGAATATGGCTTTTATTTAAGTGAACTGAGAAACTATTAAAGGATGTGTAACAGAAACTTGAATACTCTGAGTTTCATTTTAAAGGAGTACTCAGGTTGCAGTATTAAAAACAGACTAAATGAGGCAATAGCAAAAGTAGAAGGCCAGTTAGGAGGTTATTCTTATATCCTCAGGACAAATGTTAGAGGGTTTAGTTTATATTTTCTTAAGGTGGAAGAATTTGGGGGTCACAGATCTATGAGAGTTTCTCTTATTGTAATCTCATTTTGGCTCAGTTGGGCTTCCATTTTTATCCTTGTCATCTATCAGCTATGATTTCTGAAGTCTAAGTTTATTAGGGCAAAAGTGATATCAGTTTTCAGCATTCTCACTTTCTTATCAGCTCTTTGCTGTTTTTAAGAAAATGTTTTATATACTTCATGAATAAAGATTGATACAGATGTCTGTCCAGCTCTATTGATGAAATGAATGTGTGACTTCTAGTTTGAATATTAAGAACTACTATCTTAGCTGTCAAAGTGGGGGAAAATTTAAAAAGCAATAAAAAACAACAAAAAAAGAGGAATTCAATTTTTAAAAAATAAAAATAAAGTCTTCATGTCTTTAATAAAATACTAAAATAAATATCACAAACAAAATACTTTCAAAATAGGCATTATAAATTTTGGCTAATTTCTGCCAGTACAAATGGATACTATACATAGATACTATATATGTATATTGTATTATGGAAATTAAGATATACGTTATCTTATATAATTGAAAATTGAAACTAACATCATTCTTAGGCATAACCATGTATATATAATCACATTTTAAACTATTCTCTGTAAATGATAATTACATAGCTATTCTTATATTCTAAGAAAAAAGTTATTAATGTCTTTGAAAATTACAGTTTCAGGAAATCAATAAAAGAAACCAACAAAACCAAACAAGCCTCCTTTTTTGTGGGGGTGGGTAGAATCAATATTTCAACAAGTGCCTAGCTAGGCTAAAAAAAAAGAAAGGACACAAATTACTTCTGATATCAGAAGTGAAAGAGAAATCATTACAGAACCCCTGGACACTAAAAGGATAGCAAAGGAGTGCTATGAACAACACTCTGTGCATGAATTTGAAAAGGTGAAAGACACAAACTGCCAAAACTTATGGAAGAAAAAAACAGACAATCTGAACAGGTTTATATCTGTTAAATAAATTTAATTAATAACTAATAACCTTCCAAAACAAAAAGCAGCAGGCCCACATAGGTTCACTGGTGAATTCTACCAAGTAGTTAAGAATAAAATTATACCAATTCTCTATCATCTCTTTTAAAACATAGAAGCAGAAGAAATAACTCCAAACTCAATCTATGAGACGAGCATTATCCTAATACCAAAACTAGACAAAGATATTATAAGAAAACTATAGATCAATATCTCTCATGAACATAGATGCAAAAGTCACCAAAGTATTAGAAACTGAATCCCACAGTATATAAAATTATACATCATGATCAAGTGAAATTTATCCCAAGTAAACCAGTCTGCTTAACCATTAAAAAAATCAATTAATATAATCTATCACATCAACAGGCTAAAAGACAAAAATCACATGATCATATAAATAGACACAGAAAAGCATTAGACAAAATTAAACATCCTTTCATAATAAAAATTCACTAAATGAAGAATGGAGGGGAACTTTCCCAATTTGATAAATAATATCCTATATTAAACGTACAGCCAGCATCATACTTCATGGTGAGAAACTTGACGGTTCTCAGATACAAGGCCAGGATGTCTCCTCAGCACTTCTTTTCAAGATCTAAACAGAAATCTTAGCTGATGAAATAAGATGAAGAAATAAAAGTTATTTAGACTTGGAAGAAAAAAACTGTCTTTGTTCACAAATGACCTGATTTTCTATGTAGAAAATTCGAAAACAATAAGCAAATAACTCTTGAAACTAAAAAGCAATTATAGCAAGTTTGTAAGTTACAAAGTTAATATACAAAAACACTTTTCTATATACCAGCAATGAATTTTAAATTAAAAAGCTGCAGTACCATTTACATTAGTATCCCCTAAAATGAAATACTTAGGTTTAAATCTAATAAAATATGTGGAAGGTTTGTGTATATATGTGTGTGTGTGTGTATATATATATATATACACACACACACCACACACACATACACACACATACGTATGTGTATATATATCATATGGGGATACAGAAAATTACATACTATATATATATATATATATATATATATATATATATATATGTAATAGTATACACACACATGGAAAATCACAAATTGCTGTCAAAAAAAATCAAAGAACTAAATAGAGAAGAATCCATACAATTGATAGGCAGACCCAATATTATCAAGATTCCAGTTTTTCCCAAATCAATATATAGATTTAATATAATTCCAATCAAAATCCTTGCAAATTTTTTCATAAATAACAAACTGATTCTAAAGTTTACATGGAGAGCAAAAGACCCAGACTAGCCAACACAATACTGAAGAACAAGGCTGGAGGGCTAACAATTCCCAAATTCAAGATTTACAATAAGCTACAATAATTAAGACAATGTGATATTTGGTAAAACAACAGGCAAGTAGATCAATGGAACAGAATAGGGAGGTAAGAAATAGACCCACACAAATAGAGTCAACTCATCTTTGACAAAGGAGCCAAAGAAGCCAAAGAAGCAGTCAATACAGTGGAACAAAAATAGTCTTTTTTTTTGAAATGGTGCAGTAACAACTGGATATCCATATGTAAAAAATAAATAAATAAATCTAGACATGACCTTATAGTCTTCAGAAAAATTAATTCAAAATAGATCATTGACCTAAACATAAAATGAAAAACTATAAAACTGCTAGAAGATAACATAGGAGAAAATCTATTTTGGGATTAGCAATGAGCTCTTAAATATCACACCCAAAGTATACTCTATGATAGAAAAGACTGATAAGTTGGACTTCATTAAAATTAAAATTTTCTGTTCTGTGAAAAACATTGTCAAGAGAACTAACAGATAAACCATAGAATTGGAAGCGATATTTGCAGAAGACACATCTGATAAAGGCTGTTTTCCAAAATACAAAAGAACTCTTAATAAGCAATAAGTAAACAAACAACCTCATTAAAAAATGAACCAAAGACTTTAACAGACATCTCACCAAAGAAGATTTACAGATGGGAAACCAGCCTATAAAAAGATTCTATGTCATCAGGGAAATAAAAATTAAAATGATAATGAGATACCACTACACATCTATTGGAATGGCCCAAATTCAGAATAGTGACACCACCAAATGCTGGCTAGAATGGGGAGACAAAATTCAACACACAGCAGTGTATTTGCCTTTAGCTACTTTGAAAACACTTAAATGTGCCTTCCTTCTTTTCTTAACACATTATTTTTTTTATGAAAATCATATATTCATAATTTTATACAAAGAAAATGCCAGATATACACCAAAGAAAAAGAGACATAAAATTATTTTTTTAGAATAATTTATTCACAAAAGGCACTTGAAGAGGTCATTTAGATAAACATATTTATTTTATGAGGATAACTAAATCCCAGAGAGGTTATATAACTTGCCTTGAAATCGCTCCATAGATGAATTATACACTGGGAATACTGCAAAATTTAGACTATTTATAGACACTGTGAGACTGTTATTTTCTAGACAAAGTGGCAAGGCATCATATGACATTTTAGAGAGTAGAGAAAACTAAGAGGTTCTATTGTTATTATTTTTAATTTTAATGAGCCTTTAATTTACATAAAATAAAATGTGTTTACTTATCTTTATCTGTTTTGAAAAAAAATAACTTGTGTAGCTACCACAAAATCAGAATATAGAACATTTTCATCACACATAAAAGATCCCTAAAGATGCCTTCCTGTTATTCTCTTCCTCTCTCATCTCAGAAAACCACTGATTTACTATATTCTGTCAATACAGATTTGTCATTAGTATGGTTTGTTGTAAACATAAATCATACATTCTTCTACTTCTGATTTCATTTGCTCAATGCATTTCTGTATGTGTATAAATGCTTATAACAACAATTTTTATGAGTTCAAAACTCGAAACAATCTAAATATCCCAAAATATCCATGAATAAGTTAATTTTATAATTTACATAATACTATTCAGCCTAGAAAATGGGTGAACTACATATATACAAGAAGAATGCATTTCACCTAAATGAGTGAAATAAGCCAGACACAAAAAAATGTAGATAAAAAAAAAAGAAGTAAAATAAACTGCTATATTAGGATTTGGTTGCCTTCTTGATATTAGTATAATTAGTTCTGCTATGAATTATTACTAATTGCCACTGTTCACTGTTCTTATTGTTGGTGTGTTTAAATAACAGCATTTACATAATGGAAAAGTAATATAGTCTAATAAGTAGTATATGTAATAAATTTTTCAAATTTCTACATTAAAGTAGTATAGTGTATATACATATACACATACATACATAAATATAAACACATATATATATATATATATGTTTGTGTGTGTGTGTGTGTGTGTGTGTGTGTGTGTGTATTTGGCCTGGTATAACTATGCTGGAGCTGGATCTCTAAAAAGCTGATTACCTAAGCTAAAAAAAAAAATACTGAATAGTAAAACAAATCAGGATATATGGATTTGTGAGTCAAAGAATGTTGAGTAAGCTCTAAATTCTTTAGAGTATAAAACAGTTATTTCATAACTGAAATGCTTCCTAAGTAGGATAGCCTTATAAAACTCACACATCTCTTACACTATTAAAGCCCAGAAGAACATGTCCTGTGCAGGAAGGAAGGACCTGGGTAGCTACTCTTGCTGCCTCCAACTTCTTTGTGTCACCTGATTGCTTGTATCCTTAAATTATTTAAAAAATCTTAAATATGCTTAAGATTTCTAATTTGTATGAGTTTTACAATATGATCTTGTGTGTTAACTCCATTATTGTATATTAATTATATATCAATTAATATATAGTTAACTATACTATAATAAAATATATGTAAGCATATTATATATTTCTGAATATATACAAATTATATATGCAAATTATACAGTCACTTACATGTGTATATAATAAAAATTATGCTATTTTATATACTAAAAATATATTATGTATAATCCCTTTATAAAATATACTACTTTCTATCTACCAAATAATAGGTGATACAGAAATTATTTAGAAGCTGATCAACAATAAATTGATAGGGGGAAAGGTGGGGGAGATGGGGTAAAAGGGGTCAAATATGTGGTGACAGAAAAAAAACTACCTATGGGCAGTGGACACACAATAGAATATATATATATATATATATATAAATATAATATGCATAACAATATATATTGTATATAATTTACATATATATAATATATATACACATGTATATGCCTTACTATACACACACACACACACACACAGATATATTTGTGTATATACGTGTGTGTATCACACACACACACACACATATGCCTTACTACTAAATTGTAAATTTGAAACTTACTGGATTTCATTAACCAATGTCACCATAAAAAAAAAAAAAAACAATAACTTGAAGGGTTGTAGAAATAGGTTATAGCTAGTCTTATGACAATAAATAGTAATGTTAAGTTTGTGACAAATAGCGATATGAAGTTGCAGATAGAGTGAAGCACATCTGACAACCGAAAAAAACTTTCACTAACAGTTTACAGCTAGGGTTCCAAATCTCCAGGCCACAAACCAGTACCAGTCTGTGGTCTATTAGGAACTGGGCCACATAGCAGGAGGTGGGCAGCAGGCTAGCAATCAAAGCTTCATCTGTATTTGCAGCCACCCCCCAACAATGGCATCACCACCTCAGCTCCACCTTAGATCATCAGGCAATAGATTCTCATTAGGAGCCCTAGTTCCTGGTGCCAAAAAGGTTGAGGACCTCTGGTATAGCACAAAACAAACATCGGTATGAAATAATGACAGGTAAGACAATGTGATAATGTTGATGTAACTCTCCCAAATTTATGATCCCTTTTTCTCTTTGAGAAAAGATTCAATGAGAAGCATGCTCAGTTTTGAGATGAGCAGCATAATAAAAATGAAATTTGATATTGTTCCTCATATAAATTCAACACATTTGACTTTCGTATCTGACAAAGTAAAGTTTCAATTCTGAGTCTGCCATTCTAAACTTTGTATAGTTAATGACTTCACCTATGAGCCTCAGTGACCCTTAAGTGTAAGATGAAAATAATATTATTAATGGTATAAATTTGGTGTGATCATTAAATTATACAATGAAAAGAACCCAGAATGGAAACTAACCATAGTAATAAGTTTTAGTATTTATGTTCTTGGGAATTAGAGTTGAGCAATATGAAAGTACTTAAATTTATAAAATTATAAAAGCCAGAGTGTGATTCACTAGTCTCCTATAGCTTCTGCATCCCAGTGGCTACTGTGATCACAGTAGTATGTAGAGATATGAACTATTTCACTGAGCTCCTGAGTGATCAACCTGAGCAAAGCTTCCTGATAGCTAGCACTGTACATGCAGAAGAGAAAAATCACACTTTTATTCTATCAAACCACTGAGATTCAGGATTTTTTTCTCTTCAGAATTACCTATGCTAAACAAGCCCAGAAGAAAAGAGATGCTATGTAAAGGGAGTTAGTACTAAAATCTTTCACAGTAGCTATAATATAATTTGGAGAAATCTTAACAAGATAGTGTGGCAAGAGGAGGTAAACTGAAAAAAAGTTTCACGATAAAACAGAAAAATTAATTTTTGTGTTAGGTAAGTATGAAGAAGAGTCAAAGAAAACACTGAAATACTGTTTTAAAGTAATAAGAGATTAAGAAGTGATTAGTTAAAAAGGCAGTGACTTGGTAGAAATTTTAGGTAGAAGGTCATTTATATTTAGAACAGAGCACCATCATTGAGCTCATTAAGGGTTTAAAAGATTAAGAGCACAGAAAGAACTCCCGCAGGACAAGAACTTAGAAGATGCTCAGATTTAGAGTGTCTAACACTTAAAAGACAAAAACTTTATTAGAAGCAAATGAAAATATAAATGTGTTTTATTTTCCCATATATTTATGATTATATTTTAATCTCTTGGTTATGCATTAAATTTTCAAATGAATTAATTATATATAAAGATTAAATTCAGCATTCTGTGCCATTTGTGTTCCTTATTAAAATAATGAAAAAATTAAGAAAAAAATCAAATGCCATATAAGGCATAAGAAATTTTTATGATTATTATATTATTTAATTTCTGTCATCATATGACTGCATTTCCTTTCTGTGAAATGCAAATGCAAACATACATGTGATTTGAGTTAAAGATGCATTTACATTACTAATTTTAATCTTAATTGATAAATATGGTAATAGAAAGTTCATGTTGCTCATGTTTAATTTTTCAATAAAAATTTATAAATTTTTTTTCAATAAACATTAAAACTGGAAAAAAAGATTATATCCCATCTATTTAGTATAATTGAGCACAATTTATGGAACAATATAGAAATGAAGGGCAGCCGATCCCTTTTTTCATATACTTTATAACAAACCAGTAGAGATAAAGAGCATGCTCATGCAACTAATGTGTATAAATCCACTTGCGAAATAGAAAGTGACAATTATTAATAGTAGTTAATTGCAAAGAATAGTGTGCGCAAATAAACAAGAAGAGTTAACTGGATAAAGCTAAGAAATTTTCTAAGAAAAGAATTTTGGTTGGATTAACGAAAGTTCTGCTGTGTATTAATGTAATATATGTTTTATACATACACATATATATAAATATCAGGAGACTTTGGAGGGCTTATATATAAATCTCACTCCACTTGTAAGAGAGGAATCTACTCTGTCTTCTCTCTCCAGCGTCTCAACAATTACACAGAAATTTATCATAGTACTTTTTCCTGTATCATACTGACTCCCTTGTTTTTTTGCCTCTTACTGGGATCTCTAACTTGAAGTCATAGGTTATTCATAATAGCTGTATATCAGTTGAACTAAAGCAATTAATGAAGCAGATTGGAGATAATTTCTACTACCACAGACAAAATAGCTCTAACATGGAACCATTCCAAACAAGAAACTAACTGAAACCAAATACTTGAATAATGTATGTGCAGAAATTTTGACATGAGCCATTAAGTTAGTGCTGTTCATTTTGAGTTCACTGATAATTGTTGCAAAATAACTTATTTTTCCATCATGTACAAATAGTTCCCCAAATGAAAAGAATCTATTGTAAAGGGAACTGACATTCCAAAATGACCTGCTATGATAAAATCTTTCTATCTGCTTAAATAGTTTGCATTTAAAATGGGAGAAAGACAGCAAATTCCTTTAAATTTTGTCATATAATACAAAGGGAAGAAGTTTAGTACAAAAAAGAAGAGTAGGTATAACAATAAAAACAATAATCTTAGAAAAGTCTATAATCTTTCTTAATATGTTATCTTACAGCAGCATTGACATTTGTAGTATGCTCTACTTGCTGAGCAGTAATTTAAAATCTCAAAAGGAACAAATGTACTTTGCAAATTTAAATGTATTTCTTCGGGGACCACCTAACCACTGCAAAAATAGCTGTTGCATTTCACCTTTAGGTAGTTACAAATGAAAGTGCAAAATAATTTTTAAAGGTAGTTAAAAGATGAAGAAAAACACAACAAGCAATAGCTGTTTTATAAAGTAGGCAAAACATAGACATCTGAGAATTAGGTAATTTGGCCAGAGCTCTAGGATGGAAATTCCTATACTTTATTAAGTATAAAATATGTTACATTTTGTGTGCTCAATGGATTAGGCTTTTTGACTTCAGATGAAGCTTTCTGCTTGATTTAGGTCCTCGGGCACAGATAAAACAGAATTGCAAATAAAAAGCTAATTGTGCACTATGTTGTAGAGATGAAAAATGATATATATTTCACAAAAAGGCTAAGTTAACATCTATGCTATGTTATGGTATCCAGTTAGATGACAACTGTTTTATCATTTACTTGTTCATCCACCTATCCATTCACTGATTTGGCAAGTATTATCAGGGGTCGGTCTCTTGTATGCCTAAATTTGATAGGGTGGGAGGGAAAGGCTTAGTGGTGAAAGTTGATATGGTCTCACTCTTGTTTTAAGGATCTTCACTAGTTTAGAAAGAAACTATAAGTAGTATCTTAGACCCTAGGATAATTTTATTCAACAAGCATCCGAGAACTGCTCAGAGATGGCCAGAGACGGATGTGATGGACCTGAGACCATTAGATTTTATTTTGATCTGTATTATATCCCTAACACCAGACTAGAAATTCAGAGGTGGCACTAGGAAGCCTAGATTTCTCTCCCTGATAAACTCATTCTTAACGAAAGTAACTATATAAAATTAAACTTTGGGTACTTACACTGTGTTGTGTGAGTCTGCAGCTGAAAGAGTTGCATGAAGCTCCATGAACATTTGGTTCTTTGCTGTCTCTTGAAAAACCATGCTTATAAATTTAAGGTGTTTTTTTTTTAAGGTTCTTATAAAAGTTTGAGACCCCAAAGATGATTTCTTCAGGATTCTTTATTCTTTCTAAATTGTTATTGCCTTCATATCTTATTGGACTCTAGATCTTATGCTTAGGTCTTTCAGGTTTTCATATATTTATAACATTTCTGAATCTCTTTTAGAATCTCATATGTACCCTTGGCTGAAAATCCCAGAATAAAATATTTACCACTGCTCTTGACCACAGGGTGCTGATGAAGCTGTAATCAAGTTCGCTCATACTTTGTCAATCAATACTGCAGTCCCTCTGATTCACCATAGTTCACAGGGTTTCTAAGAGAAAGGTCACTGAATCTTTTCCAGTTTGGTTTTTATGAGCTGTCCTCATCCAGCAGTTCCAGCAGGGAAGAGAAAACATTTTAGCCTCTTCACTGACATGGTCTCTGTTCTCATTTTGTGAATGCTTTCCTATTTATTCTCTCAGTACTAATTCACTGGTTGCTTTATTAATAAACTGACTGCATCCCTTTATTGATGATTCATCCTGATGCACTTCTATTTCTTTTCCTTCTTCTCTTACTTTTACTTTGCTTTCTTCTTTTTATTATTGATGCTGCTGATCGAGTTGGAAATGCATGGATAAAATTGGCATATATTGGATTTTCCTCATAATAGAAATAAGTTGTCCGAGAGGTTGTAAGAACAGAGGAGTACTGCAAGATAAATTTTACCCTTTTCTTGTAAACTTTAGTCAAAAAGAGCTGAAATTACTGTATCTTTTAAAATAAAGCTGAAACCTTATAAAGAACAGAGGTTTCTTAAAATGGCCACCAAATGAAGCCTTGGTGAGAAATAAACTTTGCATTATACTAGCTACCAAAACAAATGACAGACATATTGGTTACAAATAAAATTTAAAATTACACTATTAATTTCTGGATGTTTTTTGACATACCAAGACAGATTGGAATACTCAGTCCTCATTCTTTTTTGCTATTTATTATCTTCCAGTATCTTCAAAGGCAAATTTTTAAAACTAACTGTTTGCTCATTGTTGTTGTTGCTTTTACTGCGGTTATTTTGTTAACTGCCTTTATTTGACCAGAGTGAAAGTACTTATTGAACTCTCCGATTCTTAAAAGTTCTATTTGAGCTCCATTTTAACTCAGACTATACCCAGAGGATGCTTTTTATCCCTCTGTTCCTAAGTACTCTTACAGAGAAGATGAAGAGGTCAGTTGAATTCACCGTGAGGCAAAAGGTTCAAAAAAGGGTATTCAAGAGAATCCTTATAGGATGTTTAAAATAGAGGTTCTTTTTAGCTCATGCATGGTACCTTTATAACATCTTCTGGTTATCCTATATTTTTTATCAAATTTATTTTGTTGTTAAGAAGACAAATGTAACATGAATTATTTTATAAATTTAATTTATAAGTTGGAACCAGAACTCCAAATATTACAATGTCACAATTTTTTTTAATGTTAAAATAATTTTATTTCCTTTTTAAAAGGAGAATCATAGCTTTAAAAGTTCAGAAGAAAATTTTATTTCAAGATGGTAGTTTGAAAAAATATACTTAAAAATTTTCTTCCCTAAAATCCCATTGAAATTACAGTAAATTGTTATAAAACAGAAGCTTAGATATATCAAGAAAGACAGAGAGAATGCTGTAAAACCACCTTGTCTTAGGGTGTTTGGGGTGCTACAACAAAATTACCATTGATTGAGTGGCTTATAAACAACCAACATTTATTTCTCACAGTTTTGGATATTGGGGAGACCAAGGTCATGGCACCTGTAGACTTGGTATTTAGTGTGGGGCCACTGCCTAGATGGCTGTCTTTTTGCTGTAACCTCACATGGTGGAGGAGGCAAGGTATCTCTCATAACCTATTCACTACCCCAAATCCTGACTTCCTAATACTAACAACTAGGGGATTAGGTTTCAATGAATGGATTTGGGGGTCAGAACACCTGAACAAGTATTTTTTTTTTTTCTTTTTCACGAATCTCTAGATCACATAAAGCAGATGGGATTGAGGAAATCAATCAAACTGAATAAAATCACAAACCAAACTAAGCACAGAATAATCCCCAATAGTTGTAGAACCCATTTTGTTTATTGGACCCAACTGTATTCAAAGAGTGCATCTTACAGAGTGGCTAGTGGAGTGATTTTCTCATTAAAAAATAAAATGATTTTCCTTCAAAAAAGTTAAGATCAACTAGGAAATAGACAAAGGCTCTAAGTCTAAAAGTTCCTGCTGCAAAATAAATTTTATCTTAATTTGAATTTGGAGGGGATGACAGCTTATTGCAACCTCTCTATCTATGCACTCAAATAAAGCTTTTTCTGAAATATGTACAAAGGCTTTCCACGTAAGTCTTATATTCCAAAGAGAAGAGTATTGGAGAAATAGTGATGATACAATCTCTTATGCTAATATTAACTTCATTTCATAAAGATGAACATTCAAAAATTAGCTCTAAAGAAAAATAAAACAATGAGGTGTAATATGAACAAATAGAACAGATGACAATGGAGAAAGGGGAAATCATTTTCTAAATAAATTTAAAATTCCTGTCAAAATTTTTTAGAGAAGTAGCACATCCTGAAAGCAAAATCATATTGCTAAGGAAGAAAAAAAATAAAGAAAAATAAGAATTTCTAGAAATTAAAAAATATTTTAATAACATATTTGGCTTCTGCTGTGGGATACAGACAGCTAAAAGAAGTGTTACCCTCACCTTTATATTATGAAAGAGCCAGACTAACTTTTAAATTCATGACTTTTTTTTTCAAACCCATTGGAGAGCTGATGTTGCAGAGCAAAGAACTAGCCTCAAATCTAAGGAAAGAAAGGGACCTGCTCGGAGAGAGGAGGTAAGACCATATACCAGACACTGGTAAGAATAATGCAGTCAGAATAACTGAAAAGTTTATTTAGGTAGTGTGTTGAGCAGTGTGAAGCCCTTGAAGAGTCAATCCCCATTTTTTTTTTAAACAAAACTCACTGGACTTTCACAGAAAATATCTTTCGGACCCCTAAGGAAATGTCCAATATGGTATAGACCTTGAAGAGGGAAAACAGCAGTTTAGTGGGCAGGGCAAAAAACTCCACCCAGAACCTAGACCCTCATCTCCCCTATACTTTACCAACGCAATCTGTGAAGGGCAACAAAACAGTACCACCTTAAGTTTAAAACTTACTGTAGATGAGGAAAGGAAAGGAAACAGGAAATATAAGCTCCTGGGACAGTGGCAGGAATAGGTGAGGCCCACAACAAAAAATAGAGAATGCCACACTCCTAGGACACAGGGATGTGGAGCTTACCTAAAACTGAGGTTTAATCAGAACAACAGAGAATGCACAATCCCCACAGCCTTTCCCACCACCCAGCTACCAAGCACTGAATGAGAAGTAACAGGAGAAAACTGCCAGCGAAGAGAACACACAGAGAAACTCTCTCTCAGGTACAGATAAATGCAAAGTGTTAAAATTCAGAGCCATGCAGGCAGGCAGTGCTCTGGAAAACCAACCTAACCCCAAATATGAACTTATCACTACAGAAATGTAGAGTGTAGTGCCCCGAGAGTAACCACAATAGTAATAAATCTTAAATCCAGCCCAACTCCCCAACCTGTAGGACAATGATTGCCAAATTGAATAAAAATCCAAGAGCTGAACACATGCTGTCAATTAAGAATTCCACTTTAAATGTAAACACATAGATTAAAAGAAAAAGACAGGAGTAAGATGTACCAAGCAAATACAAACCGAAATAGATTCTTATTACAAAGTAACACCTTTAAAGATATCTATACCAATATCAAAAAAAGTAGTCTTTAATTCAAAGAATATTATCACCAGCAAAGGACATGATATAATGATGAAATGGTCAATTCTCCAAAAAGATATAATTGTCTTAAATGTAAATGTGCCTAAATAAGATTTTCCCCCCAAAAATGAGCAAGTAAAAAAGAAATAGTACAGTTATACCTGAAGAGTTCAATACTCCTAACAAATTGATAAAAAATTGCAAAGAAGATAAATAGGATATATGTGTGTGTGTGTGTGTGTGTGTGTGTGTGTATAACATATATATTTATATATACACATATTTATTTATATATGTATATATAGATAAATAGAACAACATGTTTAATCAACTAGACCTGATTGACTTTTATAGAACACTTTACTCATCAAAAGCTCCATAAGTTTCTTTTCAAGTAAATATGAAATATTCATCAATGATAACTTTACTCTGGGTCATAACAAGCTCAACAAATTGACAAGATCAGAAATCACACAAAGTATGTGCTTACAACATAAGATAATTTAAAAAGTCAATAAAATAAATACAAAAAAATCCACAAAATTTTGAAACTAATTCACTTCTAAATAACCTAGGGTCAAAATACTCAAGAAAAAAGTTTTCAACTGAATAAAAATAAAAATGTAATATATCGAAATTTGAGGGATGCATTAAGAGCCGTACTTGGAGTGAAAATTATATTGAAAAAGAAGAAACATCTCAGATTAGCAATGTAAATTTCAACCTCTGAAACTATGAAAAAATCAGGGACTAAACTGACTCAGACATATACGAGGAAAGAATAAAGAGAAAAATTAATGATATTGAATATAGTAAAATACAAAAAAAACAAAGAATTTCAAATATAGATTTTGACTATTTTAAAAAATGATAAATGCCTAGACAGACTGACCAACACACACACACACACACACACACACATGCACACAATGAAGACAAAAGAGAGTATTACAGAATACTAGAAATGCTATGTGTTGATAGTACCATAATGAAATACTATGAACAACTTCATTCACGTAAATTCAACATCTTACATGAAATTCTCCTAATTCTTTTACAAATACAAATGATCAAATTTCACTCAAGAAGGAATAGATAACCTGGATAGCCCCGTATATTTTTAGGAAATTGAATTATATGTAAAACATTTTGAATATGCAACCCCAAACCCAAATAATTTCATTGGTGACTTCTACTAAACATTTCACATTTCATATTCTAGAAAACAGAAAAGGAAGGATTATTTCTCAATTATTTTTGAGGCCAACATTACCCTAATACCCACATTAGACACATTACAAGAAAATAAATGTACAGATCAATATTCCTTATAAATAAACTCAAATGTCCTCCACAAAAATATTAGCAAATGGAATTATGCAATAAATAACAAGGATAATATATTACAACAAAATGGAATTTATCTCAATAATTCAAGGCAGATCTAACATCTATATATCAACCAATGTGATTCACCATATTAGCAGGCCCCAAAAGAAAAAAGCTCAAGATCCTATCAATAAACACAGAGAATGCATTTAAAAAATCAATTTATGAGAAACTTTCAGTCAGTATGGAATGATTGAGAATTCCTCTGACTGACACAGATACCTAAAATGACAACTGTTAATGTCATACTTAATACTGAAGGCTTGTATGCTTTACCCTTAAGTTTAGCAACAAGGTAAGAACAACCTCTCCTGACTCTTATTCAACATTGTGCCTATTAACGTAATGATCAAGCAAAACAAATTAAAAGTTTACAGAATACAAATATAGAAATGAAACATTGTCTATTTATAGATGAAATGATTTTCTATGTGTAAAACCTGAAAGACTCAGAATTTTTTCTAGAATTAATAGCTTAAGTCTTAAGATACAAAGTCAACATTAAAATATCAATCTTATTTCTACCAACTAGCAATACATTATTGGAATTTTAAAAATATAATTTCCCATAGCACTAAATAAAATTGAAATATTAGGTAAAAACCTAACAACATATGTTCAGGATATATATTTTGAATGCTATAGAACGTAAATGAAATTAATTAAACAACAAACAAACAAACAAACAAACAAATAAATAAATAAATAAAGAGATATACCATGTTCCTGGACTGAAAGACACAATACTTTTAAAAAATGAATGATCCCTAATTTGATCTGTAGATTTACTACAATCTCAATTAAAATTCCAGTGGATACCTGAAGAATCATTCTAAATTTACATGGAAAGACAAAGATACTTAAATAGAGAAAAAAGATTTTGAAACTGCAGAACAAATTTGGAAGATTCACGCAATCTCAATTTAAATACTTACTTGAAAGCTATAGTAATCAACACAATTTCATACTGGAAAACATGCAGATTCATATACTAATAAATCAGAATAGTCTAAAAATAGACTCCCCAAACTTTAGTCTCCTGATTTTTAAACAAAGTTATAAAGCAATCCATTGGATGTCTTTCTCCCTCCCCATCTATATTCCATCTATCCATACTTAAACATATTCACATCTTTACCTCACAAATTATATTATCTACATCTCACAAATCCCCCCTATACCTGAATCCTGGTCGGCGTCCAGGTGACAAAGGAGTGTCTCATACCATCTTCAGGTTCACCGCGCGGCCCACCAGCTCTCCATGTTTAATCATGGTCTGCACTGCTGTGAGAGGCCCCAAGCAATGACTGACAGGTTCCTGGGGAGCCCCACCGACACCAGCATCTCACGGCAAAAGAGCCCCGACTTCCTAACGTCCACTGCTTCAGGCCTTGGTGACAGCTGAACGCCTCCACGCTGGGCTCTGTGCAGGGGCTCTAGGCTCCTTGAAGCGAGTTAGGTGATTAGCAGTTTGGTGAGTAACTCCCGAGTAATGTCCGTACAATGGCCCAGGGAGAGCCCCAGTGCCCTCCGTCTGGTGCTCAGAACCCGGCAGAGACGTGGCGTCCACCGTCTCCCTCCGGAACGCACGGCTGACGGAGGACTTGGCGGCCGTGCGGGGCTTCCCGGGGGCCAGGCCGCGGGGGACGCCGGCGGCAGCGGCGGACGTCGCGTCCGCGCAGCTCGCTTTTCCCGCCGGACGCGGCTTCCGGTGGCACCCGTTTCCTGCGGGCCGCAGCTGCCCCCGGAGCTGCAGCGCTTGAGCTGTTGGGCGTATTTCAAGAGTTGCTGTAGGACCCGACTGGATCTCACCGGAAGAAGGTGTCATGTTGGTTGCGTGGTGGGTGCTGCTAGGCCTGAAAGAGAAGGTCATCAGAGTCCCAGAAAAAAGCTGCGAACCTGGACAGGGTGTGCAGGTGGCCCTGTCAGGGAGGATGCCGTGGGCTGAGAAGTTGTAGATAGGGCTTGAAGGGCCAGACCTGCCTAGGAGCCCCCTGGAAATCAATTCTGGGCCCGGTCCACCTCTTGCTTGGAGATGCTGGTGCTAAGGGTGCCTCCTGGCTCACCCAGTACGTCTTCAGGATCACTTCAGTCCGCAGCTTCCTATTCTTGAGCTTGCACCTCTTCTCACCCAGCTTCTCAGCCTGCCTTCCCCAACCAGATGGAGCCTCCATGCTTCTAACATCTGGAGCCCAGTGGCTGCTCTTTTGTCCATGGAGAACTATTTGTTGGACAAAGCCTTGTTGAAGGCTACTTTGCCTTTGAGCATGAGCTCGCTCCGGCCATTCCCTCTAGGAGACACTGTGCAACACCTGGGTTTCATCACTGCGTACCTGGGCGGTCTCCTCATGCTTGGAGGTAAGCTTCCACCACCATGGGGTTGAAATATTGTAAGAAATATTGTATGTTGTGCAGTTGCCTGTGAAGGTGGTAAAAATATGATGTCACATTTTTACATAGTTGGGGAACCACTTGTCAAAATAGCTGCTGTTCTTGTTTGGATGTCATGTATATGCTTGCCTGCTTCCTGGACATGCGGCCACTGAGTATAACGGCCATAGCCTACTAGTGGAGAAATAAGAAAGATAATACAGGTAACAAACTTCACTGTTTAATTCATAGTACTGTTCCAAAGTTAACTTTTTTTTTTTTAGTCTTATTAATGGTATTGTGCTAAGGTCGATTTCTTAATTTTGATAATTATCCTACATTATGTAAGATAAATATTCAGAAAAGTGGGTGAATGATATAGTGGAACTGTCTATTATTTGTGCAACTCTTTTGTAAGTCTAAAATCATAAAATTATTATTTTTTAATTTTTAAAGTTTTGTAGGGTAACACAGAAAATTTCCTGAACCAAGAACAAAAAGCAATGATATGAAAAATGTCACAAAATATTGGTAGATATAAAATATCAATTCAAGTACTGCCAGCAATCAGAATGAGTAAAACATTAGAGAATGATAAAGGAAATAGTATTAGAAACAATTTATCAGAACTAGAAAACAATATGTGCCGTTAGATTAACTGTGCCCACTAAAGACTCACAAAATATATGTTAAAATCACTTTTCCTAAACACAGGCAACACATTTTTCAAATCACACTGACAAAGAAAAGATTGAATAAACTTAAAAAAAAATAAAATAAAAATTAAAGCACACAAAGTGTAACAACAGCAAAAATAGGCAATGCTAGACTTCTCACTGAAAATATTGCAACAAGGAAATTTTCTCCAGCGTTTTAACAGAAATTAATTTTGAACCCATAATTATGCAGCTAGCAGAAAATTAAGACCAAGCTCTTGGAGTGTTATCATAGCTATCATTTCCAGAAAAGAGATTGCTTTAACATATGCTCCAGCAAAATGAAAAAAGTAATCAAGAAAATTAAGAATGAAGAACAGGAATTTCCACTGAAACACATTCCAGGAATAGATGGGAAAGCCCTTTAGAAAGTAGTCAGTGTTATATATACCATTAACAAAGTAGTATAATAAAGAATCTGGACAATATCAAGAAGGGTATTTTATGCTTCTGCTGCAGAGTCTGTACAGTCAAATGTAATTAGACTCCAGGAAAAACTAAAGCTCTACAAAAATAATGTTCCAAATTGAATCAAAATGAAAATACAACTTGAGTTTTAGTATTAGAAAATTAAATGTTTATTTATTATTAAATAGAGAGGGTGAGAGGAAACTTAGAGGTGATGGATATGTTTATGGCATTGATTATTTTCCAGTTCTGTAACAAACAATATTTACATGAACAATATAAATGCTCTTTTTTTGTTGTTTCAATATTGGGATCAACCTGTGATAAAACATGGATATTTTAATTTTTATTTGAGGACAAACCGTAAATTTGATAACCATGAATGGAAATTTAATCGTCTGAGTATCTTAAGTTGGAAGGTAGTACTGGAGAAATTTGGGTAGGTAAATCTAGGGGTATTTGTGTGTGTGTATGTTTTTTTTTAACCTTCCATGGAGGAGTTAACTGTATTCATTTGGATAGACAATAAATATTTACATATGTTATTTAAAATTAAAAGAAATACATAAAACACTGAAAGTAGCTTAATAACAAAAGGGTAGAAAAGGTAAAAAAAAACAAACAAACTCCAAGACAAAATTCCTCATATTTCAGAAAAGGAAATAGATAGAAATAAATTTGACAAATCAAGAAGGAAAAATAAAATACTATGTTCTAGAATTCCATTGCTAATAATCAGAACTAAAATGAAACTGTTAAATGTTGTTAAATCAGAGGGATGTTACAAGAAGTGGGTCAGACATTTTAATTGTGAGTTAATACTGTAGTGTAATGGTTTATTTTTTAATTTTTAACATGTGCATGAATTATTTACACATAATATTTTACTATAACATTTTATAAAGTAAATTCAAATTTTTAGGATGAGTTTTCAGTGGAAAAATATGATTTCTATTAAGTATGCCATGTATATTAAATCTGCTTGAGCTATGGTTTTCTTTTAAAAAACAATATTGACAGGAGTGGCTGTAGAGCATTGAAAATAGTGGCTAAAAGAGGAAACTATAAGATAGATAGGTAGATAGATGATGATGATAGATGATAGATAGATAGATATAAAAAACCTAAATGGGATATATCCATAACATTTGAATATATTCTGTGACAGAAGCTTCCTAGTTGTCAGAATGTTTTTCAACAGCATTAAAAATACTGTGTAAATTATTTTGCCATTAGCTATTGTAACAAAATTAATTTAATTTAATATATAATACCGAGATAATGTGAATTCTGATGTTTCACTAGTAATATAAATTAAAAGTAATGCATTAGATTTTATGTTTTAATTAATTACTTAAAACTAAATATCTTTACCAATTGAAGAAATCAAATAGTTAAACTTCAGCACAAACTAAAGAAAACCTACTAAGAATAAAATAATGTCAGAGATCTTTTTACTATACTTGTAAACCTCAATAAAACAATGCTTCTTGATCTAACTTTTATAAAATTGAATAGACATATATACATATGATTTTTCATAATTAAATATAAACAAATTTGTTCATGCCATTGTGAAATATATTTTACTTTCATTTGTTCTGAGTTCTCTTCATGAGGCCCAAAGACAATGAACAAAGGCCATGCAAATAACACTGAACAGAACAAGGGTAACATAGGAATAGACCTTTGATAAAGGTATTTTTTTTCAAATATTCCTTGGTGAGTAGTCCTCTAAAAGCAGATAGTAGACTGTACTCACAAAGAATTGGGATTCTATGAGTAAAGTTTGTTATAATGAACCAAACATTATTCTTTCTATAAATGAAGAGATTATATCTCTGATGAATAATATATCATACCCTATAAAATTAGATTCACTTCTTGTTCATTTAACATCATGCTTATTCTGAGCCTACTTGATGACTATATTCTGTCCTTAATGCTGATTATATTAATAGTGAACAAAATTCTGACAGTGTCTATTATCTAATATAGTGTAACAGAAAATAAACAGTTCAATAGATAAATCAGTTAATTATAGGTAAAGATAAATACATGATGACATATTTAATAAATATTACAAAGAAAACAGTGTGCTGAAATAGTGAATAATAAGGGCAAGTGTCTAGATGAGTAGCAAGTAAGGCTTTTCTGAGGAGACAATATTTAATTTCAACTATGAAAAATGGAGTCAACCTAATTATATAAGAAATGAGGGCATTCAGGTGAGTAGGAAATGAATTTTAGGTAGAGGGACGATATATGTAAAAGCTCTGCATTTTTGGTGTAAAAGAAATTGAAGTGAGACAAGAGCAGTTTTGTATATTTAAACAAAATATATGAACAGTTAGAGTGTGTATATATTTGTATGTGTTTAAATGCTGAGAGTAGTTATAATTAGAGTGTTTCTGTTAAGATTTCCCCAATTTCAAAATTTCTAGATTATTTATTCTTACTTTGAATATAACCACACCACCATTTATTTTTCTTAGTCTCTCTTAATCATGGGATTTTATCTGATTCCTGTAACTGCCATTTATTTGATAATAGGAATACAAGGAACCTTTCATTTTAATCAGACATATTTTAAATGTGCTTTACATGTCATTCTTAGGACATAGGTTCATTTACAGAGTGATTACTTGGTGCCTAATACTTTGCAAAATGCCAGTGATACATCACAAGTGTAGTGCAGAAAAATCTTTAAGAGCTAAAGTGAATAGGAGAACCAAAGAGTAAAAATCATGGATTGACTACTGTTTTAGGTGCTACTATTGTGAAATTTAAGAGAGGCCAGTCAATTATCATGATGTCAAGGATTTTCCTTATGCTTTGTCCAAGGAAGTTAGAGAATAGGCATAGAATATGAGAGATAAAAATCACTGGACACTTCTGTGTCAGGCAGTAGTGCAGATTAGGTAATTTGAAAAATTTGTCATTGAAAACAGACATAATGGATGAATGAATAAAATTTTGTTTAAATATACAAGAAATTAAGCAAGAAACAGAGACCAAAATCCAAGCCGAGTCTGCAATCATGTGATAAGTGGTCCTTTAAAGCTCATATCTCCTAGGATGAGGGCGGGTTGCAGGGGCAGGGGAGGAGCATGAAGGGGATTTGCAGGTATTAGTAACTACAAGCCACTTGAAGAGCCAGTCAAGAAGGTTTAAGCTTATAAGAGGTCTCCCCTGGAATTAAAACTTCAGGAGAAGCCAGGAGTATCAAAGACCACACCTCTGTTGATGAGAGAATCATTTGAGAAATACTTGAGCAGTTGATGGAAAATAGAGAAATCCTAAAATTATGTCTGCTTTTATCAAGAAGTGTGGTCCTACTGCATCTTAGAGCCTGCAAACTTTTTGAATATTTAAGATGACACTTTCAACTGGTTAAGTAAGGTGAGATTGTTTTTAAGTCCATATTGTCCCGCCTATTATAACTAGGGATTGTTACTGTATAGATAAAGAAATAAATTAAACCCCAAAGTGGGAAATGGCAATTTTTATTCTTTGGCCATTGTATTTTAAGAATTTGGCTTAGGTCACAAGCAGTGGTCTCCCTTGCTGCCTTGTTTCCTTGCTGATGTGAAGGAGGTTCATGCTCACTCAAAATGTTTCAAAAAGTAGTAATTTCCTATTATAAGCCTGCAAAGCAAAATTTGGTCTATTGAAAGCTGGAAAAATATTGGCATGATAGGAACTAAGAACAGGAATTATCTTAAAATCTACATTTTATAATTCATTCTTCAGTTAGAGAAGCAGAGAACCAGAGAACTAAATAGTCCTCTTATTGCCACAATATTGGTTATTAAGACTACTTTGGATGAGTCAGTCTAGGACTTTGCTACCCTATTATGCTTCTTTTCAGACTTCAATCCTGCCTGTCACAAAGTTTGGTTATTTCTCACAGGTCAAGACTTGCTATATTAAAATGTGTATGTATCAGCAAAGTAATTTTTCCAAGAAGTGGCTTTAAAAACTTTAATAACCTAGCATAAAAGAGTTTAACGGTAACTATAGTTTATATACTTTTTCTTCACTTAAATGATATTTAGCCTTGTAGAAAAGTGTTTTCAGACTAGATAAAGATTTACAGTAGGGGGACTTAGAACTCTAAACCTGCTTCAGTTGTCAATTCAACTTCTAAAGCACTTTTCTGTGTCACAAGGAACTTTGATTTATAGTGGCCTCATGAAGAAACCTGGTTAGTAAGATGACAGCTAGTCCTCTAAAAGCTATTCCCAAACTTTTTGGGGATAATCTGATGCCTGATAATCTGAGGTGATGCTGAGTCAGTGATGCTAGCTCTGAGTACTGGCTGCAAATACAGATGAAGCTTGGCTTATATGCCCACAGCTCATCTTTTGTGCAGCCCGTTTCCTAACAGGCCACAGACTAGTGCTGGTCCCTAGCCTGGCGTTAGCTGACCTCTATATCTAGAAAGAATATTTATTCAAGTGTATTTCACTTTTTCTTATATATGTGGAAAATAGATTGTAACATTACACTTAAATATCTACTGGTTACCACAGAGTGAGCAGAGCAAAGACACATTAGAAACCGGATGGTGAAACATTATGGTGCATAATATAAAATATATTGGGAAATCAAAACTGCTGACGACATTAGCCTATTGCTACTGGATTTGGAGTGAGATATTTTTAGAAAAAAAAATATGCCTGTTAGCATGTAAAGTAAAAGCAGAGCTTCAGAGTGTTAATAGATTTCTGTAACAAAGTTTTCAACATATAATGGGAGAAGGACCTTAGAGAACAATAAAATGTGAGTACAGTATGCAGATATAAGTGTTAATATCAAAGGAAAGGTGGCTCAATCTTTCATAGAGTTTAGGAAAAAAATGTCCACATGATAATGTTCATGTAAAGATCCATTTGGATAAGATCAGTGCTAGCCCAGGATTTATAACACAGGCTAAACTCGAATTTGTCAGTGAAAGAGAAAAAAATGGATTGCATTGTGTTGAATAGAAAGGGTTTGGGATCAATGATGCCTTCTGATAACCCTGATAATTTTGAAAAAAACAAAAACAAAAACAAAAACATGAAACAAAAACAAAAACAAAAACATGAAAAATTAGAGTACAAACAGTAAAATAATTATAGGTACTAGAGATATTTGGGGGGGTGGGGGGACCCGAAATTGATAGTACTTACTGACCACTGCAATACAGAGAATGGGGAAACTCTAAACTGATGTTCTTTCTTTAAAAATCCCAGATGTTTTTACTCATCATAAAGTTGTTCTTTATTAATATGAGGCTATTGATTACATTTTCTCTTTTTTTCTCAATGACTCAGTTTATTTCTGATTTTAAGTCATTCCTAAAGCATGTGGTCACTGTCATCATTAATCTAACCTATCTCTGTACCCTACACTTATAGTATTTCAAACTTCAGACCTCTTACCTACAAAAATTCAACTTCCTCTGTCCCACCATTAAATCCCTGAACACTGCTGGAGGAAAACACACACAGTTGATGGAATGAACATTTTCAGTTTCAGTTGTCATTCGCTACTGCCTTCCAATCCTTCCTGAGTCTTGGTCAATAATCTTTCTTATCCAGCCAATTTTTATACTCACACCAAGCTAATTTTTAATGGTCTTTATTTCTTTACATATATACACACATGCATGCATACACATTCTAACAAACTGAGGCCATCATCTAGGAATTTCTTTTATTTTTCTGCCCAACCCAAATTTTCTGCACCGACTCTCTTTTTCTCTTTTTTGCTAGTGTAGTTGTTTAAAACAGATACCTACATCTGTATAGAGTCCTTATGATTTTCCTCTTCCTCAATGGCTTGGTGCTATCAGTAATCATAATGATTTCTGTTAAACTTTATAATATAATTTTACTCTCTGTCTCCTTAAATATGAATATTTTGCACACTATTGCGAGTCAATAGTTATTTTTTCATTTAGTCCTTTACTAGCTCAATTTTCATCTCTATCATTTTTTCATGCCACTCTTGATATTCACTTTGATTTTCTCTCTTTTTCCCTCCCTTTTTTTTTTTATTAAAATTACCCTTCCTAGGTTAACTCATCTATGTTCATGATTTCCACTCAACAATTTAAGTCAATGACATTCAAATTTTATAATCATGCCAAACTTCTCTTCAAGTTTTCAGAAAATTATAGCTTATTGTTCACTGGACATCGGTTCCCTCCAATTTAAGAATCTCATATTGAGCTGAAAATATCTAACCTCCTACCCTTAGCATTACAGCCAACAAGCTTTTTTGTTGTTGTTGTTTTCTCTGTATTACTGAATGATACCATCTCTATTAAATAGCTTAAGTACAGAGTAACATATTTGAATATCCTTTTTTATGTCTACTCTCACACCCAATTCCTGTCCAAGTTTTGTTGATATCACAACCTAGATACTTTTCAATCTCTTGCGCCTGCTCTCTTTTTCTGACTGTGATCATTCCACCTCTCCTTCCTCTCTTTCTCTCTGTGTCTAGGTTACTCTAATGGTTTCTTAGCCAATCTCCAGAACTTTTTTATCTTCATTTATGTTTTTATGTAATGTATTTTAAATGTTTAGTCAGATTTTTCTTCTAAAACATCAATCTGTCATACTGTTCTATTTTTTTAAACTCCTTTAGCGAAGCCTCAGCTTCTTCAGTTTTAATGTCAAATCCTAAAGTAAAAACACTTTATTTTTATTCCCACCGATTTGTAGCCTCATTTTGTCAGTCATACCTACATGTAGTTCTGAATAAAGAGTTCAATGCTTTCTTGAGCTTCTTAGTTCTTAAATACCCTGTTTACTTCCAAGAGCCATCATTTCTATTTTCTCCCTGTCTTGTTCCTACTTCCTCAAACATCCCTTCTCAAAAAAAAAAAAAAATAGTTTGTTTGTTTTTTTTATTCGACATCTTTTTTTCTGGTCTCTTATTTTGTAATATCCAGTGTTGAATAACAAACTCCCTGTTAAAAACTGATTTTGTTTTCTGTAGTCTATACTTTCCTAAACTCAGAAACCATACATTTTACTTCCAAAGTTATGTTTTACTCCTAAAGTATGGTATAGGTTATGGCATGTTATTTTCACCCAGTAAAAGTAAATCAAATGATTGAATAATGGAAAAGACTTAGGTAAGCAAAGGAAGGGTAGAGACACTGAAAAGATAAGAAAAAAATGGTTTGAAAACAAGAAAATTGTGAGTCAGAACAGCCTCAATAAACTCTCAATTACTAAAACTTACAAAGGGAAAAATTAAAGAATAAAAATGAAATTTTACACTTCTCTAGTATGCATTTTTAATGCAGATTTTCACTTGATTAGAAAAGCAGATTAGTGGTTTTTATAAAGCTTAACATAATGATTTTTAATGTGCTAAATTCCTGTAGATATTTAAGAGATTGTCATCTAGTGAAACAAAGGTCTAAAATTCTTCTTTTTATTTTCTTCTTTTATATTAATTTGCACAATTCTTACCAATCTATTTTGTTGCTTGGAATTGCCTATTTCAAATGAGTACCATCTGCTTTCTTGTTTCATTAAAGGAGTGTTATAGCTGAAATTGTTCACATTCAAACTGCCTGTGAAGAGGGGATTGAAAATAAAAGTAATTACTGTTAAATAGTCGAATCAATTCACCAAAGGCTAATTTGACTATTGTCTAGAGTTTAACAACTCTCAATATGTACTTTTCCAAAACTGCAAATAACTGCAATTAATCTTTATTCATGTATTATCTTATGTATAATCTTAGTATCATTTTTTCGATTATACCTTTTGATGCTATAAAAGAGAATAGAAAATCATAGGTTATATTAAGAAGACATTTTAAGTTTATTCATTTATTCTGTAAGCATAAATTGAACATATAATATATAATAAAACTCTGTAAGGTCCTCAAGTAATTTAATCCAATCGACTTTTTATCTCACATACTCACTCACTCATTCATTCTTTTAATCAACATTTATCAAGTTCCTGCTTTGTTTTATACATACTAGACATCTGCTTTGTTTCATATATACTAGACACAAGAGATTCAATAGTAAAAGAAAACAAAAACAGGAAAGCCAAGTAGTTTCTTTCCTCATGGATCTCTATAATTTAGTATCTGAGCAAATTAATTTCCTTACATAAGTTTAACATACATTCCAGGAAAAGAATACTTGACTATGTGCAGATGAGAATGGAAAGCTCACTATTTAATATTTTATTGTATTAATTTAATACAAAGTTCTGGGAGCCACAATTTGTTTCTCTACTGTTTCTGTCAAGTGCCTTTCTTTTGAATGTTTAGAAGCCATATTGCATAAACACATTCCTATTATGCAAGATAGTCCTTTAGATATTTGAAGACAAAACTAATATTCATATCTTTGTATCTATAAACAATTGTGGATACTCAGATTTAGCCTCATGTTAACTTTTTATCAAAATAGTACAATAATAAAATTCAATAGTGAGCTTTTCAGCCCTACTATTCAAATTTAAATGCAGAGTTTAAATATATTCTAACGCCAACTGCCAAAAGTGTTTTTAATCACAATTGTGTAAATTATCAAATTAGTTATTCTTTTTTTCTATATTCCTGTTAACAAGAAGCTTAAATAGCTGTCTTTTTTTATTTTTTAAGATATTGCTGTAGATAGCAAAACATGTAGTCCTACAGATTTTTTTCTCACTTCTTTGGCTGATGGAATTCAAGGGAGTTCCGTGAAGACCCTATTCAAATGTCATAATTTTAATGTCTTTTTTATTTTGTACTTCCTTTCTATTTTGGAGATATCTGAAAAATGTGTATATATTATGTATAATATATCTAATACATATAACATAATATATATAAAATGTTAGTTTCAATTTTTTATTCAAAGCCTTATTTCATGGGTAATACCAAAACGTTTGGTCTATTTTGTCTAATTGCCACAAATTACTAAAAGACTATGCGACTGTAATCCTAATGCATTTCCACTTCAGCTACATGTTATCCATTACTTACCACTATATTTCTTCTCTTTGAAAGCTTAAATTTTGAAGTAAATGTATTTCATTCAGTTTTATTTGCAACAGAGCCAAAATTAAACCAGAGTGTTAATAGTTAGATTTCAAATTATAATAAGTGACACCCCTTGAAATTCCCATTAAGGAATCATTTATTATTAATATTATCTAACTCAACAGGTAATTTTCCTGCTAGTAAATAGGTTCTTTTGCTTCTACCTGAAAGTTCAATAATATTGGGCTTTGAATTTAATAATTGCTATAAAAATAAAAAAGAACTTTTTTTTCATTAAAATTTATGCTATACAGATTTCTGGCATTTCTGCTGCTACTGAAAGAAGGAAGTGCTGTCCAATGTAGTATTATTATTAGCCATGTGCATGCTTATTCCCATGTCCTTGAACCCTACCTGTGGTGCACCTGATTGTTTTCAGGGATTATGAGTATTCCTGTCCTTACTTTGTGTGTCCAGACTGGGACTGGTTTTGAGATGAATTAAACACACATGAGTATGCAGACATAGGATGCGTTTCATCTTGTTCTGTGCTATAGATGAATTCCTTTGTGTGGAAAAAAATTGACTAATCTTTCTATGAATGTTCAATAAAGGAAGGCAACACTTCTACATATATCTATAGAGAACTTATCCATATTTTACTTCGCCCAAAGAATAGAAATATCCATATTGCTGTTATGTCATAGTATCCAGTTTTAGAACATTATTATATTTTTGTGAATTGGCTTTCAATTAACATGTCATTAAAATATGTATCAAAATCTCATTGGGATGATATAAATGACTAGAGAAGGATTTTTGAATATTGATATTTAGAAATTGAGTGACATGTTCAGAGAGAAGAATAATGTGATCTGCCAAATAATAGCTAATAATTTTAATCTGATTACAAGTAGTATATTATTTATATTTTTAACATTTTTAATTCAATTTTCAATAGAAATGTTTTATAAATTATGAGTGGACTTTCTCTACATGGAAGACTCATAAGTGAAACTAAAGATGTCTGGGGTTGACTGGGCTATACACGTTAATGACTGGGAAGGAAGTGGTTAAGTATAGTGGGTTATGCCATAATAGGATGCAGTATTAGGTAAACATACCAAAGAAAGAAATGAGGGACAACATTGTAGTACAGATGATCTGGTGGAAAAAAAATAATACACACACACACACACACACACACACATATATCTATATCATCTATATCTATATCTATCTTTCTGTCTATCTATCTATCTATCTATCTATCATCTATCTAATCTATCTATCATCTATCTATCTATCATCTATCTATCTATCTATCATCTATCTATCTATCTATCTATCTATCATCATCTATCTATACTGATAGAATAGGAAGAAAGACAAGAATGGGTTTTTTTCCCCCAATAAAAAAATGTAAATATAGTTTTCAACTTTTCCAAGAGTCAGAAAGGAAAATTGACTTTTGTAAATTAGGGAAGGGAATAAAGATCACTGTGATTTGCTAGCAACACAAAATAAGGGCATGCAAATTGATAATATATGAAAATTAATACAAAATTTGGCATTAATATTGCACTCTCCATATAATTTAACTTTTGAAATAAGTAGGTGAAAATTGAATTGTGAGATAAATTAATGCAGTGGTTATAAAGTTTCTCCCTAAAATGCCTTTTAACTATTTTTACAACCTCATTTATGTGTTTAGTAATGAACAGATTGATTGTGGTCACATAACTGGAATACTGAAAGGAAAGTAATCATAATGCACACTCTTTTCCTTTCTTGAACTTACTTCTTTTCCAGGTCTACAAGTTTTAATTCTTCTTACTCTTAGTCTATGCTAGTTTTCTCAATGTACCCATCGAAATATTCTGCCTATTATGAAAGGATTTTTAAAGCTCAACAGGAGTTATTCAGCTCAATGTCAGACATGCAGAGTTAAGTTCCCATCAAAAAGAAACAACAAAAGAATATCACTCTCCTTGGGACACTGGGTAAATGAGTTGGACTGTATATTCTATTATAGCAATCACATAGAGTTGTGGAAAATAATCACATACTATTTCCCCTAAGAATAATGGTTATTAGCACACTGTGAATCCTTAAAGTTTATTTTTGTTCTTTTATATAAATGTTTTATACACTGTTCCATAGACTATAAAATTGGAAGCTATATTTAAAGTTGGCAAAAGATAAATCAAATAATTAGAATTTAATGACAATGATTTCCTTTTTGATATTATTTTTACTCATATTAATAAAGTCAATAACATAACAATTTAATAAAATATTAAACACTAATCAAAAAATGAAATAGGAAGTCATTAACATAAATCTGGCAAAATTCAATTTTCATCTTCACATTAAACACTCAAATGCATATTTCTTGCTCTTGGTTGCCTTAATTGTAAGTGCTTAACAAAATACCATCTTAGAAAAATGAATATATATATTTTTATTTTATTTTATTATTTTTGATAAAATATTAGAACAGCTAATGGTAATTGAATGTAATTTGTGTATTTCAGATGAAGGCAGTGTTTTCAGTAGATATTTGTCTATTTAAAAGCAAATAAAGACATGATCAAATGTTCAAGGACAAAGCACCTTTTAAAGTAGTTTTCAAATATTGATGATACTTCTTTCAGAATGTGCCAGATTAAACAGTAGCCTCATGAAAAGACCTCTTTGCCTTTCTGCTTACTTCTCTAGCTATTTTTAATACTCTTTAAACAATATTTGTGGTAAAATACTTAACATAAGGTCTACTCTCTTAATAAATGTTTAATTGGAAAATACATTATTGTTGACAAAAACAATGTAATGTTTTTGATATTTCACTCATACTAATAAATTCAAATTACTGTTTATATCAGGTGACTTCAAGAATATCTGTCTGAACTATGGGCAGTGAACATATAATGCAATATACATGTATATGACTTACTGTTGAATTGTACACTTGAAACTTACTAGATTTAATTAACCAATGTCACCATAATAAATAAATCGGGGGAAAAGCCCCCCCCCCAAAGAAAAAAAAATAGTGTCTGAGATTCTCTTTTCTTATTTTAGCTTTATGTTAATGATTCGCACAAAATTATTGTATTCTCTCTGCTCAACCTTATACTTTATTACTCACCAAAACAAATCCATTATTATAGTTTCATGTATTTCTCTTCACCATACACTTTCTGCTAACATTTACCTTCTTTTTGCTAAGGCAGGTTTCCCCATCTGAATAAACTGTTTCCATCACCTATCTGTACCTCTCCACACCCCTGTTTAAATCACATGTACTTTTAGAAGGTAGTTTAAATTTAATTTTTTATTAAATCTTTATTATTTACTGTAATGCCTATAAGTATGTTATCTCTGAAATATTATAATCTGTAACAGATTTAAATATTGTTCTATGTAGTACAACACAGCGCTGCCTTCGTTATCTTTCTCACTCCTTTGTGCTTTTCCTCCCACCCTCTCATCTGTAAAATTGAAAATACTATTTTTTGTCCACCTTCACACCTATCCCCCTCCTGCCTGCTTCTTCTTTCCTTCCCTCCCTTCCTTCCTCCCTTTCTTCCTTCCTTTTTTTTTATTTTGGTCTCTCAATATATTTAAAAGTTTTTAATGAAAGGAATCAAATATGATTATTGGTTGTTCTTATGAATTTCCCATTAAATAAGCACAAAATTGATAAGTCATCACCAACTTCTAGTTAAGGAAAATGTGGCATTTATTTTCATCATAAAATATCGACATTTTTGACTTATTCCATGTAATATGTATTCTCTCCTAAGCTAGACCTTAACATTTTTAGAAGTTGTGAGAACTATGCTTTAATAATTGAAAACATTTTACACCTACAAATACAGAGATTTAAATTTAAATTTAAAGTCAAAATTGTTTATTTAGGAAAATACAGAAACAAACTAAAAATATTTGGGTTGATACCTTACACACAAACACCATTTTGTGACTTGAACTTATTGGTGTACATGTGGTTTACTGTAGTTCTGAAGACCTGAACTACATGCTGCACTAACAGGAGAGACATCTCTAGGATAAATTTTCCATGTTAGCACATTATATTTCCCTGAGAGAAATGTTTCAATTCAAGTGTAGATTTCGAATTTCACATTTATATTATATTTCATTTTTTAGGAGAGATGTAAATGTGTGCTTTTCTAAGTAGAAGTTTGTAAGGTTGTGAGAATGATTCTAGACTATATTATAACAGGTGTAAGCATCTTTGAGCTATTAAAGCTGCAAATTTTTTGGTATCCTACCCATCAAGAAGAGGGAACTACCTTCTCCATCCATGCATTTGGTTTGGCTGGCCTATATCTGCTTTAGCCAAAGAATATGGTGAAAATGACACTATGCCCATTCAGGCACTAAAGAGAACTGGTACCTTCTACCTTGCTCACTTGCAGCTTTAAGTCACCATGTTAGTCTTATTACCTTGCTGGAGAGATGATGTAGAGAGGCCCTAGACTCTGTGATTACTATAATAAGAGCTCTAATGGAAAAAGTGGTCCATATGAAAGAACAAATGGATAATGAAAGTGGAAAAATGGAAATTTTAATGAAGGATCAAAAGATGCTAGCAATCGATAATACTTAGCAGAAATTAAGAATGCTTTTGATTGGCTCATCAATAGACTGGAGGTAGCCAAGAAAAATATCAGTGAGCTTGAAGCTTCCAAAACTGAAGTGCAAAGAGCAAAAAGAATGAATATCTAAGAACTTTGGGACAATTTCAAAAAGTATAACATGCGTAATGAGAATACCAGAGGGGGAAAGGTAAATGGGAAGAAATACTGAAGCAATAATGCCTGAGAATTTTCCAGAATAAACAATAATTGCTAATTCACAGGCAAAAACAGGATAAATACCCAAAATCTTATAATTAGGAAAAATTAAACTGAAGAAAAGCAAAGACAAACAGAAAATCTTGAAAGAAGAGAAAAAACAATAACAAAAACTTAGAGAGTTTCAAGGAAAACAATCCTAATTTTCATTATATCTTCTCTTTACTATTAGCTAATTCATTAAAAAGATTACATCTCAACATCTTAATTTTGAAATATTTCATTACTTTGAAGAATTTTTTCTGAACTTAATTAATTTTTTACTAAATGATTTATGACTTTACATAGTGATAAAACGAACTATGTCGATGAAGTAGCTTGAGATTTTTTTATAATTTTAAGAGTGAATTAAGAACTAGATTTCTCAATCTCCAAAGAATGAAACACACTGTAAAGTGTTTGAGTTATCCCTGGCACCTTCTAAGTCACTGATGTAATATTCCATCTTTTAAGATTTGAGATATAATCTGTTAAATCCAAGAAGTGTTTTTTTTTAATTAGGATTCTTCATAAAGTAGTTGACATAATAGTTTCTCTATTTTAGAACTTCCAACCATTCTTAGATATAATTCAAAATGTAGTAATATATTTTACTCCAAATAACACAATTACTATGTGACATTAATGTTCAACTAGACTATTAACAATTTTATAATTCTATATATTCTATTTATAATTTCTATATTTCAGAACTACAAGTCTCAGTTCACAAATGTAGATGTATACGAATATTGTTTATTCTTATGCTTAAAGACCCTAAACCTTACCCTAAGCCCCACACCTTATTTGCAAGGTATGTTCAGGTTATTGGTTCTTACATGCCCTGACAAAATATAAAGGATATTCCTCTTGTCATAGATTATTTGTTCACATTCCTTACCTTTGAGACTCCTATGATGAATGATGAAATTACTCTCATGCTCAGCATCTCTGCTGCTAAAACACTACTCTTGGAGTTCACAAGATTTTGGTGAGGAGATCTGGCTTCTGACATGGATCTCTCTGCCCCACCAGCTCTTAGACTAGATGAGTCCTGCTGAATAGAAAGCAGTATTGGACCCTTTATGCTTTAAGCAACTGGAGCTCAATTTTCTTAGCCTCAGGAAATCCCTCCTAAGTATCTTGTTGATCACTGAAGTCAAGGCCCTCTAATTTTTCTGTCTCTGGGGTATCTAGTAAAATCTCCTGAAGACATGAAGGCATTTATAAAAGAAGAAAGGGTAAGTGTTAATTCAGCAACTTCTGCTTTGGGGCTTGAATCAGAAATTGTCTCCAAGGATAGAAAGAAAACAAAGCAACATAAAACAACAAAATAAAACAGCCAAAGAAAGCAGGGAGATGTTTCTGGTTGTCTACTTGACATTAGAGAGACATTTAATATATTAGTAAGTTTTCTTAACCTAGTATTTATTCTTCTAATGATTAGTTGGGTGATAAAATAATACCTTTTTTTGGTCTTTACTCTTTTAACATACAATATTTGTTGCAACACTAATAGATCTGAAGCAAATTCACAGACAGAAAATATAGTAATTAATTATAATATATTAATTATATTTATACATATGTATATACTTGCACCACATACACACACATATGCATAGCGAAACTTCTCTAATATCTGAATTTGAAATTATATTTGGTTCTGAAAAGAAAAAAATGGTTCTTACTATTTTGGAAATTGTAAAATCTTATCAT
Organism: Cynopterus sphinx; assembly: GCA_030015415.1. NCBI lineage: Eukaryota > Metazoa > Chordata > Mammalia > Chiroptera > Pteropodidae > Cynopterus > Cynopterus sphinx. The sequence goes on along the minus strand of CM057379.1, from coordinate 48,323,173 downwards.
TTTTTAAAAATATCTTTGCCTCTGTCTTTTTTTCTCCTCTGCAAAGTTGTATGACATTTAGAGCATCATAACTGCAAATTACAATGATTTTGAATTTCAGAATGTCATTTTCTTTAAATGTACAGAGGCACTTGATATCTGGATCTCTGTTGTAAGCTCCTTTATAATTGTCATATGTGTCTCTTTATTTGGAATATGTTCACATTATGAAGTCTGATATTAAAGAGACAGCATAGAGTGAGAAAAGTGCAAGGTTTGAAATCAAAATTGAGTTTGAGTTCTGGCTATAGATTTTTTTAGTTGAATTTTTAATTAGGCAAATTAATAGACTCTCAAGACCAGTGTTATTATCAGTCTACCTTTAAAAGAGATGATATATTCAAATAGTTAGAACAGTTTCTGGCATATAGTAGGTTCCATGTCTTGAGTATATGTTATTTCGTGAGAAATTAATCTCATATAAAAAGAAAACACTTGTAAAAGGTGCCTTATTTTTCTTTTATGTCTAATGTCTGATTTCCATTATTCTCATGAGTATGTGTTTTGAGTAAGTAATGAATAAAAAAGTCATTTTGATGTAGGATGGGATGAATACCCCCCAAGGGAGCACTCAAGTCCTGCACTGAGAGAGAGGGTTAAGATCTATTAATGCACTCAGGAAAGAATTTAAGCACATGCCAGAGTTAGAGATGAAAGAGAAGTTTATTAGAGGAGTAACACTATATAGACAGAGCATAGTCTCCTCTCAGAGACATAGAATGAGAGAGACAAACACTAAGTGTTCAACAAATTCATTTTATATGTCATTCTTAGGTTTTATGAAATACAGTTTAAAGACTTTACCTGTTTTCCTTTGATGGTGTAGGTACCAACATGCAATGTGTGCTAGCAATCTTAGCCTTTGTTCTGTAGGTTCCCCAAAGGAAATGAATGGTTAAATTTATTTTGTGTAAGGAACAACATAAAGACTGTTTTCCTGTCCTTTTTTCAGTATGGGTCAGTGGTTTGCTAGTAATCCCAAAGGAATCTTCCTTTGTTCTGTAGGCTTCCTGTGGTCTGGCAGCAGGACATTTCAGGCTCTGAATACAGTTTATCAATTTATGTAGTTCTCTTGCCTCTTCCCTACATTAATTTGATTTTTTAGTATTTATTCATGGAGTCAACTGGCAATAGTAAAAAGCTATCAGGCCTAATTATTCTCTGTTTAAGTCTGTATGTAAATTTCTCATACAGTCTTTTATCTTTTACATCTTTATTACCTATTAATTTTACATGCTAATTATTATCATTCAGACATATCAGATAGTTTATTCTAAAGAAGTTTTAAGATATTCAAGATATGACATAATTTGATTTCTCATTTTCTGAATCAGAAATTTCAATTGGCTTTCTAGTTATTCTATGTTGAAACCAGTTAACAACTGTTCCTCAAACAAATGCAAATAGTTGGAAAATAACCTTGATCTAAAAAGACAGATTAGCAGATTTAAGAACCTCCACAAATTGTTCAACCATTGGTATTGTCTTCAAAAGACAATGTGGTCCTTGTTAAAGGAAAGTTTACTAAAAAATTTACCCAGTGTTTATGGACATGGAGTCTGAGCCAGACTACCTAGGTCCATGTCCTGGCTCCATTTACTGTTCGTTGTGGGCTAATTACTCACATCTCTGCACCTACTAGTTTTAAAGTAATTATAGTATAGAATCTGGCATAGAGTAAATATTCAGCATGTATTTTCTGTTGTTGTTCTGGATAAATATAATCTCTTGCGTATCATATCATTTGTTAAGCAGACTAATTTTAACTAATTGTACATTTCCCCTGACAAATAAAGATAAATCATCCTGGTTTGTTAATTTGGAAATTACATCTTAGTCTAACATTTCTTTTAAGTAGCAAATATAATTTTGCCTTTTAAAATCATTCTCTAAATCTTTGTATTTATGTTAAGGACATCCGTTTCAGCTCTTGATGGAATAGTAATTATTTTTTAACATAAATTTATAATTGCTAAAAAGAATATATAAATTTTAAAAAGCTTTTTTTTCTGATTAAACATTGGATTTTAAGCTTTTTAATGTATGTTATATTTGCCTTCAGAATAAAGTACAGAGAGCTTAAAAATCCCGAAAAAAGAAAAATACTGGATACAATTTTTATAGCAGATATGTATTACATTTCACTGTGAATGAGACTTTTCATCACATATTTTATTCCTAATTTTAAGTTACTAATGGTATAATTCCAACTTTGCAGTGTTTGAATATTTCTAGACATGACAGGCAATGTTCATAATGTATAACTCTACTCCTGAAAAATAATCCTTAGATCAATTGCAGGATAAAGTGAGAATCATAGACATAAACAGTGGGGTACATCATTTCAACCATACAGACTAGTAACATTTGTCACACTGGTCACATGCTTCAGTAACCTTTTATTGCATTGTTAAATATAAAACACATCTTTCCTTGCTTTTCAATTTGTTTTTCTCTCTGCTTTTTAGAGTCTTTTTATCCCCCATTCTTGTATCCTAATTCTCCTCTTTTTGGTCTTGGCCAATGCTTTCTTTTCATACAGGCCTAATTTTACTAAAAAGTGGGGAAAAAAGCTTTTTAAATATGGGGACTCCTAAAAGACTTTTTATATGATATAAATGGCTATATTTTCTATCACATAAGTTCTTAGGGGTGTCACCTTGAATATTCCTTCAAGTAATAAAGAACCTCAAAGTGAAACTATGCATTTTGTCTGACAGGATGCCCCATCTGCTTTAATATAATAAAGTATTTGGAATTTGCAGTTAATACTACTGGGGAAAGATATACTAGAAAACTAAATCTGTAAGTTATTTTTACTAGGTATAAAATAATGAAAACATAACTTGGTTCTGAAAAATTATATAGTCTCATTGAAATCATTGAAATTAATAAATTAATAAAAACTAAGATGTTATTTATTACTTACTATGTATAATTTAAAATTACATGGTGCAGTTGAATTGCTTTTTAACAAGTTATATTTGCATACTAAATGAAGCATAGATTTCTTTATAATTAAATATAAGTACTAATTTATGTTTTAATTACTACAAGTCATCTCAGTTAGCAGGAAAATGCAGTATTCCCTGATAAATAACTATTAGCTTCTGTAGATATGTTATTCTTTAATTTGCTTGCAATAAAAAAAAAAATGACTTTTTTCCATTCCAAATAAGACTGATGAGTCATGATTTGGAAACTCTCTTTTGTGTAGCAGGTACTTGTAAATATTTACCATTATCTTAGAAATATTTTGCTATATTTAAAGATATTCATTAATTTAATTGTTGAAATAGAGAATAGCTTCCATGTTAATTTATAGATTCTATCCCCTGAGGTATCGACAAATATGCCAAATCTCATCAGTTTTATTTCTGATTATAAATAAGTTGATATGGCCATAATCTAATTTATTGCTCTATCAGGAGTGTCAACTTTACTATAGACTATTTGTTCTAATGGGAATGGATTTTTGTTTCTTGTCTATCGGTAAAAATTGTGCTAACTTTAAAAGAATTAGTAGAAGGTAATTGGAAAGCAAAACCCCAATTAACTCCAATTATATAATTTTACTTTATATTTTTATTATTGTAGACTATTTTACATAAAATAATATTAATTTATAATTATTCATATATAAAATGTATTTAAATGTACATTTATAATAATTGAGAGGAAAGAAGAAGTACTAGCATCGCTTGAGAGTTTAAGATTTGTTTCTTTCTCATTGAGATTAGACTATATTAGTTCTGGGTCTGTGGTCCTGAAAGCAGAAATAAATAAAAAGATGTTTGCTTAATTTTAATACTCTTTGTCTTCTAAAGTTGTATTTTTACATTCCAAAAATGGAGGTGATTGCAAATCAGATTTTAATTTTTGCTAAGTAACAGAAAATTGAGTTAATTGTAAGTAGACTTAGAAAGGACACAGAACATCTATTCTACTTCAGTTATCTAAATATTGAAAAAATGTATGTGTGTTGGTCAAATAAGCATCTTTAATTGCCACTCAAATTTATAAAACAAATCCCTAATTATATGTAATTTATGTAATATAAATTGTTTTATTCACTTTACAAACATCACATATGCTAGTATATGTATGTATTATTGCATACATCCATGAGATTGGAATTTTAACACCTACCATGTTAAAGATTATGAATGTATAACATACCTACTCACTATATTTGTAAAGGTATTTTAATTTTTTATAAAACACATTTGACCTTTCAAGTCTTCTTCACTAATTTCCTTTATTTTTTCTATATTCTATATGAACCCTCAATAAGAACTTTATCCCTCTTAAAATGTATTCCTTGTTTGAAACATAGTATCATTTTTGTAATTTATATACATTGCCAAAGCTTCATATCTTGAAAGTTTATATATTTATACTCTTCCAATGACTTTGCTAAGATTCCACACTTATGTTTTAGACTTATTTTATGCTTGCTTTATGGAATATAGAAATACAGTATGTACTATTTATATTTATTGTATTTATATTTATAATTAATTTCCTGGATTTTAGTAAAGAAAATTTTAATAAAGAGAATGTCAGAAGTGTAAAGGTACTTCTAAAAATCGCATGCCAAAAGCCCAAAGCTAATAAGAAACAAATACTCAGAAGCTTGACTTTTGAATAAAATGCATCTCTCAAATTTGTGTTTCCAGAATGAGAACGGAACTAGAGTGTAATAGTTGAAGCTAACTGGCTCTAAAACCTTTTCTCAATGTGCTAGCTTAAATTTCTTCTCATTGAAGAATATTATAAACATATTTTCTTCATTAATATTTTAAAATCATTCTCATAGTGCACATGTCTATTTAAATTCTACAAAATGTAATGCATCTTGTATATTTGTTATTTTATAAGCAATTTTCATAAAAATTTCAAACACTGGGGACTGACTTAAACTATTTGCTTAGCAAGAATTTGTAGTCTACTTAGTAAACCTTAAATAAGTATCTAAAATTTATTAAGTAATTGGTAACATCACTTGGTATTGAAAGAAAAATTTTGATCATAGTTCAGAGCCACGTTTAATTTTGATGTTAAGAGAGAAAATAGATTTGTGACTATGAAAAGAGGTAGTGTTTACATAAGTTCCCTCTTATATGTTATGTTCAAATCAGTTTCATTCCATTCTCTATTACAACGTGCATTAAGATTTAGTTTGCAAAGGTAGTGTGCTACATATTGTTGGTAAAACTATTAATCAAAAAGGGTAATACTATTAATTGTTTTTTTTTTCTGTAAAATCAGAGAAATAAACACCTGAACAAGTAGAAATTCATAATAAATTACTTCATACATATGTGCAATATGTAGAAAGTGCTATGGAAACACAAAATAAGCAAAGCATTAATTTTTTAGTGGTAGGACAATGAAGATTTTAAAGAAACTTATGAATTGGAAGATATGTTTCTTTTGAAGTGAAAACGTTGATGTTGATGATAGTGACAGAGCTGGTGGATGGAATTCCACAAGAAGAAATGATCATGAGGTAAAGTGATGTGCTGTAAAATGTTTTCAGGTATGACAATGATAGTAAAACCTTTTCAGAAGGAGAATTTTTTGACATTTAAAAGGATGTCAGGGAGTAGAAAAGCATGAAAGCAGGGAGATAACCTAAAAGACTATTTTAATATTTTCTACCTCTGTAAATTACAGTAAAACTTTTAGAAGGTCATCATATTTCTATACTACTAATATAACTAAGGAAAATAGTCTAGAAAAAAATTTTTAATGAAATTTTATACCAATCTAAAATTAATCAGATGTCATCTGTATCCTAATGGAAACGTGTTAATAGCATTTTTATGAGTGATTTCTTCATTGATTATCAAAAATTATCTATGTAAGTTATGAGTGTTTTTAAGCAGTGTAATGTGATGATGTATCTGATCATTGATGAATTTTCTGTCGATAATTAATTAGAGTTGATTAAGAAAACTCATCCCCAGATCTATGGTTCTGTACTATATTTAGGAATCACAGAACAAAAGAGATGTTTTAGAAAATCTCTAAATCCTAGGAATTTAAATTCTTTGATAAATGCTTTTGGTATGCAGAGACATTTTCTCTTAAGAAACTTGGGTGGTGGTAATTACTATCTTCTACCTGAAGGAAAGAGTTGAATTAATTTTCATCTAAAAGAATATTAAAATATTTGAGTCTTTTTTTAACAGTATTCACCTTTTTGTTTTGTTTCCAGATAAGGTTATATATAAAGCTATAAACATCATCATTTTTAAATACATTGTATACAATACTATGTATTGTGGCAAATGTTAAGAAGAATTTCACAAAAAAATGAGTTGATCACAAAGTAGAGTCAAAAAGGAAAGCTGTATGACCTGTTGTGAGTATAAGAATATGGCTCAAAGTGTCTGATTCACTGTTTCCCATCACAGAAAAATTATGTGTGACATAATATAAACCCACATTTATGTTTATGCTATGGAATATAAAAAATAAATGTTTTAGCCCATAACAATAATTGATGAATGCCAAAAGTCAAGTCAATAACTAATTTGACTCGTTCTATTAGAAAGACAGTTACTTTAAGAAAAATAGCTTTAAAACACCTGTGACTTCATTTAAGAGAATAACATTAAGTACAGTTCCTGGAACTATGCTATCTTTATAAATTATTCTTGTTTATCCCAATTTACAATCAATATTAATTGATAATGCATGCTGTTTTTTGTTTTAGAAGGTAATTTCAGTATATAAGAGAAATGAGCTTTTATCTCTTGGAATTTGTCCTTGGAGTAAGCTTCTCTGTACAGCCTCTTAAAATTCAGCTAAGGCCTTGTGTGTACATGAAGAAGCTGTGTTTTATTTTTCTAAGTGGTATTCATCTTTCTAATTATTTCATTATAGTCAATGCTCAGATCTTTAAGTAATGTCATATATTAATCTTTTCCCAATTTCAGTCTACCAATTTGCTGTAACTTATATTGGAGTCAAATTATAAGAATAGTTTTATGTATTTTCTTATTGGAAAATTTTATTTCATTTTGATTCATTCTCCTGTGTTAAAATCAGAATCAAAGGCCACAATCCTGTGTACATGTTTATTACTTTCAAAGACCACAATTCTGTGTACATGTTTATTAACTTTATTTCATTTTCTGGTCTGCTATTATGTTCATTTTACTATATGGTTCTTATTCTTTCTTCTTGGTCTTATATTGACAAGTATTAGTTTTTCTTTCTTTTACCTTTTCTTCTCTTCCCCAGGTGGTTTTGCACAGGTATATAATTACTACGTCCACTTCAATCTGTTTTAAGATGTTACACATTTCAAAATGATTAGTGCCTCACAGATCTTCCTAGAGTCATGTGATGCTTGATGAGACAGGTTATAAAATATACATCGTCATAAATAGAAACAGAAAAAAAAAATGTCTCAAAAGATGTATTCTTAGAGAGATAAAATAAACACACACACACACACACACATACATACACACACACACACAAGTAGAGAGATATTTAATTTTGGCCCTTAGAATTTGTGGATAGAATTGGTGTTAGAAGGGAATTGATATCAAGAAAAACAGCCATCTGTCTTAGCGGAAGTAGTAAAACAACTAAGTTGTACAAGGCAGAGTCAGTGGTTCCCAAAAGTGATTACTAGAGGGTGATTCTGAAGAATGCATGGTAGGGGTGATCATAGCCTCAGAAGAAATGATTGTGCCTTTGTCTGCTGGAGTTATAGCACTGTCACCGGGGAGACCTTCATTGTTTTAGGGATTTGGACCCCCTTTGGCTTGAGAGACAAGTGAGGATGAGGGCCAGCAAAAGCATAGGTCTTCTTAGTGGCCCTCCAGCGCTCACTGCGAGCTAGTTAGGTATTTTTAACTCTTTTATTTCTTTGAAAATATTTTTGACTTATTTTGAATTCTTGTCCAGATAACTTTATCCATTCTTTTTTTTTTTTCTTGTTCTTCTACTTTATGATGTCTTTCTGCATGGTGATTGCATTCCTTGATATTCCATTATCTTTTGTGTGGGTTAATATTCTCTTGGAAGCATCATCTGTCTTATTTAATCATATTTACTTGGGTTGGCAGATGAAAACCCATATCCCAATTTGTCTCTTGATGAATTGATGCCTATGTATATACTGAGGAGATAGGGAAATATCCTCAAACAAGAAGTCTGATATTGTATTCTGGACTGAAAAACTCATTTGGTTCTACAGGTAGTTCTGTCCCTCAAGGGATCTCTCTATATCATCGCTCAAAACAATGCTGTTTCTGTAAAGCTTACTATCCGTGATTATAATCACTTATCTCACAGAGTGAAAAGGAAAGAGGTAAGAAGGAGTAGATCAGTGACATGCTTATTTACCTTTACCTCTTGTTTTCTATTTCCTATGCTGAGATTTTTTAAAAAAATTATTTTATATAATGTTATTTTTCTAGCTGCATCTGGGTTGATTCTGAACTAAGGTTGTTGTGCTATGTTTTGTTTTCATGAAAGTATAAGGAAAGGAAAAGAGTATAGTTTAAAAGTCCCTAGTCCCTGTCTCTGGCATCTGCTCTGTTTTCACTTGAGGCTGCCATTCTACCTACCCAGACATCTGACCTAATCACTATGTATCTGTCTCCCAAAGTGGATTTCAGGGATTTATCAATTATCTCTTTCTTCTGTTGGATCTCTGGGCTCTAACACCTACTTAATATATTATAAAAGGGGATAGTATATGTGATTTTTGTCCATTCATCATTGAATTATAGAATAAGATTTTAATGTCTTTGTGTTTTTTGTATATACAATCTGTTCCTATTAATTATTGCTGTCCCTGGGATCTGTTTGATTTAATTTTAGATTCCCATAAAAAGATGAAACCAATTGAACATAAATTTTACTAAAGTCCTCAGGCCACCAGTCCAGTGGCAGATTACATTCCTCTATCTGGGAAGCTTTGATAACTTATCCCCAGAAACTTATACCTTGATTATTACAAAATGACTATAAAGTAAATAATTCATTGGATTAAACCTATACTACATCCTTTATTGTTCTTCTCAAGAACATGAATGTTTAAATTATTTCATATGAAACATTTAACATAATGCTGCATTTAAAATGTACTCTAATACCAGATATTTCACTGCATAACTTCTTTATCAGCAATATGAGCAAAGGTAGAAGCTATCTACAGTTCTCTTTGATATGTTCAAGGAGCCATGTAGATAGTCTTTCTGTTATTCATGACAATCACTATCTTCAGGGGATTGGGACTTTTGGGGGTCAAGGCAGAATGAAATTGGAGTGGAAGGTGACTACTCGAATTTTTATTTTTTTCTTCTGCAGAATATGTAACTACTCTAGGAAACTGCAGGGATAACAAAGGAATCAATAGAAGTAAAAAAAGTGAAGTGAGAGAAACATATTTTTTTCTCCTCCCATTTTATGTGGATGAGTAAAAGAACAACTGCTACATTTATTACATTATAATCAAGCCAGTACAGTTGAGGGAATATTTCCTTGCTCAATAGAAACTTCCTGTAATATTCCTGAAAATGATCTTTTCTGTGACGGTAGCTTGAATTTAATGGAATAGATTTTAAAAATCCATAAGCCTGTCATTCAAAATGATAGAAATGTTCATTGGAAACTAGATCAATCATTTCCCCATATTGACAGTGGAACCTGGAACCCTGCTTTCCTCCTGTTATTTTTAAGATGAGTTAAATCCATCTGGTTATTTTAGGTTTATAAATTTTTCCAAATATACCATGTTTTATATTAAATAAGAAGATGCTAGCGATCTATGTGCCTGTGTCCTGTATTAAAGTTTGTTTATCTTTCAATTTCTAAGTCATAATGACACAGCTGATGCAGCTCTTTGTTAAGATACCTAGAGTTAGGAGGAAAGGGTACTCTAAAGACAATATTTGTCTCTTGTCAATAGAACTAACTCTCCATACTTTCATTGGTTCAAGGCTCATGGGCAGAAAGGCCTTGGTCTTTGTAGTATATTGTCATTGAAAATTAGAGGGTGCTGCTCTCTGAAGGGTGATGGAGTTATCACAGACATTTCAGTTATATATATTTAGTTCAAGAAAAAAAACACTTTGAAAAACATATAATTACATTTTTAAATATCATCACTTGTATTAAATATATGAGAAAAGTTCACTTTTTCTTTATTTAAAGGGCTCGGTGTCAAAACAACTATACCGTTTAATATGTTCTGAGATTATATATCCTGAGGCTACTTTGTTTCCGGGAGGTTAATTTTATTATTATAGATCGCTTCTCAATTTACTCTGACTCAAAGTGACTCTTTAGTTGCATTTCTGAGGACTTTTCTTTGCCTTTTTATGGTTAAGTCTGCTTTGTTTCAATGATGTCATATGATATACACAATAAATTATATTTTACTTTGAATTTATTATACAAAAATATTTTTGTCCTAAATTTGTTATACAGAAATATCTTAAAACATCTTTGTTTATCTTACCTAATGGGATAAACAAAGGTATACAGCTATACATTCCTACCATTGCCCTGGTAATTTAATTCCTTTTCAAATGAAACAGTGTATTTATTTAAAATGTTTATATAACCTTTTAAAATATATATATAAAATAGGGATAATCAAAATATCTCACGAATGAATATGTTTTTAGCAGCAAGATATTTAAACACTCTTAAATCAAAAATAATACCTATGATATTAACTTGCCTTATAATTTAGAAACTTAACTTTTCTAGTTACAAAATGGAATGTAATACTCTTAAGGTAAATAAATATGAGATCAAGAGCACCTTGAATATTTGTCTTGGGTGCTCTCTGGGTTTGCCAGTCAGATTATTATGAACTTGTGAGAAAAAATATGCTTAAGGTTGACATTTACATTTCTATCTTAGTTATGTCAGATAACCAAGCCATTATGAAGCCATTTAAAATGAATTCATTTTTACTTTTATTCAATTAAGATATACTCAATTGAATAATTTTGTAGCTCTTTGGTAAGAGGGAGTTTTCAAATGTGTTCACTAAATTAACAGTAAAGGAAAATTTGATAGTAAAGGTAGTAGTGTTCATTCATCTTTTCTCAAAGTCTTCATAACAAAGTACAATCCCACCTACCTTCTAAGATGTTTAAATAAGCTTGAGATATTTTAAATTCTTAACAAATAATTTCTGACTAACAATGAAGAAAGGAAAGTGAGCTAACTTTTTTTGTGATACTTTCTACCTTTATAATCCAAAGTATTCACAAAAACTAGCTAAGATTTGCAGCTGATACCATAGCTTCAAGTACTTAAAAGTTATTTATATTTTTCAAAAATGTCAAAAAATGATACCAAGACCTGACCAGAACATAAACGAAGACCATTACGAATAGTCTCATAAACATGTATGAAAATCCTTAACAAGCTAGTAGCAGATCAAGTATAACAACATATAAAAAATTAATACTTTATACAAGTGGGTTTTAGTGCAAGAATGCAATGTTACTTTAACATTTGAAAATCATTCAATGTAATTTACAGCATTAATATAACAAAAAATCACATTATCATTTCATTAGTTGCAGATATAACCTTTGACTAATAAATTACTTATTTATGATAAGAAGCTCTGAGCAAACTTGCAGAAGAAGAAAGTGTCTTTAACTTGATAAAGAGCATCTACTAAAAAAACCCTGCAGGTATGATCATATTTAATGGTGAGCTGCTGAATGTATTTCTACCTCCACCCAACCCCCATAGTCGGGGCAAGGATGTGAACTTTCACAACTCCTATTTAATATTATATTGGAGAGAAGAAATATAGGGCACTAAGATTTAAAAGGAAGAAGCAAAATTGTCTTTATTTACAATGTTATGGTTACATAGAAAATTCAAATGTATCTAATGTAGAACTAGAGGAATTAACAAGTCTACAAGATACAAGGTCAGTGTACAAAAATAATTGTACTCCTAGGTTACTATGTTAAGAACAAATTTTGTTTGAGAAAAAATTATATACTTTTAGCTTATTAAGAACTAAATTATATTGAAAATGCTCTCATATATTCTTTACAGAAGTAAAAGCTTTTGTGAAACAATCTAGTACACTGATGTCAAATGTTAATAGCAATCACTTTCTTAAGATAGTTAAAACACTATTTACCATTAGACTAAACCTTAGTTTAAAACTAGAAATTATTTAAAGTTCATTATAGTAAACAAAAGTAGCTAATTTTCTATTAGTTTATAATTGTCTCATAAACTATAATTACATTTAAGAGTAGAAAACAGTGTACAGCAGTGTTTATGGAAATCAGATAAAATTCTCAAGAACATCAGAAATATCACTCTTGGTGAAGTTGTAGTGTTCTCTATACTATTACAATAATTAGAGATTACCACAATGATTAAAATTATCCACTCCAAACTGAGTAATTCTTCTAAATAAAGAATATTGCCATACATAAGATCACAGCTATTTAACCATAAACAATGTTTTTCTTCTCTAGTATATAAATTCATTAAAGTCAACTTTTCTACAAACTAGGTATTTTGCTTTTTTTTCATGACTCTTGCTACTTGATTAATATTCTAAGGATATGAATTTGGGTGAATGCACTGGGAGATTTTTAGTTGAGATTAAATTCTTATAGAATAATTAGTTAAAGCATTTTTTGACTCTCCTTTTATTTTGTCTTCTCTTACCCAGTGTTATCATTCAATTTTTAATTTCTCTTATCCTTTCTTTTTCTTTTTTTGTATATATTTCTCTGCATATAGTGTATTGTATGTATTATAGTGTGTAAGTTACTAAGGAATTCATGAATCCTGATCTACATCATATACTTTGAAAGCACTTTCTTGTTTGTTGTTATTATTTTTTTTATAACTTTTAAAAAGATTTTAGATATGGAACACCTAGCAATAAGCCATTTAGACTGAGATGTGGTAAAATTCCAAGTTAAGCTCTAGTTTCTTTTAAATTGTTCCAGTCTATGAATTTCCTCCAGCTGCTAATTGATTTCAGCTGCTAATTGATTTCAGTGAATCTAACACTTTTACAAGGAGATTTTTATGTAATATATACATGGGTTAGATCTCACATTAAAGGAAAGTGTCTTGGAAATTGGTATCTGCATTATTTCTCTGTTAGTATCTACATGAAATAGGTTATTTCATGTTTATGAAAAAGGTTATTTTTAAGTAGCTAAATAATGTTTATTTTAAAGCTGTTTCAAGTCAGTTCCTTAAATACCTGTTACATTACAATAAAATATCTAAGTAAGCTTGTTTAAAAGGAAGATGTACTTATAATACGTAAGAGCATTCTCTTCACTTTTGTACTTATTAAACATGCATAATGCTCATAATATAAACATGTACTGGCAATAATCTTTACCCTTGATCTTTTAACCAAAAGACTGAAAAGCAGTTTAACTGGCAGGATAACTGGTGATAATTTTTAAATGCTCATTGTAATAACTATGAGAAAATACTTTCTAGATAAGCTATAGGTCCAGGCTGCCTTTTGGGAAAATGGGTAGTACTTATTTTAATTGTCTGATTGTGAACCCTTCTAATTTATATGTTAAAACCTAACCTCTGAGGTGATGGTATTAGGAGGTAGAGCCCTTGAGAAGTGATTAGGTCATGAGCACAGAACCCTCAGAAGTAGGATTAGTGCCCTTACAAAAGAGGCCCCTGAGTGCTCCCTTGAAACTCCTCTGCCCTGTGATAATGTAAGATGTCTATGACATGGAAGAGGATTATTACCCAATGATGCTGACACCCTGATCTCGGGTTTCTAGCCTCCTAAACTGTGAGAAATCAATTTCTGTTGTTTATAAGCTGCCCAGTCTATGTTATTTTGTTATAGCAGCCTGGACATACTAAGACACTTATGATTATCCTAAAACTGTGGATTTTGGAATAAGGATTTCTGAAAAAAATTTTTTTATATTGTTTGATCTCTCTCCCTATGCAGCCCTCCATTTATTTATTTCTTACCTAATTTATTATTGCCTAACATATTATTTTTTGCCAACTTGCTCTAGCTACAAATTCCAGTACAGTGTTGAATAGTGATAGCAAGAACAGATGCCCTGATCCTAGGAGGAAAGCTAATAGCCTTTAGCCATTAAGTATAATGTTAATTTTGAACATGTCATAGATGTTCTTTATCAGGATGAGTATTGTATTTCTAGTTTGTTGAATATTTCTCTTATGAAAGAATATTGGATTATGTCATATGATTTTTTTCTGTTTATATGGTGATGACCATGTGACTTTTTAGTTTATTCTAGTGATACACACAATTTCAATAATCATTGTTTGGATATTTCTAAAGACCGTTCAACTTACATTTCTAAGATGTAGAAATATGGACTGTAGCATCTGCAGTCTTTGCTTTACTGTTGCCTTCTTTCTTTCATTTCCACAAGATTTCAAAGCAAAATGGATAGGTTGCTCTTACATTTTCTCTTTTTGACTAGTGTTTTGGTTAATTTATTTGCCAATTTGACTGGGCCACAGTTATTTGGTCAAATATTATTATAGGTATTTCTATGAGAGTATTTTTGAATAACATTAACATTTTAATTGGTAAAGTAAAGCAGGTTGCCGTCTATAATGTGGATGGCTTTATCCAATCTTTTTGTGAGCCAACATACAAAATTATATTTTAAAATGAGATTCTCATTCCTTTTGTATCTCTAGTTGTACCTTTCTGGTGTAATTGGATAATTATTGGGTATGTTTTTTCTAATATGTGGATATAAATGTATCCAAATACATATATGCATATATAGATGTGGTTGCACACGCACAAACACATAAACTCACAATTTTTAAAATATTTTTTAGGTATATTCATAGGTATTTAAACTAAATAGCAGGTTTCTAAAAGCCCTATTTGTGATTATTTAACCTTTGCTGAAACGTAAATGATAAAACAACTGTTTTAAAAAAATTATGAATTTACTGAGGAGGTTTTCATTGATTTTTTCCATTGTAGAAAAAGTATAGAATTAAATTTAATTAAATTTGGCCTTAAATATATTATATAACATAGTAATGTATTAAATTTAATATGTGTAATACTATTTGAATTCTCTCATCTAGAGACGTAGTTTATTGAGACAGAAACACTTAGATACTATTACTTTCCCTGAGATTTAGAAAGCCAAAGACTGAGAAAATGGGAGAAAAGGAGGAAGAAAAGTAGACAGGGGAAGGTGGAAGGGAGAGAGGGAGGGAAGAGATAAATATTTAAATGATGCTCTTTGGATGTTTGCCCCTAAGACTCAATAGTAGCTTGCTATTATCTTTTGATATAAAAATAAATTCCTTCAAACAATATGAAACAGACATTCTATATCATTTTTACTGCATTTTACACAGATTGCTTTTACTTCTACATGCTACTGTATTTTTACTCCCCACATAGTATATATCTCACTTCCTTCAAATGCAATTTAAAATATATACTCTACAGAAGATTCATTAGCTTTCAGACAATCTTAATTTTTCTATATCGAGTGGCCTTCAGAATGAAGGCAATTTAAATTTTGTAATTCCAAGTAACTTTATTTGTATATTTTGTTACAGGTGTAATCCAATATAGTGTTTAATATGCATCCCGTTTTTAAACAAAAATTATTCAGTACCTAGAATTAATCATACATCAAGGACATTTTATCAACCTGTATTTTTATGACATTATTGTATTAGTAAATGAAGAAGTCAATGATATGAAAAATGAGCCTAGCCAAGTATATGTTTCTAAACTTTCAAGGTGATATTTAGTTTAAAATTTTTAAATTAAGAAACAATATTAATGCACTAAAATGTACATTTTTTAATTTTATTGTGGCAAGAACACTTAACATGAGATCTACCTTCTCAATAAATTGACTAATAAGTATATAATACAGTACTGTTATCTACAGGCTCAATGTTATACAGCATATTTCTAGAACCTATTCATCTTGCATAACTCAAATTTCTTACTCATTTATTATCAACTCCCTATTTCACTGTCTCCTAAGCCCTGGCAACCCCACAATTCTATGTTTTGCTTCTATGAGTTCAACTATTTTAGATACCATATATAGATTTGAATTATGTGGTATTTGGCCTTCTGTGACTGGCTTATTTCATTTAGCAAAATGTCCTCAAGGTTTATTTATGTTGTTGCATATTGCACAATTTCCTTTTTTAAACTACATAATATTCATTGTATATATACACCCTATTTTTAAAATCCATTCATCTTTAAATGGATATATAGGCTGTTTCCACATCTTAATTATTATGAACAGTGCTAAAATGCACAAATCTTGTGTCAGTTCAATGAATTTTTATATTTGCAAACATTTAGGTAATGACCAAACAGATCAAGATTTATAACAGTCTGCACCCAAAATCTCGTTCTTGCTCCTTCCAGTAAATAAAAACCATTATTCTTCTATTACTACAGATTAGTTTTGCCTATATATAGTCTGCCTATAAATGGAATAAAAATTTGTATTTTCATATTTATTGCTTTTTTCCTTAAAGTCATTGATTTGTCCTTATTTTTTTTTTTCATGTAGTTCTAGGCTGAGTATTTTTTTTTTTATTAAACAAAGCTGTGATAAGTATTTTTTTATTCATAGATTTTTGCTGCAAATTTGTAGTGAATAGTTTCATAGAAGGACAATTTATAGGCCAAGGATATAAAAGTATTTAAGTTTCATGGCATAGGTTTTCAGAATGATTCTATCAATTTATACCCCACTACCAATGTATTTTATGACAGTATATACATACAGATAGATAGATAAATAATTTTTTTTAGTCCTTAAGGTCTTTTCCCTGGTTTTAGGTTGTACAGCACTTATAAGATATAAACTCATTGAAGTTTGTAATTATATCTTCTTTCCTTTTATTTTTCCTATATCACCTTTAAAATATTTAGTACTAAGCACACATTGAATATGTGCTTTTGAATGTCTAAGGCAATAAATAATGGAATACAGTGTGATTTTTAAGGTTGAGTGGCCCTTTAAAAATGAAAGCTAAAATAAGAGTGGATATAACTAAGGCTAAGAAAGATGATTGAAACACAGTCATTTAAAGGATTTAAATTATGTTTTTATCATTCATGACTTTAGATCTCTCTCCTCAGGTAATATCATCTTGTGTGTTCAAACTGTTTTGTTGTTATGGGGAAGTGATTAAAAATTCTACTGAGCTGTGAAACAGTTATCTTGGAGTGGAAAAGCAAGAGATTAGAAAATATTATTGAAGGATTATAAATATCTAATAATGGTAAACTACTTTGTAATTACCTGTATGGAAGTTACAGAATAAAATTACAGCATTAGGATGAACAAAAGACCACACTACACCAACATGTTCTTTTTAAATATAAGCGCTTCCTAAGGACAAATTCAAAGTCATCTTTTTCCCATTATGATGTTTCTGTTTGTAATACATTATTTCCTTTATTTTACTAGCTGATTTTCTAATTTAACTGGTTGAATTAATTAGCATGCTCTTGGAACCTAAAGAATTATAAGACCATTTGATATATTGACAAATTCAATTTAACTTCTATATGTCAATGTTTAGTTTTATTTGTTCTACATTTACTATTAGTTTAGGAAACTGATATTATATGATTTTGATACTTTAATTTTCAAATGATCAAAAAATAATCAAGTATGTATTAAGATACTTCCCATTTGTAATAAATCTCATAGACTAGATAGCTCTAATTTATAGAATATGAGAATGAAGAATATATGAGAGTTTAGAATCAATAATTCACTGCAATTCTGAGCTGATAATTTTCTATCAACCAGAGTTGTTGAGCTTATGTTGATCTTGGTGAACTTTACCTTGTATTTCATACTAATGGACTACTGAACTAAATTACATATTTTATAGATAGAAATATATCTTGTATGTGACATTAAAATCAGTGATAATTAATTTGGTTTTGTATTACCATTTGTTTCCTTGTGCTCTGTTATTTTGTATCAGCTATATTAAATTTATAAATCAGTTTAGAGGACATTTAATCCAGGATTGTGCTTCATATTTATTTACTGTATTTCTTTTTGTATGTTAATTCTTTATCACATTAATACCTCATTTCATTATTTGTTGACGGTCTTCTCTTATTTTTTAATACATGGCATTGCAAAACTATAGCACAGACAATGTGTAACAGTGAGCATTTGGGCATTCAAAGAGCTAAGTCTAGATATAAGTCAAATGTAAGATGTAAAAATGGATAAAAAATATATTCCAAATTACTCCACATTCAAAATTTAGCCTTAGGTTAGTACTGAATATTCAACATGATGAATTAATTTAAAAGAATGAAATGTCGTACCTTTATACCCACAGCCAAATCGTTGATAAGCTTGAAAGCATATAGCTACTTATTCTTGTGTTTTAAAAACATTTTTGCTTTGGGGCTTCTATTCAGGAGTATGAAAAAAAAAAAGGTCAGATGAGAATGCATTTTTAATATACTTTTCCATTTGACTATAGCAGAAGTACATTTTAAAAATTAAAATAGTCCCAAGAAGCATATTTTATCACTGTTTCACTCTCAATTTATAGGGTTGATATGAGTTTGTGTTGTATAGAAATTATTGTTTTACTTTTGCTATACACTGTGAAACAAAATTTGATGAAGTTGAAAGACTTTTATTTTTTAAATTAAGATAAATATATGCAATGATACTTTATCTGTGACCAATGTGATGTTTCTTCCAAATTTAGTATAACAAATTCTGAACTTAAATATGTTTTATATATTATACAGTATAATTCAATGTTATAAAATGTAATACATTTCCTTCCACCACCTGATAGTGATCATCAGTGATCTTTTTTTCATTGTAAAATGACCCAAATTAATTTGGTCAGACAAAGCCATTAGATTTTTCTAGTAGCTAAGACTGACAGAAATGATTAGATACAGGTAAAGATTATGGATTTTCCGGTCTTGCTTTCAGATTTACAAGAAAAATTCTCTGACCAAATTTTGTAACACATATAACATTTCGTGTGTTTGTGGGCAGGTGTAGCTAAACAACCTGCCATTTGATAGGACTTCATGAAGTCCTAGCTCTTTGTTGTTTTGGATTTTATTTTATTAAAATTTACAAAAAAAGCCTAACCATTGGAATTTTTTAAATTACTTGGCCCACTAGATCTTTATACTCTGTCATGCAGAGAAAAAGGGCTTATCTATTTCATGCAATTCATATATTTTTAGTATAATTAATTTCACTCATAAGAATTCTTAATGTTGAATAACAAGCTACTTATTTCAGCAGCGATAATTATTTAGGGTTGTCTCATATAGCAAACAAAAATACAGAATATTCAGTTAAATTTTAAATTCAAATAAGCACAATTTAAAAAATATAACTATGTTCTGTGCAATAGTTGCAGCATACTCACACTAAAAATGTATTCTGTTTTACACAAAATTAGAATTTAGCTGTTTTTCCTGTGTTTTATCTGGCAACTATATACCTATTTCTAACATTCATTATGATATTCAGCAAAGTCTATATCATGGATCATTTATTCATGCAATAAATATTAATTAAATATATATTATTGATAAAGTTCTGTTCTAGGCATTGGAAATATAATCATCAAAAAACAAACAAAAATGCTTTACCCATAGAAATTATGTCCTATTGGGAAAGACTAACAATTAAAATTGTTAAATGCAAATATTAAATAGTAAATTAAAGATAATATCTATGAAGAACAAAAATCAATAAAAAGGGAATTGGAAGTTATGTTGAATTTATTAAAATGAGAACTCGTTACAAGAGAACCTTAATGAGGAAAATGACAGGAGACAATGTATAACAGATTTCTGGACTGGACTTTGAGTGATGGTTATGAGATTAAGAGATAAATATGGCAGGGAGATAGAGGATGAGATAGAAGGAAAACTGAAAATTTATATAATGAATATTCACAAAACAGTGAGTATTTTCATTTTCTTGGCTAACTTATTTTATAATTGTTTTGAATTTTAAGTATATAGCTTGATTTGTTTTTATAAAGGGAGACTAATGTAAAACAGTAGGTGAATATATAAAACATTTCTGTTATCACAGACAATACTCTGTGCCTATTTCTAATCACTCCACCAATTATTTTTTGACTTTGCTGTAGACCTTTCACCATAGGTAAATTCTGCATATTCTTGAACTTTATACGTATATCTACATATCCATATGTAAACAGTGTGTTCTCTTTTATGTCTAGGTTCTTTTGAACAACACAGTGTTCTTAAGATTCATGCATGTTGCTCAGTGCATCAGTCATTTGCTGTTCTCTATTGCTAAGTGGTATTCTATTTTATATGTTCTACTGTTAAAGGACATTTGCTTTAGGCTGTATTCAGGTATGGGAAATTATGAATACAGATGAAATGAACATTCTTTTGAAATATTTTGTTTGTTTTATAAACCCATGCATTTATTTCTCTTGCATATATACCAATTAATAAAGTTGCTAGGTCAAAGTATATGTGTAATTTTAAACTTAATTAGAACACACGATACAGTTTTCTAAATTTATTGTGTACAATTTTATAAGCTGAAAAGCAAGGTGTAAACATTCCATTTGCACTGTATTCTCGTCAACATTTGATTTTATAATTCTTTTTCATAGTAGTCATTCTATATAAGCAGTTTATCATTACTAATGATTTCATTAAAGTATTTTGTGCAATGTATGTTCAGATCTTATGGACACTTGTTGTAGTCTTATTTCCTTTTATATGCCATGATTTTTTAATATTTTGCTGATACGATTGAGTTTAGGTCTACTCTTATGTAATTAGTTTCCTGTATCATATTTTCTTCCTTTTTTGATTATTGTTTGTTTATCCTTTCATTCTTTTTAGTTAATCAAATAACTTCTCTTTTGGTTTTTTAGATTTATTTTTTCTTCTAAATTATAAATTCCACAAAATATTGGTATTTGTTGTTTTCAACAGACAGTAAACTTTACAACATATTTTCAAATGTTTTTAAATTGGTTCACACTATTACCCTATTTAATATTCTTTTGTTCTCTTTTAAAGTGTAAATTCATACTTCAACTCGTTTTTATCTTCCTTTATTCTGAAGAACTTCTTTTATCATTTTTTTTTGCATTACCAGTCTGCAATTTTTGAACAAAACAAAAATTTCTTTGTTATTATTCCATCTTTAGAGAGTTTTTTTTTACTCTGGCTGGAGATTATAGGTTATTATTTTTTTCTTGTGCCTAATTTATTTTTTCATACTTTAAAGATATCTTTCCATCATCTTTTGGTTTTCATTTTTTCTAACAAAAAGTTGGTTATCATTTTTATTACTGTATCTTTAAATATAATGTGTTATTTTGTTTCTAGATGCTCTTAAGATATTCTGATTATCTTTGGTTTTCAACAGTTTTTACTATAATGTTCTTGCTTGGATTTTGCTGACTTGGATCTGTGAGTAAATATAATTCATTAATTACAGAAAATTAAAAATTCTCAGACATCTTAGTTTAAATGCTTTTTATTTTCTCCATTCTCTCTCTCTCATTTTTCTGGAAATCCAATTCTATGTATGCCAGTTAACTTTTCATATGTCTTTGAGTTTCCATTCTTTTTTTAGAAAACTGCTCTTTATTTTTCTACCTTTGAGTCTCTTTTTTATGTTTTTGAATATCCATTCTTTTTAAAAATTTATATTCTTAGTTAATTTATATTAATTTGCATACAAGTCACTAACCTTTTCTTTTTTGCCTTAGCTACTTATATGCCAAATTATTTTAATATAAAAAGTTACATTTTTAGTTCTAGAATTTCTATTTTATTTATTATTTAGCTTTTATTTCTATAGGAAAATTCTCTACATATTTTTCACACACACTATATATATTTTTAATTTCCACCATTCCCTAGGTAATCCATGTGTTATATTTTACTATTAAGTTTGTTTATGTTGTTTTATCTTTGTGGGTCACATTTCCTGAATATATGTTTGGCATAAAACATGGATACTTTTGGCAAAATATATGCATTTGGTATAAAATTACAATAGCAAGTAAAACCTTTTCTATTGAAGGCGTTTGCTCTTTTCTTCCTGATGGATAGAGTTAGGATTTCTTCTCTTTAATAAAATAAAGTATTTAACTGCAACAGAGTTGAGATGCAACTTTTGTTTTAGTTCTATGCTGAGTTCTTATGTCTCAGGGTGGAATGAGGACACTTCCACTAGCAGGCCTTGAGATCCAAGCACTTTAAAAGTATAAGAACCCTTTCCATTTTCCTGCTCTGCACCAATGCAAAATTAGCAAAAATTCACTCAAGAGTTGATAGAATTTGAGAGCTAAACTTTGTCAAAGACACTAACACTAATAGTATTTCATTTTTCGTTGCTCTTACAAAATCTCTCCTTACCCTTCTTTCTCCCTCTTTCCTGGGTAAGTTTTTTTCTCTGTCCACTTAATATCCTCAGAAATCAAAGGACACTCTGCTCTCTGCTCACCTGAGAGAAGCTCAAGCACTCTATCTTAATCTTCCTTGTCTTTAGCTCTTTGATGTTCCTTTTTTTTTTAAATTCTGATTGCATAAATTACCTGGTATTTTCTCATCATAATGGTGGTTTCATAACCATCTGGATCCTAACTGGAAGCAGAACTGAACATTTCTTTTTTTTCTGAAATATGTACATATTATGGATATATGGACAGTGTGAGAGAAGGATGAAGAGTTAAAAACCATATGATGAGTAACTTCAAACACTTGGTAAGGTTTCTAGTTTTCTAGATTATATTTAATAGACAACAGAAATAAGTCAATTCTATTTAGGTAACTCTAGGAGAAATATACATTAAAACAATATAAAAAGACCAGATATAGAAATAATTAAATGAAAAGGTAATGTAGATGAGAATGCTTTTAAAGGCAATGATTGTAAAAGAAATTTCTTTATTCACTTCTAGTAGATAATTCTAGTCTTAATTTAATCTGTTATGTCCAATATTAATACAGTCAGTGCTCTGTATTTTGAGTTTAGTATCTATGGATTCAAACAATCACAGATCAAAATATTTTTTTAAAATGTTAATGTTACTGCTGTATACCATGTAATCGGGTCTCCCATGGTTGCATCTATACTGAACATTACAGACTTTTTTCATGTCATTGTTTCCTAAACAATTCCACAGCTATTTATCTAACATTTACAATATATTAAGTGTGTGAGTAATCTAAAGGTGATTTAAAATTTATGAGAGGATGCTTATAGGTTATATGCAAATACTGCATCATTTTGTGTAGGGACTTGTGCATCCACAAATTTTGATAATTGTGGCAGTTCATAGAACCAATCTTCCATGGATACTAAGGGATGACTGTGCGTTTGTGCTTACTAATTATATGCCTTGTAGACATTTTATATATAACTGCATAGAAGGAGCAAAAATTACTTATGACATATATTTTTTACTTTTACAAACCACCTGTTATGCATAAAGGGAATATTTTCTGAACTAATTTCTGATTGTTAACAATTGAAGATAAATTATTTTATGGGCAATTTGTGTTTCTTCCTACTCTTTCAGGGGTCAGTATTTTTAGTAATTTATTTATCTGCATATAGAGAAAGTCTAGAAGAAACTGAAAATCAGTATTTTTTTCATTTTCCCCAGGGACACCTATTATCTCTTGTTACATTTCAGAAACCTTCATGTTCTTATTTTACATGCCTACTGACTTTACACATTCAAAAATGTATGGTCTTCAGAAAGAGGTTAAAATCATCATTGACACCATTCTGAATATTTAAATCTGTGTATGGTTTTAGGAATGTTTACATTTTATATCTACCTAAAACACAAATTTAAAATTATTGCTTTTAAAAAAATCAGATGAGAGATAACAAAAATGGCATAGATGATAGAAGCTCTGTTTATTCCTCTGGTGACCAAATCAAAGGTATGAAAGAAATAAGGAGTAAACAGCAAGGAAAAATCACCTGGGATCTTGATGAATAAGTTGTAAAACCAGGGAGTGATCTAAGAAATCACTTTGCAATGGCAGAAGGTAGGACAGGGCAAGGACGTGAGGCCACCCAATCTCTAGTGGCACAGTGGGACAGGGGCTAGGGCAGCAGCAGCTAGCAACTGTTGATGCCTCTTAAAGGGACCATGTCTGCGAACAGACTTTCATGGTGACGATCCTGCTTGCTCTGAGCACCAGTGCCAGTTAGGCTGCACAGGGGCCACCATGAACTTACAGGGGGACACTGAGTTGTCAGAGTGAGGGCCAGGGCAACACTTTGTACAGAAGTGCCAACAGTATCCATGGTTCCTCTGTTGAGCCCTCCCCACTCCTATAGCTGATATGTCATCAAACTGGTTAACAGAGGTCACTCCTCCCAGAGGATTCCCAGAAACTCCACTTCCCTCAGCTTAAGGCCTCATGCAAGCCACATCCAGGTGTGTCTTTACTTAGTCAGGTGCCACTTGCTGAGCAGCACCTAGACTCACACCGGTGGCAGCTAGCCTCCATTTCTGGTGTGGCCTTTTGAGGCAATAATAAGCACAGCATCTGTGGATTGCTTGCTGAATCTTAACAGGTAGCCCCAAAAGGGTCACAAGCTGGGGCTAAATTTGGCCTGTGGCTGAACCACCTTTCAGGACTGTGCCACTGGACACCTACTACACAAAGCCACAATAATAAGACTGGGAGATTTAGGAGCTTTGCTTAGCACATAGATAAAGACACAGGAAGGCAGCCAAAATGGGAAGAAAATGAGCAGAAACCATATGAGAGAATAGAACAGATCTAGAAATAATGGTCAAGCAATCTAACAGATACAGAGTTGAAAACACTGGTTTGTTTATAAAAATACTCAGTGACTTATGTAACATGTAGATGAATTCAGTGAAAACTTCAACAAAGAGATAAAAAACATAAAAATGGAAATGGAAATTATAAAAGGGAACCAGTCAGAAATGAAGAACACATTATCTGAAATGAGAAGTATATTAAATGGAGTAAACAAAGTGAATTAAGAAGAGGTTCAAACAACCTATATAGAGGATGGGAAAGCCAAGAACACCAATCAGAATGGCAAGAAAAAAGAAGCCAGGACACTAATAATAATTGAAGGAGCCTATGAGACACTATAGGGGTAAAAATATGTGTGTCATAGGGTACCTGAAGGAAAACAAAATGTTGAAGAGCTATTTGAAGAAATAATGATGGAAATCTTCCCAAACCTGATGAAATAGACCCAAAATTCCAGGAAGCTCAGAATCCTTTCTGTGACATAATCATGCGTGTATCTTGCACGTTATGTGATTGAACAACTATGATGAAAAATAAACATTGAATTTAAATATCACATTTTAATATTGAGTTAAAATCAACCATACTATGATTTTTATTCATCTTAATATCTCTTAAACCCATTAGTTTATTGTTAAGTAAACAAAGGTCTAATGGAAATTTAGTGAAGAAAAGCTAAAATGGAAAAAGAAATTGAAAGTGCATATGTGATATTTCAAACACAGATCTGGCATAAATATAAAATAATTTATGCTCTTTGGAATACTTGTGTAGTTTTCACAGAACATCGTATCTTATATGTATAGCTTCACTTTAATTAGCAAATATCTTTTTTTTTTAGGACATTACACCTACTAATTAAATCTAACCCTCCACAAACATCCTCAACAGAATTCTTTTTCAAGGCTCCCTGTGTCGCAAACAGTAAAAACATATCCTCTTCTGTGGAAAATAAGAGGCATGACCATATGCCAAATCATAGGACTAGCAGGTATGTGCTGGATTTGTGGATAGGGTATGAGTGATGAGAGTAGGAAGAATGGGACAAGGCATCTTTGACTATCTGCCTCCTTCCTAAGTAATTACATGAACAGGGTCTTAGGACTATAAAGTTGAATAGCTTTTAACTGGGAAGTTGAGGTGTATGTCTGGAGTGGTGGGTAGGCTGGGCTGAAAAAATGATGGATTAGAAAAGACTGACATTTCTGGTTTTTTTTTATGACTTATTCATAGATTTCCTTTGCATTATATGTTCCTAAAGACCTCATTTATAGGAAGGGAAAGTTAGCATCAATATAATCTAAGGAAGTGTTACTAGGAGCACTTTGTTAAAAAGGTCTGTTTCTTTTAAAGTTTATCATGTACATATTGTGCCAATACCCATGAGGAAATTGCTAATTCTAACAAACATTTTTAGTGCAAATTAATGTCTTCATTTTTACCATTTCTTGTCTATTGTTGGAAGCAAGTTATTATTCATTGTCACATCTTTGAGGATTCTCTGTCTAATCATGTAAAGTTAAAATATATGAAGACTTTCAATTTTTCCCCTCTTTGACTCTTTGAGAGGTATTGAAAATCCTGACCCTAACCATTTAGCCAAAGGCTACACAGCACCTTCAAGTAAAGCTTAGGTGAAGGGAGAGGCTAGCATAACATTGTCTTTGCTATTCTGTTGCTATGCCTACTATACCTCAAAACAGTCATGCCATCTGTTATCTTCTTATTATTTACTTTTTTTCATTTTTCCTCCTGCACATTAGAAATAGCTCTTATCCAAGACAAAAACAATACAAATAAAAAACATTGGCCATTGTCAGTCATAGTGAATACATTATTTCTCTGCCGAGTGGTGATTAAATCTGACAAAGTTACCAGGCTCTGTGTCCCAATCTAAAATTATAAATTAACAATTCTATTTTAAATTTGAGGGGAAGGAAATTAAGATGTCAGAATCTCAGGTGTAGAGGGTAGATTCATTTTCATCAATCTAATAAGTATAATAATAATTGTGATTTCTATAATGTTGACATGGATATTAAATAGAAATAGAACATAAAGAGGAGACACAAGCTCAATAAAAATTGGTTAATTTAAAATAATCCTTAATGATACAGGCAATATATTAATTGTAAAAAGGAACATACAATCCTAGAGACAGACTGTTCCTAAATCTTATGATAATACTTAATAACATGGGATTTTGGGACAGATAACTTAATTTTTCTATGCCTCAATGTCATCTATTCATTGAATAATATCTAACTCATAGGTTTTTGTAATATTTGAGTTAATATATGCAAAATACATATTATACAACCTAACACTCTAGGGATTTGCCATTACTGAATGTTCCCATGAAGTCAAATCAATCACCACCACCTTTATTATGTATTTTTTCTTAATTGGAAAAATTTTTAGGAATCTTATGAAATAGAAGAAAGTATATTGCTTCATCTCAAAGCAATTTTATTGTAGAATAAAAAAAATTAAAGCTAAACGATAATCAGAAAACTACCATGAAAATGTGCTAACATTTAACAAATTGTAAGACTCTTTGTGTAGATATTGCTTGTCAAAATTAGAATTTATCATAGTGAAACTATTCTCAGTGGGTATTAATATTTTGCTACATATACTAACAATAATTATTGAGGATTGTAGTAAATCCAAATTGAAATGATGTAGATTAATTTTACAAATGAAATTCAGAAATATAGGCTCTAATCATTTTTAATTATGATATTCTATATGTTAAAAGATACTTAGTTTTGATTCTAATGGTAACTAAGTAATACCCTATTCAATTACACTCTTGCAGAAATTCTGACAAAAAAAGTGCCTGGAAATAATACAAAAAAACAACTCCCTGAAGGCACTGGAGAGTAGAAAGAAGCCAATAGACTCTCATGGGGACTGCATACACAGAGAAGGGAAGGAGTAATGATTTTAAGCTTGGGACTAAAGAGTGGAGTATATGCTAGCAGTGGGTCATCAGGGATAAAACTGGCAACCAAGATTTTAAGTCAGATACAGTGGCCACAGAAGAGAGTAAGGGACCTTAGAAGGGAAAGAGCCAGAGAAGAGATCCCTACCCAAATCCCTGATGGAATCTTCAAACAAGCATAGGATAAACAGACTCAAAAAAACTCAGCTAAAAACAAAAGACTGGAACTAAGATAGACAAAATACTGCTGCCCAAGATAAAGAAACAGATATTGAAATTAAATCCTACCCACAATATTTAATTGACTACTGAAACAAAGGACAAACAGAGAAAAATAATGGAATCCCAAATCTTCATCTTACATTCAGAATGATCAAAATGCAATTCAAAGTTTCCAGAGAAATTAAAAACTAAGAAAATGGAACATATTCTTAAAAGAAATGAAAATCAACCTAATCTGACCCTACAATGAATTTATTGTTGTAAATTGAAAGCAAAGGTGTTAAAGTAGTGATTGTAACTGACTTAAGTAAAAGAGATGCTTTCACAAAGTGAAAAATATAATTCTTAGCAGAAAAAACAATTTTTAAGAGAAATATAAGAGGTCTAAACATAGGAATATCAACAATTCAAAAGAACCAAATGGAAATTATAACTTCGAAAAATAAAATGTCTGAAATTTAAAAAAATATATGTATATATTCGATGAATATAATAGCTGAATGAAGATAACAGAAGTGGAATAAAGAAACTATAGGAAAAATCAATAAAAAGTAAATATGAAAAAGATAAAATACTTTTAAAAATAAATAAAGCTTTAGGTATCTATTATATAATATAAATGTAATTTAATTCTGGAATGAGAGGAGAGACAGAATTGGGGGGAATTATTTGAAGACATAATATCTATTAATGTCCCAAATATGGAAAACAGGAATTTATGATACAAGGGTTTAAATAATTCCACAAAGAAACACAAAAAGCTCACATTGAGGCACATAAAAACCACACTTTAAAATTCAAAATTCAAAATTTAACCTTGAAAAAGAGTAAAAGAAAACAACACATTACATATGATCAATTGAGAGCTCATTTCTCATTAGAAACCAGGGACTGAGAGAAAAGAAATATTTAAATTATCAACCCAGAATTTTATAGCTGGCAAAAAATTCTTCAAACACGAAGGCTAAATAAAGACATTTTGTAGAGATCATTTTTCACTAGTAAACCTGTTCTAAAAGAAATGCTAAAGAAAGAGTTTTCTTTTTTTTTAATGAATGAGAGCAATCATGTCCCACAAAAAAGAATGAATAATCTAAGTAGCAATAAATATTTGGATAAATTTAAAACAATTTTTTTATATTCTTCATTCTTTCTCTATAATTTATAAACCAAATAACAATAAAGAGCAAAAATTACAACCAATGTTTGTAGTTGTAGGGCATATCTGTACATAATACATAGCCACTGTAACAGGAAACATGAGGGGTATGAACCTAGATGTCAAAGTTTCTGTATTTTATGTGAAGTTATGCCATATTAACAATAAGTATACTGTAAAAAAGTAAGAAAGCATGTTGCAATTTCTAAACTGGAAATTTTTAAAATTTATGTAATCACATAATAGATATGATATCAAAGGACAAATCCTAGAATTAAAAATGGGAAATAAATAAAAAACAATAAAATCATAGAATCAAAACAAAATAATTTCATTAAATACCAACAGACTAACCAAATTAAAAGACATAGATCATTAGAATTGATTTTTAAAAGATGAAACTGTTTTCTATGCAAGAGTTAACTTCAACTGTTAAGATATAAATAAGCTAAATGAAAGTAGATGATGTAAACAATAAATTTAAGAAGGCTGAAGTGGTTACATATTATCAGATAAATGGATTACAAGACATATTTTTACTAGTGATAAAGGGGGACATTTAATTTTGATAAAAGAATAAATTAAAAAATCATTAAGGTTCATTTACATAACAAAGCTTAAAAATTTGTGTGCAAAAATGGACAGAATTAAAGAGAAATATATTATGTGGAAATCTTAAAAGAAATGTAATACCACTGTCTCAGCAATTAATAGGGCATCTAGACAAAAAAAATAAAAATAAGTCACTGTAATATTGTGATTTCATTGAAATTTATGGAAGTCTGCATCTAATAAAGGCAGAACACATATCTTTTTAAGTGCACAGGTCTATTTATCAAAGAAGAACATATGCTAAGTCAAAATTAAACCTCAATAAATATTTAAAGATTGAAATAATATAGAATATGTCCTCTGACCATAATGGCTTTAATTAAAATGATATAAATAGAAAAACAAAATATTTTAAATTATCAACATAGTCATACATAATTTATAGACTAATATTACACACCTGAAACTAATATATTGTGTCAAATGTAATTGAAAATAAAAATAAATTATTTTGATAAAAAATAAAAGGGAAATTTGAAAATATTTTGAATTGAATACTAATGAAAATAAAATAATTGAAAATTTTCAATGGAGCTAAAGTACAGTTTAGATGAAAATTAAAGCTCTGTTATTACAGAACAAATGATGAGTTCTCGTTTTAAGAAACTAGTAAGAGCAAACTAATAAAGTAAATGAATAAATAGGATTTTTCTTCAAAAATTAAAAATAGAAAAAATAAAATTAAGATCACAAAAATTAGTATTTTGAGATCTATAAATTTAACAAGCTTCTAGCTAGCCTAACCAAAAAAAGAGATGTGAACCAATTATCAATATTGTTTGTCTATTTTCAATAAAAGGAGAAAGCGATCAACTACAAATCACAAGGAAACTTTTTAGAATGATATAACTATTCTAATCTTGAAGCATATGACTTCATGCAGTTAACAAAAATTATTAAATGTGCACTTAAAATTAGTAAATGTTTTACATGCAAATAAACCTCAATAATTTTTAAAGTAAAAGTTATTTAAAATTTTTGATGTTTCTTATTTTTCAAATCATTTTTATGTGATTTTCCAAAATGTTTTCATTCTAATAGCTAATTCTACAACTATTTCATTAGTCCAGTTCTTATTATATAAATTCATTATAAAATAAAATAACTTTTATTTATGATATGGCACTGAATCATTTCTATTTGAAAGTATTCCATTATTGAAGAAAACTAAATATATTCCAAAATAATGAGCAACAGGATTCTTTATTTATTGCTAATGGGAATACAAAATGGTACAGCTACTTTGGAAGATAATTTGGTGGATTCTTACAAAAACCCACTCTTACCATACAATCCAGAAATCTCATTTTCTGTATTTGTCTGAAGGATAATATCTACACAAAAACCTGCATATAGACATTTATAGAATCTTTATTCATAATTGCAAACACATGTAAATAATTAAGATATCCTTCAGTAGATGAACAGATAAACTATGGTATATTTAGAAAATGGAATATTATTCTGTAATGAAAAAAATGATCTATCAAGCCATGCAAAGACAATGAGAAAATTTAAATGTATATTGCTAAGTGAAAGAAACCAATTTGAAAAGACTACATACTATATTATTCTAACTGTATGACATTCTAGTAAAAGTAAAACTATGGAGACTATAAAATAATTAGTGGTTGTCAGGGTTGAGGGGAAGGGATGAATATGTAGGATATTTAGGACAGTGTGAAAATGCTCAGTATCATTCTAAAATGATAGGTACACGTCATTATACATTTGTCAAAAACCAGAATGAACAATACCAGGAGTGAAACTTAATGTAAGTTATGGACTTTGGGTGATTATGATGTGTCAATATGGGTACATCCATCATAACAAATGTACCACTCTGGTGGGGGCTGTTGATAATGGTGAAAGCTCTATCTGTGTAAGGAAAAGGGTGTATGCGAAATCTGTACCTTCCCCTCAATTCAAAATGAACCTTAAACTGTTCAGAAAAATAGTCTTAACAAACCTATAGCAGACATAGTTAATGTGAAAGACAATGTCAATATTCTCATCTGTGTACAACCAATTAAAATTTTAAGGAATACATTTTTGTAAACAGGGTTGTAGGGAAAAGGTGAAAGGGCCAAAATTGAGGGATGGAGTGGGATAGATTTCAGGTTTACTTCTGATGAGGTGTCAATAACTTTGTTCATTTATTTTTGAATTTATTCTGAAATGTTTCAATAAGAAAGTTGTTAAATAATAGGCTAACAACTCATCTATTGCCTAGTTTAAGACATAACACTTATACATCTTTCTGTTTTATTTTTATTTCTATGTATCAGGTATGTACTTTCACTAAGTATTTTTGTATGTTTAAACTTTTTTAAAAAAATTACTGATATTGATATGTGTAGTCCTAAATTATTCATTTTTATTGTCATATAATACTTCATTATATGAATATACCACTATTTAATCACTGGGTGATTATATAACATATGTTTTTATATAATAAACTGTCCTGGTAAAAAATTTTTAATCTTGTCTCTTTGAGACAAGAATTTACATGGTGTTTCTCTGAGTATATTTGTTGAGTGTAGATAGACCTATCTTTAATTACTTGTGCTTCAAAGTGCACTAATTTAATTTCTGTCATTGTATGTAAGATTTATTGTTTTACAGTCTAACCAACAGAATGTAATGATAGATTTTAAATTTATTCAAATTAAATGAATGAGATTTTTTATTTTCTATTTTAAAATATTAGGTTAACATTTAAAAATATTTATTGATCATTTTGTTGTGTTGTTCTGTAAATATCTGTACGTATTATGCCACATTTATTGCTTGCCATTTTTTTAAGGATTTGTAGAATATGCTGATATTTTCTGGATAGTATTCTTTCTTGCATATATGTACTTCAAATACCTTTCTTATTTATGGCTTGTATTTCCTGGTTTACTTAATTAAATCGACTGATGAATTTTTTAATACCACTGAATTAATCATTCTTTTCCCTTATCTTTTGTTTAAGAATTCCTTGTCTAACTTTAAGTTTAATATACTTTTTAAACAGTCAAGAGAGCACAATAAGGCATATGGTCACATCTTTTTCTTATCCCTTGATAGACAATAATTAATGCATGTTGGACTTGGATGTAATCACTAGGGCTCAATGCACTGCTTTCATTGATTTTCCAATAAGGCTTAAAGCTATGAAGAAGAAACGCCTTTCTTTTTCTTCCCAGTGGTTAATTTAATTTTCTCCCCTACTGAACCAAATTATTTATTTGCTAACTTCATCTTTATTATCTCTTCATGTTTCCCATCTATTGCCAATGCAATCACAGCTCATAACAATTAACATCTGTTTCAAAATATTTCTAGTTATTTACTGTTTTTGCCTAAAAATAACTTTTTAAAATTTAAAAATAATGTGTTATTGTTTTTAATGGTCTTACCTTATAAAGCCATTCCTAAGGTATAAGCCTAAAAATTGTGACAGTTGTCTTGTTATTGATACACACACACACACACACACACACATATATTTGTTAATGTATAAATATATATACTTTTTAATCAATATAAAAGATTTCATAATATTTTGTAACTCAAAGTGTAAATTTATTTATTTGTATGCCTGTAATATTAACCCAAATATCTGAAACTTTACTGCAAAACAAGGTTTTTTTTTTATGTAATTCTTAACTTATGTACCTGTTATTCTTGTCCTTCATTGTTCTGCATTAGTTCTTTGTCATTTGATTTATGTTAGTATGACTTTCTTATGTGATCAGATTTTGACTTAGAAAACTCTACTTTAATGCTCTCATAGAACATATTTTTAAATTATATGCTGGATATTCTTTCTAAATTAAGTGAAAACCATCCTGTAAGAATGGAGATTCCTGAAAAAGTACATAGAAGTACCTGTTCATACCTCTTTATTTCCTTTATATTTAACTTCTTGTTAAGGTTATGTAGCTTATCATTAATCAAAATAGGAATTTCTTACCTTATATATAGGCAGCTCAATAAAACTCGTAATGAATATCAGTATAATACTAGATGAAATTAAAGTGCATTCTTCAAATGTAACTGATTGATGCATATCAGACAAAATTCTAGCCATTCAAGGCCCATCCCTTTTTGATCAGTGCTATATATAATTGCATTTACAGGATTCAGTTTTTACATAGAGTAAAGCTGTTGTGTTCTTTTGAGCATAAGCTATTCTGTTCTTTGAGCATAAAATGTAAAACATCTCAGATGGTTTTAATATTTAGCATAGCATAGAAATACTTGGATCATGTGGCATATTTGTGTGTAACTGTAGGTGTACACCCTACAATAGATTTAGGGTTATGCAGAATAAAGAAAAAGAGTATTATGTAAGATTATTTTGTAACCTTAAAGACACTGATGATGAATCTGAACATTATTTTCAAGAAAAGAGAACAAAGAAATATGATTGTTTTATGCCCTCTGTTCTTTTATTTGTTATTCACTCGTAATTTATTGAACAGCATAGATTCAAGAACAAAATAAATGTTCTAATATTTGTGAGAAGCATTAACATTTATTTGAAATGAGTCATATTGGATCAACCAAATAAATGTCATCACTGACAGAATGTTAATTGGTCATTGAACAGGTGGAACAGAATTACTAATGCAGTTTACTTTGCATCATCACCTATGATAGTATTGACAGCAAGATTAAGAAGGGAACGGAATGTGTTATGATGTTTAGACTATTAGCTAAATTAACTGGTGGTGGATGAATTTCATTAATGAAACAGAGAACACTGTAAATGTAACAAAATTGGGTGCTCAAATCCCATTTTTAAAAATGTGTGTGGGTGTGTGTATAATTATAAATATTAAGTAAGACATTGAAAATATGAGCTTAAAATTCAAGGAAGAAGACTCTGTCCTGGATATATACATTAAGATGTTTTAAGCATATGTATAATAGTTAAAGCCACATGAAATTGTCTAGGAGAGAGTAGAAGTAGAGAGCAAAAAGTTAACTTGGAAGCACTCCAGCATTTTAATGTTTGATAGAGGATGAGAATCCAGCAAAAGAGATTAAGTGCTTCCAGTGCTATCATAGAAGCCAGTGTAGGAGAGTACTCTCAAAAAGAGAAATTACTCTGAGATTAATTAAACTGAGAACAAAGATTTTATAATAGATTTTGGAATGGTAGATTTTGGAAAACATTGATAGGTATAGTGTTATAGTCTGGATATAAGCCAGACTTCTATAGGTTAAAGACTTAATAAGAGTGAAGATAACAAATAAAGACAACTCTTTTATCAAAAATTGGGGGCAGAGAAATAGAAGAAAATATTTTTTAAGATGGAAAAAACTAGGGCATTCATATAGATACAAAAAGATGAAGAGGAGGGATTGATATAAAATAATGAAAAAACTATTATGTAGAAATAATTTAAGTATAATAAACATACAGAAAAGTAGGCATAACATGACCATGCAAATAGGTCCATGAATTTTTATCAACTGAATACAACTATGTAACCAACATTTAGGTCAGTAAAGAAAGTATTATATTATGTCAGAAGCCACCTTCATTTTTTCATTTCCTAAATCCTTTTAACTAGTTTATCCAATATTTTTATGTATAGGGACATAGTTTAGTTTTTGTTATGCTATATAGTACTCCATGGTATGAATATACCGTGACTTAGGTATCTATTTTACTGTTGGTATAATTTTGATAATATCCTGTTTGTGGTTATTGTGAATACTATACATCTGTAACTAAATATATAATTTCTAAAAAAAAAAAAAAACTAAATCATTTGCAATAGAACCAAAATCATAAAGTTGTTAGAGCCAAATATAGCAAAATATTTGTAAAACTTTTCAGAAAACTCAAAACATTGTTTAATAAATCTATATGTTGAAAATCTCAGTATTAAGATATTATTTCTTCCCCAAATTGACCTGTATGTCCAATGCAGTAACAATCAAAATCTTATTATTCTTTTTCTAAAATTTATATTAAATTTTAATGATTGATTTATATTAAACATTTATTTTTAAATGCAAAGGAATAAGTATACCCAAAAAAATCTTGAATGAAAAAGTTAACTTCTCTGAATTCAGAAACTTCCAAGAGCAATTAAGTTCACAGTTGCAAAACTACTTTCCTATGTCTCCAGGTATAGATATACCCAGCACTATGTTGGGCAAAATTCACTATGAATTTTGTTTATGGTTACTTTCTTTTAGAAAATGAGAAAGAAGAGCACTATTGAATAATTTGCAAATTCCAAATACTATGATAAAGGAGAAGAATTACTCATATGTTTCAGGAAGGTCAGGCTACAAGGATATTTCAATTTCTCATGTGAATGAAGACTTGATTCTCCATTTTGAGGACTTTTATGATTTAAATGATACTTTTCACTTAGAGTAAATCTTAAACGTTAGTAAGTCAGTGATTATATTTCACTTCTGATGTGATAATTTTGGAGGATGTAGAACAATGCAAATCATTCAATCCAAAAGCAATAAAGAAGACAGAGTTCCTGTCATGTGTTGAGACTTGTGATTAGCAAAATCTTGTTTCCTGTAAAATAGGCATTCAAAAATGATTTTTGACTTCCTTAGTATAAAAACTTTTTTTATTAAAAATGATTATGTGACATTGATTAATAAATTCAAATAAGTTTCAAATATACATTTCAACAGTTTGTCATATATTTTTTGCATTGTGTGTTCACCACCCAAAGTTAGATTTCCTTCTGCCATCAAATATTTGACCCCTTTTATCCCTGTTTACCCCCTTCCTCTCCCTTTGCCTCTGGAAAACACTAATCCATAGTTCATGGCCATGAAACTGTTTTACATGTTTGTTTGTTGCTTTCAGTTTTATATCCCACATATGAATGAAATTTTATGATTTTCAACTTTTTCTATTTCACTTAGCATGACTATTTCAAGTTTCATACATATTGTCACAAATTGCAGTATTTCATCTTTCCTTATGATTAATAGTCCATTGTATATATGTACCATTTCTTCTTTATCCTATCATCCACCATAGGACACATCAGTTGCTTTCATGTCCTGAATGATGTTCATAATAAAGCTTTTATGAGCATCGGTGTACATATATCTTTGCAGATAAATGTTTTTAAGTGTTCAGGTAAATAGAAGAGAGATTGCTTGATCATATAGTAATTCATATTCATAATTTTTTGAGGAAACTCCATACTGTTTTCTGTAGTGGCTGTACCAATTTGTATTCCCACCAGTAGTGTATGAGGGTTTGTTTTTTCCCCGCAACCTCTCCAAAAGTTGTTACTGCTCATCCTGTTAATTATACACATTCTAACAGGCATGAGGTGGTATCTCATTGTAGTTTTGATTTCCATTTCCCTAATAGCTAGTGAAGTTGAGCATATTTTCAAATGTCTCATGGACATTTGTATATCTTCTCAAAAGTCTGTTCAGATCCTCTGACCATTTTTTTAATTGGATTGTTTTTTATTATTGAGTTGTATGAGCTTCTTATATATTTTGGATGTTAGGCCCTTATTGGAGGCGTTGTTCGCAAATATATTCTCCAGTTTGGATGGTTGCCTCTTTGCTTTTTTGATGTTTTTTTGTTTTGTTTTGTTTTGTTTTGTTTTGTTTTGTTTTTGTGTTTTTTTTGTTTTTGTTTTTTTTTTTTTGCTGTGCAGAAGCTTTTTATTTTGATGAAGCCCATTCATTCATTTTTCCTTTTACTTCCTTTGCCTTTGAGGTCAAATTTATAAAATCCTCTCTAAATCTGAAGTCTTTGAGTTTAGTTGCTATGTTTTCTTCTATGCATTTTAAGGTTTCAGATCTTATTTTATGTCTTTAATCCAGTTTAGTTAATTTTGGTGTGTGGTGATAACAGTCTAGTTTCATTCTTTTGCAGGTGGCTTTTCAGTTTTCCCAGCCCCATTTATTGAAGAGGCTTTTCTTTCTCCATTGTATGGTTTTGGCTCCTTTGTCAAAAATTATTTGCCTGTATATATGGGGGTTTACTTTTAGGCTCTCATTTCTCTTTCATTGATTTGTGTGTCTGTTTTTCTGCTAGTACCATGCTGTATTGATTATTATCTCTTTGTAGTATAATTTGAAGTCAGGCAGAGTGATACCGCCGGTCTTGTTTTTTTTTTTTCTTTTTCTTTTTCCTCAGGATGGCTTTGACTATTCGGGGTCTTTTGTGCCTCCACACAAATCTAATGATTTTTTATTCTATCTCTTTTAAAAAGAACTTTGATGCTCAGCAACCACAAGAAATTTGAGAACAATGAGTAATAGAGCTTTTGTTATCAGTCACATTTATCTAAAAGGAGAGTACTTTCATCATGTAGCATGAATGCATATATCCTGCCAAAAGGGGCATTATTGAAGGACATTACCCTCGGTGCTGCTGTTGCTTCTTCTTCCTTTGTCCTTCATTGTTCAATACTTGTACTATTTTTTTTTTTTCAGTTACATATGTCATTGAGTACTGAGTTTGGGTGGACTGTATTAGGAGTTTAAGAGAAAACTGAGATATGCTATCCTTTTTATACCAATAATTTCACTGATTTATTAGAGGTCATATGAAACATTCAGTTATTAGTGAAGTTTAGATAATGTACATTGCCAACTAAATTGGGTAGATCTGAGAGTAATATAGGTAACTGAAGCTAACATAATATGAAGATAATAAGCTTAAAATTTTAAATGAAATGATTAAAGTAAGCATACTATTGTCTTTACTTTACCAGACCAATTTGATGTTTGTTAGAAATACTTGAAGTTACTGAATTTGTAATACATAATAGATGAACAAAAACATTTTTGCCATTCTTTTGTACTTATATATAAGGTTTGTATTTCATTAAAATTATGTTTTATTAAAAATCATTAGTTTTCACAAATTATTCCTGTAATAAGATTGACATGATTCCTATAAAAATGCTTAATATAGTTTTAACATTAAATACTTTGAAGTAATAAAAAATACTTATCTATAAATAAACACAAGGGAAAGCAAATTTCCCTTTTGTGATATTAACAAAGATATTGGAGGCAACAGGGGGTATAATATCATTGTCACCAGCAAGAAAAGGATTAATTGCTGTCATGTTCTCTCTATACTACTTTGTGGGGTAGAATTTACATTTTTCTAACCTCAGGACCTTAATCAGAAATAACAAGATTTGAGCTGGTATTAATCTGCAGCTGCCAGTGGCTGCAGCTTCCATAGCAAAAGATTGCTAGTTCAGCAATGTGAATTTCTGCAAAGAAGGGAACACACTTATCAGGAGACTACACCTGGTAGGGCAAAAATGCTAGGACAGTGTACAAATCAAGACTGTGGTCAAAGAAAAGGCACACTGAAGGCCATTGGCTTTTGGCTCTGTGTTTAGGAGTGAATCATAAAAGTTATATATCAAGCACCCATACCCAGAGGCTTCTGGGACTATGTTTATTCAGAAAAGTTATTGGAAACTTCCTTAAAATACCATTGAACTTTAAACGTACTACATGAACATTTGAATTTTCAAATAATTTTAAATTACTCAGAAGTAAATAGCAATATAATGATTTATTGTTAGATGAAACCCTAAGTTTAATGTTTAGCTAGAGTGCATTATTTCTCCTTTTATCCTCAAGAATCTCTTCTCCTCAGAAGCTTTCTTTATCCAACCCCATTTTTTTTCTTCAGCGATAGTTTCACTAAACCTTCCTCGTTCCCCTGAATCTGGAGTCTATAAAGCTCCATCTTTCTATATTCATTAGCTGCGACCCCACATAAATTTTTTTTTGTCTTCTTATTGCCTGTTTGGACTTTAAAGTAGTGCTAAAATTTTTGGACAGAACAGTAAAGTCTCAGGATTACAGAAATCACATGAAGCTATGCTCACTGGTGTAGCCACCTGTTTTAGGCTCAA
This sequence comes from Cynopterus sphinx, assembly GCA_030015415.1. Taxonomy (NCBI): domain Eukaryota; kingdom Metazoa; phylum Chordata; class Mammalia; order Chiroptera; family Pteropodidae; genus Cynopterus; species Cynopterus sphinx. Next base: position 48,283,442 of record CM057379.1, on the reverse strand, counting down.
ATACAATTTAGTTTATTCTTTTGTTTTTTTTCTCAGATATATCTAACCCTGAACCTGACCACAATATTTTTGTTTATTTCTACACTTATGAGAATTTTTTTTTTGGGGGGGGGATACACCTTGGGAATTTTTTTCCTCTCATTAACTGATGTGGTTTTGGTTTTCAACAACATACTTTATAATTACAAAATATTTATACATAATTTCTTTCATAAATTATTTGAGACCAAATTTTGCTCTGCTATTGAAAAATGTTTTTCAGTGTTATTATGACATTAGATAATAACCCTTTAGTAATTATTTCTATGCAAAATTAACCCTTGATGGTTCACTTATACTGGTCTTGCTATTTCCAGATATGTTTAAGAAGTATTCCCAGAAGATGATTTTTTCTAACACATGCTTCCTATAAAGTCCCACTTAATTTTAACTCCTCTTTGTGCATTTTCATTGATAATAGTGGTGAAAGAGATTTAAAACTCTTTGTAAATTTCATTTTAAGAAAGTGAACAGTTTGGGGGAATTCTAAAAAAAAAAATGACTATCTAGTTAGCCACCTTATATTTATGTCTGTTTTAAATTTTTAAAGTAAGTACAAACTTGATTTATTAGAATGGAAAGGCCAAGCAGTTATATTTAATATTTTGCTAAAACAGTTAATGGTGAAATGTAAAACCTGTGTTTACTTAGCTTGTATTATGAGTGTACTGATATGTATTTCCTGAATACTACCATTTTTTTAAGATCTGCTTTAATTACCTGAATAATTAATAACTTTTTGGTAAGATTTTCCAATAGTGTGTAGTAACTACTAACATACAGTTTGTAAAATTTTATAATAGAGCATTTACATGCCACTTCCAAAACTGTGAATTACCGATCATAAAAACAATATTTTTTCCTTTTTAACAATTGAGTAGATGCTTTAAAAAACGTTAAAGCAATTTTGGTTTTTAAATTGATATTTATATAAATATATCAAGTCATACTCATGACATTAGGTTTATTATTTTTAAATGCTCCATGAGTAATAACTTAGAAAATAAATCTGTAAGTCCAACAGAGTAAAGAAACTATTTGCTGGACTTCTCAAAGACATGCGTAATATATTCAACTAAATTTTTATTATTCTTTTCATCTATCCATCAAACAATCACTATTTTATTAGAAATAGCCATTTTAATTTCATTGGTGAAAAATATGAATAAAAAGATAAGTAGATAGCTTAAAACATAATTCCCTGAATAGTATCTAATTTGTCTTCCTCTTTAAGCAGGTACTATCTGATCATATTCTTTCTAGAGTTAGGAAAATCTTAAATAAAATAGCATCCATACAAATTATGCCAAATGATACACTAAGCCATGTAGTTCTATACTAATAATATTTATATCTACATAATTAAATAATAAAGATACAAAGAATATAACATGCAGCATTAAATTCTCTAAAATTTAAATAACAGGTTTGTAATTAAACATATAATTTCAAAAATTAGATATTTACGTCATTTGTCTAATGTCTGGAATATATAGAACTGTTATGACTTAACAACAAAAATGCAACCCAATTTAAAAATGAGCAAAATACTTGAATAGACATTCCTCCAAACAATGTATACATATTGCCATCAAGCACAAAAAAAGATGCTCAACATTGTTAGCCATTAGGTAAATGCAAATCAAAAGCATGAGATACCACTTCACTTATATTAGAATGGCAATAATGAAAAAATTAGAAATTTATGTTGGCAAGGAGGTGGAAAAATTAGAATTCTAATTAGAAAAAAGAATCGTTGGTGATGGAATCTAAAATGGTTCACCTGCTGTGGAAAACAGTTTGGTAAGTCCTCAAAAAGTCAAACATAGACTTATTATATGACCAAGCAATACTATTCCAAGGTATTCATCCAAAGGAATTAAAAATGGGGATTCAAAAAGATACTTGTACACCAATTAAGTTATAGTATATTAATCACAATAGCCAAAAAATTGAAACAACTCAAATATCCATCAACAGATGGATAAACGGATCATGTTATACACATAAAAAGATTGAAGAACGGATATATTACCATACAGTTGAACACTTAAAACATAATGTTAAGTGAAGTAAGCCAGACATAAAAGGTTCTGTCTTGCCTGATTTCATTTATATGAAGTATCCCTAATAGGAAGATCTGTAGAGATTTTTTTTTTTTTAATAGATGCTTGTCAGGGGCTGGATAAGAAGGAAGTGGTTAGTAACTGCTTAGTGGGTAGATCATTTTCTTTTGCAGTGATGAAAATATTTTAGAGTTAGATAGGGTGGTGGTTGTATGACATAGTGAATATACTCAATACAATTGAAGTGTTCTATTTAAAGTAGCTAATATTATTTATGTAAATATACCTCAATAAAATTACAATAACCAAATGATGTTATATACATAAAAATACATTATATAAGACATTATATATGACAAAGTAAAGTCATGCTAAGAACCTATCAGTATATGTGTGTTTGTTTTCAATTGAAAGTTTGTGCATGCATACATAATTTAATTTTAAGTCATTTTTATAGTTATTTTCATTTCATAAATATAAAACAAAAAAAAATCAATGTGCTCTTAAATTTAAATATAAAGATGAATATACAGAGATAGTTTTGAAATAAAAAAAGTTAGCTACAGCACATACTTTCTCAAAAACCTACAAACTCCTCCCGAGCCCTTTATAAACACTGATAGTCTCTCCAATAAATAAGTCCTCAAATTAATTCTTGGGAAAATGTTTCCCTTTGGCAAATGCTCCTCGAGCTAGAAGATAACAACTTTTCAGTGCAGCAGTTTCAGATTTCCTTTTGATAGACTCTTAACTTCAGTTTGCAGAGCCCTGCCTGGCAGCACAATGTTGTATGGTACTAAGCAAGCCTCCTTGAAGGCACCTTTTCACAGGCTGCTGCTGCAAAGCACTGAAGTCAGACTTGTACAGCAAAACAGAATCAGCCTTTTCCCCTTCCTTCAAGAAAACAACATTGTAGCATTCCATGTTGATGCAAGATTATTCAAAGTTTCAAGAGGCTGGCTCCAAGACAATTCTAACTCTAACCACAGCCTTAACACTAACAAGTTTGCTTTTGAATGGTAACTGAAATAATGTTATAAAACGTTCATAAGTTCTCCACACTTTGTACCAATATAGTAAGAATATTGAGAGTATTTCTGATTCCAATATCTGGTGTAAGATTATTATAGGGAACCATTCCTCTAATAGTTCAATGTGGAGTGCCAGTAAAGATTCTTTGATGTGTACTAAGAAATATTACCAACAAAAAGATACTAAATTTTTATTTTTACCATGCCATCCTCTCCAGTTAATAATGGCCCTCTCTTTTTATTTGTCAATTGTACCTTAATAAAGCTGGAGAGAAAAAAAGTTCGAATATGGGGAAACAAGTGTAAACTCATTAATGTAAATGAGTTTAATATATCACTGTCTTTTAAGATGCCTGCCAACTGGCAGAATATGAATATAATAAATATCTGGAACAGAAAAAGAAACAAAAATAAACAGCAAACAAAGCAAAACTGAAGATATAAGGATAGAAATTTGCCAAAGACAAAAGTGCCTTTTTTTAAATCTTTATATTTCTCATTTTGTATACCTTGTTTTGTTTTTTATTTTGGAACTTTTTTGATTTTTATTTAATATGTTTTAAGGTAATGTTTGACCTATATATTTTGTTAGATATATTTAATTAAGCTTTCTAATTATTCCTGAAAAACATTTTTAGGAAAATATTCGGAAAATATTCTATGTAATAGAAAGTAATCAGAGTTCTAATATAGTAAATGGGCTTTGTTGAATATTTGCAGTGATAGAAAAGTTGTAAAATGTGAAAGGAAAAAGAAATTATTCACGTATAATTCAGTATGATGAATAATCATTTACACTTTTAATAATTATTACTTCAATGATTTTCTATTATGATATAACACATCCTGTTGCAGAAACAATAATGCTTTGTTATAACCCATAAACATGAAATTTTTAAAATTAAAAATTAATAATTTTTGCATTCAGAAATGCATATTAAAGTTTTGCAGGTTTTCTGAAGTTCAGTCATTGTCAACTGATAATATTATGCTAAGAAAAATATTATTTGAAATGTAATCTTGGGTAAAGGATAATTATAATGGGTAGACATTGTCTTACCATGTAAAGCAGACCACTGATCTTATATTGGATTTTAGGGAAGAGTTTGTGGTGGGTTGTGTTGATGACATAGGCTGAAGCAGGTTTGTGAAAGCCTTAAAAACATGTTCTGCTTTGTTTACACAAACAAGAGTGGGCTGATAGCAGCCTTAAAGCTGTGTTCATCGGAGTGAATCTAAAGTTAAATAGCTGTCTTTCAATGTGTAAGGCTGTCACTGATTGGTTGTCCTTAGAAGTATGCTCACAGAGTTGATTGATTAGAGAGGCTTAAAACCAGTTCTCAAGTTTAAATCTTCCTCTGATTATGGAAATGACTAGAGAAGTTTAAAACCAATTTTGAAGGTTATTTGCTGACTGTGGAACAATCAGTCCCTGTCAAGTGTGGGGACTTTTTAAATATTCTCAATCACCATTTTGGTTTCCCTTTAACCTAATCTATCTAGAGGTTTATCCAGATCTTCACCACAATTGTATGTTCTTCTAGAGGATAAAGTGTTTTTTGACAAATTTTCAGTACATTTATTGACAAACATGCTTTCATCTTGCTTTTTTCTTTGACTCATTTGTTCAATTATCTGTAAGGACAGTGGTTGTATAGTGACATTTAATTATCTATAAAACAACAGTTGTATGTCAAACAAGTTTAACTAAAATATTATAAGACTGACAGAAATTCTGGTGCTGTAATCCAACATTTCCTAAATTTAAACAACAAAACTTGAACAGGAAAACATACCTACTCCAAAAGTCTATGATAAACAGATTGCTTTTATTTTGAGCTTCGATAGATTAGTCTACCTCACATCTAGTATTAACATGAAATATCTTTTTAATTTCTAAGTAATTTGGATTAGAATTAGAATTTATTTTAGCACAAATGGAACCTGAAAATCTATTCTATAAGGAAAAGAAATGTTACCTTAGCAACAAAAATTATGTTCAGAAAACAGTTTAACATATAATAGCTTTCTTTCATTGGCTGTCATGCTCATTGGAACTATAAGCTTGAAATGTTAAATTAAGAACCTTAATTAGAAGTTAGTTAAAATAAACAACATTCTTTTTCAAAATTCTTTTTGAAAAACACGATTAATACATACAGTAATTTATGGCTAACCCATATAGAATAAGTTAAATTTTAAGATAGTATCTTGAAACTGAAAAGGCCTAAAAGTAAACTTTCTAGTAGGAGTCTAAAGTTTTGGTTCGTTTGGTTATTTCTTCCCAATTCATGAGTAAATTGTGTTTCAAGAAATTTCCAAGTTTGTGGTCTTTTGACCAGATTTGCACACTGATATTTGGATCAAATGTACTAAATATTTAATTATAAAGAATTTTAAATAATATCTGGATTTATTGTTAACATAAAACTTAGTTGTACTTACCAATATATATTGAAGTTTGCTTTTCTTTTAATACTGAATGTGTTTAACATATATTAAATTCTATCAATGCTTATTAAGAATGTTGCCTATCTCTCAGGTATATATTTTGTACATAATGCCTTAATACATTTATTCTTTGCTTACCATTGAAAGGTACTGTCTTAAAAGTCCTGGAATATTGGATTATAACAAGCTAGTAGGGTGGTAAATAACACTACTTTTTATTTTCCAAAATTCAGAATTTAATGAAAAATAAGATATAAGCCAGACAAGTGGAGATCAAATGTCACTGTATACTGATAAAGCTAATTAAAATATTTGGCTTTATGTGAATGGCTAAGTGAGATGATCATTGTGGCTATAATTAGAAAAATTTATCCACCAATCACTGGCATAGATAGTCAAATGTAAGGTTCTTGTCCAGAGATGGAATCTCACCTTCCTGTCCCCCTCCCACTGTCCTCCTCACCTCCCCCTCACCTCCCCATGCTCAGCTTACTATATACCTAAGAGCAGAGAATGCATTCTGTATAAAGGCAGAATGTACCTTTAGTGAGCAGGCATATCTGGAAATGAAAAGGTAATAGGGACTTAATAAAATATGGTTAGTTTTTTTCTCCCAAATACATCTAAATTCTCTCACTGCTGAGAGAAAGTGAAATTGTTCGCAAATGACAAAATCCTTGCTTCTGAGAAATGAAGTTGAAATTATTTCCCTCTATGCAATCAAAGTGTGGGTTGCAATATATAGGCATTGTTTTTCAAATGCATTCATATGTCACTGTGATTAATGAATATCAACACCTTTAAATATATTACTAAGGTTGTAACTTTCAATATTATACATTTTCTCAATCAATAGATACTAAAATTATAACAACTATCAGCCTTCCAGAGTTCATATCATTTTGGAGCATTGAAAAGTATCTTTGAAGATGCAAAGGCTATGTCTTTGTTGGGGGTGATCTAAGTCCCTGGTTGTCATACTGGTGGTACTGGGGGCCTCAGTCCTTTCCACCGACACAGTAAAGAATTACAGATCAGCAAAGATTAGGAAAAGTAAGATTTATTGAAGTGCATTTCAAGAGAGAAATGGGCTACACCAGAGAGGGCTGTAGCCTTGAAAAGGTGGAGAGGTCTGTCTTATATTTAGGCAGTAATGGGTGTTTACAAGGGTGGTGCTAGCTGATTGATATGTGAGGTTATTTTGTTTAGCAGTTAGCTTTTATATAAACTATTGTTAACGGCACATGTTCCTTCCCTGAATTTAGTCTGTTATAATTAGAGTCATGAACTTACAGGCACATGATGGTATATGGAGGCTGAGGTGAAAAGAAGGTCAGGGTATTTCTTACTGCATAAGCATTTGTTGCTAGCCTAAACTGGTTGCTGTGCTATGGTCATTTATTTCCTTCCTTCTAGGATTGTAGGAGTATTGTTATTTGAAAAATGAGTTTTTCTCTGGGAGAGTCGAGGTATGGCCTCTTGGATTGGGCTATCAGTGTTGTCATTTCTATGGTTATGGAGCTGGACTTTGCTCCCATCACCCATGGCTACCTAACTACCTAACAGATATAGAAGACAAAAAATTCATTTCAACAAAAATTTCATGATATTGACTATTTCAAGCACTATGCCAAATGTAAATGTACACATAATATATTTATATATAAAAGACATGTATATAATATTTATTTCTAGCATTTATATATTATATATAATATGTATAATATATATTATACATTTATACATTATATATACAGGTATATATCATATGTGCAAAACTATGTGTATAGATATGTATATATCTAGATAGATGAGCACTATTAAAACACAGTCAAGTAGAAACACATATGTATGCAGATTATAAAACAAATAGAAGGTACTTATGCCCTTTTAGTAACAATGAAAATCAAAACAATATATAGTTTAGGTTTTAGAAATTTAAATATACCCATTAGCAGAAGGTCTATTATTTCATTACTGTTCATTTCAACTGGTAAGAAATTTTTTGACCTTTCACAAAGTTACTAATTACAGTATACACTATGCAACAGAGTGACAAAATAATCTCTTTCTTTTATAATATTTTGTCAGAGAAGAAAATTTCTCAGATAGGTGTCTGATAAAAGGAACCAAGTAAGAGCTTAAATTGCATTGAAAGAAATATTACCCAGGAGTATCTACTTTGGATTCCTAGGGATGTAGCATATTGCTAGAGAACGTACTTTTAGTTTTTCATGTGTTCATTAACATGGTTGTATAAAGTAAAAGGAAAAACCAGGATACACATATGTAATAACATTCTACTTAAATCTATTTTAATATAGTAATTCATGTATTAACTTTTATTAATGAGCCTATCCTTGGGAGCTGAGTTATCTAGTCCCTACAAATTCCAACCAATAATTGAGTGAAGTATCATAGCTGGGACTATTCAGAAAGAGATTATTTAAGAGAAGAGAGCTGAGTTATAGTACAATTGTACCCTCTCAGATCTCATTTGTCTTAGACCTCATAGTAACTATTTAGAACTTTAGTTCATCGCAATAGAAGTATGGACTGATGTGAGCACAAGGGACACATTGCCTAAAATTCCAACAACTGAAGGAGTTGACAAAATTTAGCAAGAATTTTTTGATCACTGAGTATGTGTAGATAACACTATGAAGGGATATAATTCTGGAGAGGCAGAAAAGATTAAACCAAAAAAAAAAAATTCAAGATATTTGTTGATGAAAGGTCAAACTATATGCCACAATTAATGGCATGGGTATTGAAAGGATAGACATATTACTGTGAGCTAGGGGAATTAAGGCAAAATTCATAGTGTGGAAGGGAGTGATCCAAAGGAAAACCTTAAAATATAATTGGATTTATATTGATTTTAGTCAAGGAGGAAGCATGAATCCTGCTTTTTTTCCCCCACAAATAAGAAGATAGCATTTAAGTGTTAGAGGATAAGGAAGAAGGAAAATGAGATGGTAAAGAGAAGAATTCCAATAAAGGATGCTTTATTGAGCAGATTACAGATACTGGTAACTGGATTCTAATTCTGGTAGAGAACTCTGGAAACTATGGAATATGCCTCAAACTTTTCCCAGTCAGGGATTAAAGAAGCTGGTATATTTCTCAAACTGCTCATTCCATAACTTCTCCAGAGCTCTTTTTAAATGAATGAATTTCTCAGAAAGTCAGGCTTGCTTTATTTGTAGGCTGAACAAATTGCCATAGTCACAAGAAGCCATTGAAGATTTTATTACTAGTATAAGAAGCTACCAGTCAGAATGCATATGTGAGTGTCAAGTAGATATGAGCAGGGAGAGTACTAAATAACAACTAATGTTGCATAGCTCAGCACCAAGTGTTATATATCCTTTACAGTCATTGACAAGTGGTATTGTGTCAGTTTCTGAAAGAAGGAAAAAATTTTCACAGAGAGATTATTGGGATAAGCTATGCTGTGGTGCTTAAGGCTCTAATATTTATCTCCCTCCCCTAGCATACAGTCTAGACTCCCCTTTCTATCACTTCATTCATTCATTCATTCATTCATTTTGGTATAGGTATTTCTCAGTAGGACAAAAAGGTCTTCATTCCTGAGGAATTTAAGCTCTTGGTTTCTATGAAAACTTTCTTTCTTCAAGAGCTTTGGTGAAGTTCTTATTTATTAGGTTGTGGTTGTTGCAATTACACATTTATAATTAACACAAGACAGGGAAGTACCAGGAGGCATCCCAGTGAATCCCCTGTGCACTGCACTTAATGTTCTCATTAAATCACAACAATCAGATATACTCAGGATAATCAGGATCACTTAGGTTTATAAGAATAGTAGCTAATTTCTTTATCTGGGCTGAGAATTCTAAATTATTCAGGTGTCACCTATAGCTTTAGATGTAATAAGCCATAGCTATATCCCTTCAAGGCAGATTTCAAATCCCAAGGGAAACATTTGACCTCTAATTCTTCAGTCTGAAGTATCAGGGATGGGAGGCACAAACTCCTGAATCATCAGGGTTTCATACCTAAACTGGAACATTATCTGTATCAAGAAATATTTCCAATAGGATAATTATATAATAATGATCAAGATAGCAGTATCCAGGTGATTTTATATATGGTTTGACCAGAAGATCCTTTTAATTATGTATCCTCTAGAATCACTGTCATTGATTCATAGAATGTCATATACTTAAACTTTTTAAATATTATGACTTCAAAGAAGATAAAAATAGAACCACAAGGAGAGTGGCAATACTCAGAATCAGATGTTGTGGTTCTCTGTGAGGTATGAAACTCTATATAGAGTCAGAACTTGAGTGACATGGAACACCATCAAATAAAGCAGAACCTGGGGCATGATTCCACTGCTCAGGTTATGGAATATAGAATGATACATGACATTGTTATACCATTTTGAAACTGATAATTCATGGTCATATGAATTAAGCCAACTGTAAAAAGTAATGGAAAATTCTGTCCCTTAAAAATAAGACAGATTCTCAGGAGATCCTTTAGGTAAAGTAAATAGGGAGATTACATAAAGGATGTACATAGATTCTATTTGTAAATATAAGGCTTTTAGCACATTTCCAGGTTTAGTCTAATTTAATTCAAGAAGTTTGTAGCATTGACAAGCTATTTAGTGCCAATAGCTGAGAAAAACCAAGAAAGCAGAAACTAATAGGTAACTTTGTTTCTATGTAATTAGTTAGGAGTTTGGTATATTTACTGATAGTGAGAATGTCATGAACAATAGTGCTATATAGTTCAATTAATTTCCTATTAACAAACAGTTCAGCATTTATACTTTGGCTGAGATAACACAGAATAAAGTACAGGCTTTTCCCTTATCAAGTTCACAGGAAGTTATAGCTTACTCTAGATTTGCTATTTGAGCTCTCTTAGTATTGCAGTTAAATATGTATTCCTGAATTAAAAAAATAAATAAATAAATAAAAGCCTTTGACAACCTGACCTGGGTTGTATCTCAGGAAAAAATAATTGTTCTGCCTTCTTAGTGATCATCTCATATAAAAATTATAAGACATTATTATTATAAATGATGCCTGCTTGTGGTAAAAATGGTATTTGTTTTTCTATTTGATTTATAGGTGAATATTGTATGTATCAATAAACCAATGGGGAATTTAAGGTACTCAATACCCTTGATAATTCAGGAAAATTTTTTGAAATCTGTTCACAATTATCTCTTGGTTATGATTGATATTGTTTTCATTTTTTTTTAACTGAATTGCCAATTTTGGAAAGAAGTAACTTAATATATTAAAGAAAGAATAAAGCAAATGCATATTTGTTGTAGAAAGTCTTCATAGCCAAAAAGTTTGTGCCTTCTCTTAACTTAATTTTACATTTATTTTATACAAGCTACTATACACAACACACAAACACATACACAACATAGACTGAGTAAGGAATAAGACCCTCAATTTAAAGTAGCTCATATTTTTCTGTCCTCTACATATATTCAAAATAGCATGATTTTTATTGGCTTGAGTATATAATAATAACTCATTAGGAATAAGTAAAGTCATGCCTTTTTGGTTTTACCCCCAATTTTATCATTGTCACCTTCTTACTAATGCCACTAATACCGCTTTAATCCAAAGTACCATTAGTCCTCACCTTAAATATGATCCTCTGGGTTCTGTTCTTACACTTAGCAATGTTACCACCACAGAGAGAACTTTACTAATATCCTATTTAATGGAGACACTGACCCCCAATTATTCTTTCTAATAACTCTTATAACTTCGTATTATGATCTTCAGAGCATTAATGTACTTCTCATTGTGCATGTCTTTGTATTCTGTTAACCGCGTTGGAGTATAAGTATTACAAGAACAGAAATCATGGCTTATTTTTCATTTCTACTGCTTAGAATAGTGCGAGGCATATAGTAAGCACTCAAATTTTTGAATGAGTAGAAACTAATTAGGACTCATGAAAGAACTCTTCTGAAATTGAGGAAATAATTTTAAAGATTGATAAATCTCTATTTTATGTTTAAGTGTTAAGGAACGTGTATGTCCTTATAAGTTGGTAAAAAGAGACAGTCTCACTGGACACAAATCACTGAAGATAAAAAGCTTTTAAATGAATACTTTGAGAAGATAATAGCCTTCTTTATTGTGGAAGAAAAAAATTAAAACATTAGAAGAGAAATAAAAAGATTTTTAGAAGAAAAGGGCACACTGAATTAAGAAAACCTTATTGACTGTGACTTGGAAATATTCCCGGTTTGAGAAATCTGTACTTTGCTTATAACTGCTTCCTTGATTTATCAACTTTAAACTGAATTTATTGGTTACCCACCACAAAAATGAGAAATTTAGTTTACATATTTTATTACTATTTCACTGTACTTTTTTCCTCATTTTTAGAATATTTTTAATTCTTTCATTTCTTTTATAATTTTAAATACTACTCTTAAACGTATCTTCCTGATACCTCAACTTTACAGCATGGACTGGTTTTTGCTCTATATCTAGATAAAAAAGATGTCACCATACATGAAAATGTTTACATAATGTTGCTTGATTCTTTGTCATGATTTCGAATTTTTCTAAACTATACATAATTTTTATGTACAGAATTAATCAGTTGAGCTGACCCTGGAGTTTTAAAACTTGTATTTTCATAATTATTTTTCTGTTTCATCTGTTCTCTTTTCAAACTCCTTTTAAATGATTGACTTTTTCAAAATTATGAATAATTGAGAAATTTTGTCTCTTTCTGTGTTCTATATGTTTGAAGTTTTCCAACACATTTCCAACATGTTTTCTTATGGTCTGCTGAATATTTTATTTAGTAAATGCTATGTTAACATCCAACAATTTTTTTTTTTTTTTTTGCTTTCACTTTAACGTTTTTCATTACAATGTTTTATATAGCTTCAAATCTTAGAAATTCTTATTGGAAAGTCTTGACTTTCTTTTTCTATATTATATTTATTTTTTCTTAACCAGTTAGTCTGTGAGTTTATTTTGGTCCTTCTATTACCTGCTTCTGATTTTCCTTGAAAGTTTGGTGATAATTGGTTTTTCCTTGAGGTTTAGGAATCTATACTTATTAATATGAGAGTGGCTATTGAAATCCTAGGAGTAAGAGATGTTTCTTTTATAGGTCTTACCTCAGAATAATGACATTCTCTGTTGGTTCTTTGCAAGTGAGTTGATTATCTAAAACGCTAAAGTACATATGTAGCAAGTGAAAGGCTGCCACATACCACACCCTCTGCTGTTTCTTTTATGTTAATTCTCAAGCATTGTACTAATTGTTCTTCATTTAATAGCTTTTTAAATTCCCAAGAAACCTCTAGAATGTTTTAACACTGACTGATATCCCCAATCTACATGTAAGGAAACAAGAATTACAAAGGTGTAATAACTTGTCTAAACAAGTTATTGTTTGTGCTGAAGCCATTTTTATATCCTGACAATTTGGTGCCAGAGTTCACTTTGATGTAATAGTATTTATTCTAGGGAGGTGTTTAAATTTTTTCATCAATATCATTCTTTATTCTGTATTTGTAATTTTTCTAACAACCAGTATTTACACTGATTTTTTTTATCATTATTTTCATAATCCTTTATATAATTTCTGTTTTGTTTTCTTTCCGACTTCTGCTTTTTCCACCTGCTTTTTTAGGGGATACAGATTATTCTTATTTTATGAATTCAGTAGATTCTCATGTTTCTTTAATTAATCAATTACAACATTTATATTTTTCTTTTGCTATTAACTTTATTTTCTCCAAAGTCAGAAAACCAGTTTATTCTCCTTGAAGCTTCTCCTTCATATTTTTCTCAATTCTCTGGTGGTTATTAAACATTCATGTTAATGAATAAAAGTTAAGTGAATCATAGATGTAGAATGTATCTCAGTAATATGGTCTTTGCTATGTTGCGATGTTTTTCTTCAAATTGTCTATGTTCCTAGTTCTTCTATAATAAATTACCACAATCTTGATTGCTTAAAGAAACACAAATTTATTTTCTTATAGTTCTGGAAGTCAGAAGTATGAAATTGATTAATATAATTTTTATGCTGGATTATTTTTTATCCTATTTATTGAAAGAGTAAATTATAGGTTTTATTTTTATCTGAATTGGGAAGATTATAAAGGGAAATATATGGGGAAAGAAATAATTGTCTTGGATTTTTGAGGTTTGAGATGCTTAATAGCCATCTGCCTAGAGATTTGCTTTAGATAGTAATCACGTAGTTTATGGTTTAAAATATATTTAAGGTCTATGTTGGAAGAAAGTAGAGATATCAAAAACTAGAACTGAGGATGAAGTTATGACACAATTCCATATTCAGAATAGGAGAAAACAATTAACTGTAGACTGAAAAGGGGTGATTACAGAAGTAGGATTAAAACTAAGACTGTGATGGGACAGAAATTAAAGAAGAGTGTTTAAAATGGGGGTATAGTCAAATGTCAATAGTACCAATTTCTTTGAAAGAAAAACAAGGTAAGAATTAAAAAATGTTGATTGGACTTAGTAAAATGGATGTTATTAGTGACCTTATCGAGAAACAATTTAATGAAATAGTTGGGCAAATAAATTATTAAATGAGGTAAATTGGTATCCACGGTTCTAAAAGTATAGTTTAGTCTACAGTTACACCAAATTTTATAAAAACATTTTATACAACATACAGACATCATAGATGATATATATCTTCATATTATCCATGTTAAAATATATATTGTTGCCATTTTAAGTAAATGGGTATAGAATTGTGATCAAGCAGGTTTTTATAGCTACATCAATGCTTATATAGTATTAACACCTTTTTAAAAAATCAAGCAATTTCATACTTTGACATATTTATAGTTAATATGTTTGTTTTACTATGGCTGCTGGGATTGGGGAAGGTTAGTAGGTGAAGTAGACCTCTAACAAAAGATAGGTAGTGGTCAAACAGGTGGGAGAATAAGAAAGGTACCCTGTGTAAGAAGAACAGTATGAACACAGGTTTTGACATTAGATTACAAAAGTCCAGATTAGGAAAAAGAAGTCTTGTCTATGAGAATATTTTTTTGAAGAGGGAAAATTGTATTGAGTAAAAAAATGCTGCTAGTTAAGGGACAGCATGGAATTCTAGATTAAGCAATTTAGATTTTCAATTTATAGGATTTGAGTGTCACTAATATATATTTTTAGCTAGGATTATCTGATAAAAAAATAGATTTATCGTGAACTGCATAGCAGATCACAGGAGGCTGATAAACATTGATTTAAAGAGAGCTCTTCTATCAAAAACAAACTTCCCATTTAAATGGACAAAAAAAGGTGGCTCTGATGTGTGCTATCACTACAAAATAAATGTCTTTGTAAAATGTGAACTTGATAGTTTACAGAAACCCTCCTTTAAATGGTTAAAAGTGTTTATATCCTTTCTCTCATCTATTTGATCTCATTTAAATCAATAAAATAATTTATATTTAGTTCTTTCAATTGTCTTTTTAATTTCCTATAACAATTTGAAAATAGAGCGACATAAGAGAGGCTTATTTATTTTCAATGATCATTTAAAGAGTGTCAGAGTCTTAGAAGGACAATTTGGGATTTATGCTGCTTTGCCATTGTCAAGTTGCCTTATACAATAAATAAGGGAAATTTTACTTTGATTTAGCAATTCAACTAACCAAGATGGCTGCCCCTATTTTAATCAAGTAATCAACAAAATATTGGGTGACTATTCATTATTATAATGTTCAGTTTTTTTTTTTTTTTTGTACTATAATGCCCCTGGCCTTGGCATATTTCTTGAGAGCAGTGGCAGGAAAATTCTGTGTTTGGCAGAAGTCAAGAATTTATGATATGCCTCTTAGCAATAATAAGGCAGATAGCAAAAACTATTTTCCTTGCTGTACTGCTGTAAGACTAATTCTAGAAACTTACATCTGACCTGTGAGTCTACTTTACAATGAAATAATGCTTTTATACTACTTTTTACTTGAAAGAGCTCTGCCCAACAAAGATCCAAAGAGATCCAGAATTTCTTCTGTGCGAGGCATTTTAGAAGAAATCATAAATACCAAACTGAATTACTATAAGCTTGCTAAGGCAAACTGAATTATGAGATATAAACATCAGCATCCATTATAACATTGACTTTGGGTAAAATCGGTTCCCAGGGTTTCGCGACAAAAAAGGTTAATAAATTATGGATAAAATCATGCAACTTAAGATAGAGAACAACAAATGTTTATCTCAGAAAGATGAAAACTTACTATACCTTGTGATTCCGCCTAAAAAGAGAGAAAACAAATCATTAAACATAGTAATTCACTTGATTTTGATTGGGACTTTACTGAAGCCAAGACCTTTGCCACCTTGCTCCTGAAAGTTTATTAGATGTGTATAGAATTTTAGAACTAGGAAAACCATCAAAGATAAAACAAATTGTGCCTATATTTTAGAGATGGGGAAACAATCTATGAAAAGTTAAGATCTATGATAAAGTTTAGAGAGCTAATTTATGGTAGAGCAAGGCTAAGAAATGTTTAGTTAATCAAAGTTGAATAGTGTTTTGATTGCCGGACTTTTCAGAGCCTGCACTAAATGAACGAGCATTGCATTTTCTAGAAGAGAATATAGTGTATGCAGTTTATCACACTTAAAAAATAGTGAGAACGATGAATGGGTCACAGGCCTGGCTGGTTCCGGGTCTGGCTGTGATCCAGGCTCACAGCTAGCAATAGGATCCTGGATTTAGAATGTTACATTAGTGTAGTAGGGCTCCTGCACCTACAATATGTAAACATTATTCAGCTTGTATTATGTATGTGTGGCTGAATGTGACTATTGTACTCTGATATATGTGGAGCCATGCAGTCCCCTGGAGAACAGGAGAAGAGCAGAAGCAGAAGTGCTCCCCCACAATAGAACTGCACTTCATGCAATAGAACTATGCTCCACACAATAAAGTTGGTACCTGCAGTTTCATTCTCATGCCAATCCCTTGTGCATTCTTCCAACTGGGCATCTCACCACTGAAAACTTCCCTTCTCGATCAGCTCAGTGCTGACACTATTAAGTTTGAGAATACTTATAAATATTTCTCTTAGGATACAAATATTTCATAGCACACAGTTTAAGAAAATGCCAGAAAACATTGATAAGGTTACATATTAATAATTTATACATTACATATTTCTTAAAATTATGCTCAAAATTTGGTTTAGAAATAGACTTTCTGCAGATATATCATTTTACTTGTTAAAAACATTTATTAACTTTTTATGTACCTACATTTATATAACTATATTATATAAATTTTAGGTAAATCCTTAAGTGTGATAATTTAATCTTTACTCTCTCCTCATCTGATGTCAGTACCCCTTCTCTAACTAGGCAACTAATTTTAATTAATTGTATAGCCTAAAAGGTATATTCTGAAATTCATATAATCACACGTGAGGATGTATATACTAAATTGTTCATATATATTTACAGAAATTATATTTGTTTTACATAAACAACAGAATATTATACATAATATTCTAAATCTTCTTTTCACCCAAATAATATGTGGTAATTTCCTCTGTATCCCACAATTAAGTTCACTTTTTTAAATGATTTAACATTTTCTAATGTGTAGATACATGTGGATTATTTAACCAGAGCCTTTTTAATAGAGCCGTAATAACTATAGTTTTTTTTCCTTTATAGAAATATGGAAGTATATATATTTGTAAGTATAATAATTAGATATTTTTATGTTTATAGGAAAGACTTTCTTCTGAAATAGGATAACTAGGTCAAGGGATATTTATACTTTTAAAAATTATAATAGTCATTAGAAAGTATTCTGCGAAGTATAAGATGAATATAACATTTAACAGCAATGAGCATTTCCTTTCATTCTTATCTCAGCTATTGGTGCTACCAAATTTCTGTTTCTTCCAGTTGTGTAGATGTATAGAGTTAATAGTTTCAAACAATCCCCAAAGAGGTCAGTATATTAACACTTCAACCACTGTCTCCTAAACCAGTAAGATAGCTCCTTTCTGATCAATAATTGATTCTGCCATTCCAAAATTAGGCAAATGTTCTAAAAAACCCAAAACATGTAGTGACTGTAGAGCTCATTTTTAGGTGCATCTCTTTTCAAGCCATCAGAGAATTTCTAGTCTAGCTCATCTTCATTATGTTTAAGTGGTTTTCTGTATATATGCCTGACTTTTCCTGTTTTAAGAAATAGGATTGTACACAAGCCATTATGTCATGACTGGATCCAGAAGTCTGTTGTTTTTTATGTGTTTTTTTCCTTCCTCTCTTATGTGATCCATATTTTATTTCCTTAATAACTGCTTAGTTATTTTATATTTTATATTCTATGTCTGATCTTCCCACATCTCAACTCTTAATTAAGTCCTCTCTTAAAGTATTGTATCTGTTTCTGCTCATGATTTAGGAATTCATTCATATTTAGATGATGGTAATCCATGGGAATTATAGGAATCTCTATTGAAGCATGTTCTGAAGAAGTTTGTCTTTATTTAATTCCACTGGGTTTTGTGGGGAAGGAGAAAATTCACTTCATTCCCTTCTTGGTTCTCATGGCTAGTAGAATAATTAACATGACATAAGGCAGATTAGCCAGAGAAAATTAAGTTTTATATATGCTTGCACGGGGAATTCACATAAGCATGAAAATTCTAAAGTCTGTAAAGCAAGATGAGATATATTTGTCATTCTAGACTGAGAAGGAGGTAGGGATCTGGGACTTCAAAGGGAAATTAGACAATCCAGAGGGAGATGAAAAGAATTAACTTTTAGTAAACAAATATTTTCTGGGCCATCTAGAGACACTGTGTCACAGACAGAACTTTGATCAAAAAAGCTTTCCTAGGTTCCTCCCTGTCTACCACACCTAGTTTAGATAATTTTATGATAATGGATGGTGCTACTTACTAAAACAGGTCTTCTATCTTAAATTCTTTTAGGCATTTTTGGGGAAGGTCCAAGGTTCTTCCTGAGTCTTTTGTTTCTTAAAAATAAAATAATCTTTATGCCAGAGAGACACATTTTGAGTGGCAAATTTTGCTTTCCTGCAATTTCAAGGGCAGCAGGAAACAGCATTAGTCTTCCCTGGGATTCCAGCTTAAATGAGAAAGTCTCACCACCTACACATCATAATCATTCTTTTTATTCATGTTTATATGGTTAAATTTCCTTCAAGCATTTGCATCTTTTTTTGTTGTTGTTCCTTTTCCACTTATTGATCATTTTATTCTGTAGCTTTATTATGTTTTGCTTTTATTTAGGAATTTTTGAAGGTTTATCATGATGTATACAGTTGTATCTAATTAAAAATTTTTGTGTGTAAAATTTCTAATTGAAATTGAATATAATTTATACTTTAAAACTAAATTAATTAACATATTTTGTTTTTGAATTTTCCTGTTCAAGTACATGAATTTTTTTTCCATTAAAATTATATATCTTACCTTTCAGAAAAACATTTTGCACCTGTTCCCAGTAGCTACTATGTTTTTTTCATTCAAGTTATTCACAAATATTCACAAATATCTTATATACTTTTGTATTAATTATTATAATTGATGGTTTTAATTTTTTTCTCAAGTGTTTTTATTACACTGAAAATCTATTTGTATTTTATACTCTTTATGTCTTATTTTTTCATAATTCATAAAGAATTTTTTATATTATATTTTCTTAATTTTTTGAGGAATATATTAATATAACCATCAAAAATATATATTTTAGGTTTTGCTTTTCCAGTGTGAATACAAGTGATTTTCTTTTCTAGTCTTATTACATGTACTAAATTTTTAAGAAAAGATTAAATATTAACAGGGGTAGGAACTTGTCCAATTCCTGATTTAATTAAACTACTTTATTTAGTATTATGATCAAATTATATCATCACATCTTACTTATTCATTAATCAGTGGATACTTAGGTTGTTTCCTTATCTTGGCTATTGTGAATGATGATGCATTCTAAATAGGGGTTTGTATATCTTTTTGAGTTATTGTTTTTGTTCTCTTTAATTAGATATCCAAAAGTAGAATTGCTGGATTATATAGTAATTCTGTTTTTAGCTTTTTGAGAAACCTCCATAATGATTTCTGCAGCGGCTGCATCAGTTTGCAATCCCATCAGTGCATGAGGGTTCCCATTTCTTTATATCCTCTCCACCACTTGTTATTTGTGGTCTTTTTAATAATAGCCAATCTGACAGGTATAAGGTGATAGCACATTGGGGTTTTGATTTGTACTTCCCTGATCATTAGTAATGTTGAGCATCTTTTCATGTGTCTGCTGGCCATCCAAATATCTTCTTTGGGAAAATGTCTCTTCAGGTCCTCTGCCCATTTTTTAACTGGATTGTTTGGGGTTTTTTGCTGTCAAGTTGTTCATGTTCTTTATATATTTTGGATATTAACTCCTTTCAGATAAGTCATTTGCAAATATTTTCTGTGATTCAATAGGTTGCTTTATGTTTCTTTGATGGTTTCATTCACTGTGCAAAAGCTTTTTAGTTTGATACAATTCCATTTATTTAGTTTTGCTTTTGCTGTCTTTGCCAGATGAACCATATAAAAAATAATGCTTCAGCCAATGTCAAAAAGTATACTGCCTATGTTCCCCGCTCCAGGACTGACTGACTTTCTTTCTTTCTTTCTTTCTTTCTTTCTTTCTTTCTTTCTTTCTTTCTTTCTTTCTTTCTTTCTTTCTTTCTTTCTTTCTTTCCTTCCTTCCTTCCTTCCTTCCTTCCTTCCTTCCTTCCTTCCTTCCTTCCTTCCTTCCTTCCTTCCTTCCTTCCTTCTTTCTTTCTCTTTCTTTCTTTCTTTCTTTCTTTCTTTCTTTCTTTCTTTCT
This sequence comes from Cynopterus sphinx, assembly GCA_030015415.1. Taxonomy (NCBI): domain Eukaryota; kingdom Metazoa; phylum Chordata; class Mammalia; order Chiroptera; family Pteropodidae; genus Cynopterus; species Cynopterus sphinx. The sequence continues at coordinate 48,262,969 of CM057379.1, read as the reverse complement.
TTCTTTCTTTCTTTCTTTCTTTCTTCTCTTTCTTTCTTTCTTTCTTTCTTTCTTTCTTTCTTTCTTTCTTTCTTTCTTTCTTTCTCTTATATTTAAGTCTTTAACCCATATTCAGTTTATTTTTTCTATATGGTATAAGAAAATGGTCCAGTTCCATTTTTTATTTTTTACATGCTGTTGTTCAGTTTTATACCACCATATTAAAGATATTATCTCTTTCCCATTGTATAGTCTTGTCTCATTGTCATAGATTAACTAAACATATAAGTGTAGGTTTATATCTGAGACCTCTATTACCTTCTGTTGATAGATGTGTCTGTTTTTGTGCCAGTAACATATCATTTTGATTACTACACTTTTGTAGTATAGTTTGAAATCAGGGTGTACGAAACCTCCAACTTGGTTCTTTTTCAAGATTGCTTTGGCTAATTGGAGATTTTTTTTTGTTCCACATAAATTTTAGGATTATTTGTTCTAGTTCTATGAAAAATGCCATTGCTATTTTGATCAGGTTTGTATTATCTCTGTAGATTGATTTGTGTAGTATGGACATTTTAACAATATTAATTCTTCCACCTTATTAACACAGTACATTCTTTCATCTATTAGTGTCATCTTCAATTTCTTTCATCAGTGTCTTATAGTTTTCAATATATCAATCTTTTAGTTCCTTGGCTAAATTTATTCCTAGGTATTTTGTACTTTTTGATGCAGTTGTAAATGGGATTGCTTTCTTAATTTTTTCTTCTGATTGTTCATTATGTATTTATTTCCCAATCTGTGTTTTATGTTTTTGACTTTACATTTTACAACTTTCTGTGTGTGTGTGTGTGTGTGTGTGTGTGTGTGTGTGTACACATTAACTAATTATTTCCATTATATATAATTTTACTAGTATTTCTTTTAAGATTTATTCTAACTTTAAAATTAATTACCTTTACTATATTTTACTTTTATCAGTGAGATGTTTCTTTCTTATACTTTCTTATTTCTAATTTTGGCCTCTTCTTTTTTGATTAAAGAAGTCCTTTTAACAATTTTTGTAATGTTGGTTTGGTGGTAATGAAGTCTATAGGTTTAGCTTATCTGAGAAACTATCTCTTCTTCAATTTTGAATGATAACCTTGATGAGTAGAGTATTCTTGGATGTAGATTTTTCCCTTTATCACTTGAATATGTCATATCTCTCCCTTTGGACTTCAAAACTTCTGCTGAAAAATCAGCTGATAGTCTTATGGGGGCATTCCCTTACATCTAACTAGCTGTTTTTCTCTTGCTGCTTTTAAGGTTCTCTCTTTGTCTAACTTTTAACATTTTAATTATGATGTGTCTTCTGTGTCTCTTTGGGCTCCTCTTGTTTGAGACTCTTATTTGCTTCCTGGACCTGAATGTCTGTTTCATTTGCCAGGTTAGGGAGATTTTTAGCCATTTCTTTGAATAATTTCTCTCTCTCTCTCTCTCTCTCTCTCTCTCTCTCTCTCTCTCTCTCTCTCTATTTTTATGGGACCCCTGTAATTTAAATGTTAATATGCTTGATGTTGTCCCAGAGGTCCAAACTTGCCTCACTTTTTTTTTTTCTTTTTGCTGTTCCAGTTGGTTGATTTCCACTACCTTTTCTTTCATTTCTCTGACTCATTCTTCTGCATTATCAAATCTGCCGTCAATTCTCTCTAGTGTATTTCATTTTAATATTATCTTTGTATTCTTCAGTTCTGATTGATTTTTTTCCCCTGTGTCTTTATTGACATTTTCTCTCTGTTCTTCCATACTTCTCTTGAGTTTGGTAAGTAGCCTTAGCCTTAATACTATTACTTTGGACTCTTTATCTAGTAATTTGCTCATCTCTGTTCTGTTTAGTTCTTTTTCTGGGATTTTGTTTTGTTGTTTCATTTGAAACATATTTTTTGTCTCCTATTTATGCCTAATTTTCTGTTTGTTGCTATGAATTAGGTAGATAAACTAGTTGTCACAATATTGAAAGAGGGTTCTTATGTGAAAGGATCCTGTGGAGGGCCAATGGAGCAGTCACCCTTTGTCAACAGAGCCAAATATTCTAGGAGTATACTTTGTGTGGGCTGCATATTCCATCACCACACCTCACTATGGTCATGCTTATATGTAGGGATGGCACTCAGCCCAGCTGTCTATAAGGTCTGACTGCAACTGCTGTGGGTAGCCTAATGTAATGGGCTGGCCTTTAGTCTGGCTGTCAACAACCCCAGTAACAGCTACTCCAGGTCCACTGATGGGATGGGCATGGCCCTGCCATGACTGCTGCAGGCTCACTGGTGTGTAGTGCAGGACTCTGGCAAGGGTGGCTGTGAGGTCCAGCCTTATTGTTGGGGGAAAATTAGTGTGTGGAAGCTGACTACCTGGAACAGTTCACTGCTTTGAATGGGTTCCAGAGCTGCCCAATCCTACAGCCTGGTTCTGGGTAGTGGGGTGCTGCCTTGGAAGGGCTTTGTGGCAGGCCAGGGTTGCCCTCTGGTTGCTGGGTGGTCCGGGCACCACTTTAGGGTGGCTCTTGGGCCCTCTGCAGTGTGTTATGGGTGAGACACCAACTCAGGTATGGCTTTGGTGTATACTGGCTGGGTCAGACAGTTTGAGATATATCGATCCTCAGGGGAACACTGGGGTGGTGCCAACTGTTAGTAGGTTAATGGAAAGTACCAGAGCTGGCACCTGCAAACATAGGGCTCACTTGGTAGAAGAAGAAAATACACAGGAAATGGTGAGAAGACGGTGGCCACTGGTACCTTCATCCCATTGAAGAATACTTCAAAGGAACCCCTGCCCCTCAGGCACACACCCTAAAGTCAGTTAGTATATCTGCTTCGTGTATGACCCAGACATTTTTCAAACTGCTGCCTCTGTGCTGAGACTCAGAGTGAGTGAGTTTGTGCAGGGACTCTTTGAGACAAGAGACTGAGTTTCTCACTGTCCCAGGACTTTCTTGGGCATAAGCCTCACTGGTTCTCTAAACCAGGTTATGTGGGCTCCCCTTCCTGGTGCCAGTTCTGGTCTCCCATGCTGGCAAGCCAGACGTGGGTCTCAGAACCTTCCCTCCTTGTGGGGGAGGGAGCAGGAATTTTGTGGCCTTTATATCATACCTGTCACCTGTGGGGTACTGCACTGAAGATGTGGTCCTGTTAAGACTGTGTCTCTGCCCCTCCTACCCATCTTGATGTGACTTTTTCTCTATATCCTCAGTTGCAGAGAATATCTTCAGGCTTAGTTTCCAGGCTGTTCTCAGAGATAGTTGCTCTATATCTAGTTGTAGTTTTGGCATGTCGTGGGAGATTTTCCTACTCAGCCATCTTGACTAGTTATACCAAGAAGTTTCTGTCTTTATTATGACATAAAGTGATTCAAATAACAGTGTAATTTCTTTTTCTTTCTTTTTTTTTAAAGACCATGTCAATTCAGTTGTGACCTTCATCTGATCCTTTGATATTTTCAATGATATACTTTTATTAAATGTTCAGATTTCTTTTTCTATGTTAATTGGTCTATTCAAATTTGTTGCTTTTCCTTTCACTTTTGGTAGTTTAAATTGTGTAATCTCAGTAATGCACACTAGCATTTTATAATTGTTTTATCTCAGTTTTCATTTTTAATTTTCATCTTTATTTTATCTTTTTCCAAATTCAAATTTAAACTTGGATATTTTCTATTTAGTTAATATCAAATGTTATATTTACTTAAATATTTTTCTTTTTTTCCCCTGATTTTGAAGATATTAATAGCATTGAGAAATTTTTTTGGATGTGTGTAACTGAATACCTGAGTAATTATTAGTGAAAGGAAATAGGTGTTTTCTTTTTTGTTTTATTTTTTACAAGCAAACAAAAAAATGTCTGAAGGTTGTACACTATAAACATGATTCAGTTTAGCAGTGATGCCAAGAGCGTCTTTTTAATTCTCTTACTGTTATCTCCTATTTGTAACATCTTCAGTTATTAATAAAATCATGATAGAAGAAGAGTGTATATGGTACCTTTTGCAAAGTAGGGGTAAAGAGGAGTCAGACCTTAGCCCTAATTTGTTTTCTAATTGGATTTTTCAAAAGTAGAGTAAACTTTTTCCTGTCTTCATAACAGAAAATGGTTTTACAACTTGGAGCAAAGTACCCAACAGAAGATAGGTTCTAACATTCCTGTGGAGATTGGAGATAGGAGCACTACCTTCCTTGATGATTATGCTTCAAAGAGATGACTCCCAGTTTCTTAAGAAAGACATTTCTAGGTTGTTAAACTGGCAAAAGGCTTTTAAAAACGTGTACATTTTGAAGAGGCAGAGAAAGGTTTACAAATACAAGTTTTCTAAAGTGAATGCCCTAATAAAAGGGAAAGCAGAAGACACTAGTCAGGAAGAAGTCAGGAAAGTTTAGTTAAGCTAAGGGCTATCTTTATCACAACAAACCTTTATTTAGCTTCAGCATGAATTTGAGTTCAGGATATTTTGCTAAATTGTATTCATGTCACTGTGGTCTACATTTGCTCCTCATGATCTAGTGATCTATGTCCAAAGGACATGATAACTTTGTTTAATACAATGATAATGCAATATTTGAAGAGGAAGGGGGAAGCTGAAAAAAAATGCCATTAAGGAAAGGGAAAGATGAGAGAAGTATGGCAGTTAGTGATGCCTGAACCCTACCAGCTCATGATACAAAGGAAAAAATGAAAACTCTCTCTTTACATAAATGCATCTGATAGCTACCTTCCCTCACCTCCCCACCCTTCAAACTGTAACACTGTTTTTGCTTTCTGGAATCTATTATTCTTTGTCCTTGGCTGCCATTTATGACATTGGGATAATCTTTTTTATCCTTTTTCTCCCTGGGCTGTATGAGATGAACTTAGAGAGGAATGACTTTCCTGATAAATGCTCTTATTTTCTAACAGGTGACAAAGAGTTATATATTGTTGTAGTCCAGAAATGCTATTATTTTTGCAAAATATTTATTTTGAAAATATATTGTTTTAAGGATATTTCTTCCAATCAGTTCCTATAAAAGTAACCATAGCTAAAGATTTTGCTTAAACATAGTCTTTAAATTTTTTTTGTCTTGTAACTTACTGATCTCTTTGTTCTATCTATGACCTTTACCCTTCCCATGATGGCTATTGCTTTGAGGCAGTTTGAAATGATAGCTTAGGTAAAGAGACATCATCCTGAATCCTGCCTTTGCTATCTACTGACTAATTTTATCAATCTTATCTCCTGCTGTGACATCTATTTCCCTGCTTTTTTGACTAGTTGCAATTTGGGGCACATACATTGTCTTTTCAAACCCAGCATGCCCACAATTTATGGGAGTCTAAATCACTTAGATTGCAGGCCACATGGGGAGAGCATGTCTCTTAGCAAAGCTTTATTTCTACCTTGGCTTTAGACTGCTTTCAGAACTTTGAGTTCATACCTCTTTTTGGAGATTTGGCAGAAAACAGACAGTGATAACCATTATACCATTATAAATAAGATAAACCATTATACCGTTATAAAAAAGATAAACCATTATACCATTATAAAAAAGATAACTATTATAAATGTTCCAGTATTTGTGATAACACTTCAGTCAACATATATCCTGTGTACATCTCAAGGTATAGTAAGTTATTTTTTTATTTAACTGTTTTCTCTGCCATATGTTCATGCTTAATGTTCATATATTTACATATGATTTTGACATCAGTCTACATTCAAGACTGGAGTAAGCTGGGAAGGGTGCAGTTGCAGCAACATCTGTTCATTTTATCAGAACAGGAAATATCCAGGCAACATTTTGTTATATGTCATTTGTCAGAACTTTTGCACATGAACACCTTAGCCCCAAGGAAGGTGAAGAAAGGTAGTATTCTTTCTAACCTCTGAAGGCAACATGGGTAAACATGAAAGGGATTGGGAATGAGCATTAGGGAAGTTAAGTAAGAAAGGTTATCACCGATGAATACTAAGTTCCCTTAAACTCTATGACTTAATAATGACAATATAAGATTATTAATTAGCTCTAATTGTGGCATCTATTATTTTAGTATAAAGTGACATTTTTAAACTTTTCAGATAGTTTTAATATCTCTTTTGAGTTCTTTTCAATGATCTGGGGGATTATTAACTATTGTGTCTTAATTTCCAAGACATTTACATTATTTTCTAGTTAACTATTTTAAAAATAATACAGTGCTAAATGTGTGTGTGTGTGTGTGTGTGTGTGTGTGTGTGTGTGTGTGTGTGTGTTTATATTGTTATGCTTGTGGTGGTGGTGGTGGTGGTGATGGTAGTAATGACAATAGCCATTATAATTTGTCCTGTGTCCAAGAATGAACAATATTTTTGTAGAAGTAAATACATGAAAAATGTGTGTTTTTTGAGCAATAGTTTGACTTGTATTTATGAAATGGAATGTACCCATTTTATCACTCAGCTCCTCCTCTTACTTAATTTTTCAACTAGATATGTTAAATTCTCTCTTAATTTCCAATATATTTTGATTAATATATAGCGGTTATGGTTTTTTTGGTGTATATCGGTGTATAAACCTTGTATTTTTTAGTTATTTCTGACTTTTATCATTATATAACTTCACTCCTTATCCCATGTGATTTTTTTCTTAAATTCCAACCAGCTTGATGTGAATATGACACATCTACTTGTTTTTTATTTGAATTTGCCTGTTGTTCCTTTTCTTATGCCTTTAAAAATTCTTGCTCATTTTTTTTTATTTTTGTTTTAAGAGATTTTCTTCTATCTTCCTCCCACTCTCCCTGCACCTATCTCTCCCTCCTTTCCTTCCTTCCTTTCTTCCTTCCTTCCTTCCTTCCTTCCTTCCTTCCTTCCTTCCTTCTTTCCTTCCTTCCTTCCTTCCTTCCTTTCTTCCTTCCTTTATTTTTATTAGATAGATAGATAGATAGATGATAGATAGATAGATAGATAGATAGATGATAGATAGATAGATAGATAAATGATACATAAAACAAACATAACTGGGTTAGGATTTATTTCTCTGACAAACTCATTTTAAATGACTGGAAGAATACAAAATAGTTATTCTATTTAATTGTCCAACATGACATGTTATTTTGTTTCTCAAATACTACTATGCTTATTTTTTATATTTTTATATTATTTTTTCTTTGTTTTTATGTTATTTATTTATTTATTTATTTATTTATTTATTTATTTATTTTTGCTGGATTACTAGAGTTCTAGATAGAGATAAACAAAACAGAAAAGAAATAATTTTCCTTCATGGAGCTTTATCACATCAGATAAATTTTGTTATCTGCTAGGGTCTGAATGTTTGTGTCTCACCAAGTCGTTTGTTGAAATCTTAATGCCCAGTGTGATGGCATTAGAGGTGAGACCTCCTTGTTACAATTAGAGTGAAATAACTATTTTGTATTCTTTCACTTCTTAAGAAATGAGTTTACTGTTCTTTAATAAGATTAATATTTTTATTTAAAAAGGCCCAAGAAAACACCTTTTTCCTCATTTACCATATACAGATGCAGTGAGAAGTCAGCTGTCTGAAACCCAGAAGAGGGTCTTCACTTGAAGCTGACCATGCTGTCACCTTGATCTCCAACATCCGGCCTCCAAAACTATGAACAAGACATTTATACTCTTTATGTCACCTACTCTGTGGTATTTTTTCAGGAACTCAGACAGACTAAGATATTATTATTTTAAACCAAGAAATTATACTTCTTACTAAGATGCTCTATTTTCCACTCTCTTTAAACCCCACATTTTGAAGAAATTTCTATCCTTCCTTTCTTCTTTCTACTCCCATCCTTAATAAAAACTTTGTAATATTTTTTCTCTGTTGTCAACATACATCTCCAAATTTTATACTTGCATTTATTATTAAATTTTCTTTGCAGTATTCCTATTCTGTTTCAAGAGTTCTCATCTGATTTTTTTTTTCAATACAGACTGTCCATTTGTGTCCTTGTAACATCATTACTCAGAATTGTTTCCATTTCTTTTTGTGTTTTTTTTGGCTGCCAGGTCTTTGTTTTGTTGATTTGTTATTTAATCAAAGCCCCTTTTTATCAGTATTTTCATGGATGAAGTACACCATACTTGGAGTTTCTAAATTTTCACTTTTTTGCGAAATCTTTACCGTTATTGGCATATGTTGTCTTGGGTTACAGCTATGGGATTGCAGTCTCCCAACTTTAGTGTTGTCTTAAATATTCTGAAATAAGCATTATTATTATTTTCAAAATACACATAAGGAAGTGAGGCTTAAAAAAGGCACTATCTTACTCAAATCATAGAATATGAGAGAAAGTAATTCTCCATAGACCCTATAGCCCAGACTTTTAACTGTTTTCTTCTATTTCAACTTGATTGACTAGAGAATAAGCAAGGTGCCCTATAAGTTGAGAAGAAGTAGGGAGAACCCACTCCTTCTGATTTAGAGCCTTTTTCTACCTGTTCTTTTGATCTAGAATGTTATTCTCAGATTTTACCTTGACCAGTCTCATTACTGTTCAGATCTCAGCTTACATGTACCTTTTCAAAGATCCCTTCCTGGACCTCAGGATCAAAATAAAGTAACACTCAAATAAGAATAATATACACTCATCTATTTGTTTATAGCTTTGTATTTTTATACTTAACTATCATATTAAGGTATAAATCCCATGAGAATAATAACCTTGTCTTCCTACTTCTTTGTTCTATTCCTATTTTTTTTTAAATGAATGTGTTTGGTTTTTGTGCCCAATTCCTGGCATAGAGCTTCTAAAACTTTTGGAATTTCCAGAGTAATATGAGTGTTTGGTTATACATGAGCTCTTTATATCACACCTTAATTATACTAGTACAGAACATGAAAGCTTTGCCTTCTTGACCCTCCTAGATCTTGCGCTATGTGAGTCTTCATTTCTCTGGTCTAATTTGTATTCTTTATAATAAAAGCATAACAGTATTTGTCTGTCCTGTAATTTATGAGTAATTCTAGAAAGTTGTCAATCCTGAGGGAAGTTGTGAGAAACCCGCAGATATGTAGTCATTTGTTGAGAAGTGCAGGTGGCTTGGAAACCCCATTTGTGGCTAGCATCTGAAATAAGGTCAATCTTATGTAGGGCCAAGCCCTAAATCTGTGTGAGTAGTGTAGGAATTGAATTGCAGTACAATTAGTATAAAACTAATCCACAGCACCTTGAGTAAGAGCAGGGACATGGTATTTACTAATTTTAAATTTATTGAATAATTGACTAAAGGTATGTTTGAGTAACTAGATAAATTAGCCTGTGGATTTATTTTAAGCATATACCTCTGAGTATCAGGCTCCATTGCAGCCTGTGACACACATCCAGATGCTATTTTATGTGTATGAATTGTATCTTGCCCATACATCAGAAAAGCAGTGTTCTAATTGCTGATATTGTTAATCTTTTGAGATGTTATTCTATGTCCTCTTCATTGCCTCCTTTCTGCTATATCACTAACAATGTTAAACTGTTCCACATTTTAGCTTCTTTTCTGTCTCCTTCATAGCAATACTAAGCAGTAGAACCCCTACCCTTCAACTATCAAATCAGCAATATTCACAAATGCCTGTAATCCATATTTTCTTGTAACCTAAATTCTTTAAACATGTGTTAACACAGCTTAAAATTGTAATTAAAAAATTTGAGACACTCTCTTTAAGGATGTTGCTTCCTCTAATTCTCTGTTAGGCCTCTTTTTAAAAAGTCAATTTGAAAAAGTGCAGTTATCATCCATATTGCACATTTAAAGTAATATCATCTGCTGTTTTCATAAAAAATTTAACAATTGCCAAAGAATGTCAAGCTATAAAATAGAAAATTCTGAGCTTACCCTCTTTGGTATGAATAATTACTTAATTTAGGAATGTGATAGAAAACATTAATTCTTGCAGGCCATTAGGTATATTACTATAGTAGTGAGGCAATCAAACGATTCGTTATATTGTATACAAATTATATTGTTATCCTGAATTATATGCATCAAAGCACCAAATATGGTATAAAGATGTAAGTGCTTAGAAAAGTAAAGAGTACTGTCTTCTCAAAATACATCCAAATAGGGCTTTGGCTATGTCTTAGGAAAAGATTAACTTCAGAAAACATACATAGTTCCTTAATATAAACAATTTTTATTATGGTAGGAATTAACTAAACCTGAACATAATTCTTTCTTGCCTGGCATAATATTCAACCTTCAAGTTTTAATAAAACTTGATATTATTAATTTTCAAGATAGCTACTGTTATCATGCTGCTCGAAGATGTTCTTATATTTAAAAGCACTAAGTACTGTATTGACCTAGATAATCTCCCACTGGGATTCAAATAAGTCTATTTACATAATAACCATATAATAATACATTATCTTTCACTTCATTTAAAGAACAATGCCATATGTTTTACCATCTGAATAGTCTGATAAAAAAGTGAGTCTAATTTCTAAATTAATTATAAAGATTGAAGTAATAAAAAAGTCAGTATTTATATTATACTGAACAAATCTATCCTGATCATAATAAGGGCAAATAATTATAAATATGACTAATTGGGACTCTGAAGAGACTCTTGAGTTTCCAAATATATAGTTTTACTTTATGTCACAAAACTTGAAATTCTGCAATTAAACCAGGTTACTTCAAATTTCTCAGTTCTTTGAATAAATAATAGTAAACAAATATTTCAAAAATACCTTTATTTTTAATAATATAAATTATAATGCCAATATTCAATCTTGAGTATTTTAGAATATTTAAAGAATAAAAAAGTAATATTTCTTACCTCCTGGTTAGGATATTTTATAATATCCTTATATGAATTGAATCACAAAACTAACTTAGACTGTGAAGACATTGGAAACAGCGCATGGATTAACCCCTCTGGGCGTTGACTTCTGAAGGGCTGAGTTATTTTCAGAGGAATTCTATATTTATGGTGTTGATGAAGAAACATCCAAACCTGTAAATAATTTTTATGAGTTTTTTTGAGTTAAAACTCAGGACAGTTGTCAAGAAGCAAGACCTCAAATGCTCCAGAGAGTGACTGTTTTGCAGTTTTTTAAAATGCATTTTAGGTTAAGGAAGGAATTAAGGAAAATTACATGAAGGTGTGAGAAAGCAAGGCAGAGATTGGATTACAGGATGGTTAACAGGATAAATGCTCTCTTGAGGGTGGTTATGCTTATATCAAAGGTTTGTTAATCTTAGAGGCACAGAAACAATGGGCAGAGCTTGCTTAACTCAAAGGGACACCTTTTACTAAAGAAGACATATGCCTGGAGCATGACTATCCTCCATGACCTACCCAGTTAGGAATTTATGATCAGATTACTTTGTGAGGTTACTTTCGGTCACTGGGATTGTCGGATTTCTTATAGAACCCCTTCTTCGTCCATAGGTGGTAGTTTCTACCTAAGTAACTAATTTCAAATAAGAATTTGACCATACTGTTTTCTTAAAATCCTGCTGTGGCCTTGGTTCTAAGAACAAAAACAAAAACAAACAAACAAACAAAACAAGATAAAACACACAAACAAAAACTATCATTTAATTTTAAATTTAGATCCAGTCCAAGCAAAGTTTCTTTTGACTTTCCTTCTAATTCTTCATCTGGCATTTTCCTGCATCTACGCCCCCTTGACCTAAGGCAGGCCTGAAAGGGGAAGCTGAGCACCCTGAGGGGAGGCTGAAAGGGGAAGCTGGCCTCTGTTTCCCCCTTCTGGTAAACAGGGGCTCTGCACCTCTGGCCCAGCATTCAGTAGAAGGTGGGAGAGTCCATGTACTGGGTCACCACCCAGTGGAGGTGCTGCTCAGTGCTTGACTTGATCTGGACAAGGCTCAGTTGGAGTCTCTCAACATCTGTCCATAAATGGACTTATGGATGAAATAAAGGATAAGGATTAAAAAAATAGTGAAAGAATAGGAGAAAGTGGAAGAGTTAAAGCTCAAGCTAGTTAATTTAATAATAAAATATAATTTACTTGAGCCATTGCTTTAGAATTTGGATGTATGGTTCCTATAAACTTGTTTGCTGAATGTAGTACATGTTTTTTAGATATAAAAAATTTACTGTAGCTGAATTGAGAGTACTTATTAGTTGCTTATTAGTTGCTTATTAGTTTTAGAGTACATAAAGTTGGAACTTATTACCTTGGAAAATATGTTTATGCCAATAATTATCAGCTAATACTATTTTAAAAGTACAGATTTTGGCATTGTATTTTTGATCTATTTTTTAAAAGCATAATTTTTTAAAGCATGAAGGTGATATAATATCTTGTATCACTAAGATATATATATATAGATATATATATAATGCATTATATCTCATACATGCACATAAAATCAGATACTTGCAATTACAGAAGTATTTATTATAGATTATGTCATATCAACAAGGCATAAGTCAATAACTAATATATTTCAGGTAGAATTTGGAATATAAAAAGACATATGAAACTTGGTGCCTATACTTCAAAAGCTTAAGTATGTTGGAGAAAGCAAGCATGTACCCAGATAACTTCAATGTATAGCAGGATAGGAGTACTGTAGTAAAAGGAGGAACAAAGTGCTTGGTGCCAAGGAGGAAGAGAATAATTCATATGTTATGCCCCTTATTTGTTTTGTGTACTTTATAAAGTAGAAACCCTGCAAAAATTTTTTCATGCAAGATATTGGTGCAGGATATATTGGTTTATAGTAGCAGATGTTCTAATATCCTACAACTGATTAATAGCACAGCACAAACTCTTAATATTTATTCCCAAATTGAAACCAAGGAGAAAACACTCATATGTGTCTTTCAGATCACAATGCTTTCATACCAAAGTCACTGAAGAACTGTGAAATCAATGTATTTTTCTTTAAACTTTTCTTGGGACTATGAAACTTGGTTTTCAGCACATCAACGAACAAAATTTCATGCAGATATTAATGGAGAGTAAAAGCTGTAAGTTAATGATAATAGTAGTCACCCTTATCAGCTGTGGATACATTCCAAGACCCCCAGTGGGTCTTGAAACACAAATAGTAACAATTTCAATATGTACCATGTTTTCTTTTTTCTGTAATACACGCCTATAATAAAGTTTAATTTATAAAGTAGGCACAGTAAGAGATTAACACGAATAACTGATAGTAAAATAGAACAAATATAACAATATACTGTAATGAAAGTTATGGGAATGTGGTCTTTCTCTTTCAAAATATCTTACTGTATTATACTCACCTTTCTTGTGATAATATGAGATGATACCAATGTCTATCTGATGAGATATGTTTGCAGTCTGAGATGTGAGAGGAAAACTAGAATGGGTTTCTTTTTTCTTCATAATTTCACAGATAGAAGATTCATTCTTACCATTACATCTTAGCAAACTCAGAATATAACTAAAAAGTTTTTTCCTTATTCAGTGGAGAACTTTTAGCTTTTCGCTAAAAGGAAGCACTTTGTGGCTTCTTTTGGGCATATCCAAATTGTCAGCATCCCTATTCTTGTGCTTTGTGGCCAGTATAGTAAGTAAAATAAGGGTTACTTAAACACAGGAACCGTGATACTGAGACAGTCGATCTGATACCTGAAATGGGTACTAAGTGACTTGATGGACTGGTAGCATGTATAATGTGGGTCAAAGGGTGATTCATGTCCTGGGTATGGTGGAGTGGGATGGCACAAGCTTTCATCACACTACTCAGAATGGCATGCAATTTAAAATGTATTAATTGCTGATTTCTGGAAGTTTTCATTTTATATTTTTAGACCACAGTTAACTGAAACTATAGAAAGTGAAACCGTGAATAAGGGGAGGCTAATATATGTGGAAAATGAATATGTCCTCTCTTCTGCTACTTTCTCTTTCAAGCTCAGTTCCACTCGAAAACTTCCATGTTAGGAAACTAGGTTAAACAAAATTTATTTTGCACTTTATTCATTCAGCTGGGAGAGTTCTTTCTCAAAAGCTCCTTTCCTAATGGTAATATGCTAAGTGATATTTGTAAAACTACCTGTGACAAAATGGTAATTGTTATTGGGATTAAACTATGGAAGATTGTTAAAAATATATGTATATTTATTAATACAGATCCCAAGCAACGATCATATTTTTCTTTCTCCCTTGCTTTGAATTGTAATATATAACTACTTTTTGAAGTAATACACCCGTGTATCTCTTTTACAGAAATAATACAATGCATACATGCCTAATTTACTTCTGAAGTTTGACAACAGGAAAGGTAACTACATTAAAATGCAGAACTTCTTTTCTTTCACAGAGCAAAGTATAGAATCTCAGTGATGATATTTTGCCTTTAATGTAAACCCTGGGCAAAACTCTATTTTGAAGAAGACTTTTCAAAGAGTTAGCAATTCTTTTCACTCTTATTGACTTATACTTTTTATTATAAAATTATTAGAAAGAATATTAAGGCAGTGATGCTTCTGAATTTAAGAGAATTAGAATTAACATGCCTAAATGCTTAACTTTCTGCTTTTTAGTTAATTACTAAAAGCAAATGATGACATATTCAAATGCAAAAATAGTGCAAGCTGAATAGTAGTTTTGAGTCACTTTAATTAGACAAAATTACACAGATTGGAGCTTTGGTTTGCAAATAATCTAATATGCTAGAAGATATTTTAAGATAAACAACAATCTTTCTTAAGGCACAGGAGTCTCACAATCTTAAAAGACTAGGTGATATTCCCGGCCTCCAAAGACTCAGCACAGTCTCCACTATTTGTACTTGAAAGAAAGCATGCACTTTATTTTTTGTAGCAATAATAAATATACATATAAGGTAGAATTAAATAGAAATAAAGGAAAACAAATATATTTAAACATAGAACTATTAAAATTAATTTTAATTTTTGAAGAGGAAGAAATCATTTCAAGAATATTTAAATGGTTTGTTATAAAATCTTATTACATGATTTACTAATAATTAAGTTTATCTTAATGTTAATTATTTGGGAGATTTAAAGTAGAGTCAATGTATAGGAATAGCTAAATTTAATTTAAAATGGTTTGAGCCAGGATTTGTTTTCATGTGTATTTTAGAATTATTAAAACATAAATTCTAAAGTCATCATCAGTGAGTGAAGAGTTCCTGAAATAGTCTTATGTGTTAATATATTATTACCCATTTGGAAAATAATAAACACAAATACAAGGACTTGTCTTTTATTATATTTCCTACTATCCTCCTAAAATCTTAACAATAAAACCAACAATTTAGACACCCTCTCCTGTTTTTGATTCTCTTTGTTTATCTTTCATATTGAAACTAAGTGTTCTCTGCCATTTTCATTGTCTTTTTGTCCTCAATCTACACTTGAAATAGTAATGTCATAACCAGTTTTTTTTCTTTAAATTTGTACTTTTTTTTGGAAGCTCAAAGCTCCTTCAATTTTTTCACTGTATCTAATAAGCTTATGACTCCCAAATATGTTTTTCCAGTTCTTCCTGTTTCCTGAGCATTAGATCTACATTTTTGCTTGACACTTTGTCATTTCTTTCAGGCACCTCAAGCTCAGCATGTTCACAAGCAGGCATATTACTTTTCTCATTTCCTGTCCAACATCACTCCTCAAAAATTCTACTCATACTGTATGTTTTTGCTCTACCAAAGATAACATTATATATTCAGGAATACAGGCATATGAGTTGATAGTTTAAAATTCTACTAGATATTATATTTTCGCTTACCTTTAAAGAATATTTGTTTCTCTTGTTATGACATTTCCAAATGTCTCTAGTTTGTCTTTCCTGTGTATATGATTTGAACTGTTCAACTTTGCCTCTGATATCTATAAACCTCTTCTTCATCTCTCCCTATAGATTCAGATCTAAGGTACTTGAGGTTCTACAAAATGTAAGGTTCTATCAAATTATATAGAGACTTTTATCAGTTTTAACCCCTATATATTTAGGAATACATATATTAAGTATATGGTTGTGTTGAAGAAGTTCTAGTAAGTTATAGGCAAGCATACACAAGGTCAGGCCAGAGCTGGAGAAAAGACTCCACTTCTGGATAGTATAAATGCAAAGCCATATGGCAAAGAAGTGTTTGTACATGAATGGGAAGAATTTCTGGTAATTAATTTACCATATTACAGATACCCCATAACGGGGTTTGATTGTGAAATGATTTATTCCCAGTTGAAACCTTTTGTCGCTAGACCAGTGTACACTGTTCATAAGACAAAAATGGAACATATGTTGGGAGCTGGTTTACAGCATATACCACATTCAACAGGATACTACTGAAGAATTGCAGGATATTGATTCCCAACTGGCACCTTAGTTGATCTCTCAACAAAACATTTTAGTGTTCTATGAAGCCACCACAATTAATTCTGTAGGTATGACTGTATTCCTCTATTTTCTTCACCATAAATACAGTTTGTGGTCAGACTTAATATTTTTGAGGAAGGCAGAAAATACAAACAAAAAATGTTTAAGTCTCTGAATGAGAGTCAAGCAGAAGCTTTTTGTAAAGATAAGGGCATCCTCATCTAGAATATGCATCTATTCACATAGGATAAATCACAGCCTTCTCCATGATGAAAGAAGTCAAATGTAATCAACCTTTCATCAGAGACTAGATGGGCATTGGCCTCTACTGTTACCCATTAATATCTAGCAATAGCAGTAGGTGGCCAGATTAGCCTTAAATTAAAGGAAATGCATGTTATTGATCTAATGCAGTTTCCATTCCTACCACCACAGAGAGCTGATAAATAAGCCCATTGAACAAACAGCAGGATGGCTGGAGAATGAGACTGATTAAAATTCACTGGAAAAAAATATTTTTTCCATAAGATTATCGAATGTCTGCTACTCTTGAACTGCCCTTTGGTGGGCCTTCACATGGCCTACAGATATCTAACATTTTTTGACCATTCTGAAAGTTCCATATAAATAGTTCTATAATTTACCTTTCAGCAATTTTCCAATTTTATTCTTTCAGAATCCTGATCAGTCAACAACTTCCTTAACCCCTTCCATTAATTAGTGTAGATTAATTCATCAGACTATCTTTTCTTCCACAGGAAGTGGGAAACTAAATGTAAGGACCCCAAAGTCTGTACTTTATGGCTCCTGTCTTTCATATCCATTCCTGAACTATACTGTATTATAGGAGTGATCCATTTCAGACTTATGCCAGCATACCATGCAGACCCACCTATAAACCACACCTGTGTTTTTCCTTCCTAAACTAACTGGTCAAAGAGAATTCTCCATGAAGTCAGTGTTAGTTGGAGAGTGGGGAAAAAGGCAGTAGAAGACATAATAGGTGTCTAAGCCATTTGTATTTTATATTTACTTTTGCTTCTGTGCCTACTTAGACACCATCTCAGATATACAATTTTCATTTACAGTGGAATATTGTTGTACAGGTCTGATTTTGGTTCACTGGATCAATTTATAATGAGTAGTTCTAGTCACATGGTATCCCACAGTCAGACATTCAACAACTACCAGGGTCTAGTAGCAATCCAAAGGCTGCTTTTCAAATAATTGTTAGCAAAGGAAGCTATAGTCTTAATACAAAATGGGTTTACAGTGTGATTATCCAACTGAAGTTTTCCAGTGCTCACAGATCATTCTGATTTGCCACAGACACTTTTGGTATTTTCTGGTCTCAAGATCATAAAGCTTGTAGTTGTTTTGTATTATGTTAACATAGCTAAACTGAATCTATGTTTTCTACAAGCATTTTTGTTATATGATTTTTAGTTATATTTGGTCCCAAGAGAAATTTTTAATGAGATTTGGAATAAAGTTAAGCAGCAACTGTTATGCTCTGAATATTGATGTAGTGTGCCAGACACAACTGCAGCTTATGAACATTGGCACCAATCTGCTGGTTCACACTGTTGGTGTAGGACAGCAGCCAAGCCCATTGCATGTGTGCGTGTGTGTCTCTGTGTGTGTGTGTGTGTGTGTGTGTGTGTGTGTGTGTGTGTGTGTGTGAGAGAGAGAGAGAGAGAGAGAGAGAGAAGAGAGAGAGAGAGAGCAGGCACATGTATGCTTCTGTTTCTCCAAAACCTTGGCCTATGTGTATGCAGTTTTATGGCAGAGTGTCATCTTTTATAGGTCACTTGCATTTTTAAGGTTGGCAGCAATAAGAAATAGTCATGAGTCATTTGTCTTCTAATAGATTTGTCCTAATGGATCCCTATTAATCATCACTTCTCTTGCTTCAAGATGATATTTTTTGCCCTAAACTACCCTGCAGACCTATAGTCATTCCTCTCCTCTGTAATACTCATATCCAAATACAGTAGAGTATTACTTTTAAATAATTTCCAAAAATGTTCACCTATATTCTCCTCCATTGTTGTGACTCTTATTCAAGCTAAGTCACTGGAGTCAGCTCTGAAGTCTAAATGTCTTAGGCCCATTTTTGTCATTTATACGCTAATTCCTTTGGAGACCTATGCACTCAGTGGATTGTATAATCCCAGATAACTTGGTGCTTTAATATCATCAACAGGATTTTTTTTGTAAATAGATTGAAAATATACATACTTTCACTGATCTGATTTTCTCAAGTCATTGCCAACTGTTTTTGTTTTGATAATATATTTATATAAATAATGTCAGGATAATTATAATTTTACTATTGAATAATAATATGTTAGCTGAAATTAAAATTTAAAAAGAAGCTCCTGTGTTAACTTCAATCGTTCATGTTAAAATTTTGAAACATCTGAATTCAGGAATTAGTTTTAAAAAAGAGTGAAATTTTATAGGTATAATTTTGGATATACTGCAGTACATTTTCCCTATTTACATTTCTTATATTTTTAATGAATTATGAAAACATGAGTAGCTACAGACACTTCAGTGTTTTATATGTCTCTTTGTGGCCTCACAGTATAATCTAAATAGTTGTCAACAACTGGAGGAAGAGTATTAAAGCCCAGGTAGATGATAACATTAATAGAGAACTGTAAAGTTTAACAGGTCAGTTTAATATTATATTAAAATACAAATAAAACATAACTGACAGTTTTCTTTAAAGAACCTGTAAGCTTAAATCAATATGCTTTCATTAAAATTTGAAGAAATAGAGCTCAGGTAGTTTTGAGAGTGCTCTGTGGAGCTGAGTTAAATTTACTTTTTGCTAATTGCTTTTATTTTAATTGAGATTTCCTTCCCACTCCAGAATAGTAAGGTTCTTGAACTCCATTCTTGCACATTGGTTGTATCTAAATTTCTCAAAGATACTGTTGCCAATCCCTGAAATTATGGTTCTATGTTCTCCTGACACCAAGTATTGTTCTATACAATACTAACATTTTTCTTGAATTCCACTGAAACAAAAACGCGATAAAAACAAACCTAATGTATACAGTGCATTAATTTGATAGAATTTATAAAGGATTTGGAGTTTAGAGGGCAAATTTCACCATAGCAACTATGTAAAAAAAGAATCAAACTCCTTTTTTTGATGTGTGGCTGTAGACATTTTTTTAACCTCACCTTACTTTTCAAACTTGTGGCTCCACATCTAGACAGGCTGATAAGATAGTGTGCTTAGAACTTGGGCACCAGTGGGAAATTTAAATATTACAAATTACCAACTAACTTGAGGACTTTTCCCCCATCCCACCCTGGAGCTACTGTTAAAGCTCAGTCCACTGCCTCTGCTTTGCCCAAGCCAGTTCAGACCTGCTTGTTTCATACATACTCTTTTTTGGAGTGTCATTAACTCTGTCATCTAAACCAAATTTTGGATGGGAATCCATTCCACATCTGCTGACTACAAGACATACGGAAACATTCAGATTAATATTTGGCATATGTGTTTTTAACTGTTCTTTTCATACTGTAATCTCAGAGATATATCATATTGTTTTTTTTTCCACTTGCTTTCAATCCTAGCCTCGTACAATATTGCTATTCTCTTTCCTTCCTGTCATCCTTCAATTACATCATAAACTCCTGATCAATATGTAGAAAATATTATAGGCTTGCTACCTGACTTCCTCAAGGGCCTTACGTTTCTCCACAAGATAGTTATAAATGTATTTACTAAACAAAATCCATTTCTTTGCTAGAGGGAGTCATGGTGACATTTCTCACTTCTATGGCTGTATATGTATATATTTGCCCTACTGCACAAATCCTGACAAACATTAGAAATTGTCAGTTTATTTGGGTTACTCTGTCAGCACCCACATTTGTCTTTCCTTCCTGGCTGAACAAACATTTTTAGAGGTATAAGATATTTGAATTAAACTTTGAGCTTCTTGTCAAATTAACAAGTAGTTCACATTTGTACTGTGATATTAATTTGTTTTACTTTTTGCTCCAATCTAGTACATGCTTTTAATAGACTCATGCATTTATTGGGGTAACATTGGTTAATTCAATTATATAATTTTCAGTTGTACATTATAATTTAACATCTGTATATTCTATTGTGTGTTTACCACCCAAAGTCCAGTTTCCTTAGCTGCTAAATCCCCTTTACCCATTTCACCCTCCCCCTACCTTTTATATTTGCCCCCTTTTACTCTATCTACCTCCCCCCTCCTCCCCAACCTCTACCCTCTGGTAACCACTAGTTTATAGTCTATGTCCATGAGGCTCTGTTTGTCTGTCCTGTTCCTTTGTTGCTTTTAGGTTTATGTCCCACATATAAGTGATATCATGTGATTTTCAACTTTTTCTGTCTGGCTTATTTCACTTAGCATAATTATCTTGCACTCATTCCATGTTGTCATATTTCATCTCTTCTTATGGCTAAATAATAGTCCATCATATATATATGTACCACAGCTTCTTTAGCCAATCATCTATTGTAGGACACTTCAGTTGTTCTTATGTTCTGGCCACTGTGAATAATGCTGCTATGAACATCAATGTGTAAATATTTTTATGGTTATGATTTTTTAAGTCTTTGGGGTAAATACCCAGTAGAGGAATTGCTGGATCATATGGTAGATCAATTCTTAGTTTTTTGAGGAACCTCCATATTGTTTTCCATAGTGGCTGTAACAATTTGCAGTCCCACCAATAGTGTACGAGGGTTCATTTTTCTCTGCATCTTCTCCAGCATTTGTTATTAACAGGTGTGAGATGGTATCTCATTGTGGTTTTGATTTGCATTCCTCTAATAGCTAGTGATGTTGAGCATCTTTTCCTATGTTTCTTGGCAATTTGCATGCCCTTTAGGAAGAAGTGTCTAAGTCTTTGCGGTAAATACCCTCTGCCCATTTTTGATTGGATTATTTGTTTTTTGTTGTTATTGAGTCACATGAGTTCTCTGTATATTTTGGATATTAGGCCCTTAGTGGAAGCAGCCTTACAAACTTATTATTTCATTCTGATAGTTGTCCCTTTACTCTGTTGATGGTTTCTTTTGCCGAGCAGTAGCTTTTTAGTATGATATAATCCCAGTCATTTATTTTTGCTTTTATTTCTCTTGCCTTTGAGGTCAAATTCATAAAATCCTCTTTAAGTGCAAGGTCCTTGAGTTTCGTTCATATGCTTTAATAGACTCATGCTTTTGTATTTAACATTCACTATTTTTTTTTCGTAGTGTATGTCTGCTAGCAATATATTATCTCCAGTTTATCTGAAATATTTCTATTTCCCTTTTATTTTTGAAGCATATTATTTTCTCTTTGTAGATCTCTAGCTTGGCAATTCTTCATTTTAATTTTTTTGCAAGATTATCATTTTTTTCTTCCATTTCTTTTGAGAAGTCAAAAGGAATATATATAGTTATAACGAAACTTTATTGACCTCCTCTGGCTGCGTTATGATATTCTTTTCATCACTGGTTTTCAGGATTTTGACAATATGTAACTAAGTATGGGTTTCATTGTATTTATTCTATTTTGAGTCATAGAGTTTCCATTCATTTTCTTGTTTTCTTTCTTAGACTCTGGCTGTTTATATAGTGGATTGTTTAATATTGTCCAAACTATTTTTTTTTTTGTGTGTGTATTGATACTGTATCCTGCAAGTTTACTGAATTTTTTATTAATTCCAAAAGGTTTTTAATGGAGCCTTTGGGGTTTTCTAAATATAGTATCCTGTTGTCTATAAATAGTGACATTGTTACTTCTTCCTTAACAATTTGTATGTCCTTCCTTCCTTCCTTCCTTCCTTCCTTCCTTCCTTCCTTCCTTCCTTCCTTTCTTCCTTCCTTCCTTCCTTCCTTCCTTCCTTCCTTCCTTCCTTCCTTCCTTCCTTCCTTCCTTCCTTCCTTCCTTCCTTCCTTCCTTCCTTCCTTCCTTCCTTCCTTCCTTCCTTCCTTCCTCTTTCTCTCTCTTTATATTTTTTCCTCCTCCTCCTCTTCCTCCTCTAACAGTTACTTCTCTAGACAGTTGCTCTGTCTAGAATTTCTAATATTATGTTATATTAAAGTGGCAATAATGTGCATCCTTGTCTTGTCCCTTATCCTAGAGGAAAAGTTTTCAGCTTTTCACCATTGAGTATGATATTAGCTGTAGACTTGTTGTATATGGCCTTTATTATGGGGAGCATGTTCACTCAATATCCACTCTGTTGAGAGTTTTTATAAAAGGATGTGGAATTTGTTAAATGCTCTTTCTACATGTTTTGAAATAATCATATATTTTTTTTCTTCATTTCGTTAATGTGGTTTATCACATTGACTGATTTGCAGGTGTTGAATTATTCCTACATCCTAGAATAAATCTCACATGGTCACAGCATATGATTTCTTATGTATTGTTGAATTCAGTTAGCTAATATTTTGGTGCTTTTTATTTTTGTGGGATCAGTTGTAATGTCCTCCCTTTTCCGTCTGATTTTATATTTTTGATTTCTCCCTTGGTGAGTCTACCTAAAGGTTTCTCAACTGTGTTTATCCTTTTTAGGAACTAGCTATTAGTTTCATTAATCTTTTAAATTATATTTTAGTCTCTATTTTATATATTTCTGCTCTAATATTATTTTTCCTTCTACACTCTCTGGACTTTTTTTTTCTAGTCCCTTTATGTGTATAGTTATGCTGTTTACTTGAGACTTTTCTTATTTCTTGAGGTGAGCATTTATCACCATGAACTTATAAAAACGAAAAATCTAGACACATACATACACACATACACACACACAGGAAGAATGCTGTGAGATGATAAAGACAGCGATAAGGATGATGCTTCTATAAGTCAAGGAATACCCAAGTGTGCCAGAAAGAGATAAGGTAGGAATAAGCTTGTATTAGATTCTTCCTCACAGCTTCAGAAGGAATCAACCTTGCCAATACTTTGTTCTAGCAATTTTAGCTTCCAAAACTGTGAGACAATATATTTCTGTTGTTTACGCCACTCCATTTTCAATGCTTTGTTATGGCAACCCTAACAGGCTAATACAGGGAGAAAGAAAACAATGAACACCACACCAGAAGTTATATGTTAACATGAGCACAGAATATGTTGCCATTTCCACCCACATTGGAATTCAAAAATGTCCATTATTATACAATAATTTTACAAGTTGAATTGATTTTTTAAATGACAGTATTTCCAAATGTGTATATTTGGTACACTTGAAATCTATATGATTCTGTTAATCAATGTCACCCTAATAAATTTAATTTAAAAAATTAGTACAGCTGAAACACAAATGCAGGGGCAATGAGTCATCAAGCTTCCCCCTACAAATCTGCCTCCCTATCATTCTTAAAGGAGAATTGAGGCACAGGTACAATTCATAAACTGGGACAGTGGTGTGAAAATAACTGGGTTTCTCACCAGGGCACCATGTATGCCCTACTTTAACTTCAATACTCCTAAAGCTTACCACCACCACCACCACCACATTTCTTTGAGTTCTTTTGCTCATTCCCATTATTTCAATCATATAAAATGACTCTATATGTTACTTTAATCATAGAAATGATAATATTCTAACTTCACAATAAATTAGAATTGATTGAATACTTTCTATATATCACATACTCTTCTGAATGCTATTAATATTTGTTAATTCTAATTATTCTAAATCAACACTATGAGGTAGATTCCAGTCAAAAATAGTCCAGAAGCCATTAGAACTCAGATGACTTGACTCAAGAGCTACAAACCAATACTAGACCAGTGGTTTATAATGCTACAAACAAATGTAATTCTTCAATATTTTAAATATGCATATGTTTTCATTTATATATAATTTTTTGGCATATACTATAGTTTGTGTTGGTCTTTGTCTATAAATTTACAATTCTCTTCAAATTTTATGTATCATATTACAATAGTGAATATTGAGCAATGAATGGTACCACATTTTAATTCAATAAATATTGTCAACAGAATTTTGTGTTTTAAATATTGAACTAAGATTTGTGATGGTTTTATCTGTTTTGATTATAAATATTTTCTATGTTTAAAGAAAGTATGCATATTGAAGAATAACAGCTCTCTCATGAATGCTATTATTAGTAAACATAAATGGATTATAAATTATTCCTCTGTGTAAATAAGCAAAAGGTATATAAAAAATAAATTCCTTGGAACTCAAAGTACAGAAAGTAATTGACTCGATAATTGTAAATAACAGGACTATATAATGTAGCTTTGATAATGATATTTTAGTTCTGTATCTGTTGTGAATTAGTCAATAAAAGTAGCAACAGAAATTTACATTTGTATTATCACTTTAATTTATTATTTTTCAGCTATGTGACTTTGGCAAGTTATAACCTCTTAGGAGTTTATTATACCTTTAATACTATAAGAAATTTAATTAGGTGATGAGTAAAATTATTTTTACTCTAAAATCTAAAATTATATAATATAGCATAGGTAGCCTTCTAATTTTACTTGTTATTTATTTTCAAATCTTAACTTCCTATTAGTTTGTTACTTATATGAATAGTAAAATAATGTGAACATTTATTTTTAAAATCATCTTAATTCTCATATCTATCTGTAAATGTGAATAGATAAATGTAAATGTATATAGATAAGAGAAATAAAATCAATTTTGCATACAAATCTCAAAACATTAATTATTGTTTTTCATAGATTGCCAAAATTAAGAATACTACTTTGTCTGATAATTGATTTTTAAAAATAGGCAATGAGGGAAAATCTTCAAATCCCTCAAAGACTAGAACTGATTGATAAGATTATACAGACTAAAAGTAACTTATTTTTTATCATGTATATATTTCTCAAAAATGTGTAGACATATCTACTGAAAATAATTATTTCAGTATCATGTTTTACTCTTTTATTATATTTGGCATACCGTATTATTTGTTTTAGGTGCACAACATAGTGAGTAGACATTTATGGATCTTACAATGTGTCCACTGCATTAAGTCGAGTAACCATCTGTCACTGTGCAAAGTTATCACACTGTTGTTGACTATATTCCCCTTCACCTTTTACACATATCCCTCCACCCATTTCTTCTCTGGCAACCATCAATTTTTCCTTTGTTCCTATGAGTCTATTTTTGTTATGTTTTATTTATGTTTATTTTGATTTTTTAAATTCTACAAAGTGAAATCATGCAGTATTTGTCTTTCTCTGTCTAGTTTCATTTAGTATAATACCCCCTAAGTTCATTCATGTTGTCGCAGATGGCAAGATTTCATTCTTTTTTCTTGCTGAGTAATATTCCATTGTGTGTGTAATCAAATCTTCTTTATACATTTATTTATCCATTTAATTATTAATTTAATTAACCATCCATCTATAGATGGCCACCTAGATTGCTTCCAAATCTTGGTTATTGTGAATAATGATGCAATGAACATAGCTTTCTGCATTGTTGTTGAGACTGCAAGTTGGCACATCTACTATGGAAAACAATGTTGAGATTCCTTATAAAACTACAAATAAAACTACCACATGACCTAGCAACTCCATGCCTGCATATTTATCCAAAAAAAACCTGAAAACACTAATTCAAAAAGAAATATGTTTTAACTCTTTTTAATGTTTTTAGGAATCTAATTTTTTTCTTTTCCCAATTTAGCATTTGATGTTGACTAATTTTTTTTTTTTAGTAAAATATATGTTCAAGTCATTTTTCTAAAGAATGAAGTATAGGTAATTTAAATTTTGAATTATTAAGTATAATTTCTTCCCTTTATGTGTTGGTATAGTTTTGGTTTATTAGGTAGTATGGGGTTTATGCACATTGATTTTCTGAAAATTATAGATATCACCATGTGATCTCTGGCATTTCATTTCTGAGGGATATTTTTTAGTTATGAAAATATTCTTCAAGTAAATGCATTATGGTGAATATCCAATATTGAAATGTTAGTGTCTATTAAAGAAATAAGGAAAGAAACCTAACTTTGGGAGGGGAACACACAATGCAATATATATAACCTTACTGTTGAATTGTACACCTGAAACTTGGATTTTATTCACCAATATCACAGAGGAGGAGGAGGAAGAGAAGAAGGGGGAGGGGAAGGGAGAGGGGACGGAGGAAACATTAACAATTCGTACACAATATAGAACATACAGAATAAAAAAATTACTATAAAAATCAGGATACCCTTTTAGTATGACGTTTTTAAAAAACATTCACTTGCTTTTACTTATAGTTCTGACACATTATATACATTTGTATTCACTGACTCAGTATATGAGTATTTTATGCTTATTTAGTACTTATAAGATTCAGCTTTTACTCATATCATATGTATTATTTTACTCTTCTGTTTTTTTTTATTTCTCTTGATAAGGTTTTTTACTGATGACACTGCAACCTCTCAACTTTTTTAAAATACTATTTTATAATATCAGTATCTAAAATTTTACATATATGTATATATGTATACACACACACACACACACAGGTATTAATTTCTTTTTATTTATTCTGTTTGTAATTACTGAGTTCTGGAACCAAGCTCAGTTGTCTTTCAAGAATTCTGAAAATATTATGGGTATTTTCTCTTCAAATATGACTTTTCTATCATAATATCTATTATATTGTTCTGAACCTCTGGTTAGAGATGTAGGCAACATTCTCAGTTTTTTTCCCATATTTCTTAATTTGTCTTTTAGTTTACTAATCTGCCTATTCTTGAACTCAGTATGTATAAATTCTTTGGAGTTTGCTTTCTAAGTTTTACTAATTCTTTAGTCAAAACTATAAATTATCATTTATTACATAAATTCAGTATTTTCCTTTCAGTTATTTTTTTTATTTCCAGAAGATTTTAAACTTATTTTTCATAATTTCAAAACAATCTTATTTCTTTAAGTTCATTAAACATATATGTATTTTAAACTATTTTCAAATAGTTAAACTTATACTTTTTCTGGTGCTTCCAAAATGTAAATCTTCGTGGGTCAAGTACTGTTGTCTATTATTTCTCTTAACGCCTTTTCCAGTGCCTTATTTTCTTATAACTTTGTGATTTTTGAAAGAAAACTATACTTTTATTGATGAGTACCACATAAGACATGAGATGAATTATGATTTCTAAGAATGCTATTGCTTTAATTTTCTACATAAAATTATTTTTTACATTAATTTTTTATTGGAATTACATTAAAACAATGAGGTGAAGTTACAAACTCATTACCTGTTCTCACAGTAGATGTTTACTTTGCGCCCATCCTCAAAGTCAAGAAAGGAAAATATTTTTCTGGGTGTTCTTATGTTTATTTTTTTATCTATTGTAAATAAGATTTATCCAAATTTGCTCTTTTATATCTGTGTGTATGTGTGTGTGTGTGTGCATGTAGTATATCAAGAAATTTTTTATTGTGGCTCTATATCATATATACATTTACATGTCATGAAATTTGACATTTTAACAATTTTTAAGTGTAAAATTAATTAATTTACAATATTGTGTAACCATGACTACTATTGTTAAAAGTTTTTTATGACCTCAAACAGAAACTAAATGCTGTTTAAACAATAACTCCTCCTTCTCACCTCCCTCAGCTCTTGGTAAAATCAAATTCACTTTCTGTCTCCATAAATTTGCTTATTACAGATATTTTATAAAAGTGGAATCATACAATATTTGTCTTCTTTTCTCTTGTTTATTATACTGGGTTCATTTTGGAGCCTGGGAAGCTGTCTGGTCCACCCTAGTCCAGTATAACTTCATCTTAACTAATTACATCTATAAATCTTATATTTCTATATAAGTTCATGTTCTGAGGTACCGGGGGTGGGTTAGGACTTTAATACATAAATTGGAGGGGGACACGGTTTAAGTAATAACCATTCTCTAGTATTTTATGTACTCTTTTCTTTACCTGCCTTTCAGTTTACCCATTGTTTTTCACATTTTCCAAAATGAATATGCTTGAGAATAAACAAGTTTAGGATCAGTAGGCCCAAATTTAATCACTGTTTTTTTTTAGGTGTTAAAATTGCTCTTGGAGTTTATTAGTTCGCTCTGTTTCATAGATAAATATCCTAAGAGCAGAGGGGATTGAGTGACCCTCCAGATCTCAAAGGACTGATACAGAAATTATTCAGGGTTCCAAAACGTGTGATCTGATTTCCATATTTACTGTTTAAATCTTGTTTACAACCAATGTGTCCTAAATTTATCTGCCCCTGGAACTTTTTTTTAAGGCATTTACATTAACCTTGTTTTTTTCTTTCTCTCCACACCTATTATAATGAAGAGATTAAAAAAAGACACACTTTTGCATTTCAGAAATTATTGTTATATGTATACTAAGCTATGTTCCATAAAACAAATGGTTTTGTTCAAATGTGTTGGAGAATACACACAAATCTTTCTCTCTTTCGCAGATTGACAAAATACCATAAAATATTAAAGATCTTGAAACATCTCACAGTGAAGAAACTATTTTACGTTGTTTAAACTAGTTTTCCTGAATTTATCTGACTATTGTTTTTTTTAGGCCACTCACAATAACACGAGGGGCACGTCTTGAGAATGTCTATTGTAATACATTTCTCTAGTTATTATCAGCTACTTATAGAATAATTACAAAAACTGCACTAAAACCACTCTCATCTGCAACATAGGGTAGAGTAACAAATTCAGGTGAAAATATCATTAGTCATTTTGTTCAATTTAAACTATTATTGCAAACAATTATTAAAGACATGGCTCATGTACGTATGCATGAATGTAGTCACTTTGTCTTAAAATTAGTCTTTTTATTCTCAAAGAAAGTAAAATTACATGAATGTTAAATTTTAACTTACCAATAGGGTAATTGGTAGTCTACTATTCTTTAAGCCAGTTTTTAAAAGTGAATCTCACTGTGTTGCATAGGATACACACTAATTGAGATCAAACATGAATGTTCTGGAGTAGTCAGGGGCAACTTTTTTCTTTAAAGAAATACATAACATGTTCATTCAATAGTCATAGATGTTTACCTGTTTCTTAAAAGTCTTGAAGTTCTCTTTTAACTAAGAAGTTAAATGTTTGTATCCTCTCAAAATTCCTATGTTGAAGCTCTAAGCCCAGTGTTGATGACACATTGAGGTAATGCCTTTGGGGACATAATTAGTTACATGAGTCATGAGGGCATACCCCTGGTTTGATGAGATTAGTCCTTTAAAGGAAGGAGAAGTTAGAGAACATGCTTTCCTCCCCACTACAAACATTCACAAAGAGGTCATGTGAGCCCAAAGCAAGATGACAGCTGCCGACAAGAGAAGAAACCTCAGAATAAACCTACCTGCTTATACCTTGATCTTGGACTTCCCAGCCTCCAGAACTGTGGGAAATAAATTTCTGTTGTTTAAACCATTCACCTATGATGTTTTGTTATGTTATTCCATGAATACTATGATAGCAGTTTATATTGAGCCTTTTATTTTTTACTCATAAAATAAATAACACAAAGTAACAAAAACTAACATGTATATAAAAGTTACTCTCCTTATTTACATTTACCACTTTTAAAATATTATTGAATGCTTTTAAAAACAAGTGCTTAATGTGAGATGTGTCATAAGGCTCACTTTCCTTCTATTTTCTACATTTTTTTCTTATTAAGAATCACTGAAGCAAAGACATGGAAAGTTAGATTGACATTGATAGCTGCCTTTAATAAAAGTTATGGTGAAAAATCATCCTATCTTTGCTATTGTATGACACAGTTTTTTCATTGAGGAAGAGATGGATTAAAAATGAGGATGGAGAGACTGACTGGGTTTTGAGACAATAGATTTGTTATATGTAGAGACAATGATATGTGAGAAAAGTAGAGCTTGAATTCTAAGAGAACATTGGTTAGCTATATTATTTAGTAGTATTTTAGTAAATAACTGTAGAGGAAGAAGTATAGAATTATAGAAAACATGTTCAGAGTTTGTGTTGGGAGCTGAGTTTACTCAGTGCTGTTTCTTGGTTCCTGACTTTCTTTTTCCCTTACATGTTAATAACTCCTTTTTTTTTACTGCATCAAGAAGATAAGAGTGAGAAGATCCGGAAAGATAGACTCCAACCTCAATCTAGTGAAACTCTGAGGACTTTCCCACTAACTAAAGTTAACCCAGTGAGACCCGAATTATAGTTCCTTTAACACAGAACTTAGTGTTTACACCTGTTTATATTATGCTTAAACATATTTCAAAATGCCATTTATTAATATAGATAGATAGATAGATAGATAGATAGATAGATAGATAGATGATAGATAGATAACATCTACTACATGTCTTCTATTACAATGCAACACTTGTTTCTCCATCTATCAAGGAAAAATCATTTTGAACATGCATTTTCTCATTTTCTTGGCTCACTGAATCCTATGATTGTCTTCTCCCAACCCCTATATCTACAAGGCATCGATCCTATCATCATCACAGTGATATTTATTCTCCTTTGTTTTAATTTTCTTCCTTAAATTTTGTTAGTATTATTCTCACTCCTTTTCATACATTCCAAGCAAAATCCCAAGTCTATTCAATTTAAGACTTTACCCTTAACTCTCCTAGCTTAATGTTGCTAGAGAGAAGAAAAAATAATCTCTTGTTAATTGAGAATCTTGGCTGCTAACTTCATTACACTTCACTGGTTCACTCACAAAACTTCCCCACTCTAAAAGATAACTATATTTTTTAACTTTATTCTTTCTACATATTTGATTTTACTGAGAAGTAACCATAAGGCAGTTTTTGTATGTCCTTACTACTTTGTGGGAACCTATCTATTTCCACACTTCTAATGATGACTATAACCCCTTTCTGCTAGCATAAAGCAAACCTTCTCAATTATACACCTCCAGATCTCATGCACTGTTATCTGCTCAAGTGTATTGTTTCAGCAATTTTTCATATAGCTGCCATCATCAGTTCTATCTGTTCATTTTCTGCTCCTTTATTCAAAGATAATCTAATAACTTCCATTTCTCTCTCTCTCTCTCTCTCTCTCTCTCTCTCTCACACACACACACACACACACACACACACACACACACACACACACACAGAATCTACCTCCTAACTGTGCATTCTCCTCTACCTAAATCCGAACAAATCTTCTCCTTATATACTAAATTTTCTATTTCACCAATTTCTGTCCACCTATTTTTTCTTGCATCCAATTCAGTCAGTAACTTTGTTATTGCATTAAAATGGCCATTGTCTAGGTTAACAATAACTTGCCCACTGATAAATTGTATGGTTAATTTTGGTCAAATCAACATTTGACCCTCCTTTGAATTTTTCCCTTATTTTCCTCCTTTCTCTTGAGTTTTTATACATATATTCTGCTTGCTCTTCAACTACCAAAGCTTTAAATATTAAAGTCATCATCATGTTCTATTATATAGTTTGTTTATGTCATCCATGGCTTCAAAATAATATTAAACAATTAAAGATAGAGACCATTTATCTTTCACCATTTCATTCCCATGCCCTTGCACTGTGGAATGAATAAACGATCCCTCTCAAGACCTCTTAGATGAATGTAAATAAAGTAGCCTTCAATAAAAGATGAGTTATTCTCCCCTCCAATCTGTACCTTGTAATCCAAAACAAATTGCGTGATATAAATAGCAAGTGACTCTTTTTCTACTTCTCTGTGTGAAAGAAATAATTTTAATGTAATTTATTATAATGGTATAATAATATTAATTATTCTAGATTTCAATTTCCTAATAAATGATGTCATAAAGTACAATTTTTAACAAAAAAAAAAAATGAAATGTAGCTCATCAATCCAAGTTCATTCATTTTTTACCTGAAGGTTCACCATTTTGAGAATCTCATCTTTGCACAGAGGACAAAAATACTATGCTGTCCATAAAATATGCAATCATTGGAAGTTAATCATGCTTGCTTATTGGTAATATAATGTTGGCACTTTGTTAAATGTAATTCACTAAATAATAGTACTTTGTTCAGGACAGGTATCCTTCTTGTTCTCAGGCATTCATTT
This sequence comes from Cynopterus sphinx, assembly GCA_030015415.1. NCBI lineage: Eukaryota > Metazoa > Chordata > Mammalia > Chiroptera > Pteropodidae > Cynopterus > Cynopterus sphinx. The sequence goes on along the minus strand of CM057379.1, from coordinate 48,230,611 downwards.
AACACATTCTATAAAGTAAAATTATTTTATAATTCAAGTGTTCACTAAGCAAATCAGTCATAAATATTATCAATATTAATTGACCTTCATCTGTCAGAATCAACTTACAATATTCCAAATGTTTTGAAGTCTAGACAACTACTATATAAAATATGGGGACATTAAATAAGACTATTTAAGAAAAGCACTTGAGAAAGGTTAGAGTAGAACTCAAATTAACCCATTCTATCTCTTTATATTAGTAATGTAAAAATACTTTCTTTTTTTTAGATGATCTAATATAAAGTGCTTTAATATTGTACTTAATACATCCATATAGAAACTTAACCTAATTATAAGTTGCTTAGTATAGTGCACACAATGCTTCTATAAAATATATATGCCTGTTTCCATTTAAATAATAATTTCAGATTATCTGAAAATGGAGGCAGATACTGCTTCTAAATTATTGTGGATAATTAGTCTATTGAGACATTTTTAATGATCTCGATACTTTTGAAAAAGTATCAATTTGATTTTGTCTAATATTTCTTCATGATTATATTGGAATTATAGATTTTGTAGGAAAAGCAAAACAGAGGTGAATTGCTGTTTTCAGAAGTGAATTACTGCTTTGATCGTTTCTAGCAAGGGGTATATGCTATAAATACAGCTCATTACTGGTGATGTTAACCTTAATCATTTGGTTAAGGTAGTGACTGTCTAGTAATCTACAGTAAAGCTGTTTCTTACAGGCAGAGAAAACAAAATAATTCAAAGGCCCCAAGATAGGTGTATGACATATATGTATAAGAAAATGCAAAACCAGTGTGTCTGCAAAGGAGTGAGAAAAAAAATTTTAAAGAGAATTTTTAAATAATAGGGAATTGAAGCTATTGCTCAGGTAGGAGTCTTATGAGAAATTTTAAAGTCTTTAGCTTTTACTTTATGTATAATGTGGAAACATTGCTGTTTTTCAAAGATAACTTTGGCTGCAGATAAAGTTTGAACTAGGGTGACTGACCATAGTGGTTCTGATAACTAATCAAATTCTTGATATATTTTGAAGCTAAAATTAACAATACTTTATGATGGATTTGACATGTATTATAAGAATAAATGAAACAGAAAAATATTAATTTTAACAAAAGATCATTACGAAAAATAGGCAATCATTTTTTGTTGTTGTTGTTATATATAAACATGGACTCATGGAGTTTTGAGAAATCTAATGACACAATTGACAAAAGATGAAACAGTAAAACGATATGAAAATAGGCAGCATAATTTATAGTTTATAAATTATTAATGCCAGAGTCAGCATATTCTAGCCCTACTTTTACTAGCTATGTGACTTAAGTATAATTCTTAACTTCTCTGTGTTTCATTTTCTTCATGTAAAATGCAAGGAAACAATGATATCAACCTTACGGAATTGCTTTGAGGATTAAAAAAACTTGTATAGGTAAAGTGCTTGGAAAAGGTCACTCAATAAGAGAAACTGAGTTTTAACTATTACTCTTATACTTTTAGGCATCAGCATAAATTACAGATATCCAAAATTCTAACAAATCCATTTCACTTCTGCCTCCATGCCTATACCCATACAGACCAATGTGGCCTGAGAAAACCACAGATCCTTGCTGACTGGTCTCATTTTAAATCCATGATTACTAATCCTCATTGAGATGTTAATGTTGTCCAAAGGTCACACTGTTCTGTAATCCATTCACTTCCCTATGTCTCTTTTACTACCTCCATCTTAGCTGATTATCAGATTCTATTATTTAAAAAAGTATAATCAAATGAGACCTCACATAATGTCATCACAAGAATTATAAAACTTTTGGCCTCTGACCCTACATGCTGGCGTGCTTTTTTGTTATTGTTGTGAATATATTGACAACGCATCCAGCTAAGACCAGTCCTTAATTTCATGTAGCAAAACCTATAATTTGTTGCCTATTGGATATGGTTCCAATAATCATTCTTTCTTGTTTTTACAAAAATTTATTTTATTTTTACATTATTTTATCTCTTTTTTTATATCTCATATTTACCTATCCATCTATTTATCTATCTATCATATATTTATCATCTATTATCATCTATCATCTATCATGTATAAGAGGGAGATAGTTAATTTAGTGGGTTTTTGGAAGTAGAGCATAAATGTAGGGAATTCGAGATAATTAGAAGAGAAGAATTAGAAACAACAAGATAAAAAAACATCTAATAAACTGAGCTGCAATATAAAGAAAGATACATTGGTATCTGGAAGGTAAAGTGTGATTGAAAAGACTATTTGTTTTAAAAAACATAATATATATTTTCTGAAACTTTAGCCTACAAATTACTTATTCACTACCCTTAACACTAGATGTTATAAAATAACAAAACTATTTTTTACTTAAGTAACATTTTTATGCTTAGGCAAGATATTTTCTAAACTTAAATTTTTGCTTGACAAAAAGTTAATTAAACCATAATTTGTTTAAAATTGCATAATATGATTGCAATTCAGTGGACTATTAATTTCATGATAATGGCAAGCACTGCCTTCGCAATATGTAAAAAATATGTATTCTATACAAACTGATAATCTATTCAAAAAATAAACGTAAGATACAAATTATCGTTTCATAAAGAATTTCCTCAAATGTGATGTGATAATGTTCAAAGTAATTATATTAGTTTAATTTTTTAATTTTTCTTTTTATCATAATTATATTTAAGTGATTTTTAAAGAAATGCATGATTTCATTATAATGTATGTCTAATAGACTCTTAAATCTAAATTTTTACAGTATCTAAATCATATCATGGTAGGAAATAAGAAATTTAGGCAAAGTACCACATATCAATATAATTTTATATATCAGAGATTGTTCTTTTGGCAAGTGGGTGGGATTCAAGACAACCTTCATTCCAATGCGTCTTAACTTTTTTCTATATATAACTATTTCTTTTAACCACTGAGTTAGGATATTTGCATGGAAATTACTAGAGTTTTGAGAGTTGTAAATGAACTAAATTCCATATCAATACCCCTTAATATGTGCAAGGGACGAGACTAGGTACAACAACTTCCATCTATGAAAAGGAAATATTTCCACTGTCACTCACCTTGCGTAGCTTAAACACAATGAGGGAAAATTAATTTGATTGTTTTGACAGTAATGTTTTTAAAAGTGGCCCAGACTTAGTGCCATTGAAGAGAAACTTTAGTCTAAGCATGGTTGTCTTTTGAATGTAAAGGCTTAGGGGCAAGCACAAGCAATGACAGGTAATTTGTATTCTATAGACAAAACTTTAGAATCATTTTCATGTTGCCAGAGTGCAAAGTGGGAGGCTGTGAGTTATAAGGGGTGAAACTGAAGAAGAACCAGCCAGGAACAAGATGGTCATTTGGTGACACTTCATGAAGCTTAAACTTCAGCTACTAGTAATAATTGTGATTTATTATTTGCAATGTTATTTATTTATCTGAATTTTTAATGAAATAGTGTGTTTCTTATAAAAGGTAAATGATAAAAAGGAATATAGTTACATATGCAATATTAATAATTCCTTTCATTTTCTAAATCCTTACTATAATAATAAATGTAGATTATATTTCATACTTTTTAAAAATTATCCATTCAAATATATACATGCTCTTTTTCATAGATTTAAAGAAAACATAGTGTGTCAATATGTATATGTGTCTTGCTCTTTAAAGCGATCTTATATTAAAATTTTTGAACAGATAAAATGTGTAACCACAATAAGGAGTTAGGATATTAGTCCAATGGTTTATGGAAAATACATTTGGTTTTAACAGTCCTAGAGGAATAGGAGCAGTTTGAAAATGTAGGTAAGAACTTGTTTCTAAGTGGGATGGAATAGCTAAAGGAGGACCAGTGCTTAGAGCAAAACAGTGAGAACATTTGCATACAATTTAAGCATTTAAAACTGGACTGTTATGTAAGTAATGTGAACTCAGAGTCAAGAAACCAGAAAAAAAAAAAAAACCATCTAAGAGTTTATCTAACTTTTACAACTCCTTTTACTCTCTGTAAATATGTCTATTCAAAATGTTAGCAGAAGGCTGAGACCTTGGGACTATAAAACCCATGAAGAGCAGTTGCTAAAAATAAAGAAACCAACTAGAGCTTTACATGGACACTTGAGGACTAAGGCCATGGCCAGGTTGCCCCTTATAACAATTGCTAAATTAGATGTTTGTTAAGGAGGGTGAGTGAGAACATACACAGATGTTTGTTAAGGAGAGGTAGTTTTGATGTTTGTTAAGGAAGGACAGTTTCCATCTATGAAAAAGGAATTAAGTGAGAATTGAGCTTCACATTAAACAGCTAGAAAACTGGGCAAAATATATACAACTATTGTATTTAGATAGTTGACATGCTGTGCAGGACTGATCTCTGAGAGAAGGAAACTTAATGAGAGTCTCTTCTTGAATAGTTGGCTGGTATGGCAAAGAAAGGCAAATACAGAATCCAGGAATTTTGGTGAGATGAAAAGATTTAAGAGAGTGTGGTAGCTAGAATTTGCCAGAGTACCAAAGAGAAGAATCTATGCAAAGAAAGTTTCATAAATCTGCTTACTAGTCAGTTATATATGTGGCTGAATACTAAACTGGACGTGAGATAGGTGGAGCTCCAGAAGGCAAGGCAAAGAATAACTCCCAAGGAAAGGACAATCGGTGAGAGGTTGTAAACTGGAAAATTCCCTGAGTTTCCCCCAGGACTTGGAATTATTTAAATGTACTATTCAGAGTGGAGAAACATTGTTGCATATATAGGGAATTTAGGAGATACTGACAGAGAGGCTAAACAAGTTCTAAAGACCACACCAGATTCATTGTAAAAAAAAAAAAAAAAAAAAAAAAAAACTTAAAAATAAGCCTCAAAAAGTTCAAGCTGATCTACAAATAATATATCAAGTACTGTATGCTTTATAGGTAAAAATAAGAACTTTTTGTTACAATTTTAGATTATATTAACATTGTTGGTTGACACCATTAAGACTTGTTTCTGTAGTAATAGAGGCAAACAAACCTAATAAAGATCTTTAAAGCTAAGGTGGTTCACTTTAAGAAGTTGTTCGTTCTTTCTCATCCATATTTTGCTCATTTTCCACTTCTGTTTTACTCCTTTCTTTTAATCTAAGTAAAACCAAACTTCTTTTAAGCCCCCAAATCTTTTTTGTAAAAAAAAATAATAATTCACCAAAGTTTTATCTTTGTGCTTTTTAAATAAGCTCCTCTGCTAATTTCAGAATCATAAATATTAATTATAGCAGGGGTATCAACAGCTGGTGATCTTAACTGCTGTCATCTCTATTGCTACAATGTGGATCCTCTGGCCCTATTTTTCTCATCTCTAATCATGCAGAACTTCTGATGAATAATAATTAACAGATTGATGAATATGTCAAAAGAGGTTGCAGTTAGAGTGGTAGTAGTGTTTACTCCCACTTTAGTTAATATTCTCTCGAAATGAGATGCAGCGTGTACAATAAATGCAACTGAAATTATAGTTCTGTTATCTTTCAAATATAGTGTGAGAAATTTGATTTTTAAAAGGTTAGAAAAGAACATATTGGTATGATTTGATATTTTAAAAGGTCAAAAATATTATCTCTAGTTATTTTTCACAGTAGCAAATAATTGATGATTGCTTCTTACTTAAATTTTGCAAATCAAAGATATTTTTGGAGAAAAAGTGAAGTGATGAAAATTGATTTTAAATGCATACATACAACATATTAAAGTTTTCTTGCCTATCTTCTTATAAATATAATTCTAAGTTGTGCTGGCTATGAATCAAGAAACTCTGAATAATAAAGTAGCATATTCACATAGTAGGTTTTTTAGGAATTCTAACATTGATCTAAATTTACCCATTCTGTTTTTGCTTACTTATATGTTGACTGTATTAAAAATCTATTTATTTTATGATCTCTCAATAAAATTGTATTTTATTTGAGAAGTTAAGATATATATTTGTACTCTACACACAAACCACAATTCTTGAAAACAAAACAAGAGATGCTGTCTTTAGTGATATTATATATTACACAAGGATACCTAATGTAGAAATAACCTCAAAATAGAAAATATATTATTTCAAATCTCCACACAGCTAATTACTAGTTGTTTTATACTGAGAAAGTTAAAGTTAAATTAGGGTAATATTCTTAGTTATTATAAAAACTGATAGTAACAAAAAAAATGTAAGTAAAGGACATAATTTATAGTAGATACTTTATCAATGTATTATAATTTTGCAAACATGGAAAAATTATTTTATAGTTTTAATACAATAACTACTTTTAAAACTAGATATAAAGTATAAATATGTAACATTATGTGAATATATTGAATATATACAAATATAGATAACAATGAACATTGTTATAACAATAATACATATAAATAATTATATGCACATATACATTTTCTATTTAAAATAAGCAGCATCATGACTTTGTCTAATGTCAAATGTGATTGGTTAAAAACACATCTTATCTACCACTAAAAGGCAATTTGGAAAAAAATAAAAGCGTACTTTGTATAGATGATAAGAAGACTTTATACATAATCAGCCACAATAATGCATCTGTCATCTACTTTTTTATACTTACAGCTACTCCTATAACTTTCTAAACATTTTCAGAATCAATATATTGAAGTTCTAGCTTTAATAATACTTTTAGTTCTCAGATCAACTTTTTTGCCTGCTGCCTGGGTATCAAAAAAGTGCAAATTACTGACCAAGATATGGAAGAACCTTCTTGAGTGACTAAGGAGGAGAAAAAAAAAAAATTAAGTGGGTCAAGTTGGAAGCCTCTGTAAAAAAAAAAGGAGAATAAGAAGGACTGGGAAAAATCAACACTGATTATATATTTAAGGTCATTGTATTTAAGATTATTGGGTATTTTATTTACATATTTAAGGTTTATATACTTAAGATTTTATATTTAAGATTATTTGTTGTAAACTGAGACTACTTCTAGGAAGATCATATAGTTGTAAATGTTTAAATGTATTTTCTAAAGCCACATCAGCTACAGAAAATTGTTTCATTACCTGGAAGCATCTGCCACTGTTCTAGCTTCAAATTTCCCATGATATAGAATTATGTTATTGTATTACTGTGCTTAAGGGCTTTGTTTCCATTTATTCTTTATCAATGTTGATATCTCTTTTATTGTATACTTTATACTCTTTATTCCCTGAAGTAGAAGAGAAGAATAAAGGAAAAGCAAAGTATAAACACTTTCCCACCAAAACATTTCTATTCATTTCTAGCTATATTGTCATTTATTCTATTTTGCTTTTCAAGATGCCTTTGTTTCTGGCACTGTAAGTTAAAAATAAGTAATAGTTTTTACTCTAATAATACATAGTAATATGAACCACAAATAATTTAATGATTAAATCCAAATTAAACAATATGAAACACAATGTTCAATGCAAAATTAATGGTAAAAACCATGTTATAGAAGTTCAAAGAATAATGTGATCTGTTTCTCTAATGTCTATTTCTAAATGGCAAATAATAATAATATAATAATAATGATAATTTAGCTTAAACTTAACTCTAAAAACATCACATATCAGAGCTTGATTCTCTTCTATGTGGTAGTTTAGGATTGGGATTTGTTTCACCCCAGTTATTCATTTTACCTGTACATATTCAAAGAAAGATTTGTATTTTCTTGGCATAAAAAGATTTCACTGCTGAGATTTAATTAACCTAATTAAGAAACCCACGCTTCTCTACAAACACTACCTGGAGTATACTATTTGACTGTCACTGAAATAAGCATACGACATTGGTTATAGCTTGACTTTAAGATTTTACTAGTAAATTCCAATATCCCTAATCCCCACAGCAGCCAACTATTACCCAAGAGGTCTCATTTGAACTGCATTTATGTATTGCTATCAATATCTATTTTCCTTGAAATTGCAGTGGGCCTATTAGTACTGTAATACAGGACATCTCGCCACATATCAAATTTTAGTTGAAAGTTTCAAAAGATGGCTAGTGAGTGAGTGAGCAAGTGAATCTGTCAGTGGATAAGTCTGTGCATTGGTCTTTTAAGAGAACACGTAGAATTCTCGCAGTTAGTCTCATTCAACCACAAACTCTGATGGTTTTTACAGCCAGAAGTTGTGGGGATTTCTCTTCCAGGTACTGGTGCTCTGGGCTGGGGAATCTGCTGTGGCATTAAGACCCCTCACTCCTCCCCAGTAACCTCCACATCTAAGATATTCCTCCTAGTTCTTAACTACTACATGTGGGTGTGGGGACAGCCCATTTTGTCTCAACCCCTTCTTCCAAGCTCAAGATGGCTTCTTCTGTATAGCCTTAGAGGACTTCTGTTCAGCTACATATTAGTCAGTTCCAATTGATGATTATTCTATAGTTTAGTTGTAATTTTGATATGGTCATGAAAGGAGGCCAATATAGTGTTTACCTACTCCATCATCTTGACCAGAACTCTGCATATTTATTTTTATAACATCTAATCAATGTGTCAGTTATCTGACATAGTTCCTTCTAGGATTGTAATTAATTTGTAATAAACAAGCTTATTTATTGAAAGATTCAAAATAAAAGAAAATCCTTATTTCTGTAGTACCTAAATATATAAATTGAAAATAAGAGAGGTTAAGTAACTGGACTAATTTGGTCAGATATTGACTTGTCTGTGCTTTTGATGGTGTACAATGACTTTTTTAAATAATGGACTTCTAATATGAAATAGGTAATCATTCACTTTAAGTTTCCAGATCTCTTAGTCTGTGTTGACAGAGCTAATAAATTGATTTCTAAACAAAAGACATTTTATAAATGCCTATACATGTGCAACTGGTGATTTTGATTTATACGTAAAGTTAGCCTATGTTTTTTTTCTTTATATTCTTAAATGTACATTTTAGAGTATTATCATGAAAACATATTGTATGTATTTGTATGTGTGATTAAACTGGCAGTTTTGTTGTATCAATACCCTAAAACATTTTTATAATAATTCTTAAGTAATTCTAAATCTCAAGGAATTTACAACATAAGGTTCTTTTTTGAAAGAATATATCAACATCATTTTCCTGGGGCCTGTTCAGAGTGAGATATTTTGATGCCCTTACCTGTTAAACTTTCATACAATTTTGCTTTTTAGAGAAAAACTTATTGACTTTCTGACTAGAGATAAGTAGTTTTGAGGTGAACCATGCTAATGGCAGAAATTTTAGAAAGATTTTAACAAAACAATTTTTTCATGTTCCAAACACATTTTTATAGTGAAATTTAGAAAACCCCAAAGAATACATTTTATGAATGTTATCTTTTTTATTTATAAAATCCATACAAGAAAAAAAGAACACTTTAACACTCAAACCTATCATCTACGTAAATATTATTCCAAGAAATAGGACATATCTCATTTTTAGTTGTTTGTGATAGAAGGTTGCAATTAGTCACTTTTTCATAGTGATTATGGTTTAAAAAATGTTCAAACTTAAAAAAGGAACTTTAAAAGTTTATACACTATTATTATCAGATAATTCCTGATCAAGATGTTTTTAATTATTGATGTCTTTTTTTATTCCCATCCCTCATTCCTCCCCTTTAGTAACTATTGACTTGTTCTCTATATAGGACTGTTTCTATTTTGTTTGTTGCTTTTGTTTAATAAATGTATTTTTTTTCAGATTCTACATACAAGTAAGAGAATATGGTACTTGTATATGGTATCTGACTAATTTTACTTAGCATAATACCTTCTAGGTCTATCTGTGTTATCACAAATGGCAAGATTTAATTTTTGTTGCTGAATGATATTCAATTCTCTCTTTCTCTCTCAAACACACATGTTCTTTATTTATTCATCTATTAATGGACATCTAGATTGCTTTCATTTCTTGGCTCTTACTAGTAATGCCATAGTGAATGTAGGGGTGCATGTACCTTTCAAATTAGTGTTTTTGTTTTCTTTAGATAAATACCCAGAAACAGAATTGCTGGATTGTATGGCAGCTTTATTTTAATTTTTTGAGGGATCTCCATATTGCCTTCCATGTAGAGGCTGCACTAATTTGCAGTTCCATCAAGAGTTCCCTTTTCTCTACATTCTTGACAGCACTTATTATTTGTTGATTTATTGATGATAGCCATTTTGACAGTTGTGAGATGATATTTCATTTTGGTTTCAATTTGCATTTCCCCAATGATTAGTAATGTTGAGTATCTTTTTGTATGTCTATTGGCCATCTGTATATATTCTTGGAGAAAATGTCTATTCCCATCCTCTGCCCACTTTTTAATTGGATCATTTGTATTTTTTATGTGTTGTATGAGTTTTTTATATATTTGTATATTAACTTTTTATCAAATTTATCTTTTGTGAATATCTTTTCCCACTGAGTAGGTTGTCATGGTTTTGTTGATGGTTTACTTTGCTATGCAAAAACTTTTTAGTTTAATGTAGTTCTATTTGTTTATTTATTTTTTTCTTTTATTTCCTTTGCTCAAGGTGATATACCCAAAAAGATTGCTAGAGCAATGTCAGAGAGTTTACTGCCTATGTTTTCTTCTAGGAACTTTATGATGATAGGTCTAACGTTTAAGTCTCATCTAGTTTGAGTTATTTTTTATTTGTGGTGTAAGAAAGTAGTTCAATTTTTTTTGCATGTATCTATCTAGTTTTGACAACACCACTATTGAAGAGACTGTTTTGACCCAATTGTATATTCTTGCCTCCATCATTATAGATTAGGATTTTGTTCTAGGCTTTCTTTTCCATTGATCTATTATCTGTTTTTATGCCAGTATCACAATGTTTTGATTAGTATAGCTTTGTATTATAGTTTTATATCAGGGAACATGATATTTCCCACTTTCTCAAGTTTCTCAAGACTTGTTTGTCTGTCTGTGGTCTTTTGTTGTTCCATGTAAAGTTTAAGAATTAAATTTCTAATTCCAAACTCAGATAAAACAACAATGAATTAAGAGTAAAAAACAGACAGAAAAATCAGATGTGAAAGAACAAAGACATTTTACCTCATGTACTTTCTGGAAACATTATATATGAACTTTTATAGATAAATGTTAAGAGAACAAATAGGAAGATATCTAGGAAATACAATACCATGACACCAACCATACACACATACACAGGTAGGAATTTCCAAGAAATATTAAAAAGTGGATATAGAAAGCAGTCATTTGAAACAAGTAAAAGAAGTTGAGCATTCCAAGAAATGTCTTTAAGGTGAACAGAACAGCTTTGAAGCTAAAGATTAAATGACAGGAGACATAGATAATATTAGTAATGTGGTATAAAAAAGTGAATCTACTCAAGGAGAAAAAATGCATGAGAAACATGATCTAAATAAAATTTATGCTAATATTTGATACGATCTGAAGAAATCATTTTAGGAAAAAATAATTTAATTTCCATTCAAGAGACATCTTGTTACAAATATTACCAAGGTCATTATCCTGGATGGAATGAAAAAAAAACGAGAGAGAAAGAGAGAGAGAGAGAGAAAGGAGAGAGAGAAATGGTATTCTAATATTTCAGCATGATAAGTGATTACAATGAGCGACATTTATATAATGGTAATACTTTAAATAACACTTAGGTTTTTATTATTTAGAATCAATCTATGTATAAAATATTAAATAATTTAAAAATATTATATATCAGAACATAAATGATTTTAAATACAAATATATAAAAGTTAAAGAATAGCTGAGAGAAGGTAGGGGTTTGATGGTGAAGAAACTAGCCAGATTATATGTGTAAAGGGGAAACAATTTTAGATATAGATGTCTTTAAAATTATGAATAATTCATGCACAATTTATGAAAGTATAAGAAATTTTATGTTAGTTTTAGGCAAAGAAATTAAATTAGCACAACACTTAAGAAACATAAAACACACATTTTCCCATGGTTAAAATAAGTAAATTAAAGAGAAAATATTAAAATGTTACTGAAAAAAATAAAACTTGATATTTATTTGGATGTGTTCTACCAATTGTACAAACAACAAATAAATTTCATGTTATGTAGATATTTGTAAAGGATGAGAATGATACAGTCATCCAATTCATATGCCACTGTAAGAAAGGAAAGGCATAAAAAATAAAAATGTAAACCAATTTCTGTTATGTACTTAGTTGTAAAGCTTTTAAAGTAAGCCATTGGAAAATTTAATCTATACAAATATACTACTAAATTATTTATTATATACAAAAACGTAAAGCAACACATTACTTTATTAACAACGGAATCAAAAATGAATATCAGAAAGCCATCTCTGCAGATATTTTTTTAAAAAATCACTATAATTCTCTTTTATTAATACATGTTTTTCCCAAACTTGATTTTGAGGGACAATTACTAAGTTTAGTGAAGCATATTACCATGAAGCTATAACAAGCCAGTAACTAGAATGATCTAGGTCTATGATAGGCACTCATTAAATATTTGCTGAATGAGGAAATATAAAGAAACTTAATTGAATAATAAAAGTAAATAATTTGAAAAATGGTTCAATCATAGGGAACTTGGAAGAGACATACAAACAAGCTGATGGGACAAATGTTCAAATTATCTTTTAAAAAGTATTGCAAACTATTATAAAAATATTGTTCGTTAGTGTGGTCAGAAATTAAAAATATATTTGTAACTGTCAGTGTTAGCCAAGTTATGGGAAAAGTGGTATTTTCAATTAACTCTTCATAAACATGAAAATCTATGCTCTTTGGAGGATAATTTGGTTTTATTTGGATTATTTAGTTGTATATAGTTTCCACGGCAGCAATTATACTTATGGGTTAGAGATAAGTTGAACACATAGATAAAGGTACAATAATAGCATTAGTCATTGTGGCACTGTTTTATAATAAAGTTATTTAAAAGAAATGTTTAATAAAATAATAATGAAATAAATTATAGAATATCTAAGGTGTAGAAAAGAAGGTGTTTAGTATGCAGGATCACGCTTTTCTTAAATTCATTCTGAACTATTTTCTTTTTGATATTATGAATGAGATTGTTTTAATTTCATTTTTGTGTTGTTTATTTCTAATATAGAAATAGAATTGCTTACTGTATATTGATCTTGTTTCCCACAACCTTGCTTGATTTTTTTTTGTTGTAATAGTTTTGTTTTCACTAATAAAGAGTGTTTTACTTCTTTTTCTTTTTTCCATATTTATGCCTTTATTTATTTTTCTTGTCTAAATTTTCTGGCTAGAAGCTTTAGTATGATATTAAACAGAAGTGACCTTTCCCTTCAATTTTGTTGGTTTTTGTGTCATGTGTTTTGGGGGCCTGTTAAGTACATCTTTATAATAAGACAAGATTGATGTGTCTATCATCAAATGTCCCTCTTATTACTACTACTAATGTTCTATTGTTAAGTCTGTTTTGTCTGACATTAGTTTATTCACTCTAGCTTATTTGTGGTTATCCTTCCCATCTTTTGCATTCTACCTATTTGTATCTTTGAATTTAAAATGACTCTTGTATACAACATGCAGTTGGATTTTTAAAAAACCCATTCTACTAATCTTTTTTTTTTATTAGATTATTGACTTTTTTACCTTTAACTTTATTATTTACATAGGTGAATTAATGCTACCATTTACTTCTGGTTTTCTGTACATTTTATTTCTTTTTTTGTACTTCTATTTCGCCTTCACTGTCTTTTTGGGGCATTGAGTATATTCCAGTGTGACATTTTGATTTCTTTATTATTTTTTCCATATTTTAAGTTATTATCTTAGTTTACCATATATATCTTAATTTATCAAAATTTACTTTCCGTTCATACTAACTTAATTTCAATGAGATACTGAAATTTTACTTTTATACAGCTCTATACTCTCTTTCTCTTTTTATTATTATTTTTATACAAAATACATCCATATATGTTATAAAACCAGTAGAACAGTGCTCCTTATTTCTTTATATAATTGTATATTCTTAGGGACTACAACAAAAGAAAAGAGAGCATTTTTTTTATTGGACATTTTGGATAACATTGTAGTAACTCTGGATACTGACTCCCATTCTCCCATTCTGGGGTTATTTGTTTGTTTATTATTTATTATTATTTTGCTTGTTTATTTTTCTTTTTAATGACAGTCGTACTATTTTCATGAAGTCTTTGATGTCATTCCTCAGAGGGCACAGTGTTGGCCCTGCTTACAGTCGCCCTGTGATGACAATGGTTTTAACAGGTTCTGTTTCACTTTCTCTTCTCTATATCTCTGTTGAATAGTCTGTCTCCAAGGTATCACTATCAGTCAGTAATTGTTGACTGGTTGCTTGTATTGTTTCCATCAATAATTGGGGCAAGAATTACTCCAAAGCCTGACACAGTTAAATTTGAGCCCTTTGGCAGGTTAATTTTGAGGAAAAGTTTTATTTTTTCTTCTGAACACAGAAAGTCTTTTTTTGGTTGTCTCCTTCTATGAGTCTCTCTGGTAAAATAGCTGGCCTATGGTAATGGTTTAACCTATTGCTGTCAGGGAGAGGCTAGCCTGCTCTTTACTGCTTAGCACCCACATCTCCTGTGTTTTTGAGAATCCCTTTAGTTTGAAACATTCTGTTACAAATAATGCCAGTTCTTTTAGAGAGAACTTTAGCCCTTCTTTCCCTGGGGAAAATTTCTGACTACTGCTCCAAAGGGGAGAAAAAAGAATGCTGACTACCTGTCCCTCCTCTCAGTGGGATATTATAGCAGTTGACTGATTTGAGGGGAGATTGAGCCCTGTCTTCTTGGTCACACCTGTCCAGAGAGTGGGTTGTCCATCGTGCTGGACTGAGGGCTTGGGACAGGATCTGCAAAATTCCTAATGCAGACATTATGTAAATAGGTTTACATATATTCATGCATTCTTTATAACATTAAAATTTATTAAAGAGAGAGTTATGTGTATGTGTAAGATATATGTTCCTAGCTTCAAAAATTGAGAGTTGGAAATGAAATTTTCAATTTTGGTGATGAATATATTAGTCCTAAAAGTTGAATCCAAGGTTTACTGGTTAATAGTTTTGAATTTTTGCTATTAACAGTGCTGTTTAAAAAGTTTGTGCCATGATCCAGGTGAAACCTCAAGATAAGTATCATAATAACAGGCTATTTCATAGCTAGCAAACACTTTGAAATACGGTGTCCTGTATCTATTGTTTGTCTGTAGAAATCTAGTTAATAGATTATAGCAGTTTTTCTTTTATCTGGACATAGCCTTACTTTTTTTTTTCTTCAATTTAATTTTTCAGGCAGGTATTACTAATCTGTCAAATTTGACTGCACTTGGATACCTCTAAGCTAAACAATGTCATTCATTCATAAAAATTTCAATGAGTATGTAATAGTATCTTGAAAAATGTATGGATTAGAATAGATGTATGATTTTTAATGTTTTAGATTATGTATCCAAATTTAAAATATAAAATATATTTTTTCAAGTAAGAGGCAAAAAACCTACAACAAAATTTATCAAAATTTTATGTCCCTTAGAAGCTCCTAAGGTGTTAGAAATGCAGATGTCTGGATTTTTATACTCAGAGTGCCTAATCATAATAATTGAATGGTGAAATTTAAGAAGCTTTATTTCTAATCATCACTCCCAATAGTTTCTGATACAGAACATCCATTGGCAGCAATTTCAGAAACCCTTATCTAAGGTAAACATCCAGTTCTACTGCTTATTTTGTTATGCAATGTGTGAAAATGGTAATTGTTTACAGTTTCAGTATGCTTATTTGTTAAATGTGCATAATATAAATTCACAGGATTCTTTGCAGGGTTAAATGAGATTAAGTATACAATATTTCACATTTGATGGTTAGTTTTCACTTCTGTATAATAAAATTATCAATATCTGTCTTTTCTGTTTCACTAAATTGTTAGTCAAATCTATGTGTGCCTAGTCAGAGTCTGTATTTCTAAATCTCCTCAGATTTATTTGCCATATCACACCATCAGAAGCCTGTTGTGAGAAATATTGAAAGTAGCTTTTATTGACTGCCTTTAGAACATTGAATCAAAATTTTAGACTAACATTTTCTCCTAATATCTGGAATAACACTCTGAAAGAGAGAGAGAGAGAATAAGAGAGAGAGAAAAGAAACATAGCTCTGAATTAGCAATGAGTGATAGTCTTATACATGGTCATGGAAACAGTTCTATGATTAGCAACATGAAATTTTTTTAAATGTAAAGCACAGTGTTACCAACTAGAATGTCCTTTGATCTAGTCCAGTGGAAATAACCTACTTGGTCCCAAATGAGATTGAAATAGCCACCTTTTATGTGCCTAATAAAAAAATCTCTTTCTTTTTTCTGACATAAAGGCACACTGTCCCAATGCTAAGAGAAAGAAAGCAGTAGGTAAAGTTTCGCATAGCCAGAAGGCAGAAGGAAGAGAAGCACAGAATCAACAGGAATAATTGGGAGAGAAAAAGAAGCATTGCCGGAAATAGAGATAACTAGATTATATTCAATGAGGGCTCCACGACATAGATAATTTCCATTACCATTGTAGTACTTCATAAAAATTGTGATTTTATTCTATAGTTTGTGTAAACTGTGACAATAAGGAGTAGATGTATACAAAGTTGGGACAATATAAAGTCTCTACATATGTGTGGAAATGTATATGTATCTATGTATTATATGTTTATAAAGGGGGAAGAGCTTTAGAAAAAATTTCTCATCATTTCCCTATTTAAAAAATTTCATATTTGAAGTGACATTTAACATTTAAATATATGGAATTATTCACTCATATTTTTAGTTTTAATCTACAGTAAGTGCTTTTTCCAAGTTTCAGATGCTCTCTTTTTGGCCCAGAGTAGAGATTTTTATTAAGAAAAAGTCATTTGTTTTTAATAAATAGAAAAATGACAGTTGAGTATATTTCCATTTTCTATGTTGATACTTAGTTTTTTCATTGTTATTTAGGAAAATCTGAAATGAAAATGTTAGAAATTGGTATAAAGCTACATAATCCAGTAAAAGAATTGTTTTTGGTAGTTTTTCTTTTTAAAACTTTCATAACAAATTCAGATGAGGCATGTGTTAAAATTACCTCTAACTTTCATTTCAAGCTATCATTATAGGTGATAATCCACCATTTAGAATCGCTGACCCCATTTTACCTTCTACATTTTTTTAAAATTGATGCTTAGACTATCTCTTCATCCTTATAGCAATTATGGATGAAATATTTCTGTTTCAAAAGTGGAAAATTAAAGCTCTAAAATGGAGATAATCTCCACTTTTAGATGTGATCATTATTCTAGTTAGTTCCAAGCACTGTGAGTATAGCAATTAAACTTGCTTATGAAGAAATTTTCTATTCAAATATTGAATGCAAAGGGAAGAATAGAAATAAAATAAAGTCAATTAACAAAGTTGACTTATAACTAAGCTTTTATTTGAGTGAATATTAAGTTTATCCCTTAGTTTAGCATTCTTACACAATTCTTAGTCATATGTATTGATTTTATTTTTTTGTTATTGTTAGAACAATTCATGATTATTACAGAAGATGAATAAAATTTGATATAACATGGCAACTAGAATATAAACAATATATAATCCTACTACTCAGAAATAGATACTATTTATATATTTGTGTTTTATCTTTTTGGTTTCTATACATTCACATATTGCAATCATCTTACAAATTCAGTGTCTATGAGAATTCATTTAATATTATAAAGTAATATTAAGTAATTTGAAGCTTTTTTCCAAAAACATCACCTCAGTTAATTGCACAGTAGTTCAATAGATGTATGTGCCCTAATTTAAGCAGACATTACTCCAGTGTTAATGTATAGGGTTTTGGGGGCTGGTGGGAATGGGGAGGGCATCATGCTTATTAGAGAGCCATGTCTGCGGAAAGAGAGGGAAGGAAACAGGACTGGTCAGAGGGAGGTATTGAACTGTGTGACTCAGGCTCAACAAACCTTCGTACAACCTGCAAGGGCCTCTGGGGAGAATAGTCCTCAAAACTGCTGGCCTTTATTCTCCTACCTAACTCAGTCATGGAATGAGGGCTTTTCTTGGGAGAAGTTAGATATCTGCCAAAACAATTCTCTGGAGCTTACACCTACACTGAAAATAACTCACAATAGGAGGCTGTCTGCTAATCTCACTCCCCACTTGTAGGAATCAAGTCAATCTCTCTCTCTCTCTCTCTCTCTCTTTCTATTCAGCTTTAATCATGGCAAGATGATAGAGTTAACTGAGAGAAGATGTTTGAAATATATGTTTTGCTTCATTCTTATTTTAATTCTTAAAGCTTAAATAATACCCTAATACTATATTTCTACTCTTCCCCCCCCCCAAAGTTTTTACTGATATATGAAAAAGGAAAAAGTGGAGGTGGCTATCCTGATTAAACAAATATAAAAATTACTTTAATTGGATAATTTTGACAAACATTATTTTCTCATTTCTCCTTTGATCTGTAAAAAAGTTGGTAACTGTAGGAAAAACATACAAATCTGTTCTCAAATGAGCATATGAGCAGGGGATTTTCATGTCTATAACAGACTGCTAGATTTCTTATTTAAGCAAAACGTTTGAGAGCCTGTGTCATTTGTAAGTGAACAGCACCGATGAAGCAACCTAATGAAGAACAGCCATACATCCATTGTTCATGTTAATTTTATGCTTATCAGTTTGTCATCATTTTTAAAGAAAAAATATTATTTTGAAATAGTGATAAAGTACAGAAAAGTATGAAGAAATATACAGAGATTCTCTATGTACCCTTTAACCCTCCTCCAGTGTTAACATCTTACATAGCTATAGTAAAATATCAAGGACAAGAAATTGACATGAAAATAATACACAGAGCTTATTCACATTTCAAAAAGGATGTGTGTATGTGTGTGTGTCTATCCAATTTTATCACATATAACTTCATATAGCTATAACCATAGTCGAGGTACTTAGCTGCACATAACCTCAAACTCCCTTGCACTACCCCATTTATAGATACATCTACCATTTTCTAATCTCTAAACCCTAGAAACCTCTAATTCTTCATCTCTGTATTATTTCATAAATATTATACAAATAGAACTATACAGTGTGTATGTACCTTTTTGAAATTTTTTTCAATCAGAATTCTTAAAGTTTATCCAACTTTTTGCTCCTATTAATAGTTTGTTCCTCCCCCCCCCCTTTTTTTTTTTTGAAGAGTAGTATCCCATATGGATGTTCTACAATTTATTTAACCATTCACCTATTGAAGAATGCTGAGGTAGTTTCTAGATTTTGGCTATGAAACCAAACTGCTATGAACATTAGGGTAAAAAATTCTGAGTGAAATAAATTTTTGCTTCCCTGTGTATATATTTTAAAATGTAATTGCTCTGTCATATAATATGTTAATTAATTTATGCAGAAATTTGGCTAGCTATAGTACCCAGTTATTTAATCAATCACTAATCTAGATGTTACTGTGAAAGTATTTTGTAACTGTGATTAATATCTACACTCAGTTAACTTTACATAAAAGAGGTTACCTCAAGATGGAGAAATTCTGTCTCAAGTTTGCAATATCAGGGAAGGGAGAAGAGGGAGGTAGACAGGGTAAATGGGGTCAAATATGTGTTGACAGAAAGAAATCTAACTATGGGAAGTGAATACACAGTGTAAATATATTTATGTCTTCCTGTTAAAGTGTACAGCTGAAACTTATTGGATTTTGTTAACCAATGTCACCATTAAAAAATTAATTAAAAAAAAAAAAAGATTGCAGTATCAGTCTCTGCCCATATAATCTATTGAGTCTATTTCTTGGGGAATCCTTATGAACACATATGGGAATTCCATTTATAGTTTTAAAAAGAACATCCAAGGTGGCTATACCATTTTATACTCTTAACAGCAATATATTAATGATTCTTTTTCTCCACACCTTCACTAGCTTTTGTTGTTTCCACCACTTAAAATTTTATTTTAGTTATTTTGATATGTTTACAGTGAATTACCGTCTTTTTTTAATTGAGGTATAATTGATATATAACATTATATTACTTTAAGGTGTGCAACATAATGATATGTATACATTGCAAAACAATCACTACAATAAATCTGGTTAACATTCATCATCACACATAGTTACGAATCTCTTGTCATGAGAACTTTTAAAATTGATTCTCCTAGCAACTTTCAGATATACAATATAATATTATTAACTATAGTCATCATGTTGTATATACATCCTACGGACCTACTTAATTTATAAATGGAAGTGTGTACCTTTTTACCACCTTCACCTATTTCACCCATCCCCCATCCCCAATAAGCAGTCTTTTTTCTGTATCTATGATTTTGTTATTGTCAAAGATCATATGATACTTTTCTTTGACTTATTTCCCTTAACATAATACCCCTGATGTTCATTCATGTTGTCACAAATGTCATGGTAACCTGATTTTTATGGCTAAATAATATTCCATTGTGTGTATGCCACATCTTTATCCAGTATCCAACAATGGACACTTAAGTTGTTTCCGTGTCTTGGCTATTGTAAATAATGCTGCAGTAAATATGGAAGTACAGATATCTTTATGAGTTAGTATTTTTGTTTTCTTTGGACAAATAGAAGAAGAATTGCTGAATCATATTGCAGTTCAATTTTAATTTTTTTGAGGGAGCTTTATACTGTTTTCTATAGTGGCTGTACCAATTTACTTTCCCACAAACAGTGTACAAAGATTCTCTTTTTTCCACATCCTCACCAACATTTGTTATTTTTTATAGTTGCCAACCTATTAGATATGAGGTAATATTTCATTGTTGTTTTGATTTTTCTTTCTCTCATAACTAGTAATGCTGACAACATTTCCATGCACCTATTGGCCATCTGCATGTCTTCTCTGGAAAAATGTCTATTCTGATCTTCTGCCCATTTTTTAATTGGATTGTTTGTTTTTTTGCTGTTGATTTTTATGAAATCTTTATATATTTTGGATATTAACCCCTTATTGGATATGTGATTTGCAATAGTTTCTTCTATTACACTAATTTGTAGCTGTTTGCTGTATTGTTTTCAAATATAGCCTGAGGTGTACATTACGCCTCAGTCTGATCTAATTAAATTTAGGTTTCATGGCAAGGATAGCTTCAGAGGCCAGTCTTTAAGATTTATTTTGCTCCCAGGAATGGTCTTTTTAGCTGTCTTCACATTGCCTCTTCATTTTATTGATGGTTTCTGTTGCTGTATGAAAGTGGTGTGTGTTTGTTAATTTGATGTAGCCCATTTCTTTATTTTTGTTTTTGTTGCCATTGATTTTGGTGGCAAATCTAAAAAAAAAATGTATATATTGCCAAGACTGATGTTACGGCACTCACCACCTGTTTTCTTCTAGGAATTTTATTGTTTCAAAACGTCTTCCACTCACATTTTTAATCTATTTTGAATTATTGTTGTGGTCCAGTTTCATTCTTTTGCATGTTGCTGTTCAGTTGTCGCACACTATTTATTGAAGAACTTCCCTTTCCTCATTGTATTTTCTTGGCTCCTTTGTTGTAGATTAATTTACCATATATGTGTAGGTTTATTTTTAGGATCTCTATTCTGTTCCATTAATCTGTCTGTCTATTTTTATGCCAATTCCATAGTGTTTGATTATAGTATAATTGTAAATCAAGATGTGTGATGCCTCTAATTTTCTTTTCTTCTTTTTTTCTTTCCTTCTTTTTCTTTCTCTTTCTTTCTTTCTTTCTTTCTTTCTTTCTTTCTTTCTTTCTTTCTTTCTTTCTCTCTCTCTCTCTCTCTTTCTTTCTTTCTTTTTTTCCTTCCTTCCTTCCTTCCTTCCTTCCTTCCTTCCTTCCTTCCTTCCTTCCTTCCTTCTTTTTTTTCTTTTCTTCTCTCTCTCTCTCTCTCTCTCTCTCTCTCTCTCTCTCTCCTCTCTCTTTTTCTTTCTTTCTTAAGATTGCTGTGGACACTTGAGGTCTTTTATGGTTCCATACAAATTTTAGGAATATTTCTTCTATTTTGTGAGAGATGGCATTGGAATTTCGATAAGTACCATTGTAGTTTTAATCTGCATTTCTCTAATGGTGAATGATGCTAAATATATTTTCATATGTTTACTTACTATATGTGTGTGTGTGTGTGTATTTTTTTCTTTGCTGAAATATATGTGTATAATTTGGTGTCAACTGAGATTATTGCCTAGTCCTCTGTGAAGAAATTTTTCCATATTATTTCTAGACATTTTCTAGATTTATGTTTTATATGAAAGCTAAAGGTCTATATTAAGTTAACTTTTTTATAAGATGAGTTATGTAAAGTTTTAGATTTGCCTATTTGTGTTCCATTACTCCATTACCATTTATAAAAATGGCTAGTCCTTCTCTGTAGGATTGCTTTTCCTCATCAAAATTTATTTGGATATGTTTATGTGATTGTGTTTTGGGGTTGTGCATTCTGTTTCATTGATCTGTGTATCTGCTTCCTCACAATACTACTCTGTCTTGATTATGTAGCTACATAAAAAGCCTCACCAGTGGGAAACAATACTTTTCACTTCATACTTCTCTTTCAAAACTGTTTAGCTCTCCATATAAATTGTAGAATAAATTTGTCTATATTTATGAAAAAGTTTCTGAGATTTTGATAGCAATTACAGATTACAATACACTTATTGGACATTTTGGGAGAATGGATTTCTTTGTTCTGTTGTTTCTTCTAGTCAATGAGCATGATACATTTTAAAAAATATATGTAGGTCTTCATTGCTTTTATTTATCACATTTTGTAATTGTTATCTAGAACTACTACCCATGTTTACTCAAATTTAAACATAGATATTTCATTGGCTTTGTAGCAATTATAAATATTGTCACTTTTTAAAAACTTTTGTTTACATTTTCCCTTTTCATTGTGTAAAATAATTTTGTGTGTCAATATTACTGAACTCATGTATTAGTATAGTAATTTTAAAAACTCAATTGTATTATTTAGATTATTATTTTCATTTAGTTCTTTTTTATGACATATGACATATTTATTTGCTAAGATTCTTTAATATTTAAATTTGTTTCAAGATTTTATAATTGTTTGTTGAAGGTTTTTTCCAGCTATGTTGAGATATAATTGACATATAATATTGTGTAAGTTTAGGATGCACATTGTTTTGATCTGCTACACTTATATGTTGCAATATGATTTCCACTGTAGTGTTAGCCAACATTTCCATCAAGTCACATAATTATATTTGTGTGTGTGTGTAAGAAGAACATTTAAGAGCTACTCTCTTAGCAACTTTGAACTATATAATACCGTATTGTTAACTAGTTATCTAACTGAGAGTTTGTACCTTTTGACCAACATCTCCTCATGCCCCCCACACACACCTCTACCTCTCCAAGTTGCTGGTAACCACCATTGCTTTTTTTAGATTCCTCATATAAGTGATATTATACAATATTTGTCTTTTTCTGTCCAACTTATTTCACTTATAATTCTCTCAAGGTCCATCATGTTGTTACAAAAATCAGGGTTTCCTCTTTCTCATAGCTGAATCATATTTCATGAAATATTTTAATGACAGCTACTTAAAATTATTGTTGGATAATTCCAGCATTTAATCTATCTTGTTGATACATTGAAATTTTACTATTTCTGGTTCTTGGTATTAATGGGTGATTTTTTATTATATTCTGAACATTTTGGTTATTAAGGTAGGAGACTCTTGATTTTATCTAAATTATAAATTAGCTAACTAAATCTTTGGCCAACTTTTGTGGGTATTCTAATCACAATTTGGTTTTCTGAGCCCTTGTAATAATATTCTAGTCTGCTTCATTTTTTCTGGTGCTGTTGGGGTTTTCTTTATATGCTACTGGTGAGGGCAGAATTTGTTTCCTGGGGTATCTTCCATTGCTGGGTGATCTCTTGGGGTAGGTGGTACAGAGGCCACTGGGCCTAGGTCTCCTTAAGACACTTGGTGGGGATTATGTAGATATGGACATTTATTGCTTTTGTAGATATGAGTGTGTGGGCCACCATTTCCCACCTCTCCATCCCCAACTTTCTTGCTCCTTTTCCTGGTTGTAAAGCAGGGGCTGGAATAGTCAGCGGCTTCACTGCTATGCTTCTACTTGTGAATCAGACCACCTGCAGGTGTTCTAGTTGTGGAGAAGCAGGTCCTGGAACTTTACTGCTGTCACTGCAAGCTAATCAGATCCACTACCAGTACTCAGTTGTGGAGCAAGGGCTAAGAAGGTCAGAGCCTGCCTAGCTACCATGGCTGCTGATTCACCAGATTATCCCTTGAGTTTGGAATAAAGGTTTGAAATTCTCCACCAGGTCTGTGTTGGACTTTCCTTTCTCCAGTTGGCAGAGGGATGGATAACGTCAAAGATAAAACACATCACCACCAGTACAATCTGTAATCTCAGGGAGATTATTGATTCTCACTAAGCCCTAGTTTCAGTGTGTGCTAAATAGTAGAATAATAGTCTATTTTTTCTAAAGCCATTATTAGGATTTGGTAAATGGTTGCATATAAAGCAATTGGCACAGTATTTGGTCTATGTATTTGACATAATGATAATAATACTATAACATGATTGTTGTTTTTGTAGTTATAACTTTTTATTCTCTTAGACCTATCAAGATTAAACTTTTCCCAGCCCTGATAAGAATATATCTATATATCTTTTTACATGAAATGCACTATAACAAATACAAGGAATTCACAGAAATGTATATCTCCTGTCATATATAGTTTAGTTTTATTCAATCATACCTTGCCCATTCATTCTTTTTTTAATCCAGACCAACAGTGCATTGTTTCTACAAAATAAGCAATAAAATAATGTTGGTAATCAGCTAAGAATCAAGGCCAACAAACATTATTTATTTTGTTTCACTGATAAGGTTTGAGAGATGAATTACGATACTATCCAGAGATAACTTATTGATTCACTTATCTAATTAAATTAGAACTCTTAAATTTCACCAAAATACTAAAGAGACTGTACAGCAAGGTTAAAAACATTTTATGTTTCTTTTGATTGCATGTACTTTCAATATACATGTTACTGTATTGCTTTTTTAAAATAGATTTATATTTATAGACATATATAGATATTGTCCATATTTAAATACAAATTATTCAGCATGTTTAGTAACTAGGTGGAGATAATGTGAAAAATACAACAGCCTTTGTCTCTCTGTAAAGGAACTAGATTTTTTCAGATGTAGGACTGGAGTCAATATTTTCAAAAAACTGTTATTTTGCTATTTTTTTAGATTTAGAGTTGGCCTAAAGCTTTTGCTCTTGTAGCTGTTTGTCAGTCTAGTCTATCTGTTGCCGCTGTTTCCCATTTGTCTGTGGCTGTGCTTCAGTGCTTTCTTAAAATATTTTCTATCCTTTCTTTTCTTTTGATTTATGCACTTTGTTGGAAAAGAAATTTTGTGGTACTTGTCACTAGAGCAATTTTTTTTTTTTTTTTTACTTTCTGTGAACTTCCATAATTTTGTTACTAATATACTTTGTGTTATAGTAATTTTTGCATAATTCTCATGTCTCTTGCACGCTTATTGAGTTTATTATCACAGGAACTATATATACAATTATATACATAATAAACTTCTCCCTGATAGACTTACCAACAGAGAATATCTAACACAATATTTTTCTCTTACATGAATGGAGTTTAACAAACATTTGTCAATTAAGGGACTATATCTCTATTCTCATTTGACTTTGAATGAAAGTAAATAGATAAAATGTCAAATGATAACATAGAGGAATCCTGAATAGGGCATAGGCACTAGAATCTGAAAGAGTTGAAGAGGTGCTCATATTTTAGTGGAAAAAGTTATTATTATCAACTACTTGATCTGAAATCTATCTAGGTTGTCAAGCCACAAACATGAAAATGTACTTGACTCTTCTTTTTCTCTCACTCCACTTAAAATAACTTACCAAATCTTTCTGACATAACAATCTATAAGTCTCTTAAATCTGGTCCATCTCCATATTTTATTCTATATAAGAAAAAATGTAACTTTTAAATTTCTTTATGAGCCTGCCTCATCTTCCTGCCTTTGTTCTTTTTCTAATCCAATAATTTTCAACTATCATAGCTGCAAAAATAACTTTAAATTGGAACATGTACTTCCATACCTAAAAACAAATCTCATGACTTTCTCTTACTCTTAGGATAAAATCTAAAATTCAAAACAGAAATTGCAAATCTTTTCTTCTTTATCACTGGTTCTTTCTGTAGCCTTCTGAGTTATTATCTTTTATCCTTTCAACATGTTATCTTTGTTTTTGC
Source organism: Cynopterus sphinx (assembly GCA_030015415.1). Classification (NCBI taxonomy): domain Eukaryota; kingdom Metazoa; phylum Chordata; class Mammalia; order Chiroptera; family Pteropodidae; genus Cynopterus; species Cynopterus sphinx. The sequence goes on along the minus strand of CM057379.1, from coordinate 48,204,271 downwards.
CTCTGGAGTTTTCATTTGCCCTTATTCTAGAAACTTCCTCTTACACCTTCTTCCCCCCTGTTAGTTTTCACTCTGCCTTAGGATTTTTGAGTATTCTTATTTGTGAACGTAGGTGAGATTCCTGCAGCTAAATGCTTCTGAAATATTTAATTATTTGTTATTATGTTTGTTTTACTAACAGTTGGAGCCAGAGTAATCTGGCATCATTTTGTGAAATAGTCAACAACCAATACATGTTGAATAAATATTTCCATTGTTTAAAGATTATGTTATTGCTTAATTATATTGATGTTTTCAAACTTACTGCAATGAGGGGCTTTGTACAGCAGGCTGTTTGATCCCAAGGCAAGAGGCAATATCTTTTTTACCTTTTCAGTGCTTTGATTTTCCCTCTTATACTAAGAGGATGATACTTAAATTATCTTGGAAAAAGGGTGCAATTTAAATCTACATTAGCTTCAAATCTTTACACTTTTCATTTATACTATTTTTTTTAGTGGAACCAGGAGCTATTTGCTTTGAAATAAAATGTGTGAAACTCAGTAACCTAAAGGCCAATTGTTATTTTATTAATCTAGAAAGTTGGATATTTAGAGCCAGAGTATGTGTTTGACTCTTGAAATTCTTCTGAATTATTATTATTATTATTATTATTATTATTATTATTATTATTATTTACTTAAGGACACTTTTATCAATTAACAAAAAAGAGAAATCAGTGTAGTCAAACATAATTTAGAAAATATCTAGAGGAATTTAAATTATTTTTCTTTTCTCACCAAATTAATGATGTGATTACACAATGGAAGTTAAGAGAGTAGGGCTAGGTCATGGTGAGGAATTTTTACCCTTTGAATTTTATATTAACATATTATTGTTGCCAACTGAAAAAGTGTACATGTAATATCAGTAATTACATAATTATTCCAATCAATAATTACTATTATTTATTTTATACACATATAAAATATATTTGAAAATTATATATGGCCATGAAAAATGTATATAACGCTACTGAGTAAAACAAAAAATATATTCTATACTATATGAAATCTGCTAGACTAATTCAATTTTTAAAATGAAATAAGAGTATACACTGTACGTCTTAAAAGCCTATTTATTTTAATAACATCATATTTATTAACTAAATCAAACAAATGTAAACAAACAAATGAAAACAATTTATTTTTCTCCACAAGAACATAAAAACATTTCTCAACTACTTGTTTCACTTTGTCTAGATATAGACATATGTTTCCAGAGCTAATGAATCTAACAAAATTACAAAGATAACACCACTTACTGTTTAAGAGAAATACTCATAATATTTTTTAAACATGAAATCTCTGCAGATTTTCTGTGAAGTTAAGATGTTCTTCTCTTTGTCCCTAACATGTAAGTCTGCTCATGAATACTGTAGGGGAATTATTTCAGAGTTAACATAGGGACATGCAATGAGAAAATATTCTATTTAGTTCCTTGAATGCTATAGTTTCCTTTTATGTAGAATATATTCATAAAATCAAGTAAGTAATTAGTATTGAGGCAAATAAATAACTTTAGGAAATAAATTAATTTCTACATAATTGTTTTGTGTGTACTCTTTCCTGACATTTATCTGCTGAGAACTAACCTGTATTCTAGGCTTCTGTACTTAGGCTTTGTGCTCTTTTCTCATACCTCCCTTCATTTTTATTCAAGCTTATGCACACCCCAATACTGAATCTTAATATGGTATATTCACCTAGGATATAAAACTCACTGGTAAATTAAACACGGGTTTGTTGTAATTTCAGATATTGTTGTCAAGTGTTTAGAAAGAGAATGACATTAGTAAATAATAAACTTTTACAAGCGAAATGATTTTAAGTTCTTTGTTTTTAAAAAATGAAGAAGAGTTGTGAACTGACAAAAAGTTTAATTACCTTTGTCAATAAATCATTGTCGTTTTTTCCAAATGACTTAAAAAATATTTCAGACAATTGAGTGATAGTGTGTGGTAGTTTGTGATTCCAAAGACTATTGCAATGGTATTTCTCATAACACATTATTTTTTCCAATGTGAATTGTAACTTTCACATCAAGAAATAGAATCATTTTTTTATTTACTTGTTGAAATTCCTGGGTTGGTTCTGTAACCAATTCTGACTAGTAGACTACAGTGGACATGAGGCTATGTATTGTCTAAGGCTGGGCCTTAAGAGGTGTGCAAATTTTTTTCTACAGTGTGGGATGCTACAATAATAGAAGCAAAAGCAGCTACATAGAGAAGCTCGTATGAAAGAGAAGTGAGACCCCCAATGACAGTCAGCTCAGCTCCCAGTCATCACACACTACAAAACACTTAAACTAGAACCATCTTAGCACCATAGCTGATACCACAAGAAGCAGAGCTTTCTGATTAATAAAAGATAATTTCAAAGTTAAATGCAGATTTATGGATGGGAAATTTTTGCACTCTTTCTAAAGTTAAGGTCAATTTTAATTATGTAATAGAAGGCATTTCAGAAAATCATTACTTTGGATTATGCTTGTACCTTAATAATTCTTAGTTTTTGAAGTATATATTAGCAATTTGGATGTCATCATTTTGAATGCAAAATTTTTTCTGAATTAGGGGTAGGTGAAGACAGGTGTTACTAGATTCAATTCCCTGGGTTCTAGTTGTACTTTTTACTATGTCATTTAAAATTTATCACCTCTGAGTAATTTTAAGCTTTTATTCTCTGAATTATCTCACTCTCTCACATTATCCCACTATTACCTCTTCAGTTTTTTATTTTGTCTAATCTGAAAAACACTAAGCAAGAGCTCATTGAAATAAATTAACATAGAAATTAACTTTCATATTTGGGGAAATTAACTTTTAACAGATTCAAAACATTGTTACTCAACATTAAATTATTCTTCCTATGAATACGTATATTTGTTTAACTATACATAATACATGAATATTAAACATAATAGTTCTTTCAAAAATTTTTTATACAATACACTGCTTTATTAACATGTATGAGTAGCAAGGCAAGAAATAATGAGTATTTTTTTTTACTATAGCTCTTCCAAATTAGAGCTAGATGGAGAGATACAAATATACATGTTTTTCCTCAAATTTAGAGTTTGTCACTTGGTGGAAGAGATAGCAATCATTGGTTTATAACAGCACAGTTAATATAAAACCTTTTAATTTAGTTTATCTTTAAAAAAATAAACATTATTATGGCACTAATATATTTAGCAAACAAACTGAACAAAAAACTAAAAATTAATTCAAAGTATGTTAGTGTGATTTAATTTTAAAACATATATTTACTTTCTACCGGTTATAATATTAAGCTAAACATTCTGTTTCCTGAGATTCTTTCTTATTGAATTTTAAAATGACATTCTTTTTTAGCTGAGAATCTTTTATCTGTCTTACCCAGTTTTTTTTCCTAATTACAAAACAAGCAAAAACAAAGCCATTTGTTTGTTTTAAGCACTGTGATTATCATTCTCCCACACGTGTTCAGACACAGCCAGAGTGTACAAAGGTTGATAAATGAGTTATTTATATGATATGGTAATAATCAGATGTATCAGAGGCCACCTATTGGCTACTTTACAGATGTATCAATCAGTAAGCTTTTGCTGAATATCCACAAGGTGACAAATAGCTAAGCTTGTTCTAAGAATTTTAATTTTTTTCATTATTCAAAACTAAAGAATATTGATGAAAGTTGAATCTGAGGCACCAAATGTAACCCTCCTTACAAATTCTGCTAGATTACTTTATAAGAATATATAAAGATAATGCTAAGTTTAACATTGGGCCTTAAGGAATAAATTAAATGTTTAATTTTTAGCACTTGCATTTTTATCTGAAATGTCACTTTTTAAAAAAAAGTAGCTTTATTAAATTTGATCTTTGATTCTCTGTGGATGATACTATCTCTAAATAATTTCTCAACACATATCATATTCATTGGCTAATAGTTGCAGGCTAATAGTTCCCGTCTGATCTCAGAAGCTAAGCATGGTCAGTCTTGGTTATTACTTGGATGGGAGACCACTCAGGAAGACCAGGTGCTGTAGGCATTAAAAATGAAAAATAAAGGATTGTAAGCTGACAAGGTCCTTGCAATCTGTGAGGTCAATCAAGGGTTGCCTCACCTAAAAAAAAAAAAATCAGAAATTAAATATTAGAGATAACTTTTTGTATGAAACTCCATAGGCATTCCATAAATATTTAAAATTCATTTGACCCTATCATTTCATGTTTCATAAATTGCAACTCGTTCTTCCTTCAGAAATTTAATAATAACCAGTCTACTCTATAAAGTGATTTAGTTCTCAACACTCCTTCTTTGCTGCAGGCACATTTACATGTGTTCTGATTCATTAATGCAGGAGACTGGAAAATAGATGATGTTCTCTAGGTCCCCCACATATGGAGACTTAAAAGAATAATAGATTTGAATATAATATTAATTATTTGTCATTTCTTCTTCCAGACTTATGATGTAAGTAGAACTGAATATAGATTAAATTTCATATATTCTGTTATGCTGCACTACTGCCTGTAAACACACAGCTATTATAAAATAGTTCATATTTTCTCTCTATATTGCATAGAATAAATAAAGCCAGTCATAGTGGAGTATCAGAGATCCATATGTCAAAGAGGAGTGATAGATTTTTTAAATAGCATGGAATTTTTCTAAACGCTATCTGAATATTTTGAAGGTTTTTTGTATGACTATTTCAGTTCTTCTAGCTGCGTACAGGAACTGTGTTGAATTAAAAATGACCACAAAATTTTTGGTAATCTTCACATTGAGAGATAATGTGTACATGTCCTCCCTTTGAATTTGGGCTGACACATGATTGCTTTGATAAATAGATAATAGTGTGAGTGACATGAAGATAGATATATATCTAGCATTTATGAGGACTAACAGTTTCTGCCTTGGTCTCTTTGCATACCCTGTCAAGAGGCCATGTAGGGAGTCCCTGAGGCTAAGTGGGAAAAGTGGTTTAGTGAAGTCTAGTCTTTCAGGCACCTCTGCCAAGATGCCAGTTTTTGCATATACCAAGAAGCTAGGCATGTAAGCAAAGCCATTATATGTTGTCCTAAGCAATATAATTGCCAACTGAATAACACCGTTACAGCAGATGACATGAAATTGAACTGAAGAATCAGTGAGCAGAGTCCCGTCCCACTTTCTAACTAACAAAAATCATGAGTTTATTAAACTGTTGAGTGATTAAGACATCTGGTTTGGGAGTGAGTTGTTATTCAGCAGTATCTCACAAAAACAAAATATGTAACCAAATGGTGTATAGTCATAGCAAAAAGCTAAATGATGTACTATTTGGGGGGGAGGGGAGGAGCGGCTAGACAGCAGGTAAAAGTTGGAAGATTCTCAAGAAGACTATTAGTAAATGCTGGAATACTCTCAAGTAGAATATTAGGAAAACACAAAGGACCTAAAAGATAGTTGCTGAGAATTTGAATGGTTGTGAGTAAACTGTTATAGGGAACTGTAAATAAAAAGGGACCCTACATATGCAGTAGTACAGTTTTTTTTTTTTAATCATTGTTACCTTAATAATGTGGAGCAATAAGAAGAGTATTTACTGAGCTCATAGGCCTAGCTAGGGGATTTCCAAGTAAAATGCATAATGTGCCACATAATGAGAAGACTTACTAGGCTTAAAAATAAAACTCTTAACCTAGTATCTCTCAGCAAAATAGATAGATAGATGATAGATGATAGATAGATAGATAGATAGATAGATAGATAGATAGATAGATAGATAGATGATAGATAGATGATGATAGATAGATGATTGATAGATAGATGATAGATAGATAGATAGATAGATAGATAGATAGATAGATAGATAGATGATAGATAAATAGGAAGGATAGGAATTATATATTCTCCCTGATGGTGATGTGGAGAAAATAAATCAAGAAAGGGGAACTGGGAGATCTTAGAGTTTCCATTTTAAATAGGGTGGTCAGTGAAATGTTCCTCTCAGTTGTGGCATCTGAGCAGAGACATGAAGAAAGGGAGGGAGTGAGCTATGAAAGTATCTGAGATTAAATGGCCTTAAGCAGGGACATATAAAGTTGACTTGAGGTTGCAGAGTTCTAAGAATGGCATACAGATGAGTATGATTGTAACAAAGGGAGGAAGGTAGGTGTAGGACAAAAAGGAAACAGGGAGTTTTTAGGAATTTGAGCACAGAAATGACATGGTAATGCTTACACTTTAAAAGAAACATTCTGGCTGCTACATAGTGGGATAGAAAGAACATTCAGGAATCTAGCTTAATAGTCCAGGAAGAATTTATGTTAACTTATACCAAAGTGGTACTAGTAAAATTGGTGGGAAGTAGTTTAATTGTAGACATATTTTAGAAAGAGGCACATGAAGGGACTGTCCTTAAATAGGAGCATAGGCAATTTATTCATTATAATGGAAGATGAAGAGTGAAGGGACACAGACACTAGAAAGTGAGTAGATGAGATGTGTGTGGGAGCAGGAGGGAGGAGGATTAGTAGGTATGTGCACTTTTCCTTCTTTTTTCCTAGTGAAAAATGAATCAATTAGCTGACAATTAGGTGATTAGGTGAGAAATATGGAAGATGTTCTGAAGTATGAAAGAGAAAAGGAAAAACATAATATGATCTCAAACAAAACTGGAAGATTTCATGGATTAAAGCAGTGATTCTTGCAGTATCTCTGGTGAAGTTCGATTTTTTGCTTGTTTGATCATTTGTTTTTAACCTCCAATTTTTTATGAGCAACTAAAATACAATAAAAATGAAATATTAGGAAAATGAAATAAAAGGCATATCTGTGTACAAATCCAACTTTATTATTAGCTTGAACAGACTTATTCTGTCAAATTGTTTTAACATTTTATAAAAGTTGACTGCACTTGACTTTAACATGGGTTATAGAAGTGTGGGGAGGATTGGTGGGCAGACTAAGGTCCCACTTGACATGAATTTTAATTGTAAGTGTACTTTGATATGTTTCATACATTTAATACTATTAACCACCATAATCTTTGATGAGTAGTGTGGTCATGTATACTTTAAAAATTATTTATAGTATTTGATATTATAGTTCTGTTTCTCAAAACTCAAAACTCAAGTAACTGCAGTGAAAATGAATGTATGCAGATTTTTGTTCATTGCAGTGTGGATCCTAGCTAATTAATATTTTACATTAAGATTTTGGATAAATAAGTGGCATATAATAGTTTCATTGTGAATTTTAACACTCATAATTAAAATGTGCAAGAACTTAACAAAGAGCCATGTTAACAGTGTTAAAAAGAAATTTGAAAAATTTACTTTTGTATAAATAGCTTATAGATTCAGAAATTTAAAGAACTATACATTATATTCAATATTGCAACATTCATGTTTTAACATTGCTTCAACAATATGGTTATCTTCATCGATTTTAATGATGAATAGAAATACATATTGCAGTAAAAATTTTTTTTCAAAAAACACTTCTAAACTGCACATTGATATAACAAGAATTTTTTTTCTTTTAGAAGCTACAGAAAATGCTGGAATATTTAAAAGTACAGTTATATGAATAAAATTATTTTCTCAGTGATTTAAAATAATATCAGATGCAATTAGTGAGAATTTTTATTTTTCAGAATAACACAGACTCTGGTCTCTATATCAATCCCTTTTGTAATGTAGGAAATTTTGCCTTGTTATTAACCTTAGGGCACTAGACTTTATCTGGAAAATGGTAAATGCAATCAATAAAAATAAAATCAATTTACTTTAAAATTAGTTTGTTTATATCCTCAATTATTTTTTTTAACTTTTTAAGAAGTATAATACAAATATACTAGGGTATGGGAGAAATTAGAAATTATATACATAAGAAAATATAAATTTACTTACAAACAGAAAACATTAAGAATCAAAATAAGTGATTTTTATAATTAATAATTGAGATAATGAAAACCAATATCCAGAAAGCAGCATTAACTTATTATTAGTTAAAAGAGCTTATTATAGACTATCTTACTTCACCATACTCTAATTCTTTTTTTAAAATGAAAAATATCTAATCACAGTGGTTAAGTAAATTTTATACAGTCATAGCTGGCAAATAATAGGTTGGACATCAAAACCAGTTTTGTATTAATTTATTGCTAGACCTATTTATCAGTGTTTAATAGTCTAATGAGAAAATTATAGTGGAAGATTTGAACAGACCTAATTGTAGAATGTTATTTTTAAATAACTAAAAATCACAACTGCAACAAATAATGACATGCATTTATTAAGCACTTAGAAATACTGGGAGCATTCTAAGTGTGATATATACTTGAGTAATTTGATTATCAAAAGAATGCAATGAGTTAATTGGTACTAATACTGTCATTTTATATATATTAAAACTGAGTCATTCCTATGTTAAGTTATTCAAACCAAAACTAAACTAAACTTAAACATAATTAAATTAATTAATTCAAAGAAACCAGACTAAAGCAAAGGTGGTCTTGCTTCAGGGCTCATGTTTTTTTCACTGCCTATTATTTGTTGTGTAAGTAAGGATGGTGAATTTCAGGTCTATAAGTCACACAGATGAGGCACATATTGAAATGTTACCAAATACACATATAATTATACTGATTATTCACTGTTTATTTCTGTTTTATATAATTATTATTGATTTTCATGCAAAACAATTGTTATTAATTTACTTTTAAAGAGGTGCTTATTTATGAAATAGCCCTTAACACCAATAAATAATTGTTACTTGATATAACTTTAATAATTATTGGTATTATATATCTTTACAACAAAATGTCACTTATTCAACATATCTTTAGCTATATGTGTTTGGGCTCAGAGCCCCACAGAAGTTAAATTTAATTTTTTCTCATCTCTAAAATAAGAAGGTGCAGCAAGTTCAATAATATATGTTTTCTTTAAGATAAAATATAGCAATGAAGAATCTAAAATTTTATTAAAGAAAAGGTATTGATAATTATTTTTATAAAAACATTATTTAAATAATAGTTATTGTTATTCAAACAATTTAATAAGTATATAGACATTTGAATGGTTGCATGAAGAGCTTTTCTCTCCAATGAAAGAACTAAAATTGGTTAAAATTATTTTTTAATTAAGGTTTTCAGTTTTCCATAAGCATATACAGCAAGTGAATAAACATTTATGCAAAAAAAAAATCTACCAAAACACAAAGAGCAAGAGTTTGTGTCACTCTCTCAACCCCAGCTCAGCTTGCTAGACAGAATATTCAATCCAAGCAGGTGCAACCAAGAACGTAAAACATCCTTTTCCCCCAACTTAAAGATGAGAGCGACATTATTACCCTGAGATTTGCAGGCTGCTAGCATTTTATAAACACATACTCTGCCCCTCCAGCTTTAGTTTCAGAGCCTAAACTCCTAGTGTTTGTGGCCAAAAGAGTAGGGGGTTCCCTTTTTTCACTGAGTCTCCACCCATAGAGTGGTGGCTTTTCCTCAGATATGGCAGACCAAGGTTGTGTGGACCCAATTATTTTCACTACAGCTTGCTTATAAGGCAGTTAATGAAATTGGATCTTGACCTGATAAAAAATGCAAAGTTTAAGTTGAAATGGAATAAAAACCTAAATGTAAGACTCGAAACTATAAAACTCTGAGAAGAAAACTTGGGAGGAAACCTTCAGGACATTGGATTTGGCAAGGATTTCCTATATTTAACACCAAAATACAAGCAATAAAAGTAAAAATAGACAAATTGGAATTCATCAAAATAAAAAAACTTGTGTTTATCAAAGGGCATAATCCATAGAGTGAAAATATGTATATGTCTATGAAAAACTAAGAGCTAACGTCAGACTTAATTTTTACCATTTTAATGTTTTACCTGTAATACAAAGAATAAGGAAAAGATGTCTATGCTCATCTCTTCTATTCAACATTGTACCAGAGATTCTTTTAGTTAGGACAGTTATACAAGAAAAAAAATTAAAAATCCATGATAGAACAAAAGAAGTAAACTTGTCTATTTTCAGATGAAGTTATTTTTATAGCTAGAAAATTCTAAGAATTCTCTAAAATGCTTTTAAAATGGTCACCACAGGAGAGGTAGAAGGATGGAAATTTCAACATTAAATTCTTGTTTATATATTTAAGCCTCATACTTCTTTCTTTTTTTATATATATTCTACTGTGATCTTTGACATTTTCTTACTGATTTGGAATCTGAAAACAGTTCACCCTCTGAGCAATTTACAAAAATGTGGATGAGACTTTCCTAATATGACAGCCTTATAGTATGTTGTGTCTGTTTATTTACAAAGAGGCATATGGTTCCTTATCCATGAAATTATAATAAAAATATATTTTTGGCATGTCACCCAGTACCTCATACCTCATACTAGAAAACACTATATTCTATTTTTTTCTCCATAAGAGTTTATGATCTAAAACAATTCTTTAAGCAACAAGAGAGAATTAAGATCAATATTGTATATAAAGAATGTACATTGTATGGAATGTCAACTTGTCAACACTCACTCAGTTTATAACAATCTCAGACTGATGCGTAAGTAGTGGCTGATAGTCTGATAGGTCTAGAGTCACTATTATATAGATTATGAATTAGTATTGTGTTTAATGAAACTAAACGCTAATTTCTATGAAAGTAAACTTGGTATGCTCAAAATGTTTTCTCCTCAAGTCTTAATTTCTAGATTTTATGAATGCTATGAGATATGGGGGGCAGGAAAGATTTTGCAGGTGTAATTATGTTAAGGATTTTGACATTTGGAGATTATTCTGGATTATCCAGATGGACCCTAAATGTAATCACAAATGTCCTAACAAGAAGGAGCCACAGAGGGATCTGAGATATAAGAGAAAGCAAAGTGACTTTAGAGGCACAGATTGGACTGAATAAAAATGCCCATAGCCACCTGAAGCTGGAAGAGGCAAGGAATGGTTCTCTCCTAGTTCCCCTGCATGGAGAAAGGACAACATGCCTAACACCATAATACTCATTTTTGACTCTGACCTTCAGTATCATAAGAGAGCAAATGTCTTTTGTTTTAAGCCATCAAGTTTGGCATAATTTATTACGACAGTCATAGGAAACTAATACAGTAGATATTTAGTAAAGCATCAAAGTTGAAATTATAGCAATGATAGAATAACAAATTGACTTTCCCTTTGGATTTTGGTTTAGTACAGAAATGATTTTATAAACTGCATTTTTAAGTTTATGTATTAATGGAGTATTTTGTAAGTAAAAACAACCTACTTTGGCATTCTGCTTTAAATGATATATGTATGTTAATAATATTATAAGATATTAAATTTTCATTCATGTTTATTCTAATGAGGCCCGTGAGAATCCAAGTTATGCAGAGATCTATTTTTGTCGTATATTAAATTTTAAAACATGCTTTAAATATGGTTGAATTAATATAGAAAAATGCAAATACAACATTTTTTAATACTAAATATATATTTTGATCTTAGTGCATTTAAAGAATGGATCAGGATTTTTTTTTTTAAGACAATAAATCACAAAAACACTACTTCTTTTAATTAACATCATGCTTTTTTAGATCTGGAAATTTCCTTAGAGGGCATTTTTATGTCCTTCATTTTACCAATAGGAAACTGCAACTGGCAAAAATGTGTGGACTCCGCTTTATTGATGTACTATAAGAAAAAATATATATAATAAAGAAATGTATACTAGCACCATATTGTACCTTGAGTTTTTTAAATTAAAAGATAGTATACAATATTATACAATATTATATTACCTTCAGGTGCACAACGTAGTTATTTGACATTTATATATTTTATGATATGCTCACCACACTGTCTAGTAACCATCTATCACTGTGCAAAGTTATCGCACCATTATTGACTATTTACCTCTTTACCTTTTTCACCCATCCTTCTACCCCTCTCTCCTGTGGTGGCCATCATTTTGTTCTGGGTTTCTATAAGTTTATTTTTGTTTTGTTTTGTTTGCTTGTTTGTATTAATTTTAATTTCACATATAAGTGAATCATACTGTATTTGTCTTTCTCTAACTTATTTCACTTAGCAAAATACCCTTTAGGTCTATCTATGTTGTCACAAATGACAGGATTTCATTATTTTTTATTCTTGAGTACTAGTCCATTGAATGTGCATGTGTATAATGTTTATCATGTCTTTTTCCTCATAATGTAATTTTAAAGCAAATAAAAATAATATCAAAATGAATACAGCATGAATCCAAATACAAAATGTTTGATCTTTGTGTACATGATAAAATTTCACAGATTTATCAGAGATTTAATGCTAAGGAGTTCACAAATAGCATCAGTTTATTTGGAGATGGTACGTAAATGGTGTTAAAAAGTAAATAATACCTGTAAGGGAAGGTAAATCACTTCTTTATTTGAAAAAAGGAAACCAGAGAGAAACCTAGTTCAGGGTTTGTGCTGCCTGTGCTATTCAGCCAATAGACCAACATAGGAGATGGGCTATTTAGAGTATGTGTTTATTAGAGAATTGCAAGTCCTGGAGACATAGGCAAGCTTTTGCTCAACGGCCTGGCTCCTGAGTATCTTGGGAGTACATGTTATATAGGGAAAAATTAGTAGTCATGGAAACTAAGGGAGTTGGGGTGGTCAAGGCTATCTATCTTGTCTTTTCAACCCTGGTTAATTTCCCAGGCCACTTGGAGGAGAATCAAGAGGAACAAGGGAATTAGCAAGGAGGAGGTGAAGTAATTAATCATTATGTCCAGACGTCTGATCCTGGAATCATCTGCTGTGTCATCCCATCTGATCCTGTGACTTTGTTCCTTGGTTGGTGGGGTTGTAGTTCAGCCTCAATGGGGGCTGGGGTTGAAACTCATTTAAAACCAAGTGTTAACCTAGTCTAAAGTTCAACTGAAACCTATTGTCCTCATAATCATAAATCTGTGGCTCAGTTAATCTCATGGGCTAAGGCTTAAAAAATAAAGGAGCAAGGTATACAGAGGATAAAGTTGAAGAAAAACAAGTGAGACATGATGCCATTATCTAGGCAAAACCAGCTTGAATCAGAGGGGAAAAAACTGTACTGAAGAAATGAAGTTTGTGTGTGATTACAAGCTATAGAATAAGAGGAGGTGAGTCAAGGAACACTATGAGGCCCGAAACACAGGGGTCCTTGTATTAAAGGTGTGACATGAAGTGAAAATTAACCTGAGCTTTATTCTATGAATGCCTCAACTTTTCAGAAAGAAATAAACACATACTGAAAAGTTAAACATGCTTCTCTGTTCTATCAACTTCTACTGTTGTCTGAACTAGAGTCCTTAGATCAGTACCAACAAGAAAAGGGAACAACTCTCATTTTGTCCCAGGAACTGGACTTTAAGAAGAGCAGAGTACGCTTCCTACATACTCTTTTCTACACATCAACTTTCTGCAACCAGACTAAGACTTCAAATCACAATAATAACTAAAAAGAAGGGAGCATAGAAGGAGAGTGGCTGAAGGGAAGGGATAGAGAAGCTGTTTAGAGGTATCATAATAAAATTTCGGAGGTTTGTGCCACACAATGGGACACTCCCATGAGGATAGAAAGGCAGAACTCAGGGAACATTTTATAGGATTACTTTTTCATTCTTTTTTCCTTTTCTTTTTTTTGATATTTGTTCAGGCTTGCTGAACTCCAGGAGTTGGTACAAATGGGATATCTTTGTTTGTTATAGGGAATAAATTATAGGTTTGTATATCAACTTGATCTTATACTTTTAATGTAAGAATAATTTATGAAAAGCAGAAATTTGTCATCTAGTAAATCAGTCTCTGCACCAGTACCAAATCTGAGCATGTTTAGATTTGTGCATGTATTGGTAAAGAGGAAATTACAACATTGAGCACATAAACAAATAGAAGGAAGGAAGGCCGGAAGGCAGGAAGGCAGGAAGGAAGGAAGGGAGGGAGGGAGGGAGAGAGAGAGAGAGAGAGAGAGAGAGAGAGAGAGAGAGAGAGAGAGAGAGAGAGAGAGAGAAAGAAAGAAAGAAAGAAAGAAAGAAAGAAAAAAGAAAAGAGAAAGAAAGAAAAAAGAAAAGAGAAAGAAAGAAAAAAGAAAAGAGAAAGAAAGAAAAGAGAAAGATAGATTACTGAAAATCTTAAATTGGTTGGTTATAACTCTGAAAATAGGTATGTCTCCAAAGAAGAAATACAGATGTCCAATAGACATATAAAAAGATGTTCAACATTGGGAAATGCAAATCAAAACCACAATGAGATACCATCTCACACCTATTAGAATAGCTAAAATCAACAGGACAAGTAATAACAAATGCTGGAGAGGATGCAGAGAAGAAGGAACCCCCATGCATTGCTGGTGGGACTGCAAATTGGTACAGCCACTATGGAAAACAGTATGAAGTTTCCTCGAAACCTAAAATTGATCTACCATATGATCCAGCAATCCCTCTGCTGGGTATTTACCCCAAAGACTTGAAAACCCATATCAGAAAGGGTATTTGCACACCTGCGTTCATAGCAGTATTATTCACAGTGGCCATAGAATGAAGTGTCCTACGATAGCTGATTGGCTAAAGAAGCTGTGGTACATATATATGATGGAATATTACTCAGCTATAAGAAGAGATGAAATACTGCCATTTGCAACAACTGGATGGACCTTGAGATAATCATCCTAAATGAAATAAGCCAGACAGAAAAATTTGAAAATCACATGATATCACTTATATGTGGGTTATATACTTAAAAGCAACAAAGAAAGAGGACAAACAGAGGCTCATGGACATGGACTATAGACAGAGGGTAGGGGATGAGGGAGGAGGGGGAGGTAGATGAGATAAAGGGGGTCACATATAGAGGGGTAGAGGGAAGGTTAAGTGGGTAAAGGGGACCAAATATATGGTAACTGAAGGAAAATGAACTTCAGATGGAAAACACACAATAGAATATACAGATGTCAAATGATAATATACACCTGAAAATTATATAATTATTACCCCAATAAAATTAATTTTTAAAAAGGTTAAAAAAAGAATCTAGATTCATGGCCAAATTAAATAAAAGTAAACAAAAGAAAGGAAATAATAAAGATCAGGGTGGAAATCAATGAAATAGAAAATTGGAAATAGAGAAAATTAATGAAACCAAAATCAGATTATTTAAGCAAATCAAAAAATTTAAAAAAATAATTATAGGTCAAGTAAAAAATAATAGCTAAATTAGCAATAAAAAGAATGAGGGAGTTAGCATCATCACAAATTTTCTAGGTATCAAAAGAAAAACAAGAATATTATGAACATACAGGTCAATAAATTAGATAAATTAGATGAAATTGACAGCTTTGAAAAACACAAACTACTAAAACCTACTTAAGAAATAACTCAATATTTCTATATCCATTTGAAAATTTGAGTTTTTACTTACAAACCATTCCACAAAGAAAACTCCAAACCCAAATGGTTTTATTGGCAAAGTCTACTAAAATATTTAAGGAAAAATAATAACCATTTCATGATAATTCTTCCAGAAAATTAAAAAAAATAAGTATACTTCCTGATAAATTCTTTGAGGACAGCATTATTTTGATACCAAAAGTAAAGTCAATGGACATTACCAAAAGAAAAGAAAACTATAAATGTAAGAGCTTTGGTACATAGATGTATTCCTCCTCCCAACTTTATTGAAACATAATAGACAATTAGTTGCTGTGCTAACTAAATTCATTAATACATAAAAATATAAAATATCATGACCAAATAAGCTTTCTCAGTCAGGAATTCAAAGTTGTTTTATTATTCAAAAGTCAATTTTGAATAGTAGTAGATCAACAGATGAGATAAAGCAAATTTTTCTATGTTGAACATCCATACCTGATTAAATGGAAGATTATTTTCTTAACTTGATTAAGGGCATCTACAAAAACTGTACAGCACATAGTTTTCTATGTAAAAATGAGGTTTTTTTTCCCTTTAAGATTGAAAGTAGGATGGCTTTTTTGCACACTCCACCTCTACCTAACATTGTATTTGAAATTCTAATGTGCTCAAAAGGGCAAGGAAAAAAAGTGGCCTCTAGATTTTTAAAGAAAAAATAACATTCTTTTATTTGAAGATGGTATGAATATATGTGTGTGTGTGTGTGTTGT
The DNA here is from genome assembly GCA_030015415.1 of Cynopterus sphinx. NCBI lineage: Eukaryota > Metazoa > Chordata > Mammalia > Chiroptera > Pteropodidae > Cynopterus > Cynopterus sphinx. The sequence goes on along the minus strand of CM057379.1, from coordinate 48,188,086 downwards.
ATGAAAATTCCACAATCTCCATAAACTTAGAATTCATAAGTGAATATAACAAAATTTCAGGAAATGAGATCAATTATAATTTCATTTAGTAGCAATTCAAAATCAGCTATTAAAATCAAAATTATAAAACTATTATCAATAGAATATTTGTCAGTATGATACATATCACATATATACTAAAGACTATAAAGTATTGATGAAAAAAATTAAAGCTCTAAAGAGATGTACTGTGATTATCAATAAATGATTCAATACTGAAAATATGCTAACTCTTTGCAAAATGATGTATATATTTCAAGCAATTTAAATAAAAATCCAGGCAGTCTTTTTATTAGAAATCACCTAATATGAATTTTATCCTAAAATGAATATTAAATGAAAATTACCTATTATGGTCAAAATAACTTTTAAATACAAGACCAGATTTGGAGGACATACACTGTTGTATTTAAAGATTATCACAGTGTACCTTAACAAGACAATATTGCATTAACTTTAAAGATAAGGAGATGAATAAAGAGAATAGAGTCCACCATCTTCTACTCTCTGCTGATAACTCATCTCTTATTTTACTTTGAATGTGAGAGTAATAAGGAAGAAAATACATAAATATTCCCATCACTAAAACTACCATTCTATGCATTATACTCTACCTTCCTTCCTTTTACCTTATGTAAAAAGTCTTCTTACTTATTTAAGGCAATTATTCTGTCTTTTTACTTGAGAAATAATCTCCTATTTTGTATACTCAAGGGTGTCACTTTTGTTGTTGCACAATCTGTCTACTTTTTGAATGACATTCAAAGTTATTTTTCAAATATAATTTTTTTCTCTTATGTTGATTTTGTCACTTAAACCTAAGGTAAAATGCAGCTCTATTACACTTATACATATCTTACACATAATGCTGACTTCTCAAATTATAGATTATCATTTTTACTCATATTTTTGAAAAATGAGAATCAAATGCACAAAGTCATTTGCAGAACAACTTTTGATTTTGTTTTTAAACTGCTACTGAGATTACTAATTTATATGTTGTTGAAAACTTCATGTACATTATTTTACAAATTTCACTTACTGGTCCTATGAAGAATGACTATTCCAACAGACTGTATGAATCTTATTTACTGATATAAATTTAAAAATAATAATCAATGTGTTAAATCTTACTAGGTCATGAGAATTTTTTCTCTGTTTGCCTTAATGCCAGGGAGCACAGTAGCTCTTCTTGGTTTAATTTTCGGATCTAAACTTTTCCATCTATCTTATTTCATTAACTTTTATCTACTTAAGCTTTTGCTACATTGTTACTCTTTTGAATTGTCCCTTTGCATCACTTATATCGCTTAAATTTTTTCTTCGTGTGTCGGGGGCAGGAGTGCTTCTGGTTTCAGACATGATGGAATAGCACATTCCACCCTACTCATTCAGTTAAAAATGAAAAAACTTGAACAAAATAAAATTATTATCAGTAGACTCTGAAAACGAAGGTGGACTGATTGGCTGGAGGAATTTTGTTTGTTTGTGTTTTCCCTATATAGCCCACCCTGCATAGTATAGTGACAATAATCTCAAACTGCTAACAGATGAAGACCCTCTCGAAAATAATAATTAAAGTCTTAAAAAATCTTGCTTTCTGTATTTAAATCCCAGGAAGAGGGTAACTTGCAGAATGGAATCATCTGACTATACCTCTTTACTTTAGGGAAACGCCACAAAAGCAGTCATATTCTTGCCCTTTCTCCAAGGTGCCGGGAAGATTGTGGGGAAGAGTACTGTATAATCCCACTCTGCGTTAGAGAATTCAAGAAAGAAAAGCACAGTCTGAGCTTAAACAGATTGACTGCTAATACAGATAGGTGAAGTGTCCATAGAAATCACTGGACGAGTTTTGTAATTACTATGGGCGTCTAAATTTGAAAATAAAAAGTTAAAAAATCAGTTTGGAAGATAAAATTTCAATTTTATAAAAATCAATTTGTATAGTAAACACCTGAAACTATTATCAATAGCTAGATAAATGAACTTGACTCTCAAGTTAAAATTCCATGTAGAGGTGAATAATGAAGCTAAGGGACACAGCCGAGGTATATATCTGAAATTTTAGAGATATAAATGAGTAACTTGACTTTGGAATATCTATATAGACTAAGTGATGGAAAATGTTTTAAACTAGCCAGAATCCTCCTCCATTTTTGGATAATGCATTTGGGATATTGTTAATTTTGGTGAATTCTTCGTCTCCTTGCCATGTCTTCCCTTATATGTCAAAGCATGTTGACCCAAGATAACTAATGCAATGCACACCTTAGAGAATTTGTCTGATGTTGGAGAAATTAGAAGAGAAAATATAGGTAAACCTAATATAGTCTAATACAGAAACATTAATTTCTGCTACAAATACATGAAACTACTTTGATTTGTGTGCTTTAAAAATCTGCTTCTTCAGATTTTTTCCCAATTCTTTGGAATTAATAATATCATTTTTTGCTTTTATTTTTTATACTTTTGTCATATTTAGTTTTTGTTGCATATAGACAAATAATCAGAATTGTTGCAAGGTGTCGATTTTATATCTGGTAGAGATATTAACTACACAGATAAAAATGTAGGTCAGGACCCAGAGAAAGTTCTTTGTGTAGAAATGTAAATTTGAGAATCATATCAAGACAGTGGGTGAGATTTCTAATAGAGAAAAAAAGTATAAAATAAAATTTTGGAAAACGTCCTAAGCTATAAGTGCTTGACAAATTATTGGAGTCAAATAATTTAACATATAAGTACATAATGTTGTATATGCTAACAGCAAAATTAACCTTATATTTTATTTAAACTGAACGGTCTTCGGGAATCATAGATTTTCTAATCTTATCTTGACTAAATAGACATACATATAACCTAACTAACAGCAAGCGATACAAAAACCTTATCCTGAATATACACAGAAACTGATTACCCAAACCTTAGAGACATTCATAATTTTCTTGCCCCCCTCTAAGAAAACAGGTGGCAATTGCTGTATCTAGATGTTCTATATTCTCTCTTGGTAGTCTACGTTTGAACACGCTTACTCTCTAATACCTTATTAAAACACAACAAACATAATAACCACAAAACAAAAACTGAAACATTCAAACAAAGTTTATTCAAGAAACAGATAATATTGTTAATGTGTCAGTTAACATTCAATTGCAGTTTGAGATATCAATTCCTTTTCTACTACTATATACTCTTGGTTTTTCTATCAGAATTTTTCTTTTCACTTACAGCATAAGAAAAACTAAATCATTGTAGACAGATTAGCAGAGCCTTCTCAATTTCAAAAATGCAATTTAAATCTCATTACTTTTTTGTCAGACTTCTAAAATGTCATGATACAAAGAATTCTTATTAATTACTTAAGATTGCCAGATTATGTTTTATCAACAGTCTGTAAAATCCAATCTATATCAAACAAATCTATTTTTTGTAGCCTGTATTGTTTAATTATTCAATTTCAACAAACCATTTTTATTTTTAATGCCCCAGTATATTGCAAAATATTTCTTCCCTATTTGTTCCCACTGTTCTTGAAATTGTTTCACATTTTGTTGCTATAATATACCACTAATTACAGGTAACTAAATCACTTTCAATTACTTTTAATGTGACAAAATTCTATATTGTAGTTCTTGAAGTGTTTAATATGGCATCTTTCAGCTAAGTTAAATACCCTAAGGTAACATTAATTATTTGTTTAAACTTGCAGAGAAGAACACTTAGATGTTTAGATTAAGAATTGTAGCTATTTACACAAGGGGGTGGGGGTCTTTTGGTGGGGGGAGAGAGAGAGAGAGAGAGAAAGGAAAAATAATGTGCAAGTGTCACCTCAAGGATGTTTTGAATAGTACAGAGCAAAGACCTTGTCATGTTTTCCATTTTAATTATAAATTACTCTGGAATTACTTTTTAAAATTATTTTAAGATATACTTTTAGTAAATAGTAATGTTTAGAATTTGTATAGCCTTCCTATCTTCCAAGCACTTACCTAGTTAATCTTTAACACCCTTTTGAAAAGGATATTATTATACCTGTTTGACTCATGAAGAAACGTAGAAATAGAGAAGTGCTTCTGATTCTGTTTTGCAGGCAATCAAATGGCAATATGAAGATCAGATATCCCAAATACAATACGATCACACTCATATTGCTTGGCAAGTATCATTTAATTCTTCTTATTAAGTCAACAACTACTTATACTATACTACTATAAAAATAATGGTGCTAGCCATACACAGCACATACAAGTCTTACTTGGAAAAGTGGAAAGAAAAATAAGATGGCTTAATAATAGCAAAAGAGTCATTTAGAAATTAGAGAAAATATAAACATTAGTAAATATTTTTTTTTGTCTTCCCCCTCTCCTATACCAAGTGAATGGAATTAAACACCATTTTTCCAGGATTAAATTCTCTCATCTTCATCTTTGTTCCCATTTACTCCAGACAGTCTCTGGATCTCACCTTGCCTTAGACATTTTTCTATCTCTTTACATTCTTGACTTTACTATTTGTTCTCCAAATCCATGGTGCTTATATCTATTCAGTTGACAGGTTTATAATAGTCATTATGCATTTCAAATCACTACATTGTATTTATTTATTGTCATTTTAATCTCATCCTTCAAAGTCAAATTATTTTACTTAAGATTTGATTCACTATGTAGCCAATTAAAAATTTTTAAAAAGTCCTTAAAATAAACTATACCGATTAAATGTGACTATTTACCTTTTTATAGATTCATTTTTGTTTTATTTTTTAATGATTCAAAATATAAATTTACACTTTGATTTAGGCTATTATCGAAAGAGACATTACTTCTATATTGACCTTCAAATAGGTGACATATTGTTTGTTGAAAAATTTTATTTTGTTATATTTCTTCCCACCACTCTACATGTGTATAAAGGGGAAGAATATTGAGTTTAAATACAATTTCTAAGTTTTGCAAGTTGGAAATGTAGACACCGGTCAATGGACTAATTATTTATAACTTCTGTTATAATACAAATTCTTACCTCTTAACGTCCTTCTGCTATAACATGAATTTAGTATGTGAATCTGTTTAGGACCCTATAAAAGGAAGTTATTTGAAGTTCTCACTGATTACTTGAATGCCAACAATAATGTTATATATATTTTTTATTTTATATGTTTCAGGTATACAGTACAATGGTTAGACATTTATATAATTTATAATTACGCTAGCACCCATCTGGTTCTTCACAGAGCCTTTACAAAAATATTGACTATATTCCTATGCTGTACTCTACATCTCTGTGACTATTCTAAAACTACTAATTTGTATTTCATTCTTTAATTTTTTTACCCAGCCTCCCAAACCCCTGTCCCCTCTGGCAATCACCAATTTTCTGTATCTGTGAGTCTTTTTTTGTTTAATTTCTTTTGTTTCTTAGATATCACATATAAATTAAGTCATACAGTATTTATCTTTCTCTGACTGATTTTACTAAGCATAGTACCCTCTAGTTCATCCATGTTATTGCAAATGGTAAGATTTCATTTATTTTTTAATGACTGATTAATATTTTATTGTCTATATGTACCATAACTTCTTTGTTCAGTTGTATAGTGATGGGTACTTCAGTTGTTTCCATATTTTGACTATTGTGAATAGCACTTCCCTGAACATAGGGGTGCATGGATCTTTACAAATTAGTGTTTTGGTTTTCTTTGGACAAATACCCAGAAGTGCAATTGCTGGGTAAAAAGGTACTTTTATTTTTAAGTTTGAGGAACCAATAAACTTTTTTCCATAGTGGCTGTACCAATTTGCATTCCCACCAACACTGTAAAAGAGTTCCCTTTTCTCACATCCTCACAAATACTTTTTATTTTTTGATTTACTGATGGTAGCCATTCTTACAGGTGTGAGGTAATATCTCATTGTGATTTTAATTTGCATTTCTCTAATGATTAGTGATCTTGAACATCTTTTTATATGTCTATTGGACATTTGTATTTTCTCTTTGGAGAAATACCTATTCATACCTTCTGCCCATTTTTTATTTGGATTATTTATTATTGCTTAGTTGTATGAGTTTTTTATACATTTCGGATATTAACCTGTTATCAGATGCATCAGGCAAATAACTTCTCTCATTCAGTAGATAGATTTTCTTTTGTTATTGGTTTCCTTTGCTGTGCAAAAAACTTCTTAGTTTAATGTAGTCCCATTTATTTATTTTTCTTTTATTTCCCTTCCCCAAGGAGGTGTATCAGAAAAGAAAATACTAATAGCAATATCAGAGAGTTTACTGCCTATGTTAGTTTCTTGTTTTTAGAGTTTTACAGTTTTGGGTCTCACATTTAAGCTTTAAATCTTTTTCTGAGTTTATTCTTGTATACGCTGTAAGAGGATGCTCATTTCATTTTTTGCATGATCTATCCACTTTTTCTGATACCATTTTTTGAAGAAACCATCTTTACCCCATTGCATATTCTTGCCTCCTTTGTCCTAAATTAAACGACCATACAGGTGTGGATTTATTTCTGAGCTCTCTATTCTGTTCCATTGATCTCTGTATCTGTTTTTATATCAGCACAATGCTATTTTGATTACTATAGCCTTGTAGTATTTTGATATCAGGTAATGTGATAATGCCAATTTTGTTCTTCTCCCTCAAGATTGCTGTGGCTATTCAGGAACTTTTAAGGTTCTATATAAATTTTTGAATTATTTGTTCTAGTTCTCTGAAAAGTGCCATTAGTATTTTGATATGGATTACATTGAATCTACAGATTGGTTTGGGTAACATGAACATTTTAACAATGTTGATTCTTCTTACCCATGAGCATGGTATATGCTTCCATTTATTTTTTAATTTCTTTTTTCAATATGACTTATAATTTTCTGAGTACAGGTCTTTTACCTCTTTGGTTAATTTGATTCCTAAATATTTTGTTATTTTTGATACAATTGCAAATGGGGTTATTTTCTCACTATCACTTTCCGATAGTTCATTATTGGTGTATAAAAATAAAGCCAACTTCTGAGTATTAATTTTGTATCTTGATACTTTATCAAATTCATCTATCAGTTCTAACAGATTTTTGGTAGAATCTTTAGGGTTCTCTAAATATAGTATCATGCCATCTGTAAGCAATGACAATTTTATATCATTTTCAATTTGGATTCCTTTTATTTCTCTTTCTTGTCTGCTGTAGCTAGGGCATCTCATACTATATTAAAGGAAATGGTAAAGTGGACATCCTTGTCTTATTCATGACCTTATGGAAAATGCTTTTAGCCTTTCCCCATTGAGTATAAAGTTAGCTGCAGATTTGTTATATTTGGCCTTTATTTTGTTGAGGTATGTTCCATCTATTCCCACTTTGCTGAGAGTTATTATAAAAACTAGATGCTGGTTTTGTTCAATATTTTTTTCTGCATCTATTGATATGATAAAATGATATTTATCTTTCAATTCTTTAATGTGGTATATCACATTAATTGTTGTGCAGATATTAAACCAACTTTGCATCCCAGGAATAAATTCAATTTGATCATGGTGCATGATATTTTTAATAAATTACTAAATTTGGTTTGCTAATATTTTGTTCAGGATTTTGCATCAATGTTCATCAGGTATATCAATCTATAGTTTTCTTTTTTTTCCATTGTCTTTGTCTGATTTTGCAGTGTAATGGTGTAATGGTGGCCATGTAAAAGAGTTAAGGAGACTTCCCTCCTCTTGAATTTTTTTTTGAAATAGTTAGAGAACAGATGTTAATTCTTTGAATGTTTGGTAAAATTCACCTATGAAGCCATCAGTCCAGGACTTTTGTTTTTTGGAAGTTTTTTTGATTACTGATTCACTTTCATTGGTACTAATAGGTTGGTTTAGATTTTATGTTTCTTCTCGCATCAGTCTTAGAAGATCATATCTTTGTAGGAATATCCATTTCTTCTATATTGTCCAATTTGTTGGCACATAATTGTTCATAGTATTTTCTTATAATCCTTTGATTTTCTGTGGGGTCCATATTTACTTCTCTTCTTCCATTTCTGATATTATTAATATGAGTCTTCTTTTTCTTGATAAGTCTGGTTATGGGTTCATCAATTCTGTTTATCCTGTCAAAGAATTAGCTCTTAGTTTCATAGACCTTTTTATTATTTTTTAAGCTATTTTGTTTATTTCCTCTCTGGTCTTTATTATTTGTTGGCTGTTTTTTTATAGTTCCTTTAAGTGTAAAGATAGATTATTTTTTTGAGATTTTTTCTTGTTTCTTGACATTGGCCTGCATTACTATGAGTTTTGCTCTTAGGACTGCTTTTGCTGTATCTCATAGATTTTAAGTTGTTGTGTTTTTATTTTCATCTGTCTCTAGGTATCTTTTAATTCCTTCCTTGATCTCATTGTTGACCCAGTCATTGTTTAGTAGTATGTTATTTAGCTTCCATGTGTTTGTGTATTTTCCAGTTTTTTTTTTTAACATATATAGCTGATTTCTAATTTAAACCATTGTGGTCAGAGAAGATGCTTGATATGATTTTAATCTTCTTAAATTTATTGAGATTTGTTCTGTTGCATTATGTAGTCTATCCTGAAAAATGTTCCATGTGCACTTGAGATGAATGTATATATTGTAGCTTTGGATTGAAACATTTTGAAAATACCTATTAGATCCATCTGCTCTAGTGTCATTTATGGCTGCTGTTTCCTTCTCGATTTTTATTCTGGAAGTTCTATCCTTTGGTATCAAAGGGATGTTAAAATCTCCTATTATGAGTGTATCACTGTTGTTCTCTCCCTTTATGTCGGTCAATACTTGCTTTATGTATGTAGGTGCTCCTGTGTTGGGTGTGTATATATTTACTAGGGTTATGTCCTCTTGTATTGATCCCTTTATCATTATATAATGGCCTTATTTAAATCTCTTATTAAAGCCTTTGTTTCTAAGTCTGTTTTGTCTAATATAAGTCCTGCTATCCCAGCTTCTTTTTCATTTCCATTTGTATGAAATATCTTTTTCCATTTCTTTACTTTTATCCTGTGTGTGTCATTTGATCTGAGGTGGGTCTCTTGTAGATATGAGTCTTATTCTCTTATCCATCCAGCTACCTAATGTCTTTTGATTGGAGCATTTAATTCATTTATATTTAAGTGATTATTGATAGATACATAGTTACTGCCATTTTATTATTTATATTTGTGGGGGGTTTCCCCTCTTCTTTTTAAAGAAGTTCCCTTAACATTTCTTATAATACTGGCTGGTGATGAATTTTTTTAGCTTTTTCTTTTCTGAGAAGCTCTTTATCTCGCCTTCAATTTTAATTGATAGCCTTGCTAGGTAGAGTAGTCTTTGCTGTAGGTTCATACTTTCTATCACTTTGAAACTTTGTGCCAGTCTCTTGGCCTACAAATTTTTGTTGAAAAATCACGCGACATGTTTTGTGAGTATCCTTATAAGTAACTAGCTGTCTTTTTCTTGCTGCTTTTAAGTTTCTGTCTTTGTCTAATCTTTGGCATTTTAATTATGTTGCCTCTTGGTGTAGGTCTGTTTGGGTCATCTTGTTTGGGACTCTTTGTGCTTCCTGGACTAGTATGTCTATTTTATTTGTGAGGTTTAGGAAGTTTTCTGTCAATAGGTTCTCAATCTCTTGCTCTGTCTCTTCTTCTGGTACCCCTATGATGTAGATGTTGATATGCTTCTTGTTGTTCCAGAGGTCTCAAACTTTTATCATTTTTTTTAATTCTTTTTTCTTTTTGTTGTTTCTATTTGGTGTTTTCTACTACCATGTTTTTCAACCCACTGATTTGAACCTCTGCTTGATCTAATCTACTATTGAATTCTAGTGTATTCTTTATTTTCAGTTATCCTATTCTTCATTTCTAACTGATTCTTTTTAATGGTTTCTATATCTTTTTATTTTATGGGTTTTATATCTCTGTTGAAGACCTCACTGAGATCAGCTAGTCTCCCCCTAATTTCATTGAGAATCCTTATAACCAGTGTTTTGAACTCTGTCTTTGGTAGATCACTTGCCTTAATTTTGTTTAGTTTTTTTTCCCCCCAGGAGTTTTCTTCTGGTGTTCTATTTGCAGCATATTTTTATTTGTTTTCTCATTTTAGTTGCCAGTCTGTGTCTGTCATCTATTACTATATATTAAGAAGATTTGTTACTTCTCTTCACCTTGGGTAGGTGGCCCTATATGGTAGGTATTCTGAGTAGCCCAATGGCACAGTCTCTCTGATCATCTGTGCTGAGGGCTCTTGTGTGGGTTGTGTGTGTTCTCCTGTTGTAGCTAAGCCTTGATTGCTCTTAGCATGTCAGTGAATGGGATGGACTCTCAGGCTGACTAGCTATGTGGATTGGCCATGCCCACAGATTATGAGTTGTTGCACTTGGAGTGGATTTGCCCCAGCAGGTTTGCATACCTATTGAGACCACCCTTTGGGTGTGCTGCTTAGGGGGCAGTCAGGTTGTGCTCTGTTGTGGTTTGATGCCAGCCTTTGGGTTGGTTCTGTGGCTCTCCTGTAGGCCAAGATCAGCTGCTCCCTTTGATTGCTTAGGGTTCCTTGGTAGGAGCTACAAAGTGATCCATTGATGGTTGTTGCCTGTGCTGGATTTGGAGGCAGGTGGAAGAGACCATGCTGTGAGCTAAGGTTCAGTTATCCCTGTTACCAGGCCTGGAGCAGTTTAGCAACAGAACCAGTACACCTCAAGGCCTGAGGCTTTCTGCCAGTGGCCTGTAAGACTCTGCAGCTAGAAGAGCCTTTGAGTGGTATGTAAGTTGGATGAGACAGGGACCCAGGGAGTCATCGAGGTAAAGCAAGGAGATTTAACCTGGACAATGCTGATTCAGGTTTTATGCCAGTGCTCAATCTGTGGCTTTCTGTAAAAGTCACAGATTGCTGCAAGTTTAGCTGCTGCCCACATTGGGTCACAGACTGTTCAAGATCTGTTCAAGAAATACTGTATCTCAGGGCAGAGCTTGTGGCTTCTATTTGGGAAGTCTCTCCTGGGATGCATGGACAATGTGCTAGATGCGCACAGGCTATGTGAGCACAGGGTTGTTTCTTACTGTTAAATTTGTGGCCCAAGGAAAGCAGAGGGTGTGTTCGGCTACCTGGTAATGGGTTTGCTGCTGTAATTGTTGGTTGGGAGGTGTGAATTCTTTGAGAAATGTTGGATGGAGTGAGTCAATCCTGTCAGGACAATACAGATTCAGTATTGTTGACACTGCTGAGCTTGTTGCCTCTTGCAAGTCTCAGATTATAGCATGGCCAGCTTCTGCTTTTCTCAGAATAGTAGAGCCTTGTGATCTGCTCAAAAGACACTGCAGCTCAGGCTGGCATCAGTGGCCACCACCAAATGTCTTTTCTGAAATGTGCAGATCACAAGAGCCAAGGGCAGTTGCCTTTGATTAGTGTGCAGTCCAGGGAAAGCAGCCTAGGGCACAGCCCAGAGCAGGGCCAGCTGCCGAACAACAGATCCATTAGGGGCAATTTGTGTCTTCCAGGGAGACATAGGGTATAGTGGGAAGATCTCACCAAGCCAATGTAACTTCAGAATTGGCTGTGTGGGGGAAGGGTTCAATGGAGGCAAGATGGTGCCCACCTGTAGACTGCCACAGAGCTGATTCTGACAATGGAACAATGGTGGTGGTCCCTCTACCATTTGCCCCAGTGCCACATAGCTATTTTTTTCTATATGTCTCATGCATCTGCTGAGTTGCTGACCCTCTGCAAAAGCCCAAGGTGATTGTTTGCTAGGGTATAAGTCTATGTGCAGGACCTTCTAAAGGAGGACTTGTAGTCTTTCAGGTTCCTTCCATCTCACCCAGATGTCCAGATTCCCAGTGATTTTTTACAGTCAGATTTTGTAAGAACTCCTTTTCCCAAAACTAGAACCCTGGGCTGGGAAGACTATGTGTGGGATTAGGGCCCTTCATTCCTCCAGGGGGACCTCTGTAGCTGCATTCTCCCTCCTGGTGCTCTACTGCCATTTGTGGATACAGGACCAGCCCGGTTCACATCTCTGCCATTCATACCAGTCTTTATGTGGCTTGTTCTTTATATTCTCAGATATTATGTGTTATGATCAGGTAGAATTCAGGTGGGTCTTCAAGTTGATTGTTTTATAATTTGAGTATAATTTCAATGTGGTAATGGGAAAAGGTGAACCCTGCTTTTACCTAGCTTGCTATCTTGACCCCAGTTTGAGCATTTACTTATCAATGTTTTTGTTTTAAATTGTCAGCATTTTCTTGCAGATCAGTGATAGCATGTACCAAGTATTTTATAAACATTTAAGAAAAAAATAAAACTATCAACATTAATGATCAAAACCATGACTTTCTTAGTGATAAAATTTAATACTAGCCCTATTATTAGTTTTAAGTTTTGAGATATGCTTCCTATGAAAGGTACAGCTGTTCCATTGGATGAAAATTTGATAACCAGTAACCTCACGGATACAACTCTTCTACCTGAATTTATTATTTTTGTTTCTTAACATTATTATTTTATCTTTCTTTCTAACACTGTCCAGTAATTTGAAAGATAAGTCATTTTGTTGCCACTATTTCTTTACCCTGTTTTAGTCTCTAACAATCTAATTTTGATGTGGTCTACTGAAAAATACAATAGCAAATAGCAAGCGTATCACACACTAACTGGCTTTTGTATACACCATTATACCAAATTCTATGTAGCATTTTATGTTGTGTAATACAAACTCTCAAGTCTCCTCTCATTCCACATTATTTGTCATCACCAAGTCCTGTTCCTTCTATTTCCATATTGAACATATTTCTTTTTTTATAATCACAAGGTTTTTAGCCTTTTTCAAATAATAATTTCTCTTGACTGAACTCTGAAATTGGCTCCTAAACTGACTTTGAAGCCTCTAGTGTGTTCCCATAGTATCTTAAAATCCACCCTCTCAGACACTTGGAGGCTGTAGAACTTAGTAGTCAAGAACTCAAACTTTGGAAATGTATTCTGATTTAAATCATGGCTGCATCATTTACTGGTTGCTTCAATTTAAGCAAATTATTTGAGGTCTCTTTTCTTTTGATTTTCTCAACTGAAAATATTAATGCACATGAAAAATCCTCAAAAACTATAGTAGTCATGTGAAAAACTCAGTGAGTGATTCTTAGTATTATCTTGCCTGAACACTCTTTTTAAAACACAAATTTGAACATATGCATTTGACATATTTGAATTTGTCAGATACTGTTGTTTCTGTGTGTTTTGTTGTATTGTGTTTTGGTTTAGTAGTATAGATTCTTCCTTCTTAGTTTATTATCACCTACCACAACTGCAAAGTAAAAATATTGTCACCTACCCAATGTAATTTTTTTCTTTCCTATCCAATTTATCCTTTTTCCTTCATTTTATTTCTTACAGATTTTTTTTTTCTGTCCATCTCTGCATCTCAAAAAATCTTAACTGTATTCCGGGGTACAGATAATGTTACCGGCTCTGTAGTTTTTCTAATGTTTAAAAATGCCTGCTCATTTGTTTTAGTGCTTACCTTTTTAATTATCTTTATATTTATCTTTTATCCTCTTTCTTAACATCTCTCCTATCATATTCTTTTCTAAGCTACCCCTTTCCTCTTCTCCATCTCCCATGTTAGTCAATAAGATTAGATTTCTTAATGTTTACCTTTGTGCTCTTTTATGTATTTATACTTTGTTGCTTGATTTGTTGCCTTCAATGCTACCTTGTTTTCCCATTGCAAATACTATGCTAATTCTACTTTATAACCTTATTCTTCTTCTCCTATTTTATTTTGCTTGTTTTATTTCTATATTACAAGCACCTATACATTAACATTTTGTTCTATACTCCTTTAGTCTCACCTTTGTTTTTTTCTTCATAATAGTTGTATTAATGGAAACTTAGCCTCCACTAGTTACTTCAAGAACAAAATATTAGATGCTTTTATGTTTTCAAAGTTATCATCTTTATAGTTGAAAGAAAGATGGATATAAAATCCTTGGCTCACTCTTTTTATGTACATGTTTATATATATATTCCATTTATTCAATATTGATTAAGTATTTAATTCTCTGTTTCATAGATTAGGAATATATGGAAGATTGATCTTTTCATCCAAATATTTACCCCTTGCTATATCTGTACCTCTGTAACATTACAGCTCTTCTCTCTAAGGTGGATTTATATTTATTTAAAATATATGTACCTGACTGCTGAGACTCTCCCAGACACTGTTAGGTTTTTTTTTCAACCTAACTTTAGGACATTATATAAAATCCTAGTACAACTCACCTCATTGGTCTGTGTGATATTCAGCCAAATTATTTTTAGTTTTAACTTTTTAATCTTTACATTTACATATACTTTTCTATTTTTTTGCTGTGCTCAGTTCATTGATTTATGTTTTAAGATTGAATGTGACTTTCTTAGTGACAGAACCATACACATTTTAATTGACTTATATGCGCGTTTCATATATATTTTTAAGTCAGAGTGCTATAAAAATACAAATGTCATTTGATTTATATAAAACTCTAGAACAGGCAAAACTAATCTATAAAAACATGTATACACATGTATGTATTTATATATATTTCTGTCATTAAAATTTTGTTTTGCCTATTCTAGAACTTTTTAATAATATTTAATATAAATATACACATACATATATATGCATACACACACACACACACACACACACAGAGGGAGAGATAGATTATATTCTTGACAGGGAGTCATGACTGACTGTGCATAGGAAATTTCTAGGGAGATGAATGGTATATGAATAAGTAAACTGTGGTAAATCTAGCAATGGAATATTATTCAGAGCTAAAAAGAAATGAATGTCATGCTATGAAAAGACATGACATCTTAGTTAAGTAAAAGAAGCCTGTCTGAAAATGTTATATACTGTATGATTACAACTATATGACTTCTGGAAAAGGAAAAACTGAAGACAGGATAAAGATCAGTGGTTACTGGAAGTTAGAGAAGGTGGAGTGATGAATAAGTGGAATGCAGGATTTTTAGGACAATGAAAATATTATGTGTGATATTGTAATGGTGGAGACATGTCATACATTTGTCCCAATTCCTAAAATGTACAACACAAAGAGTGGATCCTAATGTAAATTATGGATTTAGGGTGATAATGATATGTAGATGTAGGTTCATCAGTTGTAACAAATATATCACTTTGGTGCTCTGTAGTTAGAGAGGTTATATATATTTAAAGGAAGGGGTTAATGAGAAATATCTCTGTATAAACATATATGTATATATTTATATGAGTTTTATATATATATATGTATATATATACATATATATATATATATGAGTTTATATACATTCCTAATGAAAGAAATAGAAGTCTGAAAAAATAAAGGGAGAATTCAAAATTAATAATAATTTTATTATTGATATCTACTAGGCTTCAGTGTAAATTCCTTGAATCCAAAGTGCATAGCTATTCATCTTTTATTCACAATATCTGGAGCAAATAAAGGGTTCAAAAAATTGTGTGGAAAATTGAAAAGAGAGGACAAGGACAAGAGAGTTTGTGTGAATTGATAGCACTAGCACATTAGATGTATATGCTTAAATATGCAAATTCTAATAAATGTTTTTGATTAAGTGAATGCAGGAAGAATATTTTATAGTCTGCAAAATGCTATGAATATGAAATTTATTTTTATAATTATTTTACTTTTTAAATATATTAACTAGGCAATCATAGTTTCTACTGATAGATAGGAATATTCTGTGGCCTTTTGTTTATGTTAATAAATGATAGAAAAATGTTTGCCTATCTAGAATTGTCTAAAGCTTTGGAAAACAAGGATTATTCTCTATTAATCTTTTCTGCCTTTTGTAAAGGTCTTTCTTAATAGAGAACTCAAAAACTGAATGTTTCCTCCTCCTCTGTACCATCTCAATCATCACATATGCTCTCGCATTGTGCATTAAAGAATGCTTGCCGCTTCAGTATGATCAAAGAGGAGTGAAATTAGGTCAACATCGATTCTACTCCAACTCCCTCTTTCAGAAAATGGAAGCCAGGCACTTTTATGAGATATCACACTTAATGGAAAGACCTAACAATTCAGAAAAGAGTCTGTATATCACTTGAGGGAAATAAAAAAACTAGAAAAAAAATATACGTTTTACTTTTTATTCCATAGGAGTAGTTCTTCTCAAATGAAAGCTGAACATACAAACACCTACAATGCAAATTCCTATTGCCACAATTCTGACTTACTGACTTTTTGAGAAAACATAATCACGTTGGTATGGTTTAAAAACATGGGGTTTATTCCATGTTGTAACAAAGCTATACAATTTGAATAATATGTTTATATGTATAAAAAACTTCTTAATCATCATGGGCAATTGGTCCAGAATGACAGTACTTGAACACAATTTTAGAATTCTGTATAATATTCACATTTTGTGGTTAGGTCTTGTGTACATAGCACTAGTTATCTACTTTTTAGACAACTTATTTAGGTCCATTGTCCCTGATATCTAAATTCAAAAATGAATGTAATTGGGTAATTTCAGTGAAAATGGCAGAGAAAGGACCCCTGAAAATTCACCCTACCATAAAACCATTAAAAAAGCAGTGGGCGGGGGAGGAGAAATCATACGAATCAAATATTTCTACATTAAATGTGTTTTCAGTTAGATTTTTTCCATAGGAGGAGTAGACAGATGTACCTTATAAGATCAAAAAAGTGTTTTTTTTTCCTCCTATATCTACTTTTTTGAGAATATATAAAATTAATAATAGTAGAAGCAGTTGTGGTACTAGTATAACAACAGAAGAGTGATTGAATTTTTAATTTTGTCAAATGCTTTTTCTGCATCTTTTGAGATGATCATACATATGATCATACTCTCTTCCTGGTAAGTAATAATAATAAAGTCAATAATGCCTATTCAATTATGGCTATTTCTAAGAAAGTTTATGCTTTTTAAAAATTTTTGGCTTTATATTTCTTTCTATTCTAACAATCAGTTATCAAGGCAAACATCTTAATGTTTGGAATATTCTTAGAAGATAGTTTTAGTTTATTTTAACTCTAGTAGTCTGTAAAAACAGCATTGTCTGTTACAATATAGAAATTAATTACACATAGCATAGTTAGTCCAGAGTGTACTATGCAACATACACAATCTTGTAATCTTTAACTAATGGTGAATTATAAAATTTTTGAGTCTTAAAAAATAATTTTATTTAAAATGAGGTTCACAGATAGTTATTCATAGAACATTTAAGACAAATTTAAATCACCTTTCTAGGAACATTTTGGAATCTTATGAATCTTATCAAATCTAAAGGTTTTTACTCAGTCTTGCTTCATAGGACCATGTGGTCAATACTATTTAATTTAATTCTCATTTTTGTCATTTCTTTCAACAATAATTTTTCATTTGAAAATCAAAATTTTCAAACAGCTATTTTACAAACATCTTCAACTTTAACTATAATGTGGTTCAGGAACAGGATCTTAAATTCAGCTTACTAACATGGTCTAATGGGCCTCCAAATAACTCTGGGTAACAGCAGGGCATTATGGAAAGATATGACCACTCTCTTTTTTGAGTATGGAAACAATTAATAATTGGACAGGAGACTCAGAGAAATGGAGAACAAAACATACTGTTTATGCATAAAAGCTGTTGGAGAACATGGCTATAATATGAGACCAAGTAGACTTACTGGTGTTCTTGTTCTTTTCACCCCACCACTGTCATCATCAGCATGACAGTCTGGACCTTAGGAAGAACAACTAAAGGGAAAGTTTAGATCAGTGGAGGAAATTCATTCACATGATATTGCTACCCTTAACTTTTTTGTGGCAAGGAAGGCATATCTTTTAGTAGAATTTTGTAATAGATGTGTTTCACCTAATTAATAAAAATAGACTAATAGCTTCTCAAAAAAACAGGTTTCTTCCCTTTTTCTCATGCCAACTTTCAGTAACTTTATTGATTCAAAATAATTGTACTGAATATCAAGCACTTTGTTTTAAGCTTTGCAGACACTTCTGGTACTTCTGAAATTTACCATTTGTGAAAAAGACAATGCCAAGAAACAAAAAACATGTATGGATAATATAAAATTATGATCCCATAATTAAAACAAACAGGGTACCTTGATAGAAGAGAGAAGAAGCCTTTAATAGAAAAGTCATTTAAAAGGTTGATTCTGAAGAGCTGACATTTTAGCTGAGACCTGAATGATGAATGTTAGCCATGCAATGTAGGAAGAGAATGTGGGATGGGGAGTAGGATACTGTCTGAGAGCAAGGGTGGCATTTGCTAAGGTAATTGAAGAAGATCAGCACAAATCTAATGATTAAGAAGGAGAATGGCAAACAATAAGGCTGGAGAATCAGGCATGGAACAGATCATAGCAAGTCTTACAGACTGATCAAACAATCTGCTTAAAATTTGTGTAAGGGCACAAAACATATGCACTGATAAAATTTAAATGTTGTGTTGTTTTAAGATAGTCTTTGAGTTAAGATAATGGTGACTATTCTAAATAATATTGTCTGGGATTCATAAAAGGGAGAGGACATTTGCAATAAATAAATAATGATGGAATGAATTGCCTTCTTAAGTTCTTAAAGTACTGCATCTTTATTCTCTGCTGAATATTTCAACCTAAACCAATTGCCAAATTATATTTAAAAATGGATAAATAAGAGATTAGGAAGGGGAAAAATAAAGCTCCATGTGTCTTATTAATCCCTACTTCAATGTTCTATTTTGAAAGTCAATAAACATTTCTTTTTTAATTCAATATGAGAATTTTATGCAATGTTTCTTATATTAATGCAAGGTGAAGTCACTTTTCTATGTGGTTTTTTAAGGGTGTTACATTGAAAACCAAATAGACAAATTTTTCAGAATAATACAAGAGATCATCTATAAATTGAAAACCTATCACAGTTCACTCAGGCCCCAAGAAGACTTTGTTAATAAACATAATTGAAATAGGATATTTTCTAAAGATTTTGGAACATTTTCACACAAATTTCTAATCTGGCCTCTATATTTCCTTTAGTAGAAGGCACAAACTGCATGTGCATTTTTGTAAAGTAAGTTGAAAAGTGAATAATAAAAATGGAAAAAGACTTTTATTTGCAGCAATACATGGAACTAATTAAAACTGATTTTAAAATGCATAAATAAAAGTTCTAATTTATATGTGAATTATGTCCATATTTATATGAATGGTAATAGTATTTAAAGGTGAGTGTATCATTGTATTGACTGCGTTTTTAATTTCTGTAAATGGACGCTTCAACATCCATCTAAAGGACTATTAGCTATCTTTAATCAAATTGTGACTCACTCATAGTCATGTGAGGTCCTTGAATAATTTTAAGGATTGTGACAGTCACCGTGAATATAATAAATATTGTGGGGGTGTCATTTTAAAAAATAGTAAACCAATTCTGATCCTGTTTGCCCTTCTTCCCTTCTTCACTCTTTCCTTCCCACAGTAACTACAATAAAAGTGCTTACTCACAGTTCCCCTCTCTGCATTGTGAAAGGACTTTGATGCTTCCCCTGAGTGACCCCACATTCCATGTTGTGCTCTCCAAAGGGAGCTATAAGTATAATACAAGCTTTAAATGTGCCTAGTCTCTCTCTCTCTCTCTCTCTTCCTCTCTCTCTCTCTCTCTCTCTCTCTCTCTCTCTCTCTTTCTCTCTCTCTGCTATGATGTAATAAAATTTTGTTTATTTTATTTTTTTATCAATTTTTATTGGTATGACATTGGTTAATAAAATTATATGGGTTTCAAGTGTATAATCCAAGGATGTATCATAAGCTTATTGCCTTGTTGTTCACCACCCAAGGTCTAATCTCTTTCTGTGCCCATACCTTTGACCCATTTTACTGTTATCTACCTCCCTTTCTCCTGCTTTCTCCTGGATAAGTCTTTCTTTCTCGATCTGCATTCTGGTCTTAACATACCTTACCCAAGATAATATTGTTACTGTTACGATGATGCAAAATCTGGCGTTGCCCCAGTAGAATGAAGGAGGTCATTGGTTCTTCCCCATTGACTCAGTAAATAATTACAGGTTAGAGAGATTTAGAAAAAGTAAGATTTATTGAAAGTACATTTTAGAAGGAGACAGGCCACACTAAGGAAGCCCACAGCCCTGTGGAATTTGGAAGGTGAAAAGATAAAAGAATATGCTCTGAGGGAGGATCAGGTTTTCAGTGAAGAGAGCTGGAAGAGTGCGGATGTGAGAATATTTTTTTATATTGGGGCTGTGGGAGGGTACAAGGTGCTACTAGATGATTTTCATGCGAGGTCACCTTGACTGACAGCTGCCGTATAACCATTTGACTATTCTGCATGTATTTCAGTATGTTATTTTTAGATTCATGAACTTCTGGGCATATATATGGTATTATAATGATGGCATAATGAGTCTGAAGTTATGGGCAAGTTAGGATAGTACTTTCTGAGCATGTGTTTGTGGTCAGTTTAAGCCAGCAGCTTTTGTGGCTTTTGTGCCTTAGGATTTGGGGTAAATCATAACCATAAAATGGGTGTTTTAAGGAGGTCCTTTATGGAGGTTTCTATGGTTACAGAGCTGGGTCTTCACTCCTGTCATTCATGACTACCTAACTACTTAACAGTATGATTAAAACAACCACGTATTCTTAGATCCCCTGACCTTAAGCATTGTAATGCAGAGCGTGACAGTGAAATGTAACTTCCCAGGGGAAAAAAAATCAAGATATTTTTATTTCGAGAACTCTTTGGGAAAATTTAACTCTCTATTTACAGTATTTAGGCCCTATACCTGAATTAAGGAGGAGACCACATAAAATGTATTATGTCTGAACCAGTATAAATTATTGAAAAAACGTGTATAGTTTTCAGAAATCTCTGAGTGGATATATACGTCTACTTTTTCTCATATGTGTATTTCATATAATGTCTGTTATTCTTTATAATTACTCCCTTCTGACTGTAATATGATAAGTGAAGTCGCTTTGCTTCAGCTTCCACAATCTGCAATTTAATGCTGCTTGGTTAATGTAGTTTGGTTAATGTAATTTCTTAGTATTGAAATAAATATGTATCAGCTATATCTAGAAGGCAAATGTATTGAAATTACTCTAACCATATATTCTGCAGTTCTCCATCTGTATATCACAGCTTTTTTGTAGCTAAGGTAGGAAAATGATCTTTCATTGAAGGAATAGCCAATCTTTTATAGTAAGTTAGAAAAGAGTAGCTGAATTGAATACTACTCAGTTTAGAACAGCCTAAGCTTTTTAGAGCCACATAAACATTTTCAAAAATTAATCACCATTAAAACAACTACAGCAGACTTTTATGGAATATATAGAATTTAATTCAATATTAAAGTGTTATGATATTTCCAACTTACTGTAAATATGCAATCTAATAAAAGAATTAAAAGTTTACTTTTAGTTGGAAATAAGAAATTTACTTGAAGTATTTCCATGGTAAGGGGAATATGAAAATTTTGCATTGCTGTCACCCTAAAGTTCATAGTGAAGTGCTTAGATGGTACTAAATCAGGAATATTAGGCAAGATCTTTCAAAATTCACGGTGTGCAATATACTTTATTTTTCTCTGAAGTCTCATTTTATATACTTTTATTGGAAGCAAAATAGTCTACTTGATGGAGCAATGGACTCATTCAATATGTCATATTCCATGTTCCTATCCAGTAGACTGACAAAAAGTCATAGGAATTTAATTTTAAACAGGGCAAATCAAGCATTGCTTTATAAAGACCATTTGCATGCCATGAAGGAAATCTTAAACAAAAGTACTTTTGTGGTTATCCAAGCACATAAATACCTGGGCAACTTTTAAAACCTGAGCACATTTTTTTCCCCTTATTAAAATTGTACTATGAAGAGTAATATAACAATTTTCTCACTGTTAAAAGATCTCTACTGTTGTGCAAAAAAATAAAATAAAATAGCAATTCTACTTATAATCTTGCAGTGTAAGGTGAATGTAAATTGTTCTGAAAAAAAAACTTCAATGAATAACTTTTTTATTTTCAAACCATTACAAAGAGCTTAATCCACTTTGCTGATATAGAATTAAAGTTACAGAATATCATTTTATAACCTTCGAAAGCTTTTAATTATATTAAAATAGTATTACATTCCTAGAATAGATTTGAAGATTCCTTAGATTTATTTCATCCACCCATATGCTTGTAATGCATGTATGTGTTTGTATATATGCAAAGTAGAGGCATTCAGCATCAATGGAATACATTTTAATAAACTAATAAAACATATATCAGTCCTGCATTTAAACTATATTTTAAAGGAAAAACATACATACACACACACACACACACACACACACACACACCTATAATTCTTTATATTTATTTATTTATTTTTATTAAATTAAATTTATCTTTTTTATGGTGGTAATAAAAATGTGTTTCTTATTATTGCTTTTTATTCTGATCAGATACAAGGGACTAATGTATGTCTTTTTTTCGTTCTATCATTTAGTCAAAATGTAAATTTGGGGAAAATATTTTTTAAACATCAACTAATGAGAAAGTCTCTCTATTAAATATATCTGTGAGCATTTTCATCTGCATATGAGAAAGAAATATGGAAAATCATTGGCATGGTCCGAAGCTGTTTTCCCAATCAAATCTGACTTATAGATAAAAAACAACTTTCCATAAATAAAGTGAATTATCTTTTTTACATGAATAATATTTTTGTCATTTTGCACATTTGCAGTGTTCACTGTGACCACTTATTTCCCTCTTGTGTGGTTATGGCATTGTGCCTCTGCTCTCCTACATTAACTCTGGCTACACACCAGGGGACATTTCAGTGCTGTTGTCTCTTTAAACCACAGCTCCTGAAATGAACACGTGGTTAAACAAAGAAGAAACGGTAATGCAGAACAGGGAGCATCATACATATTAGTGTTTTCTTGTTTAAATATTTATTTTTTAATAATGAAAAAAAAAGATATAAGAAAAAAGAGAAATAATTTGGGAGCTACTGGGAAACAAAATATATACAATATAAATGAATACTTTCGAAGATTATCAGATAAAGAGGAGTAGAAATAAAAAGCAAAAAATTGATCTCTATTGTATTAACCAATTGTACATTATCCTTCTCTGTATAAGTTTAACATATTGTGTTTAATTTAAAGGTATATGGGATTCAAGGCTCTCATAGCATGTTCATAGGAATATTTAAGAAAATCTCTAAAGCCACCAATGTAAGCTAGAGAGAAAAGCAATAAAGGAATGGCCTGGTTTAGAATATGTGTGTGTGTGTGTGTGTGTGTGTGTGTGTGTACCTCAAATAGAAAGAACTAAATTGCACAAAAAACTCATATAGTCTAATAAAAATGGATCGTTCCTTATCACTTCTAATAAAGAGAAAAATGTTATGTTCTCCCATAGCAAAACATATTTTACAGCTGACATAAATCAATCATCTTCTCAACACATTTTTTTTTCACTTTTGAATCTCTCCATCTTTCTCATGTGTAACCATTCTTTTCACCTTTGTTCTCATGTACACACAGTAGAATTTAAGTATTTCTATTTCATTGTAATGTCAATGTAAATTGATTTTCTTAAATTTTGTTTAGCTTTACTTAGTAAACACACACACATAAAAAGGAAGGAAGGAAGGAAGGAAGGAAGGAAGGAAGGAAGGAAGGAAGGAAGGAAGGAGGGGAGAAGAAAGAAAGAGAGAGAGAGAGAGAGAGAGAGAGAGAGAGAGAGAGAGAGAGAGAGAAAGAAAGAAAGAAAGAAAGAAAGAAAGAAAGAAAGAAAGAAAGAAAGAAAGAAAGAAAGAAAGAAAGAAAGAAAGAAAGAAAGAAAGAAAGAGAGAGAGAGAGAGAGAGAGAGAGAGAGAGAAAGAAAAAGAAAGAAAGAAAGAAAGAAAGAAAGAAAGAAAGAAAGAAAGAAAGAAAGAAAGAAAGAAAAAGAAAGAAATTGACCCTATTATCTAAAAGTTAATTTTAAATGCCTATAAAACTGATAGGTAATATTTAGAGTGAATAACATATCATGCAAAATCTATAGAGCAAATTTTCACTTCATTAAAAACTACAAGACAGAATAACTATTAATTTTCTCCCCCATTGAGATTTCATCTTTTTAACTGTAATGGAGAACTTAGGAATTGCTATCCTGGTGAAACTGAAAAATATAAAATAATTTATAAGTAAAATAAAAATATGAGGAAATAGACACACTCAAATATTGCTAGTATAATTTTGCAAAATCACAGTGAAAAACAATTACCACATTCTATGAAAATTTAAAATGTATACATTCCAGGAGCATTTGAGATCTTGCTTCTGTTATCAGTTTGGCTCAAATAAACTCATACACATTCTCTAAAAAATAAATAAATAAATAATAGATAAATAAATGATAAAATAAAAACATCCCAAGACCTAGCAATTCCACATATTTGTAATTGGTCTAGAAACAAATTTATTCAAGAAGAATGATGCTACTTTTTACCCCTGTCTTTTGAAGGTTGCTTTAAAAAGAACCAGTGGAAGCAGGGGAATCACTTCATGAATTATATAAATGTCTAACTCTTTAAAATTTAAAATAAAAATAAAAACATTTTTTAAAAAGGTGCTGCACAACTTCAAAAAAACAACAACAACAACATCAACAGTGAGAGAACTTTAGATGTGTTTTCCTGCAGTATGAAAAATGGTGCCATACGCTGTGAAGGCTAGAGGGTTTTTCCTACTATACTCCCAGCCTTTGTAAGTATAAGGGGACCACAGGTTTTTCCTTTAGAGCAGGGGTCCCCAACTCCCTGGCTGTGGACCGGTACCAGCCATAACCTGTTAGGAATCGGGCCGTAGAGCAGGATGTGAACGGTGGGCCAGCAAGCTAAGCTTTGTCTGTATTTGCAGCCTCTCCCTGGCACTAGCATCACCACCTTAGTTTTACCCCAGATCATCAGGCATCAGATCTTCATAGTGCCTAGTACCAAAAAAAGGTTGGGGGCTGCTGCTTTAGAGGTTCTTTGGGATGTGTAAGAGAGAGCACACATGTGAGGTCATCTTAGATCTTGTCTAAAAGGGCTGCCTGAGGGGAGACCTCAGCAGACGGAGGAGGAGGGAAACAGCTGAATGCCCAGGAGTGAAGAATAAAATAAATGATTCAGAGGGAGAATGCTTCACATTAGTCGAGAGAACTGAAAGAGAGGGGTCTAGCTGGGAGCTTTTAAAGTACCCAGGAAAGTGCCCCAGGAGGGCAAGAGTCACATTTAATTGTCTGTCAGTTTCAGAGTTCAAACTGAAAAACTAAATAACTGTCTAATCTCCTGTATCTTCCCTTTCTCCTACTTGACAAATGGCTCTGGGTGAATTTGCTGTTGGCGTCAGGGAAGAGATGAGCTTGGGAATCTTAAATTGATACTAAGAAAGTAGAAGCTTTCTGCTTTCTTTCCCCAGTAGCTTCAGCCTGAGCCAATCCCAAACAGTTATGACAAGAAGATTTAAAGCTAAAAAATAGCAAAATGTTGACTATCTCATAGACCTGGATATATTATTTTTAAAATTGAGACTTTTTAATTATGACTAAAAGTAAACAAAGGATATTTTATTGCAGGAGAATGACTAACTCAGTCTTGGGACCTAAATCTTCAAGCTGCACAGGATATTTACCTCTACAGGATAAAATGTAAGAAAACAGAAAAAAGGTAAAATTATGTTTTGATTACAGTTCCTGTGTAATGGTTGTTAAACACATCATTTACATATTCTAACACAATAATCCAAAGAAAAGAACCTCATAGTTTTTAAAACGTATTGATATATGGTAGCAATAGATGTGTCACATAAATGCCTATACTATATAAATGCAGAGTAAGGGGCCTATTAAATCTCTACTAAAACAGTTAAGAGAAGTCACTTCTGGGCAGGAGAGATTGAGACTTGGGACCGGTGTATAAGGACATTTGTAGTTGTGTACTTTTATTTCTTTTTTGTCAAGGACAATATATTGATATACTTTTGTATATTTAATAATTTGTTTAAAATTGCTCAAATGCTTTGGGGACACTTCTAAAACTTTAGTATTTTGAATTTTAATTATTACAATAATGATAGGTGTAGGAGATCTAACAGTGTTTTTTATAATATTACTCATTACTTTTCTGAATTACTTGATGCTCTGTTCTCAACTACTGACTATCCATTCTGCAGGTCTTCTCAGAATTCAGGATTCCTTGACATTTATTTCCTGCCTTTAAAACACATCTTATTCTTAAAGTAACAATTGGCTGGCATTGCAGATTTATATTCACTTGATATTTAAGGAAAAGATTGCTTTTTATTTTTATTAATCAATCCAATTTCTAAAATTGCTGAGTCTAGTCAAATAACTTAGCAAGGAAAAAAAGGCAGTGTAATAATATAAAAAAATAAAGATGACCTATTATAATTTTTGTACTATTATTTTATCCAGCTGTAGAATCTCTTTGCTCAAATCTATTTTACAGGTTAGCAACTCTCCACAAATAATAGGAGATCAAAAACTGTCAGTGAATTTAGATATTTTGGCACTCTTTTTGTCAATTCATAATGCCCATTTGCTAGTTTGTGAATTTACTTAGAAGGTCACACTGTTATGCACCATCTCAGATATGTATAAAAAGTCAGGAAAGGAAAGTGCCATATGATTCTAACCCACTTACTTTAAAATGAAATTCCCAATGTTTACACCTAAAAATGATGCAGGATGGGGTGAATCTCCCCCAGTGAGGACTCTAGGCCTACATGAAGAGAAAGGGAGGGTTCTTGAGACTGTGCAGGAAAGAATTTGAGCACATACCAGAGTTAGAGACCAAAGGAGAGTTTATTTTATTAGAGAAGAAATAATGCTCTACAGACAGCATGGTCTTCTCTCAGAGACAGAATGAGAGAAACTGTCCCCGACTTTTCCTGGAATTTAGTTTATGTGTTATTCTTAGTTTCTATGAATTACATTTTAAAGACTTTACCTGTTTTTCTTCCATGGTATGGGTATGCAACATGAAAGAGTTGGATATGCAGCATTAACAGTAGGAGTATGCAGGGTTACAAGCATGCTTGCAATGTCATCCTTCTTTCTATAAGTTCCCCACATGGAATGAATGGTTGTGTTTATTTTGTGTAGGGTACAATTTAAAGACTCTCTTTTCCTGTTTTCCTTTCATGGTGTAGGTAAATGATTTGTTAGTAATCCCAACAGGAATCTTCCTTTGTTCTGTAAGCTTCTTGTGGTCTGTCATCAGACTGGGCTCTGGTTTAACCCTTAGTCAATTTATGTAGCCTCATGTCTTTTCCCTATATTTAAAGGACTTTTACCTACACATTGACAAACAATATTGTCAATTCCTAATGCAGATTGCAATGACGTATCATGTGTGCATTTGCATATTATGTAGCATACAGAAACAGACTTTTAAAACAGTTTTCAGTACAGTTACAGAGGCTGAGAGCCTTATTGAAGGTCACATGGAAAGAGGAACATTCAAAATCTATTTATATTAGACTTCATATGGCTTCTATAATTTCACACATCAGATTAAATTTCATACAGCATTATAAATCAGATTTTCACCATATACTTTTCAAAATGACAACTGATCTTCAAAACAAGCTTTAAAAAATTATTTTATAATCTTACTAGGGCTTATAGACTATTTATAAAATGTACCATTACAGTTAGCTGTTCTGGGAACAACTAATAAAGTTCTTTGTACAGCTGATATAATGTGAACAAGTGGAAAGTGTTTAAGTGTGTGTGGAATAGACCCTTTAACAAAAACACATTTAAAAAAAAATAAATGTTTCAGCTACATCTGACTGAATTGATTGCTAATTTATTTTCTTCCCCACACCTCCTTCAGGCCTCTCACTCTCCCTGCTCCCTGTTTTTTCTCTTGGGCATGGGCACACCCTTTGTTTATTTTGTCAAATGCTAATTCTCATCAGTGGGGATTCTACCTGTGTAGCGATTTTGGAAGATACCTTCAACAAAATGCTGAAAGTACCCATTTGGCCTCTGAAGAAAGATGATGATAGCCTCAAGCAGAAAAAACAGATTTATTTTAGAAAACAAAGCTTTCTTTTTTTCTTTTAAAATGTTTTAAGTTCTAGGGCTCTTCTTTAATACAAAGCATTCTTTCAGAAACCTAATGCCTAAAATAGACAATAGATAACTTGTCACTTCAGTGTGAAGAACAGATCATTAACTATCTGGCTTAAATTAGTATATTTTTCCATAACTAATCATTTTCATTTCTGTTATCATAAATATAATAAAAATGCAGATATTTCAGTGCTCTACATTTATTTAAAGTGTCAAAATCATTGAGCTTCTCTAGCAAGCTTTCCTATGAACATAAGGAAGAGAAATTCTAGTGACAACAACCAAATATAGTTCTCAAAACAACCAAATATAGTTCTCAATATGAGAGGTTACTAAGTGAGCTACTCAAAGCAGGGAAATATACAGTTAACTTAAAGGAATTTGGAGTAGGGAGAAAGGAGAAAAAGGCTTAGGGTTGGTTCTATCAGAGTAGCACTGATTTCAAGCCTATGTAGATTTAGTAGCTTAAAAAGTGAGCCAACTTTTATGAACTATGTAATCAAAATATTATTTAAATTGCCTTCTCTCAAAATTGTACATGTGCATGCTATCCTTTTAATATGTAACATTTCATAAACATCTTACATTTCATTTTTTACTTTTCTAGTTTTACTTGGACAGATTTTTTTTTTCATTTACTGAAAAGTTATGCTATATTTATCTGTAGCAATTTGGAGAATAAAATATAGGAATGCAAACTTTCAGTTGTCTCACCAATATTATGTGAAAAAAGTCAGTGAATCTAGTACCGAAAAGCCAATTGATTATTAACACTACCCTTGCCTAAGTAACCCTAAGTTCTATGTTGAATTTCACCTGTCCTATCTACAGGTGAATAAATATTATCCAAAATATTGTTTCTATTCTCAGGAAACTGTATGTAAAATTCAGTTGAAGAATCTTTTAAAATAACTATTTCTGCCCCCTAAATTTTCTGTTTTGGCCTAAGATGAGGACCCAGGAATAGATTCTTATTATATCAGGTATTTAAAATGTGGGTTGTTCTTGGAACAAAAAATTATTCTTGGAACAAACTTTGAGAAATACTGGTGTACATGAATGCTGATACTTACATGTTTTGGGTTATTTTTCCCCATTGTAGAAAATATTTATCCAGATTAATTCATGTTATTGTGTAGTTATTGAATCGAAAATTTATTGTAGGATCACTATCTTTAGCCATAGAATGCAGTAATATTGGGACAGAAAATAGTTTTTATGAACATTGACTTTGACACCTGTTTAATCTATACATAGACCAAATTTTCATCTTAATATATTTCTTACCATCATTATAATTTTTCATTATTTATTTGAATATAGACCTTATGCATGTGTATAAAATTAAACAATGGTTACAGTAGATCTTATCTCTTTGAATAAAATAGAAACCCATGAGCACATACTTATATCAATAAATGAATAGGAAGAAATAAAGGTTTAATAAGGGATTGGAAAAGTACATAGTTTCAAGGTATCTTCTCACAAGTATTTATTAATTAATATGAAAAAAAAAAAACAGAGCAAGTTTACATGGTAAAAGAAGCAGACAGCCTTAACTAAGAGATTAAGGTAAACACCAGTAATGAGACACACTGACATTCTACACCAGGTATTAGAATGCAGTGAGAACATAGCAGCGTATTTGTTGCTATCGCCTTAGTTTGGGCTGCTATAACAGAATACCATAGACTGGGTGGCTTAAACAATTATTTATTCCTCACAATTCTAGAAACTAAAAGTCAAAGATCAGGATGTGAGCATAGTCAGCTTCTTGGTGAAGATGCCCTTTCTCGCTGTGTCTTCACATGGCTTTCTTGGTGTTTACAGGAAGAGAGACAGAGAGAGCAAGAAAGAGAGCAAGAGCAAGACAGAGAAATAACTAGGGTCTCTTCCTTTTGTTCTAAGGCATTAATCCCATCATGAGGACCTCACCTTCAAGATCTAACCTTAATTACCTCCCAAGGTCACTATCACATGGGAATAAGGGTTTCAACATGTGAATTGGAGGAAAACTTATTCAATCCATAGCACTGCCGTAGATACATAGTCAGAATCTACTCATGAGAAAATCCGAGAAAAATCCAAACCCAAATTCAAACCAGTTTCTCAAACTGAGAAGCATTCTACAAACAAATAAACAAAAATAAAACTTTTATAATTCTGGAAGTATTCAGGTCATAAGAGACAAAGAAATTCCCTGGATCTTTTCCAAATTGAAGGAAACCAGACACAGAAGGCAACATGTGTTTCATTCTGAACCGTATCCCTTTGCTATAAAGAACATTATTGGGAAAATTGGTGAAACTTGAACGAGATCCCAGGATCAGATGATAATGATGTGTTGGTGTCAATACCCTGATTTTGATGATTGTATTGATCAAGTGAGAAAATATATTTGTAGGAAATACATACCCACAAGCCATTCAGAAGTGATGGAGCGTTATGTCTGCAACATACTCTCAAAGAGTTCAAGAAAGAAAATTGAACTTTATTAGCAACTTTTCTCTAAGCATGAGATTATTTTTAACATTTAAATATGTGTTGAAATGTTCATATTACTCTGATCAACTGAAGAGGTGGAGTGACCACTTATTAATGTGTTGTCTTTCAGTTTTAAACTTGCTCTCCCATATTCTACTTTGTGATTTATAGGATTGGACTTTGTAAATTGCATTTCTGCTTTGCCAGTAAGCTCCATGTTAAGTAAGCTATGACAATAATAAGTGATAGAGGGAACCTGCAAGCCTGGAGAAAGAAGAAGGAACTACTCTTTTGTATTTACTTCCTGTGATGTTTCTTTCTGCATTACTTCTGCTTGCAGTTTTTTTTCTTTTTTGTCCTTCCTTCCTTCCTTCCTCCCTCCCTCCCTCCCTCCCTCCCTCCCTCCATCCCTCTTCCTCCCTCCCTCCATCCCTCTCCCTCCCTCCCTCCCTCCCTCCCTCCCTCCCTCCTTCTTCTCTCTCTCTTCTTTCTTTCTTTCTTTCTTTCTTTCTTTCTTTCTTTCTTTCTTTCTTTCTTTCTTTCTTTCTTTCTTTCTTTCTCTCTCTCTCTCTCTCTCTCTCTCTCTCTCTCTCTCTCTCTCCCCCTCCCTCCCTTTTCTCCTTCTGCTCCTCCTCCTCCTCCTCCTCCTCCTCCTTCTTCTTTCTTCTTCTTCCTCCTCCTCCTCCTCCTTCTTCTTCTTCTTTCTTCTTCTTCCTCCTCCTCCTCCTTCTTCTTCTTTCTTCCCCTCTCCCGCCCATGTCATTGGCACACCATCTTTTTTACTCTGGCAAGAACAGGTCCTTCCTATATGTACTCAAATCACTTAAACCCCCTCCTCCAAGATACACACACACACACACACACACACACACACACACACGCACAGAAACTGCAGCACTAGCTTGGCTCTTAAATGACTGAGCTTCAGCTCTAGAGAGATATCCATCCCAGCTTGTAAGTGTTGACAATTCCAACTTCTTTGCTTCCCACAGCCTTTGAGGTAGAAGTTGACTTTTGATGTTGCTACACAGATTACATTTTAGAGTTGGCTCTGGCTTTATCTTATCTCTATTTCTATCTCTATATCTGTAACCCTTTTAGTTACCTAGTTAACAACTTTATACCTAGTTAACATCTTTATCTTAAACTATGTTAAAAATAATGACTATGTAATCTTATTTAAATTTTTAACTGTTCAGTTACTAAAATAATTAGACAACATCAGAAAAGATTCATAATTATAAATTCTGGGTGAAAGTGAGTCATCTTAAACATCAAATATGCCTTTTTCTTTATATTTGCTACTATGTCAATGAAGTGTCTGATGGTAGAACAACCAACCTTCCATGCTCAGATATTTTGAGAAACGTTTAACTTTTAACAAAGTTAAATTAGGTGAAATAGTGTGTATGTTTCTCTTCTGAAGATTCCATGAATGCACGATACACAATGGAAGAGCCATTATTTGACAGAGTGTGCTTCACTATTCTCCTGAAGGCATAGTGAAACACAAGGCAGTCATGTTATTTTTATCTTGACCAAGAGTAAATTCTTGAATTATAATCTCAGTGAAAAGAGACAGTTTAAAAACATAAATAATAAAACCATAATTAGAAGCAGTTAAAAAAAAGAGTGAAATTAAGCATCAAACCATTATTAAATATTCATGTGCCCACAGCAAAGTGGTACAGTTAAGACCACTGAGAAAAACAAGGCAAGTTTGAGGAGAGAAAGTAACAGTCCTGTAAAATGAACTAACCAAAAGAAAAATAACACATAGCATATGTTTTAGTCATACTGAAATATGAGGATTTTTATTGTATTTTATGTATTATGTATGGATTTTTATGTATTGTTCTTCAATTTAAGTCTAATTATTAAAATAATATTTTTTCTGAACCAAGAATGAAATGATCAATAGTTATATTTAATCTTTGATTATATTCAACTACTTTTGATTTGCTTATTGTGAGCAATACACATGCTATTATTAAATAATTTTTGTTGATAAACCAAAATGATAGTTTTTGAGACATAAAGGACATGTAATATTTGATAAGTTTAAGATGTACAATGTGTTGATTTGATACACTTATGTATTGCAATATGATTAGAACTGTAGTGTTTGCTAACATCTCTGTCACATCACATAATTATCATTTTTATTTTATAGTAAGAAAAATTAAAATCTACTCTGCTTGCAACTTTGAAGTTTATAATATTGTCTACTATAGTCACTATGCTGTACATTAGATCTCCAGGACTTATTAACTACTAGCTGCAAATTCATACCCTTAAACAGCATCTTCCCAATTTCATAAACCCTTAGCCTTTCGTAACCACCATTTTATTCTGTTCTTATGAGTTTGACTTTTTTTAGATTTCACATATAAGTGATATTATACAATATATGTCTTCATCTGACATCTAATTTAGCATTATACCATCAGATC
This sequence comes from Cynopterus sphinx, assembly GCA_030015415.1. NCBI lineage: Eukaryota > Metazoa > Chordata > Mammalia > Chiroptera > Pteropodidae > Cynopterus > Cynopterus sphinx. The sequence goes on along the minus strand of CM057379.1, from coordinate 48,154,935 downwards.
TATCCATATTGTCTCAAATGGCACAATTTCATAATTTTACATGGCTTAATGATATTCCAGTGTGTGTGTGTGTGTGTGTGTGTGTGTGTGTGTGTGTGTATTCTACATCTTTGTCCATTCATCCATTGATAGGTTGTTTCCATATCGTGGTGATCATGAATAATGCTGTGATAAACTTGGGACTGCAGATATCTCTTTAAAATCCTGTTTTCATTTCGTTTGGATATATGCCCAGAAGTGGAATTGTTGGAACATATGGTAATTCTATTTTTTAATTGTTTGAAGAAACTCAATACTATTTTCCACAGTGGCTGAACAAATTTAAATTCCTGGTGACAGGGTACAAGGGTCCCTTTTCTCTATATTTTTGCCAACCATTACCTCTTATCTTCTTGTCATTTTAACAGATGCACATTAATATCTCATTGTAACTTTGATTTTTCATTTATCTGATGATTGTAGTAATATTGAGTGATTTTGCATGTATCTACTGGCCATTTGGCTGTCTTCTTTGGAAAAAAAATGCCTGCTTAGCTTCTCTACCCATTTTTTAATTGGATTGTTTGTTTTTTGTTATCGAATTTTGTGACCTTTTTATATATTTTGGATATTAACCACTTATCTGATATAGGATTTGAAAATATTTTCTCCCATTCTGTAGATTGCCTTTTGTTTTGTTGATTGTTTCTTTTTCTGTGCAAAAGCTTTTTAGTTCTATGTAGTCCCACTTATCGACTTTTGCTCTAATTGCTTGTGTTTTGTAGTGTCAAATCCAAAATATCATTGCCAAGACCAATGTCAAGGATCTTCTTCCCTATGTTTTTTTTCTAGGAATTTTACAGTATTAGGTCTTATGTTCAAGTCTTTAATCCATTGCAAGTTAATTTTTGTCAGTGGTATAATAAAGGGGTCTGATTTAAGTTTTCTACAGTAATCCAGTTTCTCCAATACTTGTTGAAAAGACAATCCTTTCTCCATTGAATATTTTTGGCTTTATTGTCAAATATTAGCAGACTATATATGAGACTATATATTATGTGAGGATTAATTCTGGGCTCTATATTTTGTACCATTGGTCTACATGTCTTTTTTTATGCCAGTATCAGCCTTGTAGTCTAGATTTTTTTTCTATTTCTGTGAAAAGTGCCATTGGATTTTGATAGGGATTACATTGAATCTGTAGATAGCTTTGTGTAATATGGACATTTTGACGATATTAATGATTTCAGTCCATGAAGACAAGATATCATTTTGTTTGTGTCTTCTTCAATCTCTTTCATTAAAGGTTTGTAGTTATTATTGTATAGATCTTTCACTTCCTTGGTTACATTTATTTCTAAGTATTTTATTGTTTTTGATGCTATGGTTAATGGGATAGTTTTCTTTATTTCTACAAATATATGGAAATTAAACAACACACTCCTTGACAACCAACAGGTCAAAGGAGACATCAAAGGGAAATTAAAAAATGTCTAAAAAAATGGAAATGGAAATATAGCTTAGCAAAATCTATGTGATGCTGCAAAAGTAGTTCTGACTGGGACGTCTATAGCAATAAATGTATATATTAAGAAAATAGAAATATATCAAATAAAGAACATAACTTTATACCTCAGGGAATGGAAGAGAGAGAAAGAATAAACTGAGCCCTAAGTTAGGACAAGAAAGGAAATAATAAAGACCAGAATAAAATAAACAAAATAGAGATCAGAAAAAAAATTAGAAAACATTAGAGAAGATCAACAAAACTAAGAGCTAATTTTATAAAAAAGATAAACAAAATTGCCAAATTTTGGCTAGACTAACAAGAGAATAAAAAGATTTTAAAAAATTAGAAGTAAAAGAGAAGACATTACAGCTGATATCACAGAATGCATAGGATCGTAAGAGACTATGAATGTTTTTATGCCAACAAATTTGTAAGACCCCTAAAAATGGGTTAATTCCTAGAAATGTACAACATCAATACTGAATCAAAAAGAAATAGAATCCTGAATAAACCAATAATGAGTAAGGGGATTGAATTAGTAATCAAACACATTTCAACAGAGAAAAAACTCAAGACCAGGCAGATTCACTGGTGAATTCTATCAGACATTTAAAGAATTAATGTCACTCCTTCTTAAACTCTTCTAGAATTTGAAGAAAAAGGAATATTTCCAAACTGATTTTATGAGCCTAGCATTACCCTCATAACAAAGCCAGATAAGGACAATACAAGAAAATAAAATTATAAACCAATATACTTGATTAATATAGATGTAAAAGCTCTCAACAAAATAGTAGCAAACCAAATTCAACAATACATTGAAAAGATTATACTCCATGACCAAGTGGATGCAAGGTGGTTCAACATAGGGAAATCAATAAGTATGATACACCACATTAATAGAATGAAAGATAAAAGTCATATGATCACCTTAGTAGATTCAGAAAAAGCAGTAGACAAAATACAATATCATTTCATGATGAAAAAAAAAAAAAAACCTTTGCAGATTTTATAGAAGGAACATACCTCAACATAATAAAGGTCATGTATGGCAAACCCAAAGCTTACTAACAAAACATCTGAAAAATAAATAAAATGATAGCATTTGGATAGAAGGACTTTATGTCTTACAGTTATTCCTCTTTTTTTTCAGTTTGATATGAGTTTTATATACATAATGTATACAAAAAAGTAATTTTCATATACTTTGAAGTGCAAGAGTTTTATGTATAGAATATCTGCATATTTCTGAAAATATTCATCCTTAACCTTATTAATAAATCTAACTATACTCTATCAGCATTCTTTCTAAATAACACTTGACATATAATTTAAGAAAGAAATACAGTTAATTAGATGCCAAGGGTTAACTACATATTAAATAGTAACTTGAGTAGACTTGTTCTTGGGTCATTAAATATATTCTAATTTAATATGTATTTAAAAAACAATTAAGTTTATACTTAATTAACATTCAGTATGCTGAATGTATGTTAGTGGATGTGATTGCACATTTTTTTACTTGTGTTTAATATGCAGGTTAGTTATAGGATACTGATTACTTCTAAATTTTCTTGCGATTTTTCATTTTTAGATTTTCACTGAGTTTTATTTTATAGCCCAAGTATGATAAAATTGTGTTTATAGAAATTTTCTATCTTATTTATTCAATATTCTTATTTAACAACAATTTATATCCTTGCACTCAGCTAAAGTTAAAGCAATCAAACAAGGAGATGCATGTATAAGAAATAAGTCTACTAAATTATTTGAACTAAAGAGAAGATGTTATTCTGTTTGGGCCGAATTCTATGGTGAATGCTTTTACCTACTAGGATAAATGAGCAGTGACTTTTCCTTTCTTTGTTTTGTTTTGTATCATGAGTATTTTATGTATAATATATTGCCTATCATAATTTTTTTTATTTTACAAGTTTCAAGCCTTAACATTTTCAGATTCTAGATTCATTTATTTTATTTCCTAGACTGTTTTACAAATCAAAATATCCAAAAATTGCTGCTGATAATTGTTTCCACTCACAACTGAAATATGGAGAAGGTTGCTTAGTTTTGTAAGAATATCACTAAGCAATTATAATTTTACTATCATAACTTACTATTTTGGTGGAGGAGTCAAAAAATTTAAGGGTTGGGTTTAAGTGAAATTTGTATCTTTTGAATACTTACTGTATTCATTACCATTACTACTTGTGCATCAAGGAAGAATTCAAAAAGAACAGCATGTATAACTTTTTATGTATGTTTTTATCTAGTTGTATTGACACAGCATATATGCTTATCTTTATTAAAGGTCATATATTCAGGGAAATATGTTGAATATAATAATATATGTGAATTAGGTAACTTCTGAGGCTATTACGAATTTAGCAAAAAATAATAAGGGATTGATTTATGGTTGCTTTTGTGGAAGAGTTGAGCTACAAATATTGTTTGGAAAATTTAAGGGTGGTTTATCTTGAGGCAGGGGGTGACAATGTTTTTCTGTAAAGGAACAAATGGTAAATATTTTAGTCTTTGTGACCAAATGATTTCTGTTATACTACTCAACTGTAATGTTGTAGCATGAAAAGAGCCATATACAATATGTAAATGGTGGGTGTTTGTTTCAATAAAACTTTACTTATAAAAACAAATAGGCACTTGATATGGCCAAATGAGTCACAGTTTGTGACCCCTGGTTTATGGCATAGAACTTTTTGTATAAACTAATGTAACATAAAAAGCCTAAATTCAAGAACAATGGAGTGATATATAGCAAATTTAGCCTGTTTTGAATTTAAATTCATGAAAAATATAAGATGTGTACTACTCTATGAATGTGCTGTGGGTGTTTGTGTTGATTTCAATATAATATTTTAGAGAAGTTATAAGGAAACTGGAGAAACCAAATATTTTGTTGAATGAGTCATATTTTATCCAGTTAATAAAAGGTACTCTTTTGTAATGTAAATTATTGACTTTTTAGAGAGTATACATTATTTCTTTGAATAGTAAGATAATTTTCATCTGTGTAAAAATATCTTGCATGAAAGTTATATTGAATTATTTCCCCCTGATGTTTAAATGAAGATGACTATAATAGCAAATTTTTGAGGGGAAAGCCAAGCTTAGTCTCATAACTAGTAAACTAAAAACTGTTCTGATCCACTGTAAATAGATAAATCGCTTTTTGTATCAGATTTAATGTGAAGATTAAAGGGATAAGATATTTAGAGAATCTAATGCAATGTCTGTCATAGTTGGCAATCACTACGGCAATTTTAACTTTCTTTTTTCTTCCTGTTCATATCAAGAAGGTATGTCCTAAAGACCCAGAAAAAGGGAAAGTTGTTTTTTGTCATACTGCAAAGCAGTAGCATGGACAATTTTATTGGTATATTGAATGAAAATTTTAGTATTACACCTTTGCAAAAGGTAAATACATTTGACTCTTGGACAACATGGACATTGGGGTACTGGGCACCATAAAGTCAAAAATCTGCATTTAACTTTTGACTCCCAAGAAACTTAGTTGTTTTTTGATATTTGAGGAGGATTGGTTCAGGACTCCTGTGGATATCAAAATCTGTGGATGCTTAAGTTCTTTGTATAGAATGGAATAAATCAATGTATACAGTTGGCCCTCCATAGCCACGGACTCCCAACCATGATTATGAATAGTACATGTATTTATTGAAAAAAATATATGCTTATAAGTGGATCCATGCAGTTCAAGCCCATGTAGTTCAAGAGTCAACTGTATAATCATATTTACATTACTTGTATGTACATCTTAATATTTGTATTATTTTAGGCTATTTCTAACAAAGCTACTAGCAAATAATATTACCTAGCTTTTGGAAAAAATAGTTATTCAGTTTATCCATTGACTGTTGATAGCATTTACCGTTGCTTTTATAACTGTAGTTAAGTTCTAAATGCTTTAAAGTAGGATGATATTAAAGCTAAAAATAAATTAACATTTACTTTATTATAAGCATGACAACAATTTTCACAGCACAGCAAAGCAATCTGTTCAAGGGATTTCTCCTTTTCAGAAATAAAAATTCTACTAACTGTAAGCGATTGACCTCTAATATATCACCAGTTAGTCATCATGCTATAAATACTTACTCACAAATCAAACATAAGTTCTGAATAGAATTCCTTGCCCTCCTGCTTACTCGGGGCTTTGAAAACTTTTTTTTTCTATTAAAAGGAGATTTGTGTACCCTTCATTATTAAAATTGTTTTTATCCCAATTCATTTATACCATTTTTATTATTTTTATTGCATTAGGGAAATCCAAATTGAAATCAAAATCACAATGTAATATAACTACTCAACCACTAGAATGTCTATAATAAAAAACTGACAATACCAAATTTTTGGTGAGGAAGTAGAATTGGAACTTTTAAGCATTGCTGGTGAAAAGGTAAAATCTAATAGATACTTTAGAAATTAGTTCAGTAGTTTCTTAAAAAGTGAAACTCAAAATTAACAAATAACTCAGTAGTTTCACTCTAAGGCATTTCCCAAGGAAACTGAAAATTTATGTGCACAAGAAAGTCCTCCTTAAAAGTGTTTTAGTGGCTTTATACTTTATCAATAAAAGCTGGAAATAACCAAAAGATTCTTCCATGGGAGATTGAACAAAATGCATTAAATATATAAAATAAAATGCTTTTCAGCAGTAAAAAGGAAGAGTCTACTATTATTGTGCCATATATTCTAATGGTACATATGATATAGCACAAATTAACCTCAAAAGCAGTATGCTAAGTGAATGATGCTAGACTTAAATTGTAAGACTTCAAATTTCACGTGTTGCCTTGACATTTTTTAAATATCATAAGGCCCCAAAGGCCTAACTGTGAGTTCCTCTGCTCTTGTTAGATATGCCTTACACTCAATGGGAAAGGTTCCTGATCTAGCTAGTTCTCCTTTATCAGCCTATCAGTTGCATTCTACTTGATCCCCAATCTAATAGGTCTGACTTCCCTGCCAACACACAAAATCATTGAAACAAAACAGTCACATCTGCCTATGAGAATCAGGGCATACCTTACCTTTTTACTACTTAAAAGTCTGCCCTTCGCAGATCATATGGCTCACTATATTCTGAGTACAGTCTTGTGGCCCTTCATGGAGTGCTGTGTTTTACACCCCTGAGCTGTGAGTATACATAACTAATAAGTTGCCAATCTTATCTGATCAGTATCATGTGTTGTGTATTCAGCTATTCAATATTACTTAGGGCAAGGTATACCTTACAAACAGGATGAATAGGGGGTGATCATAACATGGATGACCACATGTTATATGATCTCATTGTTGTCTGGGACTAGGGAACTGGAATAAGCATTGACTGCAGACATACACAAAGAAACTTATTCTGGTGATGGAAATGTTTTAAAACAAGATTATATGACTTTACAACTCTATAATCTACTAAAAACTACTGTATTGTATACTTTTACAATGGTATATCTTACATAATGGAAATTTACCTCAATTAACTGTTATAAAAAATAAATACAATGGGAGAATGGCTGGAAAAAAGTAAGTAGCAAACTATGAAATACCTTTATATTTAATGTAGTTAAATATATATATATTTATATACACACACACACATACATACATATGGATATATGTGTATGTGTGTGTATACATATATATAAAGAGAGAGATACAGTCACATTTTATTGGTTGTGTTAGTATTTGAGTCCCTTGAAAAACACCACTGAAAGAAAATAAGGAGGAAAAATGAAGAGGAGTCAAAAAGGGCAGGGAAAGCCATGAGACCACAATGGAAGTCTGATGAGTGAAAGATGAGAGAGGAAAAACATAAAGGAGAACAGGAAAAAGAAAATTATGTGAAATATTTTAAGTAGTGCATTTGTGAAGAAAGTTCATCAAGATCATCAGTTTGTCCTCAAAGCAATGTCTTCCATCAGAGGAGTCACCCATAAGGGGCCCAAGTTTCTTGACCATACTCAATCACTGAAAGGCAATAGCCTGTGGGAAATTAAACAATGATGGATATAAGAGTGCAGCAATTGTGTTCCTCAGCTAGTTATAGTTTTTTACTTTGAATATCAGAGGGGCACATCCTCAGAGTCACTTATAATGCTCCATTTAAATTTTTAATGAAGGTGAGCTTTCATTAAATTAGATAATTAAGCTGACTTCCACATGCTGTTTTGAAATATGTTTTTTGGCACAATAACACGTTGACTTGAATGGAAGAGTTATCTGGGAATTCTGTATAAATGGCAAGAATTTGTTTCACTGGAAAGGTTTTAATTAGCTTGAACAAATGAAACATCACCATATATGAAGAACTGTACTTTTTTGTTTTTTATCCACTTTCTGTACTGTATCCAGTTTGTTGCTAAATTCCCCAGAGGAGTAAAAATAGAAAACAGATATTTCTTAAAACTTACGTGAAAGAAGGAAGGGAAAAAATGTGTGAAAGATTTGTTCTCTACCTCTAGAAGTTTTATGCATCACCCTTCTTTTTCCATATATATTCTATGGGGAGTGATATTTAACTTTTTATTTATTTATTTTACTTTACCTAATATATTTTGAAATTAATAGTTCAACTGTTATAATGCAACCATTTTAGAAAAATACTTTGCAAATAAGATAAAATCAGAAGATAAATTTTGTAATTTTAGTGTTAACCTAATTTTAAAAAATACCCTTAAAATTTATTATTGACACATACTTAAATATTTTTCAATGACAACAGAAAGATACCATTATTAAACACAATTCTATAATTTTACTTAAAATATGTACTTATATTTGTAGTCCAGACATTTGAAGATCTATATATTCCTATTAGGAAATGAATAGTAATTAGAATACACATACACTTATCAGAGAATTGAAAAGAATTGAAAATGCTATATTTTTATATTGAATTATTTAATTAATGTCTGTTTCAAAATATACTTCTATGTACTAAAATATTCATAAATGTGTCTGAAGACAGTAATTTAGGCAGATAAATGATTAGGAGTTACCATTCTCATAAGAAAAAGATAATGTCATATTCTATACAGGACTCAGTTTAACTAGAAATACAAACTTGACTTAAAAAGAGCCTCTGAATTTATATGTGCATATGTATGTGTTTATATGTGTACATATATATACATATAAATGTATTTACATAAATATTTTGTTTTATGAGAGATTGTTACCATTGGAGGCAATTGGAACTCTTGCTGCCCTGGTAACACTGGAGATTCTTATTTCTTATTGCTGACTAGGAAATGAATTCCAATTCAGTGATGATTATGAAAGGTAAGATTTATTAAAGGCACATTTTGAAGTAGAAATGGGTTACAGCTAAATTGGCTAACTGTATGAAAACAAAAGTACACTCCCCGTGAGGAGCAGGTTACAGTAAGGAAAGAGGGATGTGACCCCATTAAAAAGGGAAGTCTGTATCATATTAGGGCTGTGATGGGTAGTTACAAAGGCATTCCTGGGTGATTGGCACATGAGGTCATTTTGATTGACACTTGGCTCTTACATAACTCCCTGCCTACTGTGCATGTGCTTACCCAGAATTCAGTCTGTTATAATTAAATTCATGAAATTCTGGACATTGACATGGTATTATAATGATGGTTAATGAGGTTGAGGTTATGGGTAGGTTAGAGTAGTAACTTCTGTGTAAGTGTATTTGGCCAGACTAAACCAGCTATGGGCTTATGGCACTCCAGTCCTTTGTCTCTCAGGATGCAGGAGCGATCCTTTAACTACAAATGGGGTGTTCTTTGGGCAGTCTCTTGGCTGGGCCTCTGTTCCTTTGTTTCTATGTCACTCATGTCTAACTACATAACAGGATGATATTTAGTTTCTTATGAGAAAGTGAAAAGTTGTACTATTAAAAAGATCAGCCTGAGTTTAAAGCTTATCTCTTTCATATGGAAACTCTTGGCAAGTTTACCTAGCCTTGCTAAATCTCACTTTCCTCAAGCATAAATGAAGATTTACAATGATAACCAAAATATAGGATTGTTATGAGGATTAAATAAGGTATTTGTTAAGAAGGAAGGATAGTTCTGGGAACACTAGTAACATTTAGTAAATATTAACTTTCATTATAATTATAGCTCTTTCTAATTTAGTTATTTTAAAATCTAGAGTGTCAACATTATTTATATGTGAATGTAAAAATTATGTATAAATTATATATGAATTTAATAATCAGATAAGTTAAACTGATAGATCTAAAAATGAATAAAATCACCAGCAGAGTCAAACAGTTTTGGACAGAACACATATATGCACCCTAATTCACACCATTTATTGTAGTATTGTACCTTAACTTTAAAATATATAATATAGTGATTACGAATATCAGTTACATGAAGGGAGTGGTTAGGGTGTTCATTAAATTTATACCGATTTGCTGCACTTTGGGTGGAAGCTGAATTCATAAGTTTCTAAATCTAATATACTTTCATGTCGACTTCCATTATTCAAGCACAGATGTCAAATGTATTCCCAGAGGAAAATATGTATTGACTCCAAGAAATAAAAACAAACAAACAAACTCATATTTACACACTGCAAAACTTCTGAAGTCACATGTTTAACCTAGATAGCCTTTTAGGTACCCTCTTTGCAACGGTTTTATGAGTATTGACAGTGAGCAAAATTGCAGCTACAGTATTTTTTTCTTTTAACTTAGCACTGAGAACCCATTACCTGAAGGTTTATTTGTTTTCTCAGCAAGGCTTCAGAGGAGAAGGATAGGAAAGAAGGAAAAGACAAGGAAAAACCAACACCCGATATTTTTTAAATGCTAAATATTTTTTAAAAGGCTTGTTTTAGTCTTTTGTGGTGAAAAAACAAACATAACTAGGTTGCCTAACTACCTGAAGACGTGCTGTGTATCTACACTGATTGCTGTGCAAGCTGAGTTCATGTTATATTTAATTTAATAGGTTAACTCTTGAGAAAGAAAAATAAGATTTTTTCAAGAAAGGTTTTTCTATGTATAGACATCTTGTGTGTAGTAAATTTTCAAATTGATGACTAAATATTTTATCAAAAAATTTAGCAAACAATTTTTATCATTAATATGAGACATAATTTTAGTAACATCTTACTAAATAACATTTTACAACCATTTCTATAACATCTTACCAAATAACATAAACAGAAAAAACTACAGAATTCTGTTTTTTATATTATATTACATATACTATTTCAACAATGTTATTAGGAAATAAGATATTTCACAAAATTTTTTTTCACATAATGAATATTATCTCCGAGTGCCATTTGTACGTTTATGTTTGTGTGTATATTTTTTACAAAAGTTACACATTGAATACAAGTATACATTTAATACAAGTATTTTTCTCTACCCCCTCTTGAAATGTCAGCTAATAAGACAATAAAGAATTCACAGTTTTAAGATTAGTATTTTAAAATTCCCAATTGCTAAGAGGGAGAAGAAAGAAAATTGACCTCCCAAAAATGTAAAAATATTTTTAAGAAGTAAAAAGAATGTTAGAACTTAGCAGAATGTCAAATTGAAATCTAAATACCAATAGGAGAGCATATCAGTGATACTGGCAAGGCAGTTCACACCACAGAAATCTGAGGATATATGGAAAAAGTCCAGTGAAATAGTAAAAATTATAAAAGGAATGTTGGGCTTTCAGCATCATTTTGGTCATGAACCAATCTGGAAACAATCTCTACAGCCTTACAGGCAGAAGTTGAACTTAAAAGACTTTTCAGGAACCCATGAGAGAACTCAGTTTGGGGGGAAAATTATGACTTTGAAATCTGGCTTATTCAGAGTTAGAGCCAAAACATGCTTATCTGGAGCAGAATTCAATGGACCCATAGAGGTAGAAACACTTAAATGGTAATTTTCACTGGAAGCTAAGAGTTGACTAATGTGACAGTGAGAAAATCCTGTGGGCAGCACCTTAGAGAGGTCCCCCATTTTCATAAGTTTTACCTCCAGGAACACCACCAGATTGTCATGGAGAAGAGCCAAAAGAGATCCCTATAATTTCTGCCAGGGAGAGAAAAGAATAACCACTATGAAATTTATGCAAAGCATTCTGCACAATAAAGGTTGATTCACCAGGGCAAAAGTCTTTACCGGACCATTATCTCACCAGAGAGAAAAGCATTTCTCTGATTAAAGTTCCATCTTGCCTTCTTTTATCATCTATGAATGGGGGGAACTGCTAAAAATACTTCTGAATGTTGTAGCCAGGGATATAGAAAAAATAAAAGGTGAAAATTTAATCAAAGATTATAAAATGTCTCCCACCCCCCCCCACACACACACACCTCATCACACAAAAGGGCTCCATTATTAAAACAGTGGATTACATATAGCCAAAAGACTTTGAAGATGCAGACTGAGCAGAAGTACAAAAGCAAGCCTAAAGACAGGAAGAGAAAAAGAAAGAAAGAAGGAGGGAGGGAGGGACAGGACAGAGACAGAGAGACAAGAAGAGAGAGAAGAAGGGGGGAAGAGAGAGAGAGAGAGAAAGAGAGAGAGAACATTAGAGGTAGAGAATTTAAAGTCTCTGACATCTAGATCTACAGCAAACATAAAGTGTTAAACTCAGCCCAAATCCCAGAAAGATTAACATAAATTCTCAAACTAAAAATCCATTAACCTCACTCAGTTCCTAATACCTGACATTGACACATTTTGTCTGACTTTCAACAAAATCTTATAAGACACTCAGAAAAAAAAAAAAAAAAAAACAAGAAGTAACAAGTTTTAAGAAATGAAGCAAGCATCAGAACAGAATTTGGATATGGCACAGATTTGGGAATTATTAAACAGGAAGTTTAAATATATATAATGTGTTAAGGACTCTAAGAGAAAAAAAAAGTAGGTAATTTAAAGATGATATAAGCAGAAGGAGGAAATCACTAAAAAAATAAAAAGAAAATGTTAGATATTCAAAAGCACTATAGAAAAAAATCCATTCCTTTGATGGTTTCATAGATAGATTAGAATAATCTGAGGAAAGAATCTGAGCTTGAAGATATATCAATTAGAAACTTCACAAACTGAAATATAAGGAAAAGATTAATTTAAAAAAATGTAATTTAAACTTAGAGTACCAAAAGGAGAGAAAAAAAATGGAGCAGAAGAAACATTAAGTAAAAATGTCCAAGAATGTTTCAAAATTAATAAATACCAAGCTACAGATTCAAATATCTCAGAGAAACTAAGCCATATAAATACCAAAAAATATTCTACATTTAGACATTTCACATTCAAGTTGCAGAAAAAGACAGAAGGAAAATCTTGAAAGAAACCAGAGAAAATAAAAACACTTTACTTCTGAAACAAATGTATAAGGATTACAGTAGACTAGTCATCAGAAACCATGTAAGCAGGAATAAAGTAAAATGAAGTATTTAGAATATTGAAAAAGAAAACACCTAGAATTGTATATCTAACAAAAGTGTCCCTCAAAAGCAAAGGAGAAATAAAGGCTTAGAAAGGAACAAAAACTGAAAGGATTTATCAACAGCAGACCTGCATTGCAAGCTATGTTAAAATAAGTTTTTCATGGGAAAAGTAAAATGTCGTAGATCAGATACTAGTTATCCACATTAAGAAAGGAAGTTCATTAAATAAGGAATAGATGAAGGTAAATTAAATTTTCATTTTCCTTCTTAATCTAAAAGGTAATGTTTAAAGTAATAATAATAAAATTTGTTAGATTATTATGGATGTTGATGTATGATATAAATGGCAGCAAGACCAAAAAGGATAGAAGAGAGGAATCATACTCTACTGTAGGTTATCTGCATTACAAATGAAGCAGTATTGTGTTATTTGAAGGTGTTTGTGGATGTATATTTCAATCTCTAGGACAATAACTAAATCAACTAAAAATACAAGTCTAATTTCTATGCTAAGAGGAAGAATAAAATGGAATCATGTAATATGCTCAATTAAAACCATAAAGCACAGAAAAAGAGGGAAAAGAAACAAGTGTGATGAATACAAAGCAGTCACAAACCTAGTAGATAATAACCCACCTCAATCTATAATCACTGTATATGTGAATAGACAAATACATCAATTAAAAGGTAGAGATATTTCGAGTTAATAAAAAAATGAGATGAAACTATAATTTGTCTATAAGAAACCTACTTTAAATATAAAGATTCAGGATGAAAGTTAAGGGATGGCAACTCATATCTCAATAAAGTTGTTTTAAAAAGAACAAAATTATAGAAAAAGATTTACTATGATAATATTAATCAGAAACCTGGATTAGCTCTATTAAACTCACACAAGCACACTATAGAAGAAAGAATATTATCAAGGATAAAGAGTGGTATCACATAATGAGAAAGATTAATTTCCTAAATAGCTACACTTAAAGAACAGAGCATAAAAATACATTAAAACCCTGCATAAACTTTCAAAGAAATAGGAATAGGAAGACCACTACTATATGTGGAGACATTCGAATCCTCTTTCAGTGATAGACTAAGGAAGAAATTACATAAGGGTAAAGTTAACATAAAGAACAGTATCAACAAACTTGATCTAATTGACGTCTAGAATATTTTATTCCCAAACAGCACAATACACATTTTCCTAAAGCTCTCATAGAACATTCATTAAAATAGACCAAATTAAAAAAAAAAATAAACAATGCAGAATATATTCTCAAAACACAATGGAATTAAATTAGAGATCAATAACAGAAAGATGAAAAATCCCCATATATTTGGAAATTAAACAACATAGCTCTAGATAATACATGTGTGGGGGAAATAGAAGCCTCAAGAGAAATTTTAAAAATATTTTGAAGAAAATAAAAATAAAAATACAACTTAGCAGCAAAGGTTTGGATGATATAAGTTCTGAACTAGGAAAAGAAAGAACGTTACTCTCCTCTGTCCTTTGTCCCAAGAAGCAGAATGCCACCATATACAATTAAATGTATTGCATAGCTGGTTATTCATTCTCTCAGGAACATAAATATTTATATTAGTTTGGATATAGGTTTTAATAGAATTGAATATTTGACTCATTTAAATTTGTTCTGTAGTTTCCCTAAAGCCTTTGCATGACTGAAGATTTGGGAACTTCGTGGATTTGATTCAGAAGTGACTTCTGAGTTTTTGCTATAAAATGTCTAAATGGAATGAGGGAAAAAGGCAGTAACAACTATAATAATTCTTTGCTGAAATTGAAGGAAGTTTAAAACTGGAATAATAAATGCCACAATCCTGGATTCTTATTTTAAGTAATAGCCATATACTGATAAATGTCAGTGTATAAACTTGAATTCACTGCAGACTGAATTTGTTTAGAAGAAATAATACTTAAGATCTATGCATGAATGATATGTAGTTTACATATCAACAAGATAAGCAAATTTCTGCCATAATCAGGATATATTATCAAAGATCTACATATTGAAAGCTATATGTTCATCTGTGTTTAATTCAACTTTTATAAAGTATATTTCAGTGAGATGCTATCAATATATTTTGAAAAATGTTAAAAATAAGTAGTTCAATTAATTATTCATTTTATTTTATATTAGTTTCAGGCATATAGCACATTGGTTAGACATTTATATAATTTATGAAGTGATCCCTCGATCCCTCTGATTACTCTAGCCTTCATCTGGCTCTACACACAGTCATTATAATAATATTGACTATATTTCCTATACTGTACTCTACATCCCTGTGACTATTTTGTAACTACTAATTTGTACATCCTTTCTTCATCTTTTCACTTTTTTTACACAGGCTCCCAACCCCTCTTCCTTCTGGCAATCACCAGTTGGTTTTCTGTGTCTGTGAGTCTTTATTTATTAATAGAATTAATCATAACCTTGTTCATAATAACATCTTTATAACAATAAGAAATGTTTCTTGTCCTTAGAATTAGATGTTGTTACTGTAAAAGTTGAACATTATATTATACATGTTACACATTTATATATATTATACATTATATTTTATATATGATATATGTATTTATATCTATATCTAACCTGTTGATGATAAACATTTTTTGGCAGGTGATCAAAACCTAAAAAGATAAATTTTTATTTTTTACTTTGCAAATAATTAATGTTATGAGCTTGGGGAATAAACCTTTTAGTCTCTACTCCCTGTTTTACTTTGCCTGTCTTGTTTTTTTCCTCACACATTTATGATGTAGGCTATTTTGCTGTGTTCCTTTGATTATGACTGGCTTGGGCAAACAAAGTTAGGGTTATAAGATATGGTCTTGAGAGCGAGTTTTGTTGGAAGCAATTATTCCAAATGATAGCCCATGTAAGGATGGTGTAGAAAGAAACAAAAGCATCTCAGGAAAGAACCAGAAGGAACAATTCTTATATAGCTGGTGACTAGAGTAATACACATTTCATAACACAGTAAATTAAGCAGAATATTATTCAGGAACCATTACAATCACATTAAAATATTTAACAATGAATTGACTAAATCGTTTTGACTATTAGCCTTTTATTCTTTAGTTACACTTTTATATCTTACATGAACATGGTGATAGTACATATTTAGAAAAACTATTAAATCAAATTTCAAGGGACTCCACAGCAATGTAAAATACCCATAAACCATTTCCCAGTTCAGAATGGAAACTTCTTTAAAGTTATTTGGACTTAAGGGAAGGAACATACTTAAGGACATACATTCTGTTACAGGATTTTTTTCTTGAATTCATTTTTTTTTTTGCTGGTATCAATAAAATGTGCTAAATTGCATAAATAAAAGGTTTGTTCCAGTCTAAATTGTTCTTATTATGGAGATTACAAAGTGAATTGTATAGGTGAGCTGTATTAGAATAATCTATGAAGGAGAATGGATGGATGGATGATTCATCTATAGTACCCTTAAAGGGCACATAGTAAAATAATAAATGACAAGTAATAATCATTTCCATTCCCATGATTATGTAAATGCTCCCCAGGAGAACATTTATTATGAATACTGTCATTGAAATCACCCTTCCTTCTGTTGACTAGAGCTGAATGTCTTTGAAGACCTGATTACTAAGCACTTTGTAAGATGTAACATTGTGATGCTATCAGTCAGCACTGCCAAAGAAATGTCACTGTGAAATCCCTTTGTTTTGAGAAATATTTTAAAGTGAATATTCAAACATTTATATAAGGTATAGTGAGCTTTTCCAGCATCTACCAGCAAAGTAGCAATGGCCCTTACAACAAGTCTGAACATTATTCTTTGTATCATGTTAATGGTTATTTAAAGCATAATTCAGCATGATGTTATTTCAGTCAATGATACAAATGGGTTTACAGAAGCATTTGTGTCACACACACATAGAAAACACCAAGAAATATGCTCCTACTTCAGCAACACCTTGTATAATCTTAGGTGACATGATTATGAATTATGCAGTCATACTCTTCTTTCTTGGGAGTGGTTACCTATGTTTGAAAAGAATTATCTTAATGTAACCCTGTATATTAAATTTAATACATACAATTTTATAAATATGAATTATATGATAATTTAGTTTTTTGATTTTGTATAAAATATAAAATATAAAACATTCTACTCAGTTAACCATTTAAAGCAGTTGGGTGATAAAAATCAGAAATGGTCCTGCTGTCTGAAACACTTTATTTATAGTTAGCTAATCTAGTTTTGCATCTACTCTGTGCCAATCACCACAGAGGAAATGTGAAGAAAATAAACCAAAAGTAGAGAATGTGGGAATTATTTTTTATGGGCTTAAAATGAAGAAAAATGTTTTTTAAAGAATTTAGAAAGCAGCTCTGAGAATAACAAGAATGAAATGATGTCATGGAATTATATGCAGAAGAAGAGAGAAGTAGAGAAGAAGAATAGTTGTAGGTTTTGTGAATCAATGTATTGTTAGCCTGGTTAGTGTATTGATGAAAGAAAAGGAGAGGGATACTCACCATGAAGAGCCATGAAATCAGCAAATGATTTAGAACTTGCAGGGAAATCTTACACAGTGAAACCAGTGAGCTAGGTAATAGGATGAGAACAGAGGGACATACATGGAAAGATACTCAGTTGTATCTTTGTATCTTTTGTGTCTTTGTAGAATCAGTACACAATCCATTTAAAAAAAGGAGAAGCAGCAACAACGTGCATAATGCGAGGAAGGTTGTTAGAATTTTTTCATGAGTTATTCTGTCAAAAGCATAATATGTCATAAGTACAAAAATTTTCTATAATCTTTATTATGTGCTTGTCACTTTTCTATAATTTTAAAAATATCAAATTGTTTAATACACACACACACACACACACACACACACACAAAACCTCATGAGGTAGATATAATTTATGTCAAATTTTCCAAAGAATTTATTTTCGTCTTTAAAATGAGTTACTTTGCCTAATATCACAACACTACTGAGTAAGGGCATTTGAATTTAAAACCAGGCAATCTGACTCCCAGACCCTGTGCTTTTAACCATTATTACTACGCTACTTCTCTTCAATGGGACCATTTTTAAAATAACCATTGAAATAATGTTTGATCAAGTCATCACTATATACTATCATTATGTTTAATCAAAAATTTTCAGCTCAATGATGTCTGAAAGTTCTCAGTCATTTATTTATATATGAGCAGCCTGAGATTACTCAGGTTCTTCTGAATGCTGGTGATAAAGTAATAAGAAATATTTATGGTCACCTCCAATTACTGTTAAATATACATTTGTCTAAAATTATATTTATTTTATTTCTTACTATTCTGGACTTCGTTTTATACTTTATTTATTAATTAATACAGCAAATATTTTATAAGCACCTGTGTTCCAAGTTCTGCATGAGGCACCAAGAAACATTAAATAAGTTTAGTTGCCACAGTTCAGAAGATCACACTCTAAGTTTATAATATCCTCTTCCCAGTCTGTCTGGTAGCAAGTGTTCTCACTGTGGCTTCTCACTGTTTTTAAATTGGCTTCCCAGAAAGAAATTGAAACAAATTAACACTAACATATCCTGCCATTTTAGGTAGTGACTTCTCACAAAGTTATTTGCTTTTTAATGGGGATCACATTTTTAAGATATAAGGTAGAGTTTTAGAAATCATATGTCTCTATGTAAGTAATGTAAAATCATCATTTATAGAATATGAAAATGTCATAATCCATAATAAGATTTCCAAAGAATTTTAAAAATTGACCTCAAAAAAAGTTACCTCATATGTAAGTAAAGAAAGCTCAGATCGTTCTGGTGGTTGTTATATTACTGGTGAACAGGCTTGCACTTATCCTCACCCTAATTCGAAACACACATCCACCAGTGGTCTATATGTGGTTCTTTTTTTTTTCTTCTTCTTCTTTATCCTCTGGCACTAGAACTATATCCTCAAATTCTCTAATCTACTGTTATGTAATAAGCTTACTCTCTTAGTCAATTTGGGATGTTCTAACAAAATATTACAGACTGGGTGGCTTATAAACAACAAATAAACAACACTGATTTCTCAATTTTTATTTATTTTTCTGCATTAATTGATATGCTCATATGACTTTTTCACTCTAGCTTGTTGACATGGTGGGCTACATTGATTTTTAAATGTTAAATTAGTCTTTTATTCTTATAATAAATCTAACTTGGTAATGGTATATAATTATTTTTATGTATTTCAGAATTTGGTTTACTATTATTATTGAGTTTTTTTAACATTTTTTTATCTAAGTTTGATATTGATCTGTAGTTTTCTCTTTTTTTGTATTTGTCTGTTTTGGTATCCATGTGTTCCTCCAGGTTATATGGTCCTCTGTGGGATATATTGGGCTATAAAAGCTATAAAAGCTATAGAGTCACCCTCAGATAAGGCCTGCTTTTTGGGAATTTTATGTCCTCAGTTTACGCAAAATGGCACTCTAAGGGCCCCACATTTCAGAAACATGGGATAGTTGCCCAAGACACACTACCAGAAGAACCATCAGATAGCTGCTTCTATTCTACTGTCCTTGTTCTCTTACCTGGCATGGGCATGCATGCCCTGGAAAAAATAAATAGTACTCAATATGTCATTAACTGTGGTGGAGATAGCCAGTGCTACCACTAAAGCTATTCAGGACCAACAAGACTCACTGAACTCACTGTCCAAGTTGGTGATAGACAACCAAATAGCCCTTGATTATTTGCTGGCAGAACAGAGTGACATTTGAATTATTGCCAGTACCTCCTGTCATTTTATACACATACATACATATATTGCCAACACCTCTTGATATTATATATATAATATATATACATGTGCGTGTGTGTGTGTGTGTGTGTGTGTGTGTGTGTGTGTATGTGTCTATTTCAAGGAAGGTAGAGACCAAGCCATAGAAATCCATGCTCAAGCAGGATGGTTATCAACTGTGTACCCACAGTCATGCCTAGACTCACTGTTTGATCTCCTTACCTGGCTCAACCCTGGCACTTGGGGTTCCTGGTTGAGGACTATCCTCCAGGGCTGCTGATCATTCTCCTGAGTCTGGCTTTTCTAAGAAAGCCAGACACTGGGAGAACGTTGTCTGAAAACGACAGATTCTGTGAGCAACCACCTATATGTAGGTTATTCAGGGGCTACCCTGGAATTGACCACCTCCAAATTTTAGATGAGCAATGGACCTACTCAATTTCATATGCTTATCTCATGCTTCAAGACCGAGTGAGGAGTGAAGAGTAGATTGTTGAGAAAGGTAGTCTCATGCATACATATGCATCTGCGTAAGAATGGCTTTGGGCTTAAAACACTTTCTTAACAAGAGATAAAAACCCATACAGTCTTTGCTGGGCTTATCAAATAGCTTTCCTTTGTTCCAGGTGCAATGAGTGCTCTTTTGTCTCTGCTTAAAGTTTGTGTGTCATCTGGCACCTGGCCAACTCTATTGTTATATGTAACTGTCGGTTGGGGACAGGGTTCCTTCCACTGCAGCACAACAAGGGTACCGATAAGAGATACTGGCCATAGGGGACCAACACACACTACAGAGAATGTCTAAACCTGAGAATAATTTTACTCCAGAAATTATTACAAAATGTGACAAATCTATTTTCATCTTCCATCTAAATATAGGAAAATCTCTAGTTTCCTAATTTTATTCTTACTTTTTTAATCCTTTTCCTTCTTTCTATGTATTATGAATTTGAAAGCATTTAAAATATTTAGAGAATAGTGTCGATAGCCTAATATTTAGGGAAAAATTATACTGAAATATAGTGTTAAACCCTTTCTTTTTTCATATTTACTTGTCACACCTGTTTACTGGAATAGAAACAGGCAAATGTTACCCTTCTCAAATAGCCTAAGCTATTCCTCAAATAATAGAAATGATATAATGGAATTATAATAATTTACTTTTTGATATAAGGGAAAGCTTTAATTTTTCTATACAACAAACTTCTAAAATCAATGTAGAGCAGTTTTCTCTATTTTAATTGAAATACTATATTTCAGTGTGAAATATAAAATATAGGTCATCATATCCTTGGTCATTTTATTTTACTTCAATGTTTACCAAATTTGTCTAATTTAGTCTTTTAAATTTTAAACTGGGAAGTTATACCTAATTACAGATTGCTAATTCTGGTGATACCTTCCCATGAGAATATGAAATCCTTGATACCGAATGCTAAAATGTTTGTTCTTTCTTATTAAGATGCAACTGTCTTTTTTATGCTATAACTGCATATATCCTTTTCAGAGTGTTAGGAAGAAAAATAAATTGAGTCAAATTGCAGCTTTAATCTTTATTAAAATTACCCTCTGCCTCTCTGTTCTTTATTGCATGTCTGTATATGGTTATAAATGTATTAGTATTAACAGACATTATTTAAGAGTGGCTACAAGAACAACTGTTTTTTGAATGATCCAGCAACAGTTACTCTAAATCCAATTGAAAATTCTGTGAAATGGCATGTAATAAAATGACAATATTTACCCTTAGAATAGGTCCTCATTAAGGTAATTATATTCATTAAATCACCCATACCATCAGATAACTATATAGAAGTTATTTTCTACATAATCTCTACAATCCCCTCTGACCCATGTGCATGTTATGTACGTAAATGGTTTTTGTGCTGAATATGATTCAAGAAGTAGGAGCAACAACTAACACAGTTGGCTTTTTATTTTACTTTCTTTTTAATCATATTTCCTTCCATGTTCACTGAAGTTTTTTTTAACTGTATATGTGAGTTAATTTGATTAGAAATTAGAGAAATTTCATACAAGTACTTTAATGAGCATATTTTCATGGAGTGTCATTTCTTGTTCCAAAAAATCATCATGTAAGCCAAGTGTGCCACATTGCAATTTGGAGCCTTTTTTCCTTTTTAGAATGAATATTTGATTAATGATTGTTAAAATGTCAAGTGTGTGGTTATACCTCTAATCCCTATTGTATCATGTTCCAGCTCTTGGGCCTAATATGTGGACAACAGCAACAATGGTCTGTTTTCTGTGATTTGCCTAAAGTTTTGTTCAACTAGTTTAGATTTCCTAGAAAAAGTTTTACTACTAACTAGATCTTAGAATCACCTAAAACAGTGGATTCCACCTTTTCATATCGTTAATATTACTGTTTATTTAGGATCGTCCATGAATAAGATCAAATGACTACTTTTCCAGGACTGGATATTCATGGGTTTGCAGATATTTTAATTTTTTATGTTAAATTTCTTTAGAAGTCATGTTGACGTTAAAATTCTCCTCCTAGCATGCTGATATTAAAATTAGAATAAGAAAGTTACAGACAAGAAGCAAGTCTACTAAAGAAGTGACTTTGTACATATATATATAAATGTAGTTATCTGAATAACCTCTAATTTGAGATGTTCAGCAAGCAGGTGGAATAGCATAGAAACATGCAATGACTATGAATAAAATGGAACTCAGGTATTTAAAAATGCTTTTCTATTTGATGAAAATTAATTGTAAAAGTTATATTAAAATTTTGTACATTATGGAAATAATGCAGAATGGTAATATGACTATGAATAGTGTGGGTCAAATATGTTAATTATGAAAAACATAGTTTTTATTCATACGAAGGTTTAGGAAAAATTACCAAAACTTTATTCTATGTTAAAATATACTGAAGAATGTTTTTGTTCATAAATTGGAATCTAGACAGTAGGTTTTATGGATGTAAAAGAAGAAAGAATTAAAAGAGGGAGAGCAAAAGCCCAGAAGGAGAAGAAAAACATAAAATATTGTTAAAAGAAGTAGAGAAGACATAAAAA
Organism: Cynopterus sphinx; assembly: GCA_030015415.1. Taxonomy (NCBI): domain Eukaryota; kingdom Metazoa; phylum Chordata; class Mammalia; order Chiroptera; family Pteropodidae; genus Cynopterus; species Cynopterus sphinx. The sequence goes on along the minus strand of CM057379.1, from coordinate 48,132,158 downwards.
TGTAGTTAACTAAGGACTAGCGGTTAAACTCTCTAATTCAGATATTGGTAACAATGTCAGAAATTGTAAATTATCCTGATGTGTAATTTAAAGAGATAAAATATAAAATTGGCAATTTCAACTACCATTGCTTAGTTATTGGGATTTTATGTATGTCATTTAGCTAAATGAATTGTACTAAAAATTAGCATTACAGACAAAGCAATGACATATTTATAATCTCTGTCCATGCTTTAGCTAATTTCCTCAGTAGCTCTCCATAGTTATTACTCTTTGTTTTCTGTAGATAATAGTTCTTTTTACATTCTGGACATGATGCTTGATTCACTCAGATATTCAAATGTAGAATATAAAAGAAAAGAAAGGCAATTTGAATTGTGCCAGTTTTGTACAAACAATATAAGTCTTAAAATATGACCAGTAAAGGAGAAAACAGCATTAAAAATAGTGACTTAATTTTCAATTTTATTATCTACAGAATTTGCATTTCATCAAGACAAACATACATCTCTCAAGATTATTCTAGAGGTACTCATGTTTAATAGAAACAGATCATTTTCTCCATGGTAACTATTTGCTATATTATATCACTTTGTTTTAATATGTTATTACATTGTTTACAAGCAATTTCAAAAATAGAATGCAAATACATGTCATAGAGACATCTTAATCTTTATTTTCAGTGAGGCTAACCAAAGCAATGATTATGTTTTTCTATTCATTAATCCAAAAACAATTCTATTATCCTTATGTAAGTATTTATCATGTAATTTTATCTACCAGGAAAACCTAAAAGTTTGGAAAATGTAAAAAGTTATTTACCTTACAATTACACTTTCAGTTAAAAAATTATTCAATTAGTCTATGTTTATTCACAATTTCAGTTATTTTGAGATTTTTTTTTTTGAGAATTCCATGCACACTCTTTTCTAAATATACAAGTTTGTATATAGAATCTATGTGACTAAGGACTGCAGAAATATGGTGGAATGAGAGATGTTCCCTGATCTCTCCCCTTGAAATACCAATAAGCTGAACATCTAACACTCAACCAAAAAAACCCAAACTGCACAACATATCTGAGCATGGGATCTGTGCATAAGATCTACCACAGGTCAGAAACCCAGGTGTCGGGTGGTAGACTGGAAGAAACAAAGAAATTTCCTCTCACTGCTTCTTTGGAGCTCCCTGCAGAAGGAGATGGAGAGGAGAAGGTATGGTGATTTCCCTGAACCTACCTTCCTGGGAGAATTGTGAGTTTCACACAGCTGAAGGCAGGGCCAAGTCATCAGGGCGGAAAACAGAGAAGCTACAGGCAAGAAAACAATAGTTCATTTTTACCAGCTGTGGTTGCAAAACCAATGTGAGACACAGTCTTCAACCCCAAAGTAGCAGACCGCTCTCCCGGTTCCCACTGAGACCAAATAACACGAAGCTCTAGGGTAATCTGAGCAAACATTACCAAAACTGTTACTGACACTGACAGGGACTGAAACTGAGAGTAGTGAGCATTATTAAATATCTAGAAGAAAATAAAAAAAGCATTTTTAAGTCTTTATATAAAGCACGGATCCAAGAGCCTTAGAGGCCACCTACCGGAAACCAAAAGAAAAGCATCTTTTTGCAACAGGCTAAAGAGAGACCTCTATATAATAAATCTTTCTGGAAAAACAGCAGAATACATTTCCATTAATGCCCAGGTGGAAAATAGTCCATTAAACACCATGAACAAACAAGGTGACAAGGCATCTCAGCAAGAAAGAGAAAAATCTCCAGAAAATAAGCTTGCTGGCATAGAAATATGTGACTTAAATGCCAGAATTTAGGATGGTACTTCTGAAAAAACGCAGTGAGATCCAAAACAACTCAAATCAACAATTTTAGGAATTGAAAAACAACTAAATGAACAGAGCAAGGAGACAGAAATCCTCAAAAAGAATAGAATAGATCTTCTGGAGATTAAAAAAAAAATTACACCGCAAGAATTGAAAAATGAAATAGCAAGCATGGGAAATAAAATCGACAAAATGGATGAAAGGATCAGTGATATTGAAGACAGAAATCTAGAAATAAATAAGAAGGAAGAAGAAAGAAACCAAAGAATGAAAAATAATGAAAAAAAAAAAAAAATACAAGAACTAGCCGATACCATCAGGAGAGGAAACATAAAAATAATGGCCAATATCAAAGTCTAGGAAAAGGAGTAGGGATAAGAAAGCATTTTCCAACAAATATTGGATGAGAATTTCCCAAATCTAAGGAATGAGCTGGAACTTAGAATTCAAGATGTCAACAGAACACTCAATTATCTCAACTCAAACAGGCCTTCTCCAAGACACATTGTATTAAAATTATCAAAAATCAATGACAAAGAAAGAATTCTCAGGGCAGTGAGGGAGAAGAAAATGGTAACTTAAAAAGAAAATCCATTTAAATTATCCTTGGACTTGTCAGTGCAAACCTTACAAGCCAGAAAGGAATGGAATCAAATATTTAAACTATTAAATGAAAGGAACTATTCGCCTAGAATAACGTATCCAACTAAGCTCTCTTTTAGATGTGAAGGAGAAATTAAGACCTTTCTCGACATACAGAAATTGAAAGAATTCTCCGCTGTGAAGCCTGCACTACAGGGAATACTGAAAAAGGGGTCAGCTCACCTAAAACAAAATGATAAAAATATATACATAATTAGGAATAAAGTGTCTCTCAGGCAAACAGCAGCACAGAAGTGCAACCCCTACCAAGAACAGGACATGATAAGCTTAAATAATAAGAAGAATGATCAGCATACATAGGGACATTTTGAGATCACAATGACTGAAAAGGGGAGGATTCAAAGATGCAAATTCACAAAGGGGAATGGAGATAAGACATGCACAGAAGAAAATGGATGACTATATACCTTTACATATTTGTAATGGTAACCATGCACAGAAGATTCAGAACTGAAGTATATAGCATAAAACAAGAAGAACCAGAGGCAAAACCCCCAAATCAACCAAACTAAAGGAAACAGAAACACAAGGACAATGAAGCAATGGAAACACCAAGCTACCAGAAAACAAAACATAAAATGGCTATAAGAAAACCTCATTATTTCAATAATCACCCTAAATGTAAATGGAATGAACTCACCAATAAAAAAGCACAGAGTTGCAGAATGGATTAAAAAACAAAACCCAACCATTTGTTGCCTCCAGGAGACCCAGCTCAGTTCAAAAGAAAATATGGACTCAAAGCGAAAGGGTGGAAAATGATATTTCAAGCAAGTGGCATTCAGAGTAAAGCAAGAGTAGCAGTGCTAATATCAGATGAAATAGACTTCAAAATAAAAAAATGTAAAGCAAAATACTGAGGGACACTTCATAATGATAAAGGGAATCATGCACTAAGAAAACATAACACTTATTAATATCTATGCTCCCAACCAGAGCACCCCAAAATATGTAAAATAATTACTAACAGAAATAATGTTAGAAACAGACCAAAACACTGTCATAGTAGGGGATCTGTATACCCCCTCAGATATGGACAGATTATCCAAATAGAAAATCAATAAGGAAATAATGTCCTTAAATGATACATTAGACCAACTGAACATAATTGACATGTGTAGAGCCTTCCATCCCTAAACAGCTGCTTATACATTTTTCTCTAGTGCACATGGAACATTCACAAGGATTGACTACATCCTGGGACACAAAAATAGCTTCAACAAATATAAGAGGATTGAAATCATACCAACAATATTCTCTGATGGTAATGCTTTAAAACTAGAGATGAACTGTAAAAAAGAAATCAGGGAAATCACAAATACATGGAGATTAAACAACACGCTACTGATGAATAACTGAGTCAGAGAAGAAATAAAAACAGAGATCAAGAGATACATAGAAACACATGATAATGATAGTAAAACCTATCAAAACTTGGGACATAGCAAAAGAGGCCATAAAAGAAAAGTTCATAGCATGATAGACCTATCTCCCAAAACAAGAATGAGTCCAAATAAACAACCTAATACTTCATGTTAAAAAAAAAAAAAACTAGAAAAGGAAGAACAAATGAAGCCTAAAGTCAGCAGAAGGAAAGAAATAATCAAAATTAAAGCAGAAATAAATGAAATTGAAACAAAAATAGAAATATTAAATGCAACAAAGAGCTGGTTCTTTGAGAAGGTTAATAAAATGGACAAATTCCAAGCTAGACTCACTAAAGAAAAAAGAGAAAGGACACAAATAAACAAAATCAGGAATGAAAGAGGGGAAATTATGACTGACATTGCAGAAATACAAAGGATCATACAAGTAGACTATGAAAAAGTATATAATGCCAAATTTAATAACCTAGAAGAAATGGACCATTACTTAGAGAAATATAACCTTCCTGAACTGAATTAGGAAAAACTGTAAAATCTTAATAAATCAATCAGCAATAAGGAAATTGAAACAATCATCAAAAACCTACCAAAAAGTAAAAGTCCAGGACCAGATGACTTTACCAGTGAATTCTACCAAACATTCAAAGAAGATTTAATAACCATTCTCCTCAACTCTTCCCAAAATCAAAGAAGAGGCAATACTTCCCAACTTACTTTAAGAGGCCACTATTACCCTGATACCAAAACCTGGTAAAGGTAACAGAAAAAAAGGAAACTACTAGAGAACTGAATACAGCAATATATTAAAAAGATTATACACCACGATCAAGTGGGCTTCATCCCAAAGGCACAGGGATGGTTCAACATAAGTAAATCGATTTATGTGATACACTACATAAACAAATTAAAAAATAAGAATCATATGATTATATTAATAGATACAGAAGCCTTCAACAAGATATAGCATCCATTTATGATCAAAACACTTAACAAAATTGGTATAGAAGGAAAGTACCTTAACATGCTAATAGCCATATATGACAAACCCTCAGCCAACATTATACTTAATAGTGAAAAACTAAAAATCTTCCCTCTAAGATCAAGAAAAAGGCAAGAATGTCCACTATCACCAATGTTATTCAATATAATATTGGAGGTCCTAGCAAGTGCATTCAGTGAGGAAAAGATATAAAAGGCATCCAAATAGGAAATGAAGAAGTCATACTTTCACTATTTGTGAATGATATGATTCTCTATAAAGAAAACCCTAAAGACGCCACAAAAACATTACTAGAAGCAATAAGAAAATGCAGTAAAGTTTCTGGATACAAAATAAATGTTTAAAAATCTATAGCATTCCTATACTCTAATAACGAAGTGTCAGAAAAGGAGTGGAAAAATAATTCATTTTGCAATTGCAACAAAAATAAAATACCAAGGAATAAATCTAACAAAACATGTGAAGGACCTATGTAATAAATACTACAAGACTCTATTTAAAAAAAATTGAAGAAGATACAAAGAAATGCAAAGATATTTCATTTTTTTTTAGATTTGAAGAATCAACATAGTTAATATGACCATGTTGCCTAAAGCATGGTCCCCATCAAAATCCCATCAGAATTTTTTAAAGAAATAGAACAAAAATCATCAGATTTGTATGGAAGCACAAAAGGCCCCTAATTGCCAAAGCCATCCTGAGAAAAAAGAACAAGATTGGAGGTATCACTCTGCCTGTCTTCAAATTATACTACAAAGTGACAGTAATCAAAATGGCATGGTTTTGGCAGCAAAACAGACACATGGACCAGTGGAACAGATCGAGAGTCTAGAAGTAAACCCATATTTATATGGGCAAATAATTTTTGACAAAATATGCAAAAACATACAGTGGAAAAAGAAAAGCCTCTTCAATAAATGATACTGAGAAAACTGGAAAGCCATCTGTAAAAGAATGAAACTAGACTGTTGTCTATCACCACACACCAAAATTTCTCAAAATGGATTAAGGACCTGAATATAAGACCTGAAACAATAAAATCCATAGAAGAAAACTCAACTCAAGGACCTTGGACTTAAAGAGGATTTTATGAATATGATCTCAAAAGCAAGAGAAGTAAAAGCAAAAATAAATGAATGGGACTACATCAAACTAAAAAGCTCCTGCTCAGCAAAAGAAATCATCAACAAGGTACAGAGACAATCATCTGAATGGGAATATATATTTGCAAGCAATACCTTTGATAATGGCTTAATATCCAAAATTGTATACAAAGAATTCACATGACTGAATAACAGCAACAACAAAACAAACAATCCACTCAAAAAATTGGCAGAGGTATTAAATAGGCACTTCTCTCTAGAGGACATAAAAGTGGCCAACAAATATTTGAAAAGATGCTCAACATCACTATTAGGGAAATGCAAATCAAAACCACAATGAGATGCATACTCACATCTTTAGATTTGCTATAATAAACAGGACAGGTAATGACAAATGTTGAAGAGTCTGCAGAGAAAAAGTAATCCTCATACACTGCTGGTGGACTGCAAATTGGTACATCCACTATAGAAAATAGTATGAAAGTTCTGCAAAAAAACTAAAATTGATCTACCATATGGTCCAGCAATTTCTCTACTGGGTATTTACCCCAAAGACTTAAAAACCCATATCAGAAAGAATATTTGCACACCTATGTTCATAGCATCATTATTCACAGTGGCCAGGACATGGAAGCAACCGAAGTGTCCTACGATACTGGCTAAAGAAGCTGTGGAACATATATACAATGGGATATTACTCAGCCACAAGAAAAGATGAAATTCTGCCATTTGTGACAACATGGATGGTCCTCGAGATAATTACCCTAAGCGAAATAAGCCAGACAGAAAAAGTTGAAAATCACATGATATCACTTATATTTGGAATGTAAACCTAAAAGCAACAATTGAAAAGGACAAACAGAGACTTATAGATATAGACTATAAACAGAGGATAAGGGATGGGAGCGGAGCAGGAGGTAGTTGGGGTAAAGCGGGGGTCAATATAGCAGGGTAGGGGGAGGGTGAAGTGGTTAAACAGGATCAAATATTTGGTAGCTGAAGGAAATTAGAATTTGGGTGGTAAACATACAATAGAATATACAGATGTCAAACTATAATGTACACCTGAAAATTATATAATTGTATTAAACAATGTTGCCCCAATAATCTTTATAAAAAGAAAAATCTGTGTGACTTATGCTGAGTGAAGAAGTTTTGAACACCACTGCATCCTGTCTTATTATATAAATATAATTGCATTCTTCTATTTGTACGCTAGGTTTTTACTCAAAAATATACTCTGCTTTTTGGATAACTGTTTTAGAAATTCTTAAACATAACTCATGTATTTTTATGTTCTTACCATTCACCAAGAAGAACACAAAGAATCCTTGTGAATGAATTGGAATCTGCATCATGGCACTAAGTTTGTACTAATTGGAAAAGCATGAACAGGAAAAAATAATCTAAGAAATGGCAAGGGGAGAGAATGTCCAGACAGTAAACTTGCATAGGCTATTGTAGATTGGCAGCTGCTGATCCTGAGATATAATTAATTACGTAATTAATTGGAATCTCCCACTAGTTTGACAGCAGGGTCAAATAGGGACTACGACTATTTTAAAGCAATTGACTCCACTTGCCTTGGCCTCAATATTGGAGTTATGTTGGATAAAGAATAATGGCAAGAGCTGACACATTCCTGGGATGCCATCTGGTAGAGGGTGACTTACTCTGCATTTTACCAGAAAAAAAATTTTACTCCTACAAAATTTACATAAGGAAAAAGCACTGAAACTTTCTTTTTTTTCACTTTGTATTTCATTGACTTCAATTACATAAAAACAATAAATAAAAGCATAGAATCTAATACAGGAACTACTGAACTTAAAAGACTTAATTTAAGAGGTGAAAAATTCATTTTAATTATAATTTAAAAGGTAAGGAATTAAAATGACTGCTCAGGGATTCTATCCTTGGACCTAACCCCTCCACTCTCAAAAAAAATATTTGCTTTTAGTATATGGATAATGTCCTCAATAATATCCTCATGACAAATCTCACATGGTCAAAGCATTGATCCTTAAAATACCCTTCATTGTAAAATGCTGACAAAATACTAAGAGTGAGTCAGTAAAAGAAATATTGAAGGTCAAAGGAAGGGTACATATGATAATCTAAATTAACCTAAAGATACTTATCGATAATCTCAAAAAACTGAGTGGACTACATGATATTTAGTTAATCTTCTGGAATATTATCAATATTTTCTTCTGATAAGAATAGAAGATGACTGTGTTCATTTTTATTTTCTGACATACATTTATAATGCAGATAATTTTTCATGCCATTTAAGTGAGACTCAATTAGGATTGACATCCTAGAATTGTATTGACAAAACCCATAAAAGAAAAATTCTTGAAAAGAATATTACACTATTTACCAACTGAGGTAGCCAGAAAGACAATACTGGTTATCACTGAGAATTTTTTCCCTCAACAAAATGGATGGAAGGGAGGGAGGGATGGAGGGAGGGAAGAAGGAAATTGAGGTTGTTCTGGAAATGTCATCGAAGGCCCCAAAATTCTGCTCTTTAGAACATAGCTGCATGAATTCTAACCTGAAATATCTTATGTTTTCTATTGTGTATAACCAGGTGTTCATTTCAGTCATAATAATGTCTTAGGAAAACATCTAATGTTTAACTTCAATTAATGTTGATTATTTCCTAGTTTTATCTTTTACTTATAAAACTCAATATACTATGAATATGAAATAATTATTTCACATTCAACTACAAACCATTGATCAAGAATTAAGTTTGAGTAACATCAGCAAAGTGGCAGAATAGGAGTTTTCTACCATCATAAGTCAGTATATTTTCTACCAATATACTAATTTAGCTAATTTGCTGTTTAAATCATTTAACTATAAGCCAACCAAAAGTTGAACAGTTATCTACCAAAAATAGTAAGAAAAGTTTATTTTTTTTATATACCTAGAAAGCCAGAGGGGCAACATATTACTCATGCAAAGAAAGGAGAGTAAGGAAATAGGGCTCCAAGAATTAGTAACTGAATAGCTCATTGACAAACACTATTTAATCAGTCAACTGTCTTTGTAAAATATAAAATATAGTGTACTAAGTCAGTCTTTTAATATGAACTCAATGACAGTCTGTAAAAGCCTACAGAACATTCAATGTTTTATTATTTTATCATTATTATTCTTACTGAAATTTATATGCAAAACTACAGTCTATAAATTCATCAATTGTCACATTGTAAATTTTATTTCTATGTGTTTTATATTAATTCTGGTTACAGGATTTAAGTTTTGAGATTTTTTTTAAGAATAAAAACAACACGCATTTTATTTGGATAAGCTAAAACCTTTCTATTATTTGGAAGACTCTAAAATCTTCAATAGGGATCATTTATGTGAAACCATACTTGCAGAGATCATTAAGTTTAAGATATTTGCCAAGAAATCAATATGCCCTTGAACATCTCCCTAGTTTGGGAATCATTCTGAGGAATTATATTTAGATAGCTTTTTAATTAGAGAAGGGTGAAAGCAGCCTGGGCTATTTGGAACATTTAATTCCTTCATGTAAGGATAAGACAGGTCTGTTGGTTGTCAACTGCACTATATGGTGCAATAACCTTTTTCTATGTACATTTAAGTCTTCATAAGAGAGAAGTTTAAAGAAGAGAGAGAAAGAAATTAAGAAACTATAGAAATATTCAAGATATTTATATAAAAACAAATTTTATAAAATTCTACACACATATTTGAATTTCACATAAGGTTTTTTAATATAACTATGTTCCAAATATTGCATTTACTATGCTAACAAAAATATCTGTTGTTTATCTGAACTTCAGATTGAACTGGGCATTGGTATATTTATCCACTAATTTTGCAGCCCTCATTCTGAAATAGTAGCATGTATGCTTAAATGAGTCTATAACTTGTAAATAATAATTATTTCACATTCAACTACAAACCATTGATTAAGAATTAAGGTTGAGTAACATCAGCAAAGTGGCAGAATAGGAGTTTTCTACCATCTTATCACCAAAAACACAAATTTTAACAATTATCCATGCTCAACAGTACCTTTGAGAAAGTCTAGGAGTCTAGCAGATAAATTCCAACACACTGTTGGAGCAAAACTATTCAAGATTGGATGGATTAAAGAGAGTGTGATGAACAGTTTTACTCTGTGTATGCATCACTTCTCCCCCAAGGTAGCACAGCTCAAATCCCAGAAGCCTGGAATTCCTCCACAGGAGAAAGTGAGAGCATGTGACTGAGCACCTGGCTTCACCTGCTCTGCGTGGTACTGCCAAAGCAGCCCACTTCTTTCTCATTGCATTCAGAATACTGAAGTGATCTGTATGATCAAGGGGTAGGGAGGGGCTGGGAGAATAGCAGCCAAAGCTTAGAACATATCAAAGGGATACAGATCCTACTAACCACATTGCAGACTCCATCAGAAGCCTGTTATAGGCTGTTAAGGATGCCTCATCTATGGATGCCCCAGCTGGCCCATGGGCACCCCCAACTGTTTACTGCTCTGACCAAAATGCTCCCATGCCTGGCTCCCTATGCACATCTCTGGGGCAATGAATCTTTGCCTTTGTATATGGCTAGTAAGCATGCACAGAAGCCAGCCTAATTCTAAGAGATTAGGATAAAGCACATCAACTTGAGCTTTCAGAACTACCCTAGGGAAAGCAAACAGGAAGCTGCCAGAACCCAAACTGGTTTTGTAAGAACAAGACAAGGCATGCAATCTTAAGAAATACTACCCAAGAGGGAACAAGAAGTGTGAGCCAGGTATATTCATAGAAAAAGTCTGAGACAGCCTCAAAATCTCTAGCAGGACTGATAGAAGATTTTTCTCTTTTGAAGTCAATCAGTAAAGACTGGAAGAAGTGACTACTCCTTCAAATGCAAAGACAATAGTGCAAGATATCAAGGAGCATAAAAAGAAATAAAGAAAATGTACGCTACCACCGTAATTTTCTAGCAACTGACCTTACGAAAATGAAGATTACAAATTGTTGACAAAGAATTCAAAATAATTGTTTCAAGGAAATTCAATGAACAAGTGAATAAAGACAATTGAACAGAATCAGGAAAGTAAGACAAAAATGAATTGAATAGAAATAGATAAGGAGCAAACAAATTCTGGAGCTAAAGAATATAATAAATAAAATTAAAAATGCAATATAAAGCAATACCATTACACTTGGTCAAGCAGAAGGAGAAATTTGTGAGTTTGAAGACATGTCATTTGAAATTATTCAGTCAGAGGATAACAAAGAAAGTAGGATGAAAAGAGTGAAGAAAGCCTATGTGAATTCTGGGATTCTATCAAATGAAATAATTTATGCATTATTGGAGTCCTAGGGAAAAAAAGACAGAAAGTTTATTTAAAGAAATAATGGCTCAGAAATGCCCAAATCTGTAGAGAGATCTGAGCATCCAAGTTTATGAAGCTCATTAATCCCAAAACAGATCCAACTAAGAGAGATTTCCTGCAAGACACTTTCTAATAAAACCGTCTAAAGTCAAAGACAAAGAATTTTTAAAAATCAAAAGAAAAGAAAATCTTACATACAAAGGAAATCCCTTAAGGCAATTAGATTTTTCAGCAGAAACTTTGCAAGACAGAAGACTGAAGGATGATACATTCAAAATGCTGAAAGAAAGAAAAACAAACAAACAAAAAAATTTCCAACCAAGAATACTTTAGCTGGCAAAGTTTTCATACAGAAATGAAGATCTGTACACCTGAAAGATATCTAACATTGATGAAAAAAATTGAAAACACAAATAAATGAAAAAAGTTTTCATGTTTATGGATTGGAAGAAGTAATATTTTTAAATGGCCATACTACCCAAAGTAATATACAGATTCAATGCAATACCTATCAAAATTCCAATGGCAATCCCTATAAAAAATCTAAGAATTTGTAAAAAGAAAATTCTAAATTAATACTGAAACACAAAAGACCTCAAATACCTAAAGCAATCTTGAGCAAGAAGAATAGAGATGGAGACATCACACTTTCTGATTGTAAAGTATATTTTAAAACTGTAATAATCAAAACAAGATGGTATTGGTATATAAAAAAAAAATAGACCCATAGATAAAATGGAAAGAATAAAGAGTCCCGAAAGATACAATGATATATGGTTAGCTAATTTTCCACAAAGACAACAAGAATACACAATATGGAAAGGATAATCTCTTTAATAAATGATTCTGGGAAAACTGGATTGCCAAATGCAAAAGAATGAAATTAGACTTCTATTTTATACCACACAGAAAAATCAACTCAAAATGGATTAAAACTTAAACATCAGATCTGAAACAATAAAACTTCTAAAGGAAAACTTGGAGGAAGAACTATGTGGCAATTATTATTATTATTTATTCTTGGATTTGACACCAAAGCCAAGGCAATAAAAGAGGAAATAAAAAAGTGTGTCAACATAAAACTAAAAAGCTCCTGCATAGCAAAGGAAACCATCAACAAAATTAATGAGAAACCTATGGAATGAGAGAACATATTTGCAAAACATTTAATAAAGGATTGATATCCAAAATATATATGGAACTCATGCAGCTCAATAACAAAAACAACTCATTTAAAAATATGCAAAAACCTTAATAGACTTTTTTTTCCCAAAGACTGCATATGTATGATCAATAGGCATAAGAAAATATTCTCACCATCACTAATTATTAGGGACATGCAAATCAAAACCATGACAAAATATCACCTCACACTGGTTTGGATATCTATTATCAGAAAGGCAAAGTATAACAAATGTTGGCGCAGATATGGAGAGAAGGGAACCCTTGTACACTGTTGATGGGAATGTAAATTGGTACAGCCATTGTGGAACACATTGTAGAATTTCCTCAAAAATTTAGTAACAGGAAGATACAATGAAAAGGCAGCCATCTGCAAGTCATGGAGAGGTCACAGAAGAAACCAAACCTACTGACACCTTGATCTTGGACTTGTAGATACCAGAACAATAAGAAAATAAATTACTGTTTAAGTCAACAACAACAACAACAAAACAGAACTATAAAATGATCCAATAATCCCAATTCTGGGTGTACATGCAAACAAAACAGAAGAAAACAAAACAAAATAACAAAATAACTGTCTTGAAGAGATACCTGTATAGCCATGTTTATTGTAGCATTATTCACATTTAAATTGTGGAAACAACCTGAATGTCCATTGACAGATGATTGGATAGATAAAATGTGATCTATACACAATGTACTATTATTATTTAGTCTTAAAATAGAGTGAAATATTGCCATTTCCAACAACATAGATGAAACTATCAGACAGTAAGCTAAATGAAATAGACAGAGAAAGATAAATACTGTATGATACCACTTATATGTGGAATTTAAAAAAAAATCAACTTCATAGAAATAGTAGAATAGTGGTGACCAGGGGCTGGGGTCAGGATAATGAGGAGACATTGATCAAAGGGTACATATTTTCATTTGTAAGTTGAATAAAGCCAGAAGATCTAATGTATAGCATGGTGACTACAGTTAATGATATGCATTGTATATAACTGAAATTTTCTGAGAGTAAATCTTAAGCATCCTCACACACACAAAAAGTAACTACATGAGATGATGGATGTGTTAATTAACTTTGATATACATATACATTATGGGAATCCTTTCACAATGTATATGCATATCTAATCATCCTGAAAACTTTAAATATATTAAATTTTTCTTTATCAATTATGCCTCAAAAAAGCTGGAAACAGAAATAAATAAAATAATTAAGGAAATAAAATATGATTACCTTTCAGTTTATAGATTGAATTCTTAATTGGGATCTAAATTAGTACCTCAATAGGCTTTAAGCAGCTTTTTATATCTGGGTACAATGTAGTTGGATTTCTGATTAAGGTTAGCAACCTTTGTCAGGAAGTCACTTTAATGTAAAGTTCTGGAGAAATTTATATCTAATTCATTGAGAGTACACATCATAGCTCTCTAAAGAAGTATAAAAGATAAGACTAGCAAATTATTTCAGGAATTTTTTGGGGTGTTGTGTTATTTTAATCTCAAAGGAAAGTTGGCATTTAAATCTATGTATGGAGTTTGGAAATATCCTGAGTTTGGAAAATGTAAAAAGGAAATGCTTTACCACTCTCATTTCAACAATTTCCTCTGAGGGAACTTTATAATCATAGAATACTTTCTCTTCTTTTTCTGACAAAGGAGGCAACCGTGTGGCATCATCCAGCATCTGCATGTCCTGTCTCTCTTTGACTCTTGGTTCAAATACCAGTTTTCCTGCTCACTAGCAGTGTTATGTTGGATAAATCACTTAACTGCTCTATACTTCAGTTTCCTCTGAAAAATGAGGGAATCCGGATAACAGTTGCACTTCATAATGTTGTTACAAAAAACAAATATTAATATTTATAAAATACTTAGGACATTATCTGATACTTAGCATTACATATTTATTAAATGAAATAAATATGACATAACTTGTATTTAGTGAACCTGTTACTAATTGTCCTATGTCAGTACACAGATTTCTAATTTATTTTTAAATGGCTACTTAGTGTTCTAAAGAGTTTATTTTACATAATTTATTTAAATATAGAACTTATGATGGATATTTAGGTTATTTGTAATTATTTTATAATAATTACGAATGCTGCTACCATAAGAATCCCTGAACAAATATCTTGGCATATAGTGAGAGTATTTCTGAAATTAGATTACCCAAAAAACTGTTTATTTTTAATTTTTATAAATACTGCCAAATTATCTTCTCAATAAGATGGATACACTGTTAAACACTGAATAAGACTTCTCATTTTTCCAACTGCTTTTCAACACTTTAAAAAATACACAGCTTTTCCATTCCAAATGGTGCTATGATGCCTTGTTCTCAGTCAAAAATACCTTCAGTGAACCAAAAGAGACACTATTTACAACAGTTTAGAGAAGTCTGTTTTAACCACAATACTATAAACCCATGATAGGGTGTATGTGTTTTTCTGTCTAATAACATATTTCTGTTAAGGGTGAAACACTGAAATGAACAGAATATAGGGATGTTTTGAATTCAGATATAAGATAGAGTAGATCAGCATGAGAGAGAAAGAGCAATTTCCTTTCATGAACTCTGTAATTTCCTTACTTAACAATTTTCAAAAACTGTAATACTCCTGAAAAAGAGTCCCATGGGAATTTTTACTATGAGCAAAAACAGCTTTTGTGAGAATTATTGAAAGTAGTGTCTTATTTTATCTAGGGAGCAAAGATCTGGCAAGGTTCTGTGCCTTATCCATCTTTCTCATATACGGTCTATACCTACATTAATTATACCTGAGGAAACAATGGTGGAACACTTGAAAAAACATAGAATATTAATCCTTTATCAGCATGATTCATTGAAACCCTAACAAACCAAACCATTTGCCTAATAGCTGTGATAATTCACTAGTTGAGAGGAAGCCATAGAATGAGTTATCAAGGAGCAGTTCTAGGAGAAACAATTGTGTAATCTACTTTCAGATTTTGTAGGAATTTTTTGTAAAACATCCTGGATTTCAATAAAATATTTTGGTCTTTGAATTCCTAAAATACACTAATGATTTATGAAATATATTAACCTAAAGATATGTTTAAAAGGAACATTGGTAAATGTAAAGACTTAGTACATTTTTTTTTTCCTATCAAGAGAGTCCATAAGTGAAATTTTCTGCACTTCCATGGTAGGAAGAGGGAATGGTGTTGGTAAGAGTTAAATTACCAATTTTAGATTAAATGAGAAAATTAAGTTCAAAACTCCTTAATTGAGTAAATAAGTGATTTTCACATTGAGTAGTTAATAAAACATGAAATTATAAAAAATAGGAATATGGTTTCTTAGTGAAATTATTAGTTGCAGCATACTCCCTTTATCATATATGATTAAAATTATTTATAATACAGACATGTCACTGACAGAGTTCAATTTTCTTGATGACTTTGAAGAAATCATAGTCTTTAGATTTTTTTTTTTGTCAAATGGAAAAGATTAGGAGAGTCACTAGAATATTGTTTATGAGCATTAGGTATAGTAGAAAGAACTGGATTGTAATGGAAAATAGGCTTGGGTTAGAAAACCCTGGCATCTCTTATGGTAGTTTTGTGCTTCAAGATGTATCTAAAATAGTTACTCATTTTTCTGCACCCCTGTGTTTATAATAGCATTATTTACAAAGCCTAGATATTGGACACAAGTGTCCATCAATGGATGAGTGCATAAGGAATTTGTTACACACACACACACACACACACACACAAAATGGAGTTTTTTTTTTTTTTTTACTTTTATGTATACTTTAATTAACATTCATCCCTGGGGGGAAAAAAAATCTACTTCAAATTCCCTCCTTCCCCAACACACACATTTTATTATAACATCAAGATCATGTCTCTCCACCCACACTCATCAAAAATAAAAAAAAAAATAATAATAATTAATTAATTAATTAGACCACCTGTAAAAATCTGCTTTCACTATTAAATCTTCATTTTAAGTATAAAAAGGGTAGAACAATTTCTACTAGCTGCTGGGTTCATTCTCCAGCTCCTGCGTGTACTAGCTCCTAATAGCTCTCATTGTGCAATAACATGAGTCTCCTCCTATAAGTGGCTGTATATCCCTATTATCTCTTACCCATAAGTGACTACAAATCTTTAATCTCCAGCCAGTTCTAATGGAGCATGATACAGCAGCTCTGAAATGTAAATCCAGATCTCAGGAGCTTAAATATTAGTGGACACTGCTTATACAGAAGAGAAAACCATTAGACATTTAAATGCACAATGGAATATTATTAAGCCATAAAAACAACAGAAAATCCTGCCATTAGCAACAACATGAATGGACCTTGAGGGCATTATGCAAAGTGAAATAAGTCAAACAGAGAAAGAATCTTAAAAAAAATCATAGAACAAGAAATCATATTTGCAGTTATTACAGTTGTAGCTATCAAAGGTAGGGGAATCGGAGAAAGGGGATTAAAAGGTACAGACTTCGTTCACAATATAAATAAATTCTAGGGACATGATGTACAACATGATGATGATATTTAAAGCTGCTGTATGATACATGAAAGTTGTTAAGACAGTAAATCATAAGAGTTCTCTTTGGAAAAAAAATCATTTTCTTTTTAATGTATCTATATCAGATGATGGATACTAACTTTTTGCAGTAATCATTTCACAATATATACAAGTCGAACAATTTTGCTATACACCTAAAACATATAGTGATGTATGTCAATTATATTTCAATAAAACAAAAAATCCTGTTACTTATTAAACATAATGACATAAACCAACTTTTTTTAAAAGTTGACTTTTATTTATATTTTTAAATATGAATTTAATAATTTAAGAAAAATTTAATTTTTTTTAAATTCAAGAAATTCTTAAAACAAAAATTACATAAGGATCAAGTGATAATGACAGAATAATTCAGACATATAAAGCTGACAAGAAAAAGAAAATGTTTGTTGGCTAGACAAGAGAGTTTCTCTGTACCTAGAGAGTAGGCAAACAGCCTCTGGAGTAGCTGAAAGTGTAAATACTGCAAGATGTCTAGTGAACACAGGCGGGAGCATAGCTACTTATTTCTTTGGCCATAGAAAGCAGAGTTGATTTTGGAGGATGTCTTTTTCCTAGATGAAAGTGAGAAAGCAGAGGAGAGGAGGAGAAGAAAGAAATGGAAGAGGAGAGGAGGGGAGAAGAAGACAATGGAATGAAACAGAAGGAAGTGGGTAGGAGATTTCAAATATGTCTCAAATTACCTATCCTAAGGATATTACTATTATCTCACATCTATAATAAATCTATTTCTGAGGCCTGGCATAGAAAAGTGAGCCAGATTGGGTATAAAATTCCAGTTGTAACTATTTACATCTTTAGCAATGAATCAACATCTGGGATTGGACATCTTTAATAAAACAGCAATTTATACATTTCAAAGAGGCTCAGCAAAATAAATAGGACTTTCCACCTTAGCATTGATTTTCTCACACCATAACTTTATTTTTAAATGTTAGAGCACTCTGTTACTATAATAAGAGAAAAAACTGTAAATTCCAAGACTTAATTTGGGATTAAGCTGCTTATCACTTGCAAAACTCTATGGAGCATGCTCTAGGATGAGTAGCAGACAGGAATCTTCCATTTATTTATTCACTCATCTATTCTTGCATTAATTCATTTGGCAAATATTAAGTGGCAGCTACATACCAAATACTGTTCTAGGTTGTGGAGGTACAGTGTCAAATAAAACAAAGAAGCTATTTGTTCTTTTGCAGCTTAAAGTCTAATAGTAGAAGACAGTGATTAAAAAGGAATATCAGATAGTGCTAAGTGCCATTAATGAAAACTACTATGCAGATTAGAAAGTGAAAGAGGTGCTTTTAGACTGGATTATCAGAGAAAGGCTTATCAAGAAGCTTTACCTCAAATTTAAAAAGTAGTACACTTGACTATTAATTATCCTTAAAAAATATTGTAAATCCAACATCAATATTTTAGAAATTTTATTACATTTTATTGAAAATGTTAATTATTCTCTCAGGTAATTCTGAGTATTTTAATTAATAAGTAAGGCATTAGAATACACAGCAAAAGTGTGAGGAGTGGGAGGGGAACTAGTGGTAATTACAACATTAAAATGGTGATATTTTACTGTTTAATTATTTATAACACTGTTAGTAACTACAACTAAGTTGAAAAGTGAAAGAATAAAGCAATCAATTAACACTATAAGCTTATCACTGACTGCATCTCTTTAAAAAAAAAATGCACCGTAATTTTACTTCACTGATTATGCCATTTAGGCCAAACTATGAAACTGACTATGTATATGGACACATCCAGACAAAAGTTTCTTTTATAAACATCATATTGACTTGAAAAAGGTTAATTTTGTGAATGCACAATTTTTAGTAAAATAGTATTAACTACATTGTAGCACTTGACTATTCACATTATTTAAATTATGCATTTATTTAAATTATTTGGATATTTTGTTCTATTCAGTTATGAGAAGTGAACCAATAATTTTCTTCAAGTGTCCAAGTTATAACATACAAAAATATTTTAAGAGAACTTCCTAGTGGAGAATGATATTTTTATTTGCAAAGTTTACAAGGGATGAACTTAATGGTTAATGGTTAAAAATGTCATGCTGCCAGGCTATTATGGTGATATAGTTCAAAACAGTTTTAATGTGAACAATAAACATATATTACTTTAAAATGCGCAAATACTTCCACATTTAAAAATGGAGTACATAATTCTAATTTAATAAAACAATTTATTTTTATGATTAATAATCTCATAATTCTCTTCAATAATTTTAGTGCCATATTTTCATATGTAGTCAAAATGTTCTACTCTTCTAATGTTGACATTTTCATTTGTCTGGTATAGACTCTAGAATGATACAATCCATAATAGAAGTGCAGCACATAATTTGCTCATAACAAACCACAAATTAATTCATGATAGAATCTAAAAATCCTAATTCTAGAATGGTTCTATGTTATATGCTTGAGAATACAGCATTTTGAATGTATTCTGATAGAACTTGATGTGGGGAATTGGATGGAGATCAGTTAAAAACCCTTAATATGG